>OY723399.1:46968128-48168128 GCA_963210345.1 Inga oerstediana
CTCGCAAATCGAGAAGCTGCAGCCTTTTCTTCAACGTCATCCATCTGAAGAGGCTGGGCTATATTATATATAATTTGAAAAAATATCTATTTCACTATCAAGGAAGAGGCAGAAGACTGACATTGGTTCCGTTGAGGATGATAACTCTCGTGGAAGTGGAAGAAGCTCTTCTTCAAGTTTGTTTCTTTATCTTGATATCGTAGTTCGATAAACTTTGTATGGAGTGTTTATTTTGAAACCCTCTACCTTTATATTGTTTCATCTAGAGGCACATTTCATATAAGATTTTGTATAGGATTGTTTTAAACTCTGAGAGACACTTCAAACAGGCCTTTAATAATTTATACAGGATTATTTTATTTGACAACACATTTACGACTCTTTTAAAAATATCACAATCTCTTTATAGCCTGTTTGGTTCACAAAATCGGAGGAAATGTAATGGAATGTAATACAATGATGATTACATGAATTTTTTTTGTTCATCAAAGATGATATCTATGCATAAAAAAATTTGGTAGGATATCATTGAATATGATAATATATGGGAATAATATAGACGGCTCAGTACATAAGGCTCCCACGAGGTAGGATCTGTGGAGGAATAGATGTACGCAGCCTTACACCCACAATTGGGAAGGCTGTTTCTAGAATTTGAACCCGTAACTTTCATGTTACATGATAGCAACCTTATTGCTACACCAAAGCTAACCCTCATGGGAATAATATAGCAAGAGACAAAATTACCCATGTCCACATATATTTATAATGTATACATTGGGTTTATAGCAGAGTTGTTGAACCCCGGCCAATCCGGCCCAGAAACCGGCGAACTGGCAGGTAGACCGGTCCGGTCCGGGTTGCTATTTTAAAAAAAAAATTTACTTTTTCTTTAGAATTTCATACTAATAAGCCTAAAATCTTCAATTCCTCACTGGTTTGGCCCCGGTTTAGCTTCGATTTGATCCCAGTTTGATCCACTTACCTTAACTCAGTACCCCAACCAGCTCAATACCCGGTCCGGGTTTTAATACTTTGGTTTATAGTAATTTTTTCATTTTGTACAATGTAGGGTTCATAGTATTTTTTTAATATTTAATGGCAAAAATATTATTTAATCGGATATTTTATATTTTTTAATGGTCAAATATGTATAATTTTTTAAATTTTTTAATTAGAGATTTTTTTTTTAAATTTCTATATTATTAATTATTTTTAAATATTTAATGGTAGTAATTATTTAATATTTAATAGTATTTATGGGTAGGTAATATGGTCAATTTAAAAAATTATAATAACAATAATATCTTTTTCACTTGATTACATTCATTCATCAGTATCAAAATTACCAAATGTAATCCTCCTTATACTATATAAACCCAACCAAACTTTGTAATTAGTTTGATACTAAAGATTACATATAATCCTCTCCCATAGAATTGAACCAAATGTGCTATTAGTTTTTTAAGCTTAATATGTGTTCTTTTGAAATAGCTTATTTTTGGATAATAAGTGCTTATAAATCGTGATTTACGGTATATGAGGTAAATATGTGAGAGAAGTTTTATCTCGACTTACGTAATAAGTGCTTATTGACCTCCAATAAACAATACTAAACACACACTATAACGATAAAACTTAACTTGGTACATAGTACTTCAAAAAATAAAATAAAATAATTTTATATTTGATTAATTTTCTTAATTTTTAAAAAATGAGTTAACTAGACTTTTTTTAATAAAATATCAAGTATATAAAATGAAAAAAAATACAAATAAATTTGGTGCAGGTGACCAGACTTGTAAAAACAAGATGAGGAAGCAAATTAAAATTTTTGTGAGATTAAACAGAGAAAAAAATGTCTTCCACTAGAGGAATTGATAGCCTTATCCAAACACATTAAAGAAAGGGGAAAAGAAGAAGCAGTGTATGCGTTTCTGATAAGCCCATTTCTGATCCATTATCAAACATGGTAGCTTCCTCTATCTCTCTCAGTTGCTTTTCGCCGTGCCTATCCAACAAGGTTTGTCTCTAACCTAAAATAATTTCAGATTTTGTTCTTTGAATTTCAGATTTTGTTCTTTGATTTCTGTAATTGAATGTATATACCATTATGCATAATTATGTTTCAGTTGAACTACTTGTCCCATTCGAATGAATCGCCTCGCAATACTGCGATTTCATCTTTCAGCAATGTCGTCGGTGCCGGAACAGAGACAACCTCCGACGACGACGGACAAAGTAAGAACCTAATTTATCTCACTTTGCAACTGAAAATGGAGTATCGGGAACATCTTCTCTAGGTTTTTGGATTAATTTATTATGTTGATGAAACAGAGTGGTGTTTCGTCATTAATCCCAATTCGTCATTATTTTAGTTGGATTTGTGAGTTGTGACCCCAATAAATTTGAAGTAAACGGTTTCATCATTTGACTTCAATTTTTTAAAATTGAAATATAGCAGAAAGACGAGTTCAAATTTCCTGAATATAATATTCAAGAAATAATATAGAGGAAAAAAATAATATACATATCAGAGTTTCACTTTTATACTTAGCTCTCTTCATATAATATATTACCACTCAGGCCAAAAAAATATATATATATTACCACTTTATATGAATAATTTACCAAAAGCAATGCAAATTAGAAGTTCACTTAATATGATCTTAATTTGGATTTTTATGTCATTTTGAAGTTGCAGGACACTTACAGAGAAGGCCTCTATTATTGGGACTTGGAACACTAACTGCAAGTGTTCTCCCTGTAAATCATGGCCTCAAAGCTGAAGGTATTTATTTATTTGCTTCTTGTTTATTTAGAAATTTTATTTTACATGAGTTTTCTTTTTATTTTGAAGGAAAATATAAATCCTTTAGACCTAATCTAAATGATTCAGATGAAATATGTACCGTGCACTTCTCTAAAATCTTTTTTTTTTTTTTTGCCAACCTCTAAAATCTTATTGAACATATAATTCTGCAGAAATACCAGCCAAGTATAGAGAATTTGTGGACTTTAAAGATGGCTATTCTTATATCTATCCTCAAGATTGGAAGGTAAAAGAAATCATGTTAATTAATCAAATTATGGCAGAGAAATCATATTTGAAATGCACATGATTATAATTTTCTCAAAACAGATTAGTATGAATATATGATCTCCTTATTTGATTCCTAGTAGGACTTTGACTTCAGAGGGCATGATTCTGCATTTAAAGACAGGTATTTGCAGTTACAAAATGTGAGAGTGAGATTCATACCAACTCAGAAAAAAGATATCCATGAGTTGGGTCCAATGGAGGAGGTAATACTACAATGATTATCGGTTTCAAGTCAAAACTATCTGAGTTCTGTGTGTTACTATCTCCTATCCTTAATATAATATCCATTTTAAAGTTTAATTTCTTAATTAAAATATGTCTTATATTAAGGATAGAAGGAAGGTAGTATATAAAATTTGATATGAGTAATACGGCTTATAGCTCAAGATGCAAAGAAGATCTTCTGAAGGCAATAGTGAAGTGATAAAAAACAAGAGTGAGTTCCACTTCTGTGGGATCCACATGTACAGAAATAATACTCACTATTTTTTTTTTTTTAACTTTATCTTTCCAAAGTATTTGAAAATCGTCTAAAGGCATCATAGTAAAGTTAGAGAGAGAGAGAAAAAGATTAGAGTGGGTCTCACTACTGTAGGATCCACATGTATAGAATTGAGACTCACTACTTTATTCTTATTTTTTTCTAACTTTATCTTTCCAAAAGTACTTCAGATTATCCAGACAATGATCAATTTTTTTTGGACAAATGACAATGATCAATTTTTAAGTTAAAATTAAAGGAAGAAAAAGAAAAATGCATTCCCCTCAAATTATAATTTGATGCCACACCAATGTGTGCCATGACTATGAAGCAGGTTGTAAGCAATTTGGTGAAGCATGTATATGCTGCCCCAAACCAAAGGCCAACAATATATGACATGCAAGAGGTTCTCTTCTCATTTGTTTTCTTCTCTCAATTATCTTATTGGTTTTCTAAGTTTGTAGAAAGTGACCAAAAGTTATTACAATTACAATGTGATATCCACTCACTAAATGAATACAATGCAGAGAAGTGTAGATGGGAAAAATTATTACACATTTGAGTATGTGCTCACATCACCAAATTACTCAAGTGCCTCATTTGCAACAATTGGTGTAGGAAATGGTAAGTAGCCTTATCTTCTCAATCTTATTCCATGAAGTTAATAATCATTGATATTGATGAAAATGAATTCAGTGTTAATATATTTAATTTACTTTATTTCGATTGAATTAAAACAAACGGTTTTTTCTATAAAATTATTTATTCTATAACTAACTTTAATATTAATATAATTAGCTCATTTTTAAATTTAAAACCTCATAATTTGGCTTGATTTGTCTCAAGCTAAACCCCCCCCCCCCCCTTTTGCTAAATTTATTACTCAAAAGCACCTTAAATTTGCTAAAATAGGACTGGAATGCAACTCATTTTCAGCTAGGTGAGACATATATTTAGCTATGTGCTAATATCTTCTATTTGCGCATAGTTAAAGATATATTGGTGGAAATTGTTGACAATACACACAATTAAAGAAGAATAGCACCCAAAGACTTGGATCTTTAGATGCCTGTGTGCGCTAATTAATGGCCAACTCTATACAGGAAGGTATTACACCTTAATTGTTGGAGCCCTTGAAAGAAGATGGAGAAGGGTAAGAGAACAGCTTAAAGTGGTTGCAGATTCCTTCAGGATATTAGACATATGAATTTATATCAGTTTTTCCAAGAGGCATGTTCTAATTTGTTTATAAATTGAATTTAAAATATATGTACATCATAAGCAAAAATATGAACCTTTTTTTTTTCCTATCCTTGGGAAATTTTTCAAGTTGACCAAGTAATATTGTATCCGTTCTCTAAATTGACAGATTCATTTTTTTTTTTCCGAATGAAACAGGTTCAAATTTGATTCGCTGTAAAAAAAATTAATGCCTGTTTTTGGTTTTAGAAACCAACAACAATAGCTTTTGTTGTTGTCACTTACTTTGTATGAACGTGATGTTTGTTTTAGTGGCTATATTTTTGTGATAAGGAAAAGGTTCCAAGAAGTTTACGTCCTTGGCATGAGTTCAGTTGGCGAGGGGAGCAGACAATGAGTGCCTGAGTGACCCCCTTGGCATGAGTTCAATCCCTGGGAGTGGCATTTAATTATGCCTCCAGTTGCGGCGCTTGGGGAGGCATCTCCACAGCTAAGTGAAGCTGGGGTGAAAAAATAGGGGTGAAAGTCCCCTATCTACCTATGTGGATTGGGCGGCTTCCCAACCAGGAGCCCACAGGGACAGGCCTCCAGTGGATCATGAGTTAGGGGCCCAGCCCTTGGATTGGGTTAAGCCTGAACCCCTTCCTAAAATTTCACTATCAAAAAAAAAAGAAGAAGTTTACGTCCTTGTTAGATCAACTTAACATTTATACATGTACCAATACTTCGCATAATTTGTCTAAAAGATAAAATAATCAAAGAGCTTGACCTCTCACAGCTAGAGTTGGGAATTCAGGCCGAGCCCGTCGGGCTGGCCCGTTTAGGCCCGAACCCTTAAAGGGTCGGGCTTATAATTTATAAACTAAAACAGGAAGCGGGTCTAAAAGAGCCGGCCCTGTAGGGCCGCAATCAAAGAGCTTGACCTCTCACAGCTAGAGTCGAGAATTCGGGCCGAGTCCATCGGACTGGCCATTTTAAGCCCGAGCCTTTCAAGGGTCGGGCTTATAATTTATAGGCTAAAACAGGAAGCGAGCTTAAAAGGGCCGGCCCTGTAGGGCCGCAAGCCCTGAAGGGCCGGCCCTTTTAGGCCCGTTTCATATTTTTTAAAAATAAATTAATATATATAATATCATATCAAATTATCAATATAAGAAACACCTAAGTACCTAATAAAGTATTAATAACAAGTAAACACTTATTAAATTGTTGGGTAAACATAACTTTTGGTCCCTCAAGTTTGGGCCAATTTTGGTTTTAGTCCCTGTAATTTCAAAGTGGTGGTTTTGGTCCCTGAACTTTGGACCGTTTCAAACCGTTAGTCCCAAGTTTCAGAAGGACTTGCTTGGTGTCTGACGATGTTAAATAAGCTGACGTGGCTCTAACGGTGTTAAAATTGCCTATGTGTCATGCTTATTTGGACAGGTGATGTGGCAAGTTTAAAATATAATTATTCCTCACTTCAAAAACAGAAAAAAGACAACGCACGAGCAAAAACCTAACAGAGGGACCTGCGCTTCAGCTAGAAGTGGAGCGGCGAAGTGTGAGAGGAGCGATTACTTTCGAGGAGGTTGAAGGGAGGGTGTCCGAGCGAGGGTGATCTGGCCGGCGAAGTGTGGGACGAGCGGCTAACTATTGTGCTTAATGTGAAATATCTTGTAGATTAGTCAAGCAATGAATGAAGATATCAAGTTGGGTTGAAAAGATTCATGTGATTTAATATTGCAGATTATTCGAATAGTCAAATTGTTATTCGAATAGTAAAACTTGTTTTTGGTTAAGATCTATTCGAATAACTCTAAATTTATCCGAATAAGCAAAGTATTATTCGAATAATAAATATACTATTCGAATAGAGAAGAACTATTAAAAGTTGAAATTATTCGGATAGGCACATTAGTATTCGAATAGCATGCCTATCAAATTTATCTGAAAATAATTCAAGTGAAAAAGTATTCGAATAATCAAGGCTCTATCTGAATAGTCATTGTGATTTCAAACTCTATTTCTAAATATGTTATCCGGATAGTAGGATAACTATTCGAATAGCAAGGGCACTATTCGAATAGTGCGATGATTATTCGAATAAGTTTTTGATGAATTTCAGCCTCTAATACAAGATTATCAGGATAGTAAGGTTACTATCAGAATAGTAAGATTACTATCAGGATAGTAAGGAGACTATCAGAATAGTATTTGACATATTTCAAAGAGGACTATTCGAATAGTAATGGAACTATCAGAATAGTCTCAGTGCAAAATTATCAAATACTATTCGAATAGTGAAATGATTATTCGAATACTACAAGACTACCAGGATAGTAATGGAACTATCAGAATAGTCTCAGTGCAAAATAATCAAATACTATTCGAATAATCACAAGACTATCAGGATTGTAAGGTGACTATCAGGATAGTAATTGAACTATCAGAATAGTCTTAGTGCAAAAAATCAAATTATTCAAATAGTGAAGTGAGTATTCGAATAGTCCATAACTGAAAAAGGGTGATATTATTCGAATAGAAGAAGTGCTATTCGAATAGCAGCAACAGACTCTGTTTCTTTCAGCACGGGCGACATTTAGTATTTTAGACATATCTCCAAAACCACAACTCGGATTGAGGTGAAACTAGTGGCATATGAAACTAGACTTCCAATGCGTCATTTTGACACCAAGATCAAGTTAAAAGGAGGTCAGATGAGAGAAATATGATTTGTTGAAGTTGACACATGAATCAGCGTCTTATTCCAGAACAGCTTTAGTATTTTGAACATAACTCTCAAACTACACATCGGATTGAGATGAAACTGGTGCCATATGAAACTAGACTTAAAGATCTTTCCATGGATAGGTTATGGGTCATATTTAGAGTTATATTCAAAGAGAAATGCCTTCAGGAAGTTAGTGATCGAAATCAAGCTCTGTTCTGCTCTAGACCAATCGATACATATTGAACCATAACTTTTGAAATACAAAGTATTTGTGATTGATTCTAATTGCTGTGCAAAGAAGACTTAAAGAGCTTTATAGGGATAATTCATTTGCCATGGATTTGTATCCTAAGAGTTACACCGCTCCTCTCACGTTGGCCCCTCGTCCCACACTTCGCCGGCCAGATCACCCTCGCTCGGACCCCTCCCTTCAACCTCCTCGAAGCTAATCGCTCCTCTCACACTTCGCCGCTCCACTTCTAGCTGAAGCGCAGGCCCCTCTGTTAGGTTTTTGCTCGTGCGTTGTCTTTTTTCTGTTTTTGAAGTGAGGAATAATTATATCTTAAACTTGCCACATCACCTGTCCAAATAAACATGACACAGGCAATTTTAACACCGTCAGACACCAAGCAAGTCCTTCTGAAATTTGGGGACTAATGGTTTGAAACGATCCAAAGTTCAGAGACCAAAACCACCACTTTGAAATTACAGGGACTAAACCAAAATTGGCCCAAACTTGAGGGACCAAAAGTTATGTTTACCCTAAATTGTTTGATTTATTTTATTTTCTTCAATGGTTTATTCATTTAAATTTTAAAAAAGAGGCTAATTTGGACTTTAGATGATTATTTTAACTAAAAATTTATGAGTTTTAAAAATAATATATCTCAATTTAAGGTAAAATAATAAATAAATTGTAAAATTTGAAAACGATTTTTTTTTAAATTAAAATAAGTTCAAACCCGTTTAGACCCGAGCCCATGAAAGGCCAACCCTATAGGACCGCGGGCTTTAAAGATTGGGGGTTTTTTAGGAAGAGGGTCTAAACAGGCCGGCCCATTTATGCCCGAGCCTGTGAAGGGCCGACCCTGTAGGGCCGGACTAACCCGTATTCTCGACTCTACTCACAGCTCAACTCTTCTCATCAACTACTTTTCAGAGTAATTAAGGTTGACAAACAAGTTTAAACAAGCTCGTGATTGTCAACTCGAATAACAAACTTGTAAGAATTTAATTTTATTATTAATTATTAATAAGTAAGTGTTAAAAGTATATAATTAAATAATAAAAATAAAAATGACAATAATTTGGTTTAAATATATTTTAAATTTAAATGAGTAATTAAAATTAGATTCATCAAAATAAATAATATATCACAATAAAAAAAATCTATATAGTTTATATATAAAACCATAGAACCTGATTAAATTGATAAAGCTAATATAAGTTTAAAAGCAAGTTGACTTGTAAAGTAAAAACGTTAAACGTGGGAGTTTGACAACTGAGCATGATACTAACCGGTTTGAGCATGAAGAAACAAACAAATGATATATGTTGTGAACCACTTAACTAGTTTTTGTTATTTGTTTTTTAATAAAAACAGAGAAGAGCAACAAGAAAATCCACCAAGTAGCCATAAGAAGCTCAGTAACCTTTACATTGAAAACAAAGACACAATGTCAGAAGGAAAAACACAAATAAAAAACAAGCTGCTATAATTCATACATTGATAATAAAAATTGCTTCCTTGGAACTCACCACGTATTCCATGAAAATTTAATAGAACAAAAAGATCATACCTGTATAAAGACCAAATCCCATCTTCATACTTCTTTTTTTCTTTAATTCCCTTGAATGTGTGGTATATACATTCACTTCTATTTATGTAGAGTTCTATAAATATTTTTTAAAAACACAAGAAAAAGAAAGGGGTTGACCCCAGCAATACTAGAATGCATGCAAGGGTCCCACTACAAATGCAGGATGCAATACGTGTTATCATTCATACAGTTCTGCGTCATTACAAGTCAATAATCGTAACAGAATCAAAATGATTGAAGCCTAAAGTTTGACTCGTAAAAAAGACACTTAGATTTAAGCAGAAAAAGGAATACCCCGGCTTCTAAGCTATCACTATTTATATACAAAGGTTACAACTCTTCCACCTAAATTTTTCTACAAATTTCACAAATGGAAACATTAAAATTACAGTCACAAATAATAAGTGCAACATCCACATTAGTCAGGAGAGTGAAACAGAAGTTTAACGAAGGAAATCAAAACTCACATTTCAGAAGGAATTAGTATTGATTCCACCTTGCTGCCCTCTTGAAAAACAAATTAATATACCAAGGAGACAGACACCGCTCAGTCTAAAATGCTTGCCTCCAAAAGAATATGCATCGAACCCAAATCTTCAGACCAACCAGACTGCAAAATCCTATCTTCAAATTCTACATATCTATCATCGCACAATAATTTCCTCTTCCCTAGCCTGCCAATGCCAATGGCTGCTCTGAATGTTCCAAATTTTTTGCCACTCACAAAGCTTCCCCCACCTGACCTTCTACACAGTATCCATTGAATCACCACAAGTCATTCAACTCAAAAATATCAAGAAACTGTTCTTGTGACCCAAAATTACAAGCAATTACTCACACGCTCCTTAAATAAGTCGATGTTGACGCAATGCCTTTCCAAAGTGAGGCTGCATCAATCGGACATACAGGCCATTTTTTGCCACCAATGAATCATGGGTTCCTTCCTCTACTATTCGTCCTCCATTGAGCACTACAATGTTATCAACGTGCCTCATCATTGCAGCCCTATGTGCTATTAGGATGGTGGTCTTGTTTCCCATTATAAGAGTGTCCAGAGCTTCTTGCACCACTCGGCTTGACTCCGATTCGATTGATGAACTAGCTTCATCCAACAACAAAATAGGTGCATTCTTTAGCACTACCCTTGCTATCGCAATTCTCTGTTTCTGTCCAGGCGTCAAGTCAACCCCTCTCATTCCAACATGAGTATCATAACCATGGGGCAAGCTGCTTATGAAATGGTGAGCATTTGCTATTCTCGCTGCCTCTTTCATCTCAGCTTCACTGGCATTATGCCTTGCATATATGATATTTTCCCTTATGGTAGTCGAGAAAATAATAGGTTCCTGCTGAACTAAACCAAGGTGGCTCCTCAACCACCTCATATTATATAGTTTTAAATCCCTCCCATCTAGCAAAACTTGACCAGCAACTGGATCATAAAATCTCTCGATCAAAGATATTATGGTGCTCTTTCCTGACCCTGAAACTCCAACAATGGCAACTGTTTGTCCCCCATTGATTTTGAGACTGAAATTACTCAATACCAAAACTTCAGGACGAGAAGGATAACAAAAATCAACATTTTTCAACTCAATGCTTCCATATACATTGGGTGGCTTCAATGCTGTGTTATCATCAGGGTCAATTTTAGGTACACGGTCTATAATTTCAAACACTGAAATGAGGGATTTACGCCGTTTAAGTATGTAAGGAGCCAAACCAAAGGGCTCCACCAGCGCAAATGTTGCAAATGAGAAAACCATGTACTCCTTGAGCGCAGTAGGTGGATCCATATAACTGTTTTTTATGCATATGGCAGTATACCAAAGCAAAAGCGCATTACAAGCAAAAAGTAGAAACTGTGAAAAGCCAAATGCAAAACCAATGGCCACCCCATGCAAAAAGCTCTGCTTAAATATTTTCTTCAGCTGCAGTCTATAGAGCTCCATTACCTTGTTGCCCGCACAAAATGCTACAACAGTGTAAATATTCCTAACTGCATCTTCAAGAACCAAAGATGCCTTTCGGTGCATTTCCTGTATACCCCTAGAAAATCCAGCAAGCCACAATTTCTGCAATTTTGAAGTAGGTTCTATTAAATTAAATACTGGTTCAGCAAAAGAAGACAAATTGAAGGATATAAAAGGCCATGCAAATATATGCACCTACAAGGTTTTCAAAAATATGTTCAGCATTAAAATATGTTTAAACAATCACCACAGTACTCTAATTAATACAGGATCTTAATTTTTGTTTTACAGTGATAGACATAAATGAAATTATTAATCTTTCTTTTTTTGTTAACTTAATTTCTGGGTTTTTGAATCATTCTTGACAGTGTAACAATATTAAAAGAAAAGGTTGTAGACATATTATTCAGGTTTTGTAGAGACAAACCCTAGGGTCCCATATGGTTGCCTGAAAATGGGCCTAAGGTAAGGGAAACCAGCCTCATTCTCTCCTTTGGACTGGTTTGGTAGCTAGAAAATTGTTTCCCTTGGAAGCCCTCTTCCCTCAAAAAAAAATAGTAAGCCTTCTTCCCTCAAAGGTTTACTCATTCAATCCCCCTCAGAGCTTGGTGTCTTTGAATTGTCGCTCAAGATGCCTTCACATCCTCCTCATTGTCACTCAACTCTATCTTTTCCATCTTCACTGATGTTCTATTTTGATTCATCCGTCAGGATCAAATATGCGGCTCTCACCATCTCATGCTCTTGGCATCCCTCCCTCCAGAATCTTCCCTTTCATCTTCAAACAGCACCAGCAATTTTGCATCTCTTCCTCCTTCTGAACTAAGTCTCTAAATTCGATGATGGCAGAAGCTTCTTTAATTTTTTTTTTTTTTTTCCTTTACTCTGGATCATATACATGATCATGTATCTTTGATTGTATGTCAATTCAGTTTCCATGAATCTGTTCCATGAATCTGTGATGGTATATTTGAGTTTGACTACTTGATTGTCATTTTCTTTGCTTTTTCATTCAAATATTTTCTTTCTACAAATCAATCCCTAAATAGGAGAATGAATAAGGAAGAAACAATCAACACGTTGTTTCAGAAAGACAATCATGTCCTTTAGAACAAGTACATATAATTCATTCTTTACCCATACCAAAGAATTTCCATAAACTATGACATTTCATACCAATTATTTTTGCTAGAGGCACAAAGGCTCATAAACTCATTTGAGAAGAAAAATACATGGAAGCTTAACCAAACTATCAGCAAAAATTGATAATACTGGAAAACCAGAAGAGCAGGTGCAAACCTGGGCAATTGCAGAAACACACAGGATGGGAAGTGTTCCTAATGCCACAAGTGCTAATCGCCAGTGCAGCAATGCACCAATAAGAACAGCAACAATAACTGCAGCGCTGTCCTGTATAAATATGGAAAGACGATTGCTAAAAGCAGCTCGTACAAATGTAGCATCATTGGCCAGCCGCATGGATAAATTGTCAGCACTGTTTTCCTCTTCATCAAACCAACCAACTTCATTGCGTAGCATGGCTGCCATATTATGGGAATAAGTTAGGCACTACCCAGAATTCCACAACTTTTTTTTTCAAAAAAAAAAGAAAATCAAGAAGGTACAGCAAAAGGAGTTACTCACCTGAGAACATCATTCTTCTAACTCTTTCTGTCATTTTCTCCCCCATAATACCAAAGTAGAAATGTTGTAAGAAGTTGGCAACAACTGTCACAACGCCCATGCAAGCAATAATTAAGCACCACTTATCTACCTCCTGCCGGAGGTGATGAACTTTATCAATTCTATAGTAAGCAGTCACCACCAGGCCAATAACATAAGCAAGAAGAGGATTGAAAGAACCAAAGATGGCAGCACCTATGCTTCCTAACACAGCATAGAGCCACTCTGCAAAACTAAGTCTAGCAAGTCTCCAAAATGATGGAGGTTTTCGATGCTTGGTATCTTTTGCTTCTCTCAGTTTCAATGAAACATCATCAGAATCACTATGGGGTCTACTAAAAGTCTGTGAATGCGAGCGTTCATTCTTGGGATCAGATGTTAACAGAGGTGAAACAGGGGATTCTGGGTCAGAACCATTGGATTTTTGTCGTTGCACAGACTGAACATCAATTTTGGGTAACTCTGGTAGCCTCATTTCAAAACTGTCCTGCCTTCTTATTGAAGGCTCCTTATCTGCTGCATCCATAGACTGGCCATTTTGATGCATCTTTTCTGGTGGTGGGCTCCGAACATTTGGTGATTCCTGTGAGCTATAGATGCCATCTGAAGGCCGAAATACGTTAGAAATTCTCTGAAGGGAAGGTGACTTCATCATTTTTGGGGATGATGGTTCTTTAAAGCTATGACTTGAGGGTGAATCCTTCTCGATCTGGAAAGCTGCAGTCTCCTTGTAGTTTCGAACAGGCATCCTGCATATTGAAAAAAGAAACAGTAAATAATTCTCTATATGCCTGTGCCAAATTGCACACATAACCAAAATGCATTAAATAATAAATTATACAGTAGGCAAATAATTCGGTGCACTTAAGAAAGTTCTAGCATTTGTCAAGGACCATCTCAACTAAACAGATCAAGCTATCGTGTGAAAAACCTGTTTTTATGTATTGTGCTCTATCACATTTCACAAAATAGCCATTTGGCTCCACAGAGCGGAGGCCCAACATGCCTTGTACTCAAAAGTACAAGTTTATTGACAGTTTTTATAATCATTTCTGACAAGATTAATACTTATAACTATTATGAATGATCATTTAACAAATTTTGGCATTTCAATATTTCTTCTCTAAAGAAACTCATGATATATTGCAATTAACTGAAAGCCCATCAACAGATTGGCACTAGTAAGAAACCTCTTGGGAAGTTTTGCTGCCTCTTCACATCGAAGGAGCTCTGCATATAAGCCATCCAAGGTCAATAACTCATCATGAGTACCCATTTCAACAAGTTGACCTTCCTCCATAACAGCTATATAATCAGCATTCCTTATAAGACTAAGCCTTCGAGCAATTATTATTGTTGAACGCCCCAACATTAGAAGATCCAAAGCCTCCTGAACAGCCCTTTCAGCCTCAAAGTCAAGTCCCCCAGTTACCTCATCAAGCAGAAGAATGGATGGATTTAAAAGCACAGCTCTAGCAATAGAAAGCTTTATCTTCTGTTCTTCTGTCAAGGCTAAGCCAGCCCTTCCAACCTGAAAAAACAAGCCCCATGTAGATTTTAAAAAAAAAATGCAAAAGTAATCGCCAAGAAATTGAGTAAAAATACGAGTATAGAAATATTGTCTCCACAGAGTCATGTCAATCAAACTTCACCTGTGTATCATAACCTTTCCCTAATGAGCTGATGAATGTATGTGCATGGGCTATCTTGGCAGCCTCTTCAATTTGATCCATAGTGGCATCCCGACCATAAGCAATGTTATCTCTTATACTCAAGCTAAGCAAAGCAGGCTCCTGGGTGACTAGTCCTATTTGGCTCCTTAGCCATTCCAGTTTCAGATTCTTAATGTTCTCACCATCTAAAAGAACCTCCCCTGGACCAGAGATTGGAAAATAAATCTAAATCAGTAAACAACCCAAAGAAGGCTTTAAAACATCAATAATGTTACACAAAGGGAAAAATCACCTAATGTGGGATCATAGAACCGCTCCATGAGTGGAATTATACTACTTTTTCCAGATCCATTTCTGCCGACAAGTGCCACAGCTTTCTTAGCAGGAACAGTCAGATAAAACCCACTTAATATAGGGATTTCAGGACGAGATAGATAGCTAAAATAAACATTCCTAAACTCTATATTCCCTTGCACAGAATCTGGGGCAGTTCCATCATGATTAACAGATGAGGATGACCTGCTTATCATCTCATACAATCTATAAGCAGCTATACGTCCTTGATCAAATGAGTAGAAGTTTGTTGCGGCCTGATTCAAACCCCTGACTCAAAGTAGCAGAGACAATAAGTAAAAGGGTAGATGGAAAAGAAAAAATTTAAAAGTTGAAAAAGATTCTCACAGGCCACTTAAAATTACAGCGAAGAGAGCTGTTATGATTTCACCACCATGAGCTTTGTCATGCATAACCAAGAACCTTCCTACCCAAAGTTGCAATGCACACGAGCATATTGCAAGCCCATACGTAAATCCAAGACCAAGCCCTTGAACAAGACTTATTAAGATACCATATCTAAGAGTAGCTTGAAGTGAAGTAGCATACGAATACTTGGCCAATGTTTCATTTGTAAATGCATACAATGTCCTGATATAAGAAACTGCCTGCATCACAAGAAAAGAATAAAAATGCTTCGCATACTAGCCAAAAAATGCTTCGCTATATAGTTTAAACTTCATCACTCTTCCTTCCACTTTATTAAAAAAGAAATAAAAGATAATGAAATAAACGATAATAAAACCCCCAGCATTGCCTATCTTACTAGTAAAATGAAGCAATATGAGCTATGATATTTTGTTCCTCCCATGGTTTAAAGTTTTGATCACAAAGTAAACCACAAAAGTATTTCAATGCATAAGCAGCCAAATAATAATTTAAGGAGTTTGGTAAACAGAGTCAAGGAACAAAAACAAAATACAAATGATTTTAGTTATGTACAATCTGAGACTCTAAACGATTTATTCATAACCATGTACAGAAAAGTTGCAAGGATTTTCAAGCACTCTCCTTCGCATAAACCATTCAATGCATTGAAACATTGTTTTGTCCTCTCATTTGAAGAGACCAAAGAAGATAATTTACCACAACCAGAGCCAATAAATACAGAAGCCATAGAAGCATTGTGTAATATATATATATATATATATATAAACAAAATAATACAAGAAAAACGCACACCCCATTATTCTAAGTTCCACAACAAGTCTGATTTTTGTCCTACGTTCCAGGAAAAAGGGTTCAATTTGACACCACCCAATTAATATATTCTGAAGACATTTCCCCTGATCAGGGGGCCAAGTGACAAAATCTTTGAAACAATTGTCTGCGAAGAATAAAACAAATATATTGAATGCTGCTTAGAAATACTGATAATGTAGGGCTAGAGTTCCACAAATTTATAAGAGAGTGACAGCTGTTTAACTTGAGATGTCACTGACGTCAGACTATACATATATAGTGAATCAAAGCATGTTACATAAATAGGCAACATGACCCTTGAGATTGGCAACTTTACTAGGAGTTAGAAAGGTCTTGATGCTCCAGCTGGAAGCCTCTTAGTAGACCCTTCTTCAGTATAATCATCACCAATCAAAAGAAAACAAGATAAAAACATATTTTTGAAGTCAAAAACAAAAAACTCAAAATTTAGAATCATAAATGTGTATTTGGAGGAAAACAGAGATGGTCAAATATCCTTTGGTCGTTAGCACGTCTTGAGAAATTTACCCAAAAAAATGCTCCAAACAGACCACTGGGCTCCAAGTTATCACACTTTTAAGCTCTACTCCAATTGTGTTTCCTTCTTACCAACCTTTTTTTTTGCACATTCCACTTCATGGAAATGAAATCTATTCGGATATTCAAATGATGATAAACACTGCCACAATATGCTCCAAGCAGGTTAAGATACTTCAAATAAATACAAAAAATAATATCAAAGGGCGGCCCATTGCAAAAGGCTCCCACCAGGAGGGGTCTGAAGAGGGATAAACATACACAGCTTTACCCTACAAGTGGAAAGGTTGTTTCCAGTATTCGAAAAACATTTACAAAAACTACAATTAAGCTGCTTGGACCATATTATCAGGTTAACTAAAAATATACATATAGAAGCACCATCTGAAAATAACTAAAAGAAAAACAACTAAGCCTTAGTTTAACACCAAATAATCTCAATGACAATCAGAAAATGGTGGGTGAGGGTGAAATTCAGGTAAAAAGGCTCATTGTGATTTTTTGGTTCCAAATTTAACTGTTAGTAAATTAATATTATATTTCATATCTTGTGAAGTTTTAATTTGTTAATATAGAATTAGTAACTTCTGAATTTGTGGGATCTTCTAATTTTTAAGACATAGGATGAGATGGCTACGAGGGTTAGGAAGGTCGCTAAAGCAATTTTGTGTGAATCAAAAACATTTTGGACCAAGAGATAGAGAATCTAGGTGGTGGAATGAGATTATGGAGGAGGAGGTTAAACACAAACAAAGAGATTACTTCAAAGCCTTACACATGTGCAACAAAACCAAACATTGAGAAAGGTATTGAACAGTTAGAAAGGAAATTAGAAAGCAGTGAGTGAAACACGATGTAAAGTTTTTGAGGAGTTTTACCAAGATTTGGGGACAAAAAATAGGGAAAGAAATATAATGGAGGTGTAAGAATATAATGCACTCTCTTATTCATCACAATGTGGATTACAGAATATATAGGCAAAAAAAAGAGTACATCACGTGAGGCATAATGAGCAATAATGATGAGATTACAAAATGAAATCATAATCTTTCCTAAACTAGCTAGACTAGAATCAGGGATATGATAGGCTGAAATCATGGGATGTAATCACGGGCTGATTTCCAACACTCCCCTCAAGCTAGAGAATATATGTCAAACATTCCCCACTTGCTTCGAAACTCTTCAAATTTAGATCTGCCTAGTGGCTTGGTCATTACATCTGCAATCTGTTCTTCAGACCGTATATAGGACAATGTCATAATGCCTGCTTCAACTTTTTCTTTAATGAAGTGCCTGTCTACCTCAACATGCTTTGTTCGATCATGATAGATAGAGTTTCTCGTCATCTCAATGCTGGATTGGTTGTCACACCAAACTTGCATGAGACCTTCATACGGAATTCCTAATTCCCTTAATAACCGGATAACCCATAGTCCTTCACATGTTCTGTCATTCACAGCTCTCAATCTGCTTCCGTACTGCTCTTTGACACAACAGTTTGCCTCTTGCTTCTCCATGTCACTAGATTTCCCCACACATATGTACAGTATCCTCCCGTTGACCTTCTGATTTCTCTATCTTTTGCATGGTCTGCGTCAGTGTAGATCTCTAAGTTTTAGGCCGTGCACTTCTTGAAAAAGATTCCTCTTCCTGGATTGAATTTCAGATAACTCAAGATTCTGAAGACAGCTGCCATGTGCTCTTCCTGTGATTGATGCATGAACTGACTTACTATTCCGACAGCATAGCTGATATCTGGTTGATGCAATCTGTTCTTCAGACCGTATATAGGACAATATCATAATGCATGCTTCAACTTTTTCTTTAATAAAGTGCCTGTCTACCTCAACATGCTTTGTTTGATTATGATAGATAGGGTTTCTCGTCATCTCAATGCTGGATTGGTTGTCACACCAAACTTGCATGAGACCTTCATACAGAATTCCTAATTCCTTTAATAACCGGATAACCCATAGTCCTTCACATGTTCCGTCATTCACAGCTCTCAATTCTGCTTCTGTACTGCTCTTTGACACAACAGTTTGCCTCTTGCTTCTCCATGTCACTAGATTTCCCCACACATATGTACAGTATCCTCCCGTTGACCTTCTGGTTTCTCTATCTTTTGCATGGTCTGTGTCAGTGTAGATCTCCAAGTTTTTGGCCGTGCACTTCTTGAAAAAGATTCCTCTTCCTGGATTGAATTTCAGATAACTCAAGATTCTGAAGACAGCTGTCATGTGCTCTTCCTGTGGTTGATGCATGAACTGACTTACTATTCCGACAGCATAGCTGATATCTGGGCGTGTGTGGGTTAGGTATATCAGCTTCCCTACGAGTCTTCTATACTGTTCAGAGTCAACCGAGACACCATTTTCTTTGATTTCTAGACGACAACCTTCTTCCATCGATGTTCCCTCGGGTTGTGCCCTTAACATTCCTGTCTCATGCAATAGGTCTAGGGTATACTTCCGTTGAGAAACATTGATGCCCCTCTTTGTTCTTGCCACTTCCATACCCAAGAAGTATCTCATTTGGCCGAGATCCTTAACTTGGAATTCAGTGGACAAATCCCTTTTTAGTTGAGCAACGGAACTTTCATCATTTCCAGTAATGACTATATTATCCACGTAGATGATCAAGATAGTGACTCTTCTCTCATCATGCTTGATAAACAACGTGTCGTCTGCTTGCCCCTGACTATACCCAAGTTTCTTTATTGCGTTTTTGAGGCAGCCGAACCATGCCCTTGGGGATTGTTTTAGTCTATACAGTGACTTGTTAAGTTTGCATATTGACCCGTTTGGAGCTAGGACTCTGTCTGGAACCTCCATATAGACCTCTTCCTCCAAGTCACCATTCAGAAATGCGTTCTTTACATCTAACTGATGAAGTGACCAATCTAAGTTAGCTGCTATTGACAACAATATTTGGATTGTGTTGAATTTGGCTACTGGGGCAAAGGTCTCCTGGTAATCTATTCCATAGGTCTGTGTATACCCTTTCGCAACTAGCCTTGATTTGTACTTGTTGATGCTGCCATCAAGATTGAACTTCGGGGTGAAGATCCACTTACACCCGACAGGTTTCTTTCCAGGAGGGCAGGATATGATTTCCCACGTTTTACTTTCCTCAAGTGCTTTTAACTCCTCTTCCGCGGCCTGTTTTCACTTTGGGCCATCAAGATTGAACTTCGGGGTAAAGATCCACTTACACCCGACAGGTTTCTTTCCAGGAGGGTAGGATATGATTTCCCACGTTTTACTTTCCTCAAGTGCTTTTAACTCCTTCCGCGGCCTGTTTTCACTTTGGGTCAGCCATAGCTTGTTGGAAGGTGTTAGGGATTTCAATCTATGCACTGTTTACAACAAAACTCTGCATCTTGACAGACAAGTTACCATATGAAACAAACCGTTGAATTGGACGCTGAGTACAAGACCTTACCCCTTTTCTTAATGCAATAGGCCAACCCATCTCTTCAGGATCTATTCTCGAGTTAGATTCATGGTTGTTCCTTAGAGTGGGATTGACGTTTCTCTCTGCCTCCTGAGATTGTTGTCTGGCATCTCCCTCTAACCCATCTTCTGCATCCATCCCAGTCATGATCTCAACCTGTGTTTCTGGTTCATTAGGGATGGTATTGGGAGGTGTAGAAGGTAAGGTATCAGGGTTTTGTGACAAGATATCAAGGAAGTTAGGTAAGATTTCAGTGATTTCTGGGTTAACAGGTAGGGCATCAGTGGCTTTAGAAGTTGATTCATGTAAAATTAGCCATTCAATATCTGAGTACTCCCCCTGAATGGGTAATTTGGGATAGTAAGCGTCCTCCTCGTAGAACATGGTGTCTTTGGAGACATGTAACTTCTTAGAAGTCGGACAATAACACTTGTACCCCTTTTGGGTGGAGGAGTAGCCAAGGAAGATGCATTTCTGGGACCAGGCATCAAATTTACTTCCATCAAGGGCATGGACAAAGACAACACACTCAAACACTTTCGGAGGTAAGGGGTTAATGAGAGGGCAATTGAGAAAGGTGGTAAGAAGTGTTTGGACAGGGGTGGCATAATTGAGGACTTTGGAAGGCATTCGGTTGATGAGGTAGGATGCAGTTAGGACTGCATCTCCCAAGAAGGTCGTGGGTACATTTCTTTCCAGCAGCAATGTTCGGGTTACCTCCAACAGATGATGGTTCTTTCGTTCGGCAACCCCATTTTGTCGAGGGGTGTAAGGGTAAGAGGTTTGATGGTGAATTCCTTGCTGATCAAGGAACTCTTTAAAGGTATGACTGAGGTATTCCTAACCATTATCACTTCAAAGGACTTTGATAAAGGATTTAAATTGGGTCTGGACAAACTTGTGAAAGCTTTGGAAAACTTGAACCACCTCGAACTTTTCTTTCATCAAGTAAACCCACGTGAGTCGGATGTGATCATCAATAAAAGTAACAAACCATTTTTCATTTTTCTGGGTGGTTGTTTTGGCTGGGCCCCAAATGTCACTATGGATGAGTTGGAAAGGAGCGGTTGGTCAGTAGGATTGTTTTGGATAGGAGGATCGGGTTTGTTTAGCCAACTGACAAGTTTCACAGTGAAAAGAAACAGAATCTTTATTGAATAAACTTGGAAACACGTCTCATATAATCAAAACTAGGATGTCCTGAACGACAGTGTCATAAAAGTACATCTTTGTCTTGAAAACTTGAACTGACTAGGGCATGTTGTGCATTCCAAATCGCTTTATTTGCCATCTTCAATCTCTCCAGGTAGAAAAGTCCATCCCACTCTTTAGAAGTCTCAATTGTCTTTCTCGAGTGTAAATCCTGAAATAGACACATATCAATGTCAAATATCACTCTGCATATATGTCCTTTCGTTAACTTGCTCACAAATATTAGGTTACAAGTAAGCGCTAGGACAAACAGAACATGGTGAATGCGGAGTGGATTGGATAGTGTGACGGTGCCAATTCGTTCAACTTTTGTAAATACACCATTAGCAACTTTGACACGAAGGTGCTCCGGACACAGTTTAAGAGTTGTAAATAAGGTTCAATTACTGTCATATGATCCGTGGCTCCTGGATCAACTATACACGCATCATTGCTCGTCCGTATAGTATTGAGGGCTATGATAGAATTACCTGATTGTACAAGATTAACACTCGGTAAAGAGTTGGACTTATTCTGTTTTTCAAGTATCCGATGGAGCATCTGTAGTTCTTCACGACTCAACAAAGTAGCATCCTCAGCCTTTGGTTAAGTTGAGGTAAGATGACCCTGTGGTTTGCTAGTAGATAGTTTGCCGTGCAATTTCCAGCATTCCTCCTTGATGTGACCCTTCTTCTTGCAATAATTGCACCATTTGGTTTTCTGTTCCTCCTGTGGCCCGCGTACTGCAAGTGCTGAACTCTCAATTGGACTTAGGGTGCTGAGGTTCAAGAGTTTCCTGCTTTCTTTGAACTGCACATGGTTGACAACATCAAAGAGGTGCGGTAGAGGTTTTAGGCCCATTATTCTGCCTCGTATCTCCTCAAATGAATCATTGAGTCCAAAGAGAAAATCATAGACTCGTCCTTCTTCTACTATCTTCTTGTATAATTGAGCATCCTCCACATTTTTCCATAGGTGCACTTCAAACAGGTCCTATTGTTGCCAGAGTTTTATCAACGCGTTATAGTAATCAGTAACGATCAGAGTACCTTGTCTTAAATCACGAAGTTGGCGCTTCAAATGGATCAAAGCCGCAGTATTATCAAGAGAGGAATAGGTTCTTCTGGCTGCATCCCAAATTTCTTTTACAGTGTTTGCCAGGAGATAGCCTTCGCTGATGTTAGCAGTCATAGAGTTACATAGCCAAGTCATAACTTGGTTATTTTCAGCAAACCAAGTATTAAAGGTTGGGTCATCCGGGGCTGGTTGTGGTGCTGCCCCATTGATATATTTCTCCTTTCGCTTTCCACGGATATACCTTAGCACGCTTTGGGACCATTGGAGGTAATTCTTTCCATTAAACCTATGGTTAATGACCATACTCTGAGGTTCTGGAAATTCTGAGGTCATGAAGGTACTATTGGTAGTGGAAGATGAGTGGCTGGAAGAAGAAGTGGTGGAATTGGTACCGGATATAAGTGCAGCGGGATGAAGTCTGGTTTTAGATGAATTTCCTGGGATAGAGCCGAAAAGAGGAGGAAATTAGAAGGGGTTCATGGTTCTGGAAGAAAAACCGGCTCGCCGGAAAAGTTACTGTAGCGACCGCGTGTGGGCTCCACACGCAGGCTCTGTGGTGGCGTGTGAGAGCCACGTGCATCTCCAAATGCCACCGCACTTCTGGGCTCCACCAATCGGCGGTCTCCGGTCCTCCCTGTGCCGGCGGTGTCGTCTCACTCACCGTCCTACACCGATTTCCAGATTCCGGCGTCCCTCTCTCTCTCTCTCTCTGTTTCTGTCGCTCGTCGCTCTCTGTTATGGCCGCTGGCAGTGGGTGACCAGCCAGGGCTCTCACTCACACTCACGCTCTAATACCATGTTAGAGGTGTAAGCACATAATGCACTCTCTTATTCATCACAATGTGGATTACATAATATATAGGCAAAAAACAGAGTACATCACGTGAGGCATAATGAGCAATAATGATGAGATTACAAAATGAAATCATAATCTTTCCTAAACTAGCTAGACTAGAATCAGGGATATGATGGGCTGAAATCATGGGATGTAATCATGGGCTGATTTCCAACAAAATATATACAAAATTACTGAGAATAGGAAAAGAAAATAAAGGGATTTGGACTAAGGATGACATATTAAAGATGAAGAAGAAAAGATCATGCTTACAGATAAAAATATTAAAAACATATGGGAAGACTACGTTTACAAGCTTTTCAATTAGTGATATGGAGGATTTAACAATTAGTGATATGGAGGATTTAACAACCCACAAGTGTGAACAAAATTTGGCTTACTACGTCAAATGTCAAATACAATACAGAAACTGGTAATAGCACCACATTGACTATCACGCCAAGGAAACGAGAAGGGAATTTTAAATTGATTAATTTGGGGTTAGTTGAAATTTCGGATCCCTTGCTTTTATTTTACTGAAACTAGAAAGGAGGCCAATGGTTTTCGCTATTCTACATAGAACTACTAGAAAGCATATAATTTGAACACCTCAGATTACATGATCCAGAAGGAAGGGAAAGCAATAAATGAATTGAAAAATGCCGTGAAAGTCAAACCACTCGACAAGCCAATTTATGCTTCTTCAAATATCAAGCATTATTTGATATTTTATACCGATTAGACCATTAAAAGAAATAAATCATGTTTTGAAGATAGAAAAAAAAGAGTATGCAAATGTCATACAAAGCTCCAAACTGTTCACAACCATACAACGGACAAAAGGAATATTGTTTGTTCAATGTAAAACAAGAATAACCTGTTCAGCAATGCTAGCAGCTTCAGCATATGCGTCTTGAATATTCTCTGCCAGCCTATGGAGGAATATATTTGATATTCCTCCAGCAGCAACAATAAATGGACCTGTGGCTAATGTTATCAATGCAATCTGCCAACAGTTGATAAATCCAATAACAAGTCCACTGAAGAACGTAGCCATATTGTGGATATAATTTCCGACCTGAAAATATAAGCCAACAAGCAAATTATATGAGACATGCCTGAAGAACTGTGATATCTTCTGGGAAGAATAAAAGCTGTCAATGTACTGAATATTTGCATACAATCAGAGCAACATACTTTTTCACTAAGTGCAGACTGAATGAGCAGCACATCACTTAATACTTGGCTCACAATATCTCCATTATTCCCATATGTATCAAAAAAACTCATATCTTGGTTAAGCAATACTTGAACATATTTTGATCTGATAACAGCAGTCTGCCGTTCTCCAGTCAAAATCCAGCATGAAACCTCTATAAAACAGAAGAACAAAATTAATATTGCAGAAATTAGTAAATGTCTCTCTATGAAAACATTCCTGTTAAGTGAAATAAGTGGTAATCAATTTCAGTCAACATGCTAGTTTACCTATCCAACCAGCAGCAAAAACACCCGCAGCAATATAAACTATGGTTAAAGCAAGCTGCAGAAGAAACAACAAGAGTAAATAACCAAACTCTGGTTCACAATTTGATCGGTTTGTAGAACATAGAAGAAAACTTCTTAGCTGGTGTAGATTTGAATAACAAAAGAAAAATAAAAAATCAACAAAAAAGCACAAACTAAAAATAAGTTACAGGGAGGTTTAATTATATAATGAAAAAGGGAGAACAAACTTATCGCATGCATATCAAAAGAACAAAAAACAAAAAATAGAATATTCCTGGATTTCAAGCATCTTGCGCTCCATCTAAAAAGGTACAGATTCATAAAGTACACAGCTTAAATTGGAAAACTTTCTAAGCCTCAGTTTTCTCTTCTACAAAAACTAAATCCAAAGCGCATTAAGGTTGACAAAGTCATATGCAAGATTCAAAGATAACAAAAATATTATGCCCATTTTAATGGATTTCTAAACTAGTTACATGCAATATGTAGCACATTAAATATGATGCCATCCTTTGGAATATATCAAATCAACTAGTAACTCCCACGATTGTGTTAGTTTCAGATGGCTAATAGACAAAGCAAAAGAATGGTAAAATTAGGAAAGACAGAGTCAACAATCTCCAAGAAAAATGAAAGGACTGACATCCTTCCGAAGGAATTTAGAAGGTTATGCCCTTCTAAAGAAAGAAGTTATATCATCAGGCAGTAATGGACCATCCAAACTGCTTTTCTATAAGAAGACATCCAGGAATTTTAAGTACATGGTATGGAATCAAGCTCAAATATTGAGGTCTCTGTAAGGTGCGTTGTTCTTCAAGCTTCGCCACACACAGAAGAATTCAAATGTTTCTCTAGAATAACACCACCACTAATGGCTACTCAGATAAGAAAGCACCAAGTCTGAAAGAGACTCATATAACGTCACCAATTATCCTCAGTTTGTTTGTATTTCTTTTATATAAAGCCTGATCTTCTAGGCCTTACAGTTAGCAAATTTATCTATTCGTTTCAATTCGTATAAAAGCAGAAGTTCTTGTTAATGCTGAGAGATACTTTCAAACCTAAAAAAATATATCATCCTGTATCTCTGTTTAGTTGCATTCCAAGAGCCATCTGAGTCATTACCAGGAAATACTCAGGTTTAAAATCAATTGATGCACAAAGTTAATATTTAATACTGCCAGTGCATAGTAGTAGTCACTGAGATCCAATACTAATAGACTTGCAAAATCAATTTTTGATATTCAGTGTATAGCAGTAGTTTAAAATCAATTTTGGATCAATTTAGGTAATAGTTTGAAAAAGTTGCAAACTTATGCTTAACACGAAAACGAGTATGATAATCCCATCAATGCTCCAATGTTGACGCTGTCAAATTCAAACTTCAATGAATAAAAAGTTTGGCAAGAAGGAGGCCTTGAATTTACAAATTTCATGATATAAAGTTAATTTCAACCTTCAATACTCAAAGCCTGTAAAATAAGTATTTCTCTATTTTCCTCTAAAACTTGTGGCTTGAGGGAAGATGGACCAAGTTTACCAAAGGCCAGCACCACAACCAATCCAATCTAACCAAACTGAACAGATCCCAGCAGATCTGCTTCAGCCGTCTTAAATTATCAATTCAATGGTGAAGGACTATCTCTAGCTACATAGTATCAATTCAATGCAATAGATTAACTAAGGAAACTAAGAGCGCCATCCATCACTATGATCAACTCTCAAAAGCAACTAAGTTCAAAACTAAATCAAGAAAACTAAAATAATTATCTTCTTGAAAACCTGATTGTCCAATCACCAATGAACAAAATTAATGATTCAGAGAATCGAGCAAGAATTATCTAACCACTATCGGAATGACAAATCTTTGAAGTGTCTGTACTTCATACTTAACATGTGTTCCCAATGTTATTTCCGGAATGAGATTACGGAACCTATAAAACAGGAATAGTGTGTCCAAGAGCGAACAAAAACATCAGATTACACATACGTAGCTTAAAAGCAAAGAATGACTTTAATCAAGAACTAAGGCCTGCGTGCTTCGCTTATGGGTTTGATCACCTCAACCCAGTCTACTAACAACTGAGCTTGTCCAATATCAGGAAAGGGATAAAATTTCACGCTTAGTAACATCTCAAAGGGAAAAAAAAACAAAAATTAAATTTTCCTGACAAAGAAAATGAATCAAAACCAAAAACTGGGGTTTTGTTCAGAAATTGACAGCTAACCTCCTTGAACTTGTTGAATTGCTCCTCGGACGGACCTGGCGAAGGATCCATCCTCAAGACATTAATGATCTTCGCAAAGTAGTGCAAGTAGACTACGAGGGCTGTACCATGAGCAGCAGCTGCCAGCGAGCCAACGACCATCAGAGTCCAATCAAGCCGGTCCGCACAAGCAAAGAGCCTGGAGAAGGGCACTGCGGCGGGCGGTGGCTCAATCTCCTCGGGCTCCTCCATCTCCTCTTCCACTTCAACCTGGTGGGACGCAGAGGTCTCAGCTCCGGGGTCTAAATAAGGCGACGGCGACTCTGGCGGTTCCGATACCTCCGACACCGGCGTGAGCGGCTGTATATGGGGTGGGGACCATCCGAACAGTCCCCTTGATATCATCATCTTTTGATCCCACCAACTCAACGCCAACTCAAAGAAACCAAAACCCTTCTCCGAACACCCCTTTCCCACACTAAAATCAGCAGATCCACCCAATTGAGAGCCCAAATTTCCAAACTAATTTGTTCCCTTTCTCTTCGAATTATTACCTGCTACTTTCTCATACCCCCACTCCGGACCAAAAAGAAAAATCGAGAGAGAAAGAGAACGACGTGGTCCTCCTCCTCCTCGTAAAAGTTGGTGGCGCGTGGTGGTGACTGAGTCAAAGACGGCGTACGGAGAGGGAAGATACTAGTAGTATCACCTAAAGTAGAACGCGAAACATCAGAACCACCGTCTCCTCCGCCTTCTGCTCCTTCTCGTTCGCCTTCCCCTTCCCATTCATTGAGTTCTGTAATTGGACAGCTAACTCGCTTTGGTTTTTGTTAGGTTTAACGGTCAAAAGCCGGCGATACGTTTGAAGAGGTGTATTATTTTGATTATTAATTTACCATTTCAGTTACTTTTAATTTTCCAAAATAAAATAATGTAGTAATGTATGCTTTTTGAAGGAATACACAGTGAATGTGTGCTGTAATGGTTTGTACAGAAAAGCTGGAAAAAAATCAAAAAATCAGAAAGATAAGGGTTATTTGGTAAATTACTGTGTGTTGGTAAATGTGGGAATAGCTAGATAATTTATTTGGCCAAAAAAACAGCGGGATAATTTACAATTTTTTTGGCAGCTTTAATCTGGACACGTGTCAAGAGACCTGATGCTTGTGGGTGACACCATTTATTTGAAAATTCTTTTTTAGGTAAAATACTAGAAAATTCTAAAATCTTAAGATCTTTTAAAACTATTAAAAAATCCAATAAATTCTATAGAAGATAAATATTTCTTAAGATATAATTTTAAAAATATTATATAGTTTTATGAAAAAAACACATCATGTGTATCATATGCAACACATAGTTTAATAAATGAGTCATATTAATACTGATAAGTATATTTTTATCGAAATATTTTTAAATATTGAGACTTATTAAAATTATTCTTTCTTTTTTTTTGGCAAAAGACACTTATTAAAATCATCAATCAATCAATCAACTATTAACTTTATACTAGAAATCTTATAATATCCGCTTAGTAACTTTTTAACTCACAAACGAGTCGGATAATCACATCATCAAAATTGTTCATCCATTATTATTGGGACTTGTATATAAAGAAGAAAACAAATTGAATTTGAAATCATACATATCTTGAATTGTAATTATATTAAAAATTATATTAATGTGATCCAAGCATACCAAGGAGCTTCATATTCTATAATTATAGAGAACTCTATAACTAGGTTATTAATGCAATAAATTATATTAATGTGATTAAATTTGGGTTAAATAGTTTACTTCATATTTGGTTTATAGGACGGATAATCACATAATCAAAATTGTTCAAACACAATTATTGGGGTTTGAATGTAAAGAATAAAGTAAATTGAATTTGAAATCAATCAACTTTATACTAGAAATTAACTTTATACTTTGCTTAGTAACCCGTTTACCTCACAAATGGGTCATATAATCACACCATCGAAATTACCCATCCGTTATTATTGGGGTTTGACTATAAGGAAGGAAGCAAATTGAATTTGAAATTATACATATCATGAATTGTAATTATATAAATAATTATAGTAAAGTGATCCAAGCATACCAAAGTGCTTTATGTTCCATGATTGTAAGAATCTCTATAGATAGGTTATTAGTACAATAAATAATATTAAAAATTATATTAATGTGAACAAATTTGGGTTAAATAGTTTACTTCATATTTGGTCTATAGGATAAATACTCACACTCTCAAAATTATCCATACGTAATTATTGAGGTTTGAATATAAGTAAGGAAGTAAATTGAATTTTTGAAATTAGACGTTAAATCAAATCAAGAATCATAATTATCTTAATGATTATATAACTGTGATCCAAGCATGCCAAAGAACTTTACCTTCCATGATTGTAGATATTTCCATAAATTATATTAATAATTATATGTTAAATCATGAATTGTAATTATATTAATAATTATATTAATGTGGTAATTTGAAATTTTACATATCATGAATTGTAATTATATTAATGTGGTCTAAGAATACCAAAGAGCTTCATATTCCATGATTGTATGAATTTCCATAATTAGGTTATTAGTGAAATAAATTATATTAAAATTTATATTAATGTGATCAAATTTGGATTCAATAGTTTACTTCCTATTTGGTTGACAGGGCAGATAATCACATCATCAAAATTATCCATATGCGATTATTGGGATTTTAATATAAGAAAGGAAGTAAATTGAATTTGAAATTAGACATTAAGTTAGGAGTCCTGATTATATTAATAATTATAAAATTGTAATCCATGCTAGGGAACTTCAACTTCCATGATTAGGTTATTAGTGCAATAGTTTTTTAAAAATTATGTCCTAATGATAATGATTTTATTTTGAAATAGTTATTCCTACTTTTTATTATTGGTGAACAAAAATCATGTTTCCATCAATGGTATTAATATCACAAAGGTGGAAGATGAAGTTTTTGAAACTAAAAATATTTCAAAATAATATTGTTGACTTTAAAAATAAATTGGCTTTTGACTTTGGTTAATGATAATAATTATCGCATAAGCAACCAATTAGACCTCATAAAAGGATTTCAATATTTTTCAAATGCATTATATATTTTTGGAAATATATAAAAGGAAGTTTATGGAATATTATCAATTATTATATTAATAGGGATACTAATATGATAACTTTAAAATTAAATTTTCTTTTCTTTTTCAGAAATGATAGTAATTAACTTCATAAGTAACCAATTGAATTACTAAAGAATAAATTCATAATTTTTCAAACGAATAGAGATTCTTACTAAATTTTGTACTTAAACATCTAAATCAAACAAATAATATTTTAGTATGTCTTAACTCGAGCAACACTTCTCCTGCAAGGTATGAGGAGATATAACTTGTTATATACTATATATGTAAACATATAAACTAACGAATAAAACATAATTTCATTTACTTATATCAATTATAACGGCAGTTCAAAAAAAATTATAACTAATTTTCTAATTAAATATTAATAACTAAATTTTAGTATAATTATAAATATTGTTATATATATCATTATATTTAAGTAAATAAGGTAACATATTTTACTACATTTAATTCAAGATTTTAAATATAAAAATATAGCTACCTACCGCTAAACTATTTAATCTTAGGTTTTTATTTTTCAAGAAACGCTTAAATCAATATTCATATTTTCTAAACAAAATAATGAACACTACTATTTTGACCGATTTTAGTTCTCCTCTTTCTTTCTCACTTCCTCTCACTAATCCTACAATCATGCTGCTTCCGATTTTCATGAAGCTCGTCATCTAAAATGATGTCCACAAAGATTATCAGAGGGTTCTATTTTTCGTATGTATTAGTTTATAGATTTTTTAATTTTGGTACGTCCCGATTTGGGGGGCTTGTGGACCAAATTAGAATCCATGCTGGCTTTGGAATCAAAGCTCACCAACGAAATGCTAATCATTATGCCGAAAGCTTATGTTAGTAGCATAAGTGTATCCCAATTCCTTCAACCCGTAATAGAAACGAGTCCACCAATCTCTAGATTTATAGTCCACTAAGGCAAACCTGATCCTCCCCTCCCAAATTCAAGATGTATTAAGGCATGTTTGGGAGAGCTTATTTTCAGAAAATAAGCCCAATTTACGCAAGCCGAGAAAAAACTCCTCTCACATACTTACCTCGTATATCGTGAATCACGAATTATAAGCACTTATTGCCTAAAAATAAGCTCTTCCAAACGAGCACTTATTCTATCTCTCTTAAATGAGGTTCATCATCAAACTTTTTGATGGAGGTGGGTTCTATCTCTCTTAAATGAGGTTCGTCATCAAACTTTTCGATGGAGGTAGGATTCAAGTATGTGTTGCTCCAATACCAAATTTTGATATCAAACTTTAGGAACGAAGTGCTAACTATTATGTCAAAAACTTAATCTAGTAATAAAGACACATCACAATTCCTTTAACCAATATCAGGCATGGGTCCATTAATCTTCTAGGACTTTATACACTCTGCAATGGCTTCTTCAATACTTTAAAAGTTTCAAATATCCCCATAATGGGGTTGTGAATTTTATTCTTTTGCTCAAACTAATTCTTCTTGACATAAAGTGTGGATTTATTTCAATGGGAGTTAATCACATTATTCTTATGCTAAACTAACCTTTTATATTACTTTAATCTTAACGTTACTATAATTGAATTATTCATTCAACGACAAATTTTTCACTTTCCTCCATTTTGATCACAACAGTAGTGTGGTTAATTTTGTTTATCATATGACTAAAATAGGGATGTGGAAACATAGATGGATGATTATATGATTAAAATATGAAGGATGTGAAACTCCCTATCACACTTATTCCCTTCATTGCATAATGGTGTCGCTTCCAGTTCTTGTGAAGCTGATCATCCACAAGAATTCCCAATTGTTTTCTCCCTCATAAGCACAACAGTGTTGCTTTTGATTCCCATGAGCTTGGCCATTATCAAAAGATTCTTTTTCTGTATATACTAAAGAGCTTGTAGATTATTTTAATCAATTTTGATACATCTTTGGTATTGGAGGGGTGTGGTTGGATTTAAACATGTGCTAGCTCTTATACTAAATTTTATAAACAAAGTGCTAACCATCGTTCCTCCAAAAGCAATTTTCAACATTTTCTTCAGCAAACCCTTTAGAACAAGGGTGTTTTTGAAGGGCATGGTTATGAAATATTCATATTAGTTAGTTTATTATCGTTAATGGCGGTTAATGAGCCTTAGTCATTGTTAATAGGCTATAAATAGCCATTAGTGTTTAGGCACTAACAGTTAGAGGTATGAGGCTATAAATAGACCTCATTACCCTTAATTTCATATGAGAATTGGATAATTGTGAATTCAATCAGTCTATTCATCTCTCTTCTTCTTCTCTCTTTCTTTCTTCTTTCAATACCAGATCAACGTTCAGATATCGATAGTAAGATTCAAACCTAAGCTAGTTCTGATATCAATCTCTAATACTAAACCTTAAGAATAAAACACTAACCATTGTTTCAAACCTTAGGAATGAAGCACAGACCATCGTATCAAACCTTAGTAGTATAAGCACACTTCAATTCCTTTAACCCATATAAGGCACAAGTGGGATTCAAACCCCGTGCTGGCTTTAATACCAAATCTTATTCACGAAATGCTAAACATCATATCAAAAGCTTAGTTTATTAGTATTCGAACACATCAATTCCTTTAACTTATATTAGACACAAGTGAAATTCGAACTCATGTTGGCTTTGATACCAGAACGTAAAAACAAAACACTAACCACCGTACCAAAAACTTTAAGTTAGTAGCAGAGGAAAGTTTTCTTAGTTTCTTTAACATATGATGTTATACAAGTAATTGTAGAAGGTTGATACTAATTCCGGAGTTTCAAAGCTATACATGTGTGGCAACCATTGCAATAATGTTGTGACTTATACTGTTAATATTAAGTATCCAAATTGTAGATATGGCATGAGCAACGGTTTACGATTTATGGGTAATAATAAAGAGTTAAAGTGAAAAAATACTCATGAACTTTCCTCAAAAGTGCACCCACCTCCATAAAATTTTTTTTTAGGTATAAAAATACCCATAAACTTTTCAAAATAGGGAAAAAATACCCACATAGTTAATTGTACAAACGTTTGTTTTGTGGGACTCACTTATTATTTTTTGAGGTATAAAAATACCCATAAACTTTTCTTAAAAGTGCACCCAACACCATAAACTTTTGAAAAGTTCGTGGACACTTTTGCAACTAAAAAAAAGTTTATGGTGTTGGTTGCATTTTTTAGAAAAGTTTATGGGTATTTTTTCACTTCAAAAAATAATAATGTGGGTCCTACAAAACGGATGTTTGTACAAATTAATGGTGTGGGCATTTTCGCCCTATTTTGAGAAGTTCATGAGTATTTTTGTAACTAAAAGAAATTTATAGTGTTGAATACACTTTTAAAAAAAATTCATAAATATTTTTACATCTTAAACCAATAATAAAAACATGGATGTTAGGAAAGATTTTATAAGGGTGAGGAACGCTTTGTTAAAGGAGTGGTTACATACACTGTATTGGATAACCTTGAAGTTTGTCCTATGTCTACCGTTTCAGCTATCACATCGATCTTCAACTTCAACTTCAACACCAAGGATATTTTTTTTTTTTTTGCCAATAAGTAATGCATTAATCATGAAACCATAAATACAAGAGTCTTTATGCTAGACAAACAGACGGAAACAATAAAACAGAACTAAAACTAAACCAAAACCTAGAACAGACATTAACACAAATAAAGCAACCAAATAAACAGAATAGCAACGAGATAGAACCAAGCAACAAAGCCAAAATAAAGTCTCCAAAGCATCCTTTAACATCAATTCCTGCAGTTGAAACGAGGGTCGCAACATCCCAATTAAAGGGTAAGACCCATCCGCAGAAGCTTTAGCAGCCCCCAAAGCTACTAAACCTGCTTCTCTGGGAATCCACTCACAAGAAGGGTTCCTGATAAATTTCCTTGAGCAGAAACAGTTCTCAATGAGAGAAACACATCTTTGGCCTGATGATATCAAATGTAGATCTACAATATGAACAAATATTTGTCTATCCAATTCGAGATATAAAATCCCTAGGTGGTCGTCTAAGAGCCAACCAATGGAATCCCGAAGCAATAGACTCGTTTGTCTCCCAATAAACAGAACACAGGCACAACAAGATATGGTTTTTCTAAGTGCAAACTGACTATTCTCCACACCACCAACGTTATTAGAGCATATACCCTCAAATAGACAATAGAGAAAGAAAATACTACCTCGGCCCACAACTGAGCAGCAAATCCATACACCCTGAACCGGCCCATGTATACCCTGACAATGAACACTGTGGATCAACACACTGACCAGGAACATGTTGAGCCAATGATGAATAGCGCATAGAGACAAGCTGGACAACCTCATACGAATGTTTCTCAATTGTCTATTTGGTGCACAATCCTTAATCAGTTGATCAATAGTATAACATACCACCCAACCCCATACCAACAGCCTTGACCAAGCCCAATCAGTTTTTGAGAAAATTTTTAAAGCCCTGTTAATTGACCTTGGAGTAGACATTCGGTCACTCTCCCACCTAAAACCCTTCCAACCCATTTCTATTAGGACAAAGGCAGCTTGATTATAGGATTTTGATTTACAAAACATGCTGCTCAGTGGAAAACTAAAACACAGCACCCACACATATAAGACTAACCCGATTAGCCCCCAAATCAAAGCTTCAGAACAGTAGCCTAAATATAGCATTGATAAACCAACAGTGGGTAACTCAGTTCTGCCAGTCGCAAATCTCAATCCCAAATGGCCAATAGAGGGGAAAGATAAAATTTTTAGCAAATCACTCACCTCTAGATCAAAGAGTAGACCGATTGTTACCTTTGAATGCATCTGAGACGTTGTCATTGGTTTACTCCGAACAGTTGCAAAACTCCAACTACTGGCCTCCATCGAGATCGGCTTTTCACCAGGGAGGGAAGAGATCCCCTGTTGCACTCTGTTCCTCACCTTCGACGGCCATGGGGGTACCCAACGGTGATCCTCATCGGAAGATTTCACAGAGAGTTGAGGCCTAGCCGCCTTCACGCATCCCGACAGCCCTAGAGGCACCCATCGGAGATCATAATCGGTGGTTGCCACAATATTTTGAGGAGCACAAGCCTCCCCGCGTCGATCGTTGTTACTTCCCTTCTTGTTGCCTCCGGAGAACCTGGACCCGATCAGCACAGGCGTAGGCCACACCATAGGGACACACTTGAAGACCTCCACCGGAAGGGGATGAAAGACCCGCCGAGGAGAAGAGGTCGGCATCTTGAAGTCGCCGAAAATGAACCCAATAAATGGGATGGAAACCCTAGCAGAGGGAAAACACGGCACCTCCGGCCAAAACTTTCAACACCAAGGATATTGCTTCTTTATTAAGAGTATGTTTGAATTAGCTTTTGAAGAATAATTTTTGGAAAAAAAGTGGAAAGTAGTTTATGAAGAATAGATTCTGAACAGAATATATTATGAGAAAAAAGTGATTTTGATAAAATAAAAGTATTTGGGTATTATGGTCAGAATAGCTTTTTTTCATGGTTAAATTACTAAAAAGGACATTAACTTTTGTGATAATTATATATAATAAATAAGATTATATTTTATGTATTATTTAAGGGTTAAGGTCCAAATTTAACATCAAAGTTTTTCCTGAAGAGCTTTTGGTACAAATAAGTTTTGGAAGATGCAAAAATAACAATGAACAATTAAAAAGGATGTAAATTTAACAAGACCGTTAAATTTGACCTTACGACGTTAAATTATAAGAGAAGAAAACCCCTAACGATATTAAAAAGGATGCATCTTAACTCATTATTTAATAATAAATTTCATAATAAATACAAAAAATGAAATAAATTTGTCTATATGTAATGTTAATTAACTTAACTAATTTTTCTAATATAATCAAATTAGATAAATAGTCTTATATTAAAAATAAAAGGGAGTATTAAAATTTTAAAATTCTTAAGAAAAAAGGAATTGAAGAAAAAAACGGTGAAATTAGAGAGAGAGAGAGAGAGAGAGAGAGAGTATGTGTGTGGCGTGGGGCCCAAATTAATGAAAAGGACCAATTAGAGAGAGTTGGTGAGACCCACATAGGAAAAAACAAAAAAATTAGATTTTCCCAAAACTATGATTTGAGATCAAAACCTTAGTTTTACAAAAATTGGGGTGTTTAGATGATTTTTGCAAAACCAACCATGATTTAGCAAAAAATTGGGTGTTTGGATGATTTTTTTACAAAACCATGGTTTTATCTCCAAACCATGGTTTTGTTTCTCATCCAAACACACTAGGAAGAATCGTTGAGTCGGGGATTGAAGAGATATACTTATGCTACCAGGTCGACTGGATCTATTCCCTTCCCAAATCTAGGATGTATTATTCTATTTTTCTTCAATGAAGTTTATTCTCAAACCTTTCAATAGAAGTGAAGTTCAAACCGGAGCTGGCTTTACAATTTATGGGTAATAATAAAAATACAACTGAAGCAAAATATTTGAGTGATGTTGAGAAAGGCTTTGTGAAAAGAGTGGTCACATACACTATAATGGATAATCTAGAGGTCTGTTTCATGTCTATCATTCAACTATCGCTTTGATCTCTAACTTCAACGTTAAGGACATTGCTTTCTTACCAGAAAGGGTCGTTCAGTTGGAAATCGAAGAGGTATATATAGGCTACCAGGTCGAACCTGATCCTGCAATTCGTTCCCCTCTCAAATATGGGATGTATTATTCTATTCCTTCTAAAGGAAGTTTTTCCTTGAATTTTTTTAATGGAAGTGAGATTTAAAGTTGTACCAAACTCTAAAACCAAACCTTGGTGAAGAAACGCTAACAGTCCTATCAAAAGTTTAGGCTAATAGCAAGAGCACACCCAATTCCCTTAACCTATATGCTAGCTTTGCTGATTTTTTTTACCTATGATTTTTTATCTTGTTTCAGGTTTTGTTTGACCTTTGTGTTTAGTTGTTAACTTACTTTTTTTATAGACCAAAACATAAAGGGAAAATTGGTAAAAATTTATATAATAAAACGTTTATCAACAAGAATAACTTGATAAATTTTATACACTAGAAATATTATTACTTGGTAAATTTTGTACACACAAGTACTGTTACTATAATTTAGACCTTCCTGGCTAATAAAATTTTGGGAAAATTTCATTAAAGGACCACAAGACCAAATTTATTTCAATTAAGGACAAAAACATTTTGAAATTTCACTGCATGACAAAAGACCAAAATGTAAATTAGTTTTGTAGGTAAAAAAACAATAATGCCTTTGGCTTTATTTTTTTATAAACATTTTGAAATTTCATTGCAGGACTAATGACCAAAATGTAAATAAGTTTTGTAGGTTAAAAAACAATAATCCCCCTTGCTTTATTTTTTTATTAATAAAAGGTTTGATCGTCGCCGAAACTTTGGGACCGATCACCGGCCACTGCCAAGCCAAACCAGCCCCCACCGCCCGGCCACCGAAGCTCCAGAGCTCTGACCACCGGAAATCAATATGTTGTTCAAATGAGGATTTCACTTATTCATGAAGAGTTGCAAACTTGTTCATGAAGGGTAGAATCATGAATAAGTGTGCAATTCTTCATGAACAAGTGGAATCCCTATATGAATAACACATTAATTTTTAGTGGTCTAAGCTTCGGCAGGTTGGCGGCAAAGTTGCGATGGCTAGTCGGAGCTCCGACCAATGAAAATTAATATATTGTTCATAGGAGGATTTCACTTGTTCATGAAGAGTAAAATCACGATGCCAATGAATTTTGCAAAAGCAAGGGGTGTTATTGTCATTTACCTATAAAATTTATTTTTATTTTAGTACTTAGTCTTACAGTGAAATTTCAAAATGTTTTGGTCATTAACTGAAATTGATTTGGTCATGTGGTTTTTTAATGAAGCCTCCCTAAACTTTTAATAGGAGTTCCCCCATTTTCTTTAAATGAAATTCAAGCATGCCAAGCGAGCTTTTGCTTCACAGTTTTCACGTTCCCCTTTTGTTAATGTTTTCCCTTTTATGAGCCTGTTTGAGTTTGTGTTATAGAAGTACGTTCATACAAGTTAAGATAAAACTCCTCTCACATACTTGTCTCGTATATTGTAAATAACGTTAGAAAAATAGCTTCTGCCGTTAATCCAAACATGCATTATATCTCTATTTGATAATTATTTTGGGTTTTATTGCATACACAGAATAAATATTTTAAGAAAAAAATTAGAAAAAAATATATTTTATATCCCTTATATAAATTTAATACAATGATACCATTATTGGATGATAATAAAAATATATATCTTATAAAAAAAATAAAAATATATGTCTCGATTTTGGATAACAAATCATTCAATCCATCTGTAAGACATTAGACATATTAAAGGAAGGCTCTAAGAAGTAAGAACAGGAAAATAAGATTTAAGTCAAAACTACAATTTAATTATAGTTTTATTTCAAAAAAATTTAAAAAATAATTTATACATATTGATTTTAAAAAAAATTAAAATTAAAAACATAAATTAAAAATTATCTTTAAAATTTAAATGTCATACATAGAATTGAGGCTTTTGAATTCATTTAGACCTTTTAAAAAAAAAAAAAAACCTGTTATCGGGAACCATACTATTATTAAATCGATTTTGGGACTTAACTATTAATTTTTTAAAGAATATCTAACTAAGATTTCAAATAATTTATACTAAATTTTAGCAAAGATTCAAATTAATATTTCACCATATAATCATAATCGAATAAGATTTAAATTTATAGTAAATAAAAGAAATAAAAAAGAGGAAAAAGATAAATAAATACAATTTGAATGCTTAAAACCCCAAAAAGTCTGATAACATATTAAAATGATAGAGAAGGGATTGAGGGGGAATATAAGTTTTTAATGTTTGTGACAAATGACCAAAATGCCCCTCAAATTAAAACTTTGCCTTCTATCTCCCTCCCTCTCCTTCCCCGGCTCCTCTTTCTCACTTCCGTCGTCTCCTCTCCCTCTCTTCCTCTTCTTGTTCAGATCATGCCACCTCTTCCATCTCTCCCTCTTTTGCCGTCTCCTTCCCCCTCCTTCAAATCTCACCACATCCCCCTCTTTCGTCGTCTCCTTGTCCAGTCGATGGCTCCATTGGCTCTCACCGTCGCTCTCTCTCTCTCACCATCAAGAGAAATTAGGGCCCGTTTGGTTCGATCCCATTATATCCTGTGGTGCAGTGCAATGCGATACAATGGTAATGCAAAACGATATTAATTACAAGGATAGTGTTTGGTTTGATTTTTAAGCAACATGCAATGAGTTAATATTTTAACAATTATTTAAAATTAATATATTACACAAAGTCTATTTTACCCCTTAATATAATCTTTGTAGAAAAAATAGTTACAAGTCGGCAACGGTGGGGATGGAGTAGGAGGAGGTGGTAGTAGTGGCAATGATGGGGGTGGTGGGGGAGGACGAGGTGGCAGTGGCAGCGGCGGGTGGCGAGGAGGTGGTGGCAGTGGCAGTGGACGACGGGGGTAGAGGAGAAGGTGGTGGTGGCGGTGGGTGGTGGCCTGGCAGCGGCTGCTGAAGAGGTGGTGGCGGAGGAGGAGGTGGTGGTGGTGGCGGCGGGCGGCGGGGGTGAGGGTGGCGGCGGTGGCGGTGGGCGGTGGGCTGGTGGCGAGGCCGGGGGTGGGGGCGAGTGGAGATGACGGCAGTGGAGGAGGTAGTGGTGGTGGCAAAGGGTGGAGGTGACGGCTATGGAAAAGGAAGAGGTTGTGGCGGTGGCAGTTGTGCGTGATGCGGCAAGTGAAATAAAATAAATGAAACAAAGATAAGGGAAACTAAAGGGTAAATTGAACTTTTTAGACCATGCAATAGGATGATAATGAGGATTCATAGGGGGAAGGTATGAATGAGGATTACTAATTTTTTGGTAATCATCATTACCATGGTAAACCCTATTACCATCTAAAGAGCAACCAAACACTCTTCTCTTGGTAATGCAATCATGATTACTATTGTAGGCATGCAATGGGGTTGAACCAAACGGGCTCTTAGTGCAACAAAGAAATGACGTTAATGAATGAACATCATCCGAAGTTTCAAAATATTTTGTTCTCCACCACATGTTTGTTCATTTTTCCTTAAAAAGCTACCCCTTTGTGCTCTAAATTAGCTAAAGAATTCGGCTCCACGAGGGATTGAGATGGATATAGATGTATGCCTATCCAAAAAAAAAAGATTAAAAGAAGAGAAATTTTTCTGATCTATGGCTTCTGAATTTTGATCACTACCTCACACACTCATACTAAAAAGATGACACAGAACCATTTTTCTGCTGGGAACAAGAAGGACTGAGTTCTCGGCAGTCTATAGAACCATCATCTGATAGCGACAGGTAACTGCTACAACGCTTGCTGTGGACACAACCCATTTTTCAAAGAGGAGCATTGATGTTGGGGAAGAAGACCTGAAGGAACCTTAAAAATCTTATCAATAACCTTTCTATTTTTAGTAGCATTAATTGGCGGCAAAAGGTGGTAGTAGACAGGTAATTGCGGGTGGAAAAAGCAAAGAGGTTGCTTTTGAAGCTCCACATTATGGCTTCTAACGTCAAATAGATGAACGAAGCGAATGGATGAAGGGTCACAAGCATAGTTGTTGGCGGTGAGAAATTGGTGGAAGGGGATAGAAGAGGTTTTGGGGTTAAGGAAATTGGTGGAGAGGGATGAGTGGGAAGCTAGTCGAAGGATCAAGAACAAGAACTTGTGGGAGATCAAGGACATTCTCCTAGATTTTCCGTTGATTTCAATCACGGCCGGAATTTGATTTTTGTTTGTTGCTGGTTTTTTTTTTTTGGGTTTTTCTTGTTTTGATAATTACTATTATAAAGTTGTCATTGCTTATACTCAAGTTGTCAACACCCCTATTAGACGTCGTTGACAACTTAAATATAGGCAATGACAAGTTAAGTATAACAATTAGCAACTATCCCATTTTGGCTTGTTTGAGGCTTGATTTTTGTTTATGTATTTTCTAATTGTTATTATAAATTTGTCATTGCCTATTCTCAAATTTTCAACACCCCTATCAAGCGTCGTTGACAACTTGAGTATAGACAATGACGATTTCAGAATAGCAATTAACAACTTTGACATACACAAGTTGTCAATTTCTATACCAATATGGTTAATTACATTATTGAAGCTGTTACCGGAACTCTGGCCACCGGGGCCAGAGCTCTATTGGTAGGCAGGCTAGCAAGGTGTGACTGGTCGATGAAGCTCCAGCACCGGCGGTTAGTGGCCAACGAGGGTTCTTACCTTTTTTTAAAAAAAATTGGGAGGCTTTTACATTAAAAACCCTGATTCCCCCCGATCCCTTCTCTATAATTTCAATGTATTATTAGATTTTTTTGGGTTTTTTAGGAATTTAAATGATATTTATTTATTTATTTTATCATTATTATTTTTTTTAAAAAAGAGAGACTCAATTGCCAGACAAAATGGGAAACATATCATGAAAAGAGGGAACTGAACAGCGAGAATGTCAGGGAGGGACAATGTGACCTTTTTAATTATCACGCCAATGCCAGACCATTTTATCTGTGTTCTCTCTCGCATTCCCTTCTTTGTCATTGATGACGTGGCTTTCCATATTATATTTCGAATTTTAATATTAATATAAATAATATGAATATGAATATTCATTCATATGAATGACTACTGACCAAATAAATTTTGCTTTTTGGAAAGCTGAATGGCCGATCTCGCACTTTCTTTTAAGTCAAAATTTAGTGTGTCCTCAATATTATCATTTTTTAAACAATTGCAATAAAAGATTCATCATCGTAGTAGAATGATGTGTGATTTATTTATTTATAATGTTTTCCAATACATGAAATTTTAAATTACATGGTTTATTTTATGAATATAAAGTTAGGCCTTGAAATTAAAATACAATCAATATATTTTCAGAGATTCATTAATTTTATACAATTTAATCCTAAGGTTGAGAGGTTCAATGACTTGTGTGTTTTATTTTTTCAATTTCAGGTCAAAAAAATGACTTGTTTTTTTTTTTGGTCAAACCACATTGTATTTAAACTTATATTAGACTCTTGATTAATTCAAAACAAGTTGAGTCAATTCTTAGATGATAATAATAACTCTTTCAAAGACACACACATATTTGTAGGTAGAGATTAAATAGGTTTTAATTATCATGAGCGTAGTTTTCTTAGCTGTCATCCCAATAATATTATCCAAATCAAGTAATATATACTCAAACCGTCAAACATGTAAATTTCAATTCAAACCCTAAAGTGACACAATTATTGTGAAATCTCCAAGAATTAGTCAAAAATTTAATTTTATAATAAAATTATCTGAATGCCCTTATTTTAACAGTAAAAATACAATTAAAATATTTTTAGAGATTCCTTACCTTTTTTGTTATGCTGTAAACAATCATAGTTTTCACTTGCATTTATCTAAATAATATTAGGGAAAATGATGGAAAAATACTGTCAAAATTGGTAAAAGACAAATAAACATGTTGAATTTCAATAATTCCAAAGGGACTGATTTGAAATTTTAAAATGTTGCAACATTGCCGGCAAGAGAGTTGAGGATTTTTTATTAAAAAAACTAAAGATAATTAGGTAATTTCACAAATTTTGTAACATTTCAAAATTTTAAATCAGACCCTTTAAAATTATTAAAATTCAACCTACTTATTTATTTTTTTTATTAATTTTGATAGTATTTTTCTCACCTTTTCTCATAATATCATCCAAATCACCTAAAATAATGCGCTCTCTCTCTCTCTCTCTCTCTCTCTGAGCGAAAGAGATTGAAGTTTTGCTTTGGTTTTTTTTTTTTTAAAATGCATGTTTGGATGCCATGAAATTCAAATTTAAAGGAAAAATCATGATATCTTCATAATGTCTTATAAATAACCTCATTTTTGTCAAATTACGGTTTCAACTCTTAATTATGGTTACACAAACAACTGACACCTGCTTCTGCATTTCAATTCTACTTCAAAACAATTACCTAATGCTAATTAAAACGGGTCTGTAAACTTTCATAAAATTAATTAATCTCCCAACACCCCCACTCCCAACAAAAAAAAAAAAAAGAAGAGAAAAAACTCCCCTCAATGACTTCTCCGTGATTGACACTATGCCCTTTTTTATGAAATGAAAAATGATATTATAAAAGGCAATAAAGTTTACACAACAACAAAGGAAAATGAACAAGTGCATGTTTGTTTAAGCTTTTTGCACAGTAAATAAGCCCTTATTACGCAAGCCGAGAAAAAACTCCTCTCACATACTTACCTCGTATACTGTGAATAACGAATTATAAGCACTTATTGCCCAAAAATAAGCTATTCCAAACGCACACCAAATAGAAGATAAAGTGAAGTTAAGAAACAGAGAAGGTTCAGCAAGCCTAACAAAAGGGATGAGAGAAAAAAGAGCCTTAAAGATTATCCATGGGGATTAGGAGAGATACTTGCATTTAGTGTCTTACCATACCTTAATCATAATTGTTTTCAATAGAAGAATACATGTGCTTATAAAAAAAGTATCTTAAAAATTCGATATCCTAGGTCATTTGAATACATGTGCGTGTCTAGGTCATTGAATAACACAACATTGCAACCAAGCATACTTGATGCTAACATAAATATGGCAAGTGCTAGTTTTAGGCACTTAATTATCTAAATGGCTAGCTAGTAAGCTACTTTTATATGTGATTCTTTTGGGGTGCACTCATGAACTATCTCACTAATCGTATGACTAAAGGCCTAAAGGTTTAATTTCAAAACACCAAGCATATTTAGATTTACATTTTTTACATATTTTTTGTTTTAAGTTTTAATTTTAATATATACAAAACTCAAAACAAGAATCATTTTCTAACCATTATCCTGTTTGGAAATAAATTATTATTTAAAATAAATAAATTATTATTTAAAAGTAATAAATTTAAAACTTTATGTTGGATTATGAGGTGCAAGCATGGGAGATACTTTTTCAAGTACCAAACTTTGCCTCAAAATCAACTTAGCTTAACAAAACTTCCAGGTTCCAACGTTCATGTTAAACTTCATCATGGCCTTCTTCAGGGCGTGGCCCAGCTAAGGCCCATTTCTGATATGCATTAGGGATACACAACATGTTTCAGGCCCACTTCATCAAGGGCATCTTCGGGGCCTGACACAACTAAGGCCCATTCCTGATCTGGTTTAGTGATACACAATATATATTAGTTTCCAACACGCCTATCTTCATTTTGTACACACGCACGCGTGAATATGGACATATATATTATATATGTATATGATGAGATAAATATTCGAAATTAATTTTCCATAATTAATTCTGGAAAAGATCTAATTAATCTCATTTGAAGCAATAAAGCATGATGGTGATTTGGGTAGTTCGATCAGACCCCAATCTTTCTTTTGGATTTTCTTTCTCTCAGTGCTGTCCTAGATTTGACCCTAAAATTTTTCCTTTTTTCCATGAAATGGTAATTTTGCATTAAAGGAAAAAGAAAAGCTTACAAAGGCCTGTAACATGTTACATACAGTTGTTGTAGATATGAAAGGTTCCATGGTACTATCCTAGCTGAGTTATAATTTTAACATGTGATTTCTTTACAAGTTGACAAAGTAAGGGAAATGATTGTGGCTTTTGTTTTTTTATTGGAGGTAATCTCGTTTGAGGCGATGTTGGACACTAAATGTAGACACCTCTCTCAATAGAGATTTAAATCTTGATTCACCATGTTGAGACGGACTAACTCCTTCTGCTATACCTAATCCCCATCGGCTTACATTGTTATTGTTATTATTGTTGTATTATGAGACCATTGCATCTCCCAAGGCCTTCAACTGCAATTGCAAAGTCCCCAACTTGATTGGAGGAGTAATCGCCCATTCATTGAAATCTGTTTGATTACTGCCAACAACGTTCGAAGTCATTCGACCCACTGAGCTAAAACACATCATGAGTCACAGCGCAGCTTTAGCTGTCTAAAACCTCCATCCCATGCTCGAAGCCCATGTTAAGTACTTTTTGGTGGTTCTAAACGTTGAAATTAAATAATTAATTTACAAATTATTGAGAAAATTAGTTAAATTATTTATATTTGAAACAAATGTGCTGATTTCTTAAAAATATCATATTTAATCATTGCCCCCATTAATAAAAACTCCCTTTAATATATGTAATCAAATAATTTGGAGGAAAGATTATAAATTTGAGAGGTGAAATGTATACATTGGGATATTATATTTAGGATCAGAACAAACATTTTATATTTATGGTAGGATAGGTTTTTTTTTTTCCTTTTGTGGTAAACACAGGATTATATTAAACATAACAGTGTAGCACAAAGAATAATATTGGGGGCTAAGAAATATACATGACAACGTAACTCCTAATTTATATTTGATAAGCATGACTCTAAATACATACGTACGTACGTACGTCCTTGACAAAGAACAATTAATGGAGTCAATAATACACAATGATATTTGATATATATATATATATATATATATATAATGGCATTAATTAATGAAGGATCATATTTGATTCCTTCCTAAGCTTGATATTGCTGTGGAAAACACTTGTCAAAACATTATTACACTGCAGAGAAGCCTTCAACAGTTCGATGCCCTACAGATAGTAAATAAGGGTTGATAAGAAGAAAGAAGCACATTAAGTAATAAACTGACGAATAAGAACCAAATACAGATTCAACTTACAAAAATATACTTGTATATTACTTTCAAACGAAGAAAAAATGAACATCACTTCATATGTAGTAATATAACAATATCAATGAGAATAAAAGAAAAATATAATGTTGATAAAAACATAATAAAACAGGAATTAAGGCTATGTTTAGTAGAAAAGAGTTTCCTAAACCAACAAGTGTATGTTTGGTCTAGTAGAAGATGCTAGCCTTCATAATATGGTGAACTAAAGTTTGAATTTCGACTCAGAAATATACATCCATATTTAATATCTGTTTCAAACATGATTGGTGGATGAAAATGAAGGTCTCTTAGAAGATCCTATAGAAGTCTAGGGTTTCTTAACAAAACATGAGGGCGAATAAGGGACGAACTGAAATTTGATGACAAAAATATGTATGCATGCAAGTTTCCGTAACAAACCCATAAACCTAATTGAGAGTAAAACATAAAGTTCCATTGGGGGAAAGAACACATACACGCATATAAGATAGGTAAGGTTAGGATGATTACACCTCCTATAGGAAATGAAGGAAGGCTGTGTTGAGGTAATCTGAAGGAGGAAGGTTGAGATCAAAATAGGGGATTCTCTGTAAATGGTCCATGTATGAAATAGGACATGGTTCCTTCCATAACCCGGATTACTATTGGTTAAAGTTCATCCTATTCTTACATATTAACTTTGAGTAAATATTTTATCATTTTTACAAGTATATCCATGTCTCTTTTGATTTTGATTTATTTAATTCCGCACCAAGAAAGAAATTTACACACACACACACACACATATATATATATATATGAGAAGATGATTACTGAAAAGCCATGTATATATATTAAAATTACCTCGTGTACTCCAAACTCAACGTCCATTTCTAGTAGTGAGCTAACATATTTGATGTTGAACTTATTGAGCAAAGCAATACACGAAATAGTAGACATAGGTTGAACCATAAGATCATCCATAACCATATACGTCACAACTTCCTTCACAAATCCACCTTCCCCACCACCATAATTACCTTTCACTTCCATCTTATTCTTCCCCACGTAAGTCATAGAGATGTTCATAGCATTCTTGCAGTACGAACATATATGGCGTGTTCAAAACCAGAGTCACAGAATACGTACACCGATTCCTACACATGTCACTATTAGAAAAAATGCTTTTAATGTCCCTTTATTAGACTTTTTAACGCCTGAAAATAGGGGAACTTCTATCTGAGGGTCATAGAAAAAAATGTCAATAATGTCAGGGGACATGTATGGGCATGACTTTAGACGTCTCTACTTCAAACTGGGGATGTCTAAAGTTTGAGGGGCACTTTATACGTCCCCAGTTTGGATATAGGGGATGTCTAAAGTGTCACCTTTAGACCTTCCCAGTGACACTTTAGACGTCATTAGTCAAAACTGGGGATGTCTAAAGTTCACTTTAGATGTCCCCAATTTTGACTGGGGACGTCTAAAGGTGTAAAAAATGTATCTTTAGACGTCCCATCTCCAAACTGGGAACGTCTAAACTAACGAATAACTTATTTCTACGTCCCTTTTTATTCTAAGGACGTTAAAATTTTTTTTAATGGCTTTTTTATTATATATAACTGTCTGAAAAATTTAAACTGCAGAAATAGGATGGAAACAACAGAATGAAATAACAGCAGTTCAGCAAAATGGAAACAATAATCTATATGCCGCTGTTATGTAATAAAAACAATCTATATGTACAATATAGAGTCCGTAGCTGCCATGACACACTCTTGCCTCTGTTCTGCTAATGGAAACAATGACTAGGGATTTGGTAGCTAGTTACATAGCCACTAGCAGATCACAAGAGTAGCACACAAGCTCAGACTGGAGGAGTAATACCTTGAAACACAGTGATCAACCCTAAGGCTCTACATGCAATAACTTTAAGGAGTAGCAAACGAATTAACTAACAAACTACACAACAATCTATATCCAACAACAACAACGCTAATTATATGTACAATATATAGAATCACCACAAAAGTATGTCCTACACAAACTACTAAAGACTTTACTCTGGTATACGTTGAAGAAGATGTCCAGCCAAAAAGTCTCTGATCATATTTATGTCTTCATATAAGTAGGCATCTTCATTGTCAAAAATCTGCAAATTAGAAAATAAGCTTAGATGAAATAATGAATCAAGTGAACGAATTAATTTGCCATTGAATTACAACACCAAAAATATTATCATGTGAGAATGAAGAAACGATTACTTGTTCAAAATACGTCGTAATGCCACTCTGAATGATGTTAAACATATAAAGTAAGACATAATATCCACATTCTTAGCGGCCAGATTGTTGAGGGCACTATAAATCAAAAGAAAATGGATAAAATCAATAAAGGCATATCTAAAATGACCGTTAATCAAAAGAACTTGATTAGAAACTACGTACCTTTGGAAACAACCATTTCGGGTCTTTGTCACCTTTACGATAGAGTGGCTCGCCAAGCACTCGATACGTCTGGCATGCCCTATCATTAAAATAAAAATCAACATAAATTAGAATAATTCATTTAAGTAAAGAATCAAGAAGCAATGAAATACAAAAAAATAACTTACGTGTTGAAGACGCTTTTTGTTTCTTTGTCTGGTCTTTTACTCAAGGAATCAAACCGATAAACTATGTGGGACCGAGGACAGAGAACACACAAACTCTAATAGTAACTATAACAACATATACAGATTAAAAAGAAGTTAGACGGCAAGGCAATTATTTATTAAAAATCTCAAATACACAAAATTAAAATGCATACCCTTGAATAATCAGTGCTAGATAATAACGATAGTCGTTCTCTCCCATTGTGAAGCCCACATAGTGCGTCCTTTTTTGCACTGTATTCTTATTCCTTGTCGTATTTGCAGGACATAAAAATCCATATAAATCAACTCTTTGCAAGTCAATGCATATACGACGGAAGGAGTTATAATAGAATTAAAATGATGAATGTATTAGCTAGTGAATATATGAAACCAAACAACCATTTAACTAAATGAAGGAAAAAATGGGAAATAAAAAACTTACAGGATTGCAAATTTGCCCCATCCTATCTAGCTCCTCCCATTAAAAGTGAAACATACCAAAATCAAAATAACAAACCATCTCAGCTTAATTTAAACTAAACGAAACTAATTAAGGCAATTCATATTCAAGACAATGTCATATTAAATATGTGCTTTTTCATTTGAAACTAAAAAGAAACAATGAAACAATAATAATTAAACAAATAACAACTTCAATTTATCAAGTGATTGAAAAAAATTACATTGGCCATGCATGTATAGTTAATAACTCTACACTTTAATTTACTAAGATATTTGTATATTACATTGTTAAGAAAAAACTACAATTGCCAGAAATTGATTAGTTTCTCAAGATGGAAGGATCATGTCTTAATATATAAAATACTTGAAATAAATATGTATGAAAACATGTTGGTTGATACAGACTTCACAATATATAAGATATAATTATTATCTTCAATATCAGCATAAAACTAATTTTCAAGATAGAATCTAAGGGAGTATTAAAGTTATACTTGTATTTAACAAAAATAGAAACCAAAGGAAATAATCATGAGTGCAACTTAACTAAAAATTTCAACGAAATATATCTATGGTGGAGGGGGAAATTATATGGAGCATACAAAAATAGAATCTCCTTTTTTTTAAAAAAAAAAAAGGGAAGAAAGGGGAGAAGGAGGCGGGGGCGCCAAATGGAGAAGCGTCGTGACGGGGCATTTGCTTTATTTGCATCCCTCCTCACAGCCTGTTCAACTAAGTACTCATATTGACTTCCTAAGTGTGTATATAATTTTAAATATTTCCTTACATCTTTTGTTTATGTTAGAATAAGTTTTACTATAAGTTTCCCTCTATGTATATCTATGATTGAACTTTCTAACTCTTCCTTCTCTTAGGCCTGGTTTGTAACTCTTTCGTTTAATTTTAAGTACACAACTCATCTCCTTTTGTTTCATAACTTACCCCTATTTTCTATGAACTATACTCTGATTATCTTTTTTTTAATTCAATTCTAATTCTAATTTTGCATTCTTTAAACAACATCAAATACTGTTTTCCAAATTTTGTAGTTTCTGTAATCATTCATCTAAGAATTAAGCGGATGTCAACTTTTCATGGTTTCTCATGTCACGCCCTTATCTCAATTTCAACATTTTTTAGAGTATTTGCGGAAAACGATATGCAGTTCGGTAGGCAACACAGGAATAACATAACTATATTGATAATATATGCATGATTACATAAATTTCTCATATGGGTTTGTACATGATACTTACGATTAAGGTAGCCGCACAAGGCTACTAAGGTATCTAAACTCATCCCAGTGAAACGGAGACTTCTTCCCGTCTTCGTTCCACTACTGTAATCCCCTCGTACGGTACTCTGCATTATTGTTTGCATATCTTCTGTCATCTCCTGTCTAAATTGTTGGTAGGGGAGGGTGAGATTTGAGAGAATCTCAGCAGGACACAGATACCATAATGCATGCATGATTGATGCTATGTGTATGACATATTAGCTTTATCTAGATGTATGCTCCATAATGACATTTCTGCATGCTTAATGTTTCATATAACAAGACTATGGCCACAGTGAAAACAGAAACAGAGCTTCATTTATTCAAATATGCTCTACACAATCAAGTTAAGCAATCACATACATCATTACACAAGCAAAGATATCAAATACATGCAAGTAAGGTAAGTCCCCTACCTTAACCCTTTTCTGCCTCGAAACGCGTGCCTTGATCTACGTGTAAACAGCTCGGGACTCCATATTCGATCCTACAATGTCAAATGTATTATTTAAACACTTCCATAGTTATTCTGGGGGTTATATGAATCTATCTTGAAAAATTACTAAAATACCCCCGGGGACCCAGCCCGGCCCGTCCCCGCTGTACTCGGTTCGATTGTACTTCTCCCGAAATTCTAACATGGGCTATCCTGATATATTTTCACCCAAGGAATCCATTTTCGGACTCAGAATTACCAAATTCACTGCCAAAAGACGAAATTGCCCTTGGCAGCCCTTATTTCAGTGTTTTAGGGGCATTTTCGTAATTATGTTTTCTCGGCTTTTTCCAAAAAAGTGACCAACTGTAACCCCACCTAATTTTCCCTCCTGAACTCAATGGAACCATCAAATCATTGAAAATCCAACTCTAAGGCCCATTTACAGCCCTGACCGAAATATATGGGTTTTCCGGGGAAAATCGGGGTTTTGCGATTTCAGCTCTGTAAACACGTTTCTTTATACTCCTAACTACTTTATTAACTATTCTATTAGGTTACAACTACCATTTAGTACCAATTTGGGCAGCATAACAGCCCCCACAACCCATTTTCCATTTTTACACACAAAGACAATCCGACGAAATTTCACTGATTAAATTGTCTATAACAGCCAGAATAGTCAATATGCAAGAGTTTGGAAGTTACCTCAAGCTCCCAATAGCTTTTCCTCTTCTTGGCTGAAAACCCTAAGCTCCCAACACTGAAATTTGAGCTTCAAAACCTTAATCCACATAGAAAAATAGCTTAGGAGCGGAGTTATACATGTTAGGTAGAGATTTACCGAAGAAATCAACCTACCGTACAAGTTTCTCTTCCTTTCTCTCTCTAGAAAATTGCTGAACTTACTCTCTCTAAATGTTGAACTTCACATTAGAAATGAGGCTTGGAGGAAGGAGGAGCTTATTTATAATATATATCAATTTAATTAATTCATTTTTCCAATTTCGGATTTTTACAAAATTTTGGCAGATTTCTGCCCAAATTTTGAAAAATCATAACTAATTCTAGAAAAATTGAATTGAAGTGATTCCAAATCCTATAGAATTCTTATTGAGTCTAGTTTCAAGGAAAAATATAGACTTTTGCTAGATGGAATCACAAAATTCCCAGAATTTCAATCTTTGCATGTTGTTCCAGAAAATTTCCAGTTTTTCTGGGCTGATTTCAAAAATTCATATCCTTTTGTATATAGCTCTAATTGAGTCATATGACTTATGAAATTAAAGCTTAGGATGCCTAATTTCATCCTATAAAATTTCATAATCTTTTCTCATCATTTGTTTATTAAAAATCATATGACAAGCTCACTACCTCATAAGCGATTTCACCGTAAGCATAATCACTTTCTTCAAAATTAACCATTTTATTTTCTTTAATGCCCCAAAGATATAAGAAACATTAAAGAATATATTTGGGACACCTGCTAAACTGGGGCTTAGCAGTCCTCTTAATTTAGGCTTATTCCCAAGCCTCAAATCCCAAATTTCGAGGTATTATATCTCATTATTATATATATAACACCAAGGAGTTAGTTGCGAGATTATAAACTATAAAGCTTACACATGAAATAATTGTTGTACTAAGCAACCATCCCTATCATTATTTTGGAATAGTAATTTGAAGAAACTGTATGCAATATAATCCATTATCATTATATATCATTATGGGTGAGCTCAATAACAAACCTACCAAACTCTGAAGCAACACAAATATAGTAGTAATACATAATGCATTGCACAATATATACTGAGCCATATTTAATTCAGCAAAAAAGAAACTGCTTTAAGAAACCCAAACACGACGCACCTGATTTAAGAAACCCAGCAACGACGCACCTGATTTTGAGATGCAAATGCAGCAAATATCGAAGACTCAGCGGAGGTGCAGCGCAATTTATTCAGTGAAGAAGAGAGTATGAGAGAGTTAATGAGAATAAGATAACCGTTAAACAAACTGCTTTTAGATTTGAAATATTGTGAAGGTGAGATGATGAGCTTTGCATCAAGGGAAAGTGGAAGACTACAGGGAAAACTCACGGGAAAGGGGAAACAGGGGAGGACGCGACGAATGCAAGGGGAAGAATAAGGTAAAGCTGCTGCAACAGCTGTATGATGGGACATGCGACATGCTCTTTTGCGTCCCCAATCAAATTGGGGACGCCTAAAGTAACCTTTAGGCGTCCCCAGTCAAAATGGGGACCCCTTTAGGCGTCCCTATTTTTTCAGGGGACACCTAACACTACTACATAAGACACATTTAATGTCCGTTTTTATACCCTTTAGACGACTATTTTCAGAGGGACGTATATGTGAGTGTTGTGGAAAGTTTAAAATAGACGACTATTTTAAAACAGCCGTTGTGGACTTACAACGACTGTTTTTAAAAAATAGTCATTGTAAGTCAAAAGATACAACGACTGTTTTTGCAAAAACAGTCGTTGTATCTTTTCTACCCAACATACAACGACTGTTTTTGCAAAAACAGTCGTTGTAACCCTTTTTTTTAAAAAAAATGTTATTCGTTTTTCTCCCCCTCAACGTTGAAAAACTACCAATTTTCAAACAATTATATTGTAAATTTGGAAAACACTCAAATAAAAAAATACCATGTCTCTCACAAAACAAGAAACGAAAAGCTAAAACCATAAAAACACTCTTGCTAAGAAATGCATCATATGAATCTCATAAGGGATTCACAATTCACACACAAATAAATAGGGACAACATTGTGATTCTACAAAAGCACTATCATGAGGGTTTTATAATAAATAAGGTAGCCCCTGAATCAAATAGACTATAGTAGCAGTGTAAAACATATGCATCCTTAAACCTTTAATGCTTCATCATCATTTCCCAAAGTCTTATCTAACAAATTCATAGTGCTCAATATAAACAAGAAACTAACAAGAGGCAAAGTATTCAAGTATGGCAACATAATATACCACTGCACTATGTAAAAATAAACCTCTACACATCATCCTCTATGCCTCATGTATTTGACTGTAATTTCAAGCTGAATCACACTGCAGATTGGGTAAATTCTTTTAGCTAATCTTCAAGCTCCCAAATTCTTTGCCTCATGTAGCCTGCAAGTAACTTGCTAAGTTATTCTCTTCTTATGCCTTCTAGTCTTATTGTCATTTATGAATATAGATAAGTATTTGTATTGTGCAATTTTTAATTTATGAGAGGCAGAGGTGCGACTAGAGTCAGAAATTGGAATACAAATATACAATAACAAAAATCTAAATTCTACTCTTCTACAGAATGGTTTAAAAAGACGGGGGAGAATCTGCAGAAGTACATACCTCAAGAATAAATCCGGTTGGAATCTTCCAAAGACCTAAAGTTGCAGGAGAACAATGTTTCTCTTGAACTACAAGTACCTATGCAAATTCATAGCAGGAAATTACAGTCAAATACAGAGCTTGCTTTGCATAATCAAATTAGCTAAGAACAACTTTTGAGATAACTGATAAGTAAAGTAACATAAAAGGTTCCTTGCAAACTTTTTTAAGTAGAGTACCAGTAAGCATACCTCATTTTTGGCTGATAACCGATAATTTTTTTTAACCAATATCAAATACCAGTGTAAAGATTCCTTCTTTCTGAGATCTATTTCTTCTCAGTTAGATAATATTAAAAAGTGCAAACTATATTAATTTTTGGAGAACTACTTCGACCAAATGCTCACTTTATTGAGGTTCATTCTCTGTTTACTTCTCTCCGATATATAAACAATACGATTTCAGAACTAAAACAACATACTTGGATAAATGGCAGAATTATTGAACTTAGATATTAAAAAAAAATACCTTCATAGAGATGGGAACAAGGTCATATTTTTCCAATGGCAACTTAAGCCAAATCCCCTTCTTTCCCTGCAATTATCAGATAGCTCTATGTAAGTTTGTCTTCAAGAAGATGACTTTATATCCTTCAAGAAGATTGGTTAGAGGAGTTACCATCCTTTTCTGATGAGAAAGAGAGAGACGCAAAATAGGTGCAAAGGTAGACGGATTGTCCGACAACCCATCTTGATTAATGTAAAATATGATTGGAAGTTGGACTAAGGCTTGGAGGTGGATCTGGGACAGAAAGGTAAGACTAGGAGAGGAGATACGATTAGGATTGAAATAGATCTGGGCTGCTTTCAACGACCGTTTTTAAAAACGGTCGTTGAAAGCATACTTTCAACGACTGTTTTTGAAAAAACAGTTGTTAAAAGACAAGCCAAAATTTTAAAAATGCCACCGCCACCTTTTTAACGTCTGTTTTTTAAAAATGGACGTTAATTAGTGACGTTAAAAGTACTTTTTGTAGTAGTGTAAAGCTCACTTTAGGCGTCCCCAAAGATACTGAAGACGCCTAAAGTGCTGGTAATTTTTTTTACTTTAAATTCAACCAGCGCCAAATACTGGCACGAAATATTGAACTTTGGACATCACTAACTTAAAAAGGGACGTCCTTTATGATAGTAGAATATATGTGTGTGTTTGGAATGGCTTATTTTTGTCCAAAACGTGCTTATAATTCGTGATTCACGGTATACGAAGTAAGTATGTGAGAGGAGTTTTTTCTCGGCTTGCGTAATAAGTGCGTTTTTACTGTGTAAAACGCTCACACAAACACACACATAATTTGTAGTAGTGTGTATAGCTTCAGAGGCAAGATTTCTTCTTCTTTGATGTTCGTGTCATAGTTTGATAGCAAGAAGAAGCCAGGGGGAATTAGTGTTTTGGCTTCAGGAAGATGTCTTTGTTTTGGTTTTGATGGAGGAGGTAGGTGTTGCTGAGATTCTCAACGCCTTCATAGAAAATGCCTAAAGAACCTACCATGTTGTTTTTGGTTAGGAGCTTCGTGACGGCGCGGACGGGAAGACGGTGGTGGTTGAAGAGGAAGTCTATGAAGTCTTTGGATACTTCAGGGAAGAGAACTTTCTCAGCTTTTGTGTCAACTAAAAGCTTGAAACTCATTTTTGTTGATGATGAGGATGATGTCGTCATGAATGATTATTCTTTCAGCCCATGTAAATTTTAAAAAATAACATCAACATAAACTATTTGTTGCATTAGAAGTCCTATTTATAAGATATACTTAAATTAAAGGATATTTAAAATTTTCAACAATTTTTTTATTTCACCCATTATTAGATGTTATATTATTATATTAATATAGAGTTGGTCTAACAGTGTAAGACCCGTTAGATGCCTCTAGGTGTCGAGGGCTTATATTAAGAATATATATACATAATTATTTTTTTAAAAAAAAATATACTTATTTTTAAACAGGTCCCACTTCTGATGATAATATCAATGACAAGATAAAGAAAAAAGATAAAATCAGATCATTTGTGGTTAGGCCGTTAATTTGAATTATCTAACTTAAATTATATATGTTTTAATCTCAATTCAAATTGATGCCGTTAGAACCTCTTATCCATCCTACACGGATCATATACAAAATGCGAATTCTCTCAAATTTGCCCTCCAACAATATATAGTTATACGATACTTTCAGTCTTTAATATAAAATCCAATTTATATTTATCATTTTTATACTAAACTAATATGTCTGACTTATAAACTAATATATTATAATTATATATAACATATGTTTTGATTAAGTCACTTATATAACCTCCTTAATCTCTTAAAAAATATCAACTAGGTCTTGTATCAAATATCTAAGGCAGTACTACATATCCAGATCATTCAAACACGAAGGCTATTTTCAAAATATCTCTTTGGTCATTGTATGTATACTTTTGAACGGAAACAATTATTTATTCTTTTCTAGCATACGACGTACCTTTGGTGTTCCTGAGCTTAAACCGCCGGGGATACCAGAACGACGACTACGTCCTTTGTGGATCAGATCGAGATGAGAAGAAATGAACAGGAGAAAAAGAAACGTGATGCTGACATTTGAGAAGTTTGGGGTTTATACGACGAGGTCGACTCATGTCGTTTTTTTTTGTGATACAATGACAAGAGCAAGCTCTTGAGGCCATGGCGGCCAATTAAAAAAGATACAAAAGTAGTGACCTAGTCTCCCAACTGTGAGCTAATATCAGCTGATATTTGGGCCAAACAGAAATGTGGTGGGAACTGAATCATAGAGAGATCGCTGTTCGTGTCCAGTGCCTGCTTTGCTAGAGCGTCGGCGCATTTGAGCGCCTCTCTGTGACAGTGATGAATCTCCAGGTCCCAATCCCGGTGTATTAGATCCCTGACCTCATCCAAATCGTGCTGCAAGGGGTGGTAGTGTCCGCCTGCCTGGAATAACAACTGAATTGCTTCTAATGAGTCCGTAAAGAGCTTGATTTTTTTGAACATCCTGGTTTTGCATGTTTGTAGACCAATGCGAATAGCATGAATCTCCGCTGCTGTCGAACCTAGGCTTAGACCTGTATTCTGTTGGAAACCGTAGATCCAATCTCCGGAGCTGTCCCGCACCACTCCTCCAACTGCTGAAATCCTGTGTTCGTCTACCGCTGCATCCACATCGATCCGAACATAGCCTTCTGGTGGAGCTTTCCAATGTTCTAAGTATCTTTCTGGAACTCTATAAATCTTGTGCTTATACCGGCCTTCCTCTGTTCCCTCGTGAAGAAAATGCATTCCTCTGTGCACTAGCTGCTGTGGGAGGACAGTGGTTCCTTCAAAGACTTTGTTGCACCTATTCTTCCAGATTTGCCAGCATAAAGACCCAAATACTCTCAGCCAGGGCCATTGGGAAAACTTGCGGTTTCCCGGTGAATGTTGCATGTTCCATTTGATCCAGACCTGTAAATTGCCAGAGAAAAAAACAGGATAATATAGAGGGTTAATACAGGAAAACCATACAGAACTGGCAAACTCACAATCTCTCAAGATATGCACTGCAGTTTCCTCACAGTTACACTCAAAAGGGCACTCAGGGCTTAATCTCTCGTCTCTCTTCGCTCGGATAGAGTTTGTAGGAATTCTCTCTTGGAACAATTGCCACATAAAGAATTTAACTTTCTCTGGAATAGGCCATCTCCAGATACTCTGCCAGAACGGATCAGCCGGCTCCGTGAGCGACAAGTAAATCATGGAATAAGCTGATTTGACGCTGAAATTTCCATCAGGAGATTTCCTCCACCAAAACAGATCGTTACCATTTTGAGAAGGTGGAGAAACTTGCTTGATCTTTTCAATCACCCACCATGGCAAGAACATATTCCATCTTTGAAGATTCCATTCTCCGTCCGGTCCGACGAATTGTTTTACCACTTCTTCAGGATTTATTAAATCATGATTTCTGTTTACATAGAACATAAGGGGTTGGTCAAGATTGGTCCATAGATCCCACCAGGCATTTGTTGTCTGCCCACTCCTGATCCTTTTACCCACAACTTTCCTAAATGAGTCCCAAACAGCTGTGATTGCATTCCAGGTAGCGGATTGGGACTTCTTCCTTACAACTCTTGGAATTTCATCTTCCCCACAATCATATTTCGCTCTGAGCACTTTCACCCATAATGCATTTGGTCTAGTAATGAGATTCCAGCATAGTTTCATGATGAGAGCTTCATTCTGACTGGAAAGATCTTTTATACCCAGACCACCCATCTTCTTGTCTAACTTGATTTTATCCCAAGAAATGAGATGCATTTTCTTCCTATCCTGCCCCTGACTCCAGAAGAAATTTCTATTTGCTTTCTCGAGATCTTGCAGGACACCTTTGGGGAGAAGGGTAGTTTGCATCTGGTAGAACGGAAGAGTAGACAGGACAGAGTTGATCAGGACAGTTTTCCCGGCCATGCTCAGGAATTTACCTTTCCAAGAGGAGAGCTTTTTCTGAACTTTGGACACCAAAGGAGCAAACGTCGTTTTGGTAGCTCGCTTGTGGAGTAAGGGGACGCCAAGGTATTTACCCAGATCTCCCGAAATACTGATACCAAGAGATTGACCCAGTTGAAGAGTTCGTTGGAATTGAACATTCCTGGAGGCAAAGATCTTGGATTTCTGCAGATTTATCCTATGCCCTGATACCTTGCAGAAAAAAGTCATCAGATCTCTGATGATCTCCATCTGACTAGTGGAAGCCTCAGCAAAGAGAAGAAGATCGTCAGCAAAGAAAAAGTGAGAGAGATTAGGGCACGATTGATTAATCCTTAGAGGCTTCCATCTTCTTTCTTCCACAGCCCGGTTTATCAATTGGCTCAGTCTTTCCATACAGATAATGAAGAGATATGGACTTAAAGGATCACCTTGTCTCACACCTCTAGAAGACTGAAACTGAGTTGATATAGATCCATTCCAAATCACTTGCATTGTGGGAGAGGAAACACACGTCATCAACAGATTTACAAAGTGGTCATTAAGGCCCAGGCTACGAAGATTAAAGCGCAGGAAGTTCCAGTCCAGTCTGTCGAAAGCTTTTTCCATATCCACCTTAATAGCGACATAACCCTTCTTCTTTCTAGTCGTTCTCATAGTGTGGATCTCTTCTTGTGCCAAAATTATATTATCACAGCTTTGCCTACCCCTGATGAAGCTGCACTGAGTGGGATGAATCAGGAAGTCCATTATTGTTCTCATTCTGTTAGCAAGCACCTTGCTAAGAATTTTGTAACTCACATTGCATAAGGATATGGGGCGGAACTCCTTAAGCGAGGCGGGATTATCAACCTTGGGGATCAGAGTGATGTGAGTCTGGTTAATATCTTTGATTTTGCTCGGGTCTCTAAAAATGGAGAAGATTAGGTCACAGACCTTTGGACCCACAATGCCCCACTGAGTCTGAAAGAAGTGTGGTTGAAGGCCGTCCGGACCAGGCGCCTTGAAGGCATCCATTTCAAAAGCTGCATTTTTTATTTCCACTGCAGACACATCCTTCTGAAGGTGAGATAGCTGAGAATCGTCCAGGGATAAGAAGTCATCAGGCCATTCTGAAACATTTTGCACCTCATTATCTCCCGAGTAGAGATCTTTGAAGTAATTAAGAGCAGATGTTTTGAGTTCCTCTTGGTCAGTAATCCAGTTCCCTTGGCCATCTTGAAGAGAGTCTATTTTGCTTTTCTTTCTTTTGATTACTGTGGAGGAGTGAAAAAAACTTGTATTTTTGTCTCCATATTTGAGCCACTTGCATCTCGACTTTTGAAACCAGAGAAGCTCTTCTTGGTTAACAACCTTGATGTATTCCTTCCACAGCTTCGCTTCAAGTTTAATCAGACCCGCATGAGGTCGCACAGTAAGCTGGCGATCAACCCCCTCCAAGCGCTTGATCAAAGTCTTCTTTCTTTTTGGAAGGCTGCCTAACACATTCTTATTCCACCAAGAGGCCTTACATTGGAAATTATTACAACCAGATATCCAATCATTATTTTGCCAAGCGACATTAACTAAGTTTGGGAAATCCTCTTCAAGGCACCAGGCTGCTTGATATCTAAAATGATTCGATGATGTGGGAGGGCTATCACCCCCGGCTGTAATCACCAGAACACGATGGTCAGATTTGAAACGGAGCTGGTGAAAATTTTTGTGGAGAGGAAAAGCCATTTCCCAGGTTAAGTTACAAAAAGCCCAATCCAGCCTTTCCTTAATATCGTGTCTAGACCACGTGAATTTGTCTCCAACAACAGGCAACTCAAGTAAATCACAATCATGAACACAGTTCCGAAAGGGAGCCAGAAATCTATCACTAACAGCAGCGCCCCCAGACTTATCCGATGGATTAAGAAAAGAATTAAAATCTCCTAAAACAAGCCAAGCCTCAGAGATAGTACCTGCCAAATCCCTGAGCGAATCCCAAAGCTCATGTCTAAAACTCCATCTAGGATCCCCATAAACAAACGTGACACAAAAACATTTATTGGATTGTTTCTCCGTCAAACGACAATGAAGAAGTTGATTAGTGGAGAAAAGGTACTCCATGAAGACTTCATTGTCGTTCCACAAAATCCAAATGCCACCCGCATAACCCGTAGCCTCAACCCTCAACCAGTTATTAAAACCCAATTTGCGGACCACAACGTCCGCTTTATGACCACTAACCCTGGTTTCCAGCAGACCCATGACAGAAATAGAATACTTATAAACAATATCACGCAGAATATTTGGAAAAGATTTGCTACAAACCCCTCTACAGTTCCAACAAGAAATAATCATGAAAAAGATAATAAGGAAAAAAGAAAACAAGCAAGAAGCAGAGATAAAAACTACTTATCTGGAGGGACACGTCCAGACAAAGACCTACTTCTATTTTTTAATTCCCTCAGATTCCTATTCGGTCTGCCCCTCACAGGGTCCTCCACAGTGGCTGATTTCATTTCGGAACTGGAAGAGGTAGGAACAGAAGGCGAATCTGATATAACTTGGCTCATGACCGAAGACCCCAAGCTCATCTTCTTATCACATGCTGGAGTTGACAATGAACCCAATACTCTAGTTGAGGAGTCAGATTCCACGGGATCACCAGATTGTGACTCCACCATCGGGTTAGCTTCGCAATTACTAAGGGGCAAGCTGACATCATTTGATGAATCTCCTTTAGAAAAACATTGGATGAGGGAGTCAGAAACGGGCTGAGAATCGGATAAATGATGGCTACGGCTTTGTTGAATTATGGCCTGAGAAGAGTCCATAGTGATATGAGAAAGGCTTTCTTTCATTGAGCCCACAACCACAATGTGATTCCTAGCTTTCGGATTTGGTGATTTGGGCTCATCTAAACTTGGCCCAACTTCATCTTTGGAACCCACAGCATCTTTAATGGCTTTGACTGGACCTTGCGCTGACTGACCCGTGGGCCCTTGCGGAAGGACTTTGGGGAGAATTGCTTTAAGCCCTCCAATGGCTGGTTCCTTCTTCCTGTACACGAGATTTGCTTTGTTCGTTTTGATCCTGAGGTCGTTTTCATTCCTGCTAAGCCGCCTGTCGCTCGAGATCTTATATCCAGCACCTATTCCTTCTTCTGAACGCACCGACATCCGAGGCTTTTCTGACTTTGACTCTCTCATATCTATTCCTTCATCGAGCTCAGCCAAATATTCAAAATTACTCCTCTTCCCCATGTCTGTGGCAGACCCATACCTTCCCTGATCTGCGCCGTTTCTATGATTACCCATTCTTGGGAATCTGTTTTTCCTCTGACTCTTCACCAACATCCACGGGCCGAAAGGTTCCTCCGGTGACAAGACCTTTTCTTCCTCCGGCGACGAGAATGACGCCCCCTGTTCGGAGCTCACCGAAAATTGCTGCGATTTTCCAGGTTTGATCCCCACCTCCTTTCCTGAGCTTTTTCCATTTTCAGAATTTATTTCCTCTTCCTTGCGGGAGCAACCTTCTCTTTTATGACCATATCTGCCGCAGTTAAAACAAATCAAGTCCAGACCTTCGTATTCAACGTTGAACACTGTCGACGCTAAAATAACACGAGGGACAAGACTCTTTTGGAGATCTAACTCCACGCAAATTCTTGCGTATCTACCCCTTGCCACTACTTCTGCAGCCTGATTCCTAGAGTTTAAAGTGTTTAGATCCACTCTAATGGTCCTCCCAATCATATCCCCAAGCCTGGAGATGAATTTATGAGAGTAGAAAATAAGAGGAACATTTGGAATCCTAACCCAAGTCACAATCCTCCCCAGCTGGTTTTTGTAAGGGTCGAAAAATGGTGACCATTTCTGAACTAAAATGACATGTTGTGCGATGACCCACGGTCCGTCCAGAAGTATGCGTTTATATTGAGATTCCCAACTCTCAGGATTTGTGAATCTAACAACATAATAGTTGTTTGGAAGATCAATCAACTCAAAGTCATTGAATTTCCACAACCTACAGAGTAGTTCCTTCAGCTTGGGCAAGTAAAAATGGGCGCCAAGGACAGTGATAATGAGAGATCTATTCCAGGGCTTACATGCTTCATTGAATTCCTCTTCGGTGATGTCCATGGATGGGTATATAGCCTTCAGCTTATTGACTTCCTTGGAGGCTTCAGGAATTTTCCATGTAAGATTGTTCAGCTCCAAAGTCAGTGGGTCTTCACTAGCATTAGATGAGTCGAACACAGTCCCGTTGAAATCCAGACGCTTTGGCCCCATCAGAGAATCTTTGTACGAGACAATGCTCTTGTTCTTTGATGAGGTTGAAAAGGTCCCCTGATTGTTGTTTTGCAACACCGAAGCAGGTACCTCAGAGATTTCAGCCTCCTTCCCTAACGCAACTGATTTATCTGGTGAAGTGCGTTTAATGAGATTATTCAGAGATTTATCCGATTGCACTGGCTTATCCGGTGGTCTGTCCGGCGGTATCTTGAGAGATACAACATCATCCATAGAAAGAATCCGGTGACACGAGTTTCAAGAGAGAGCAACTAACGCCACTACTTTTTGAATGACTCATGTCGTTTTGCCGTACGTGAAAGCTACCCTAAATATTCTTGACTTTGCTTAAGTTATGTATAGGTAAGATTCTTTTTGGAGAAAAATATAATTCAGTCTTTGCGTACTATTTTAGCACCTGGGTTTCTTCTCATGGATTGAAATCTAAGTTTAAGAACGTAAAATCAATTGAACGAATCATATTAATATTCGTATCTTCACACTACAAAAAAACAGGAAATTAGAGACGGAAATTAGCGACGGAATTAATTCCGTCGCTATTCCGTCTCTAAACCGTCAATAAATCCGTCTCTAATTTTAGAGACGGAAATTAGCGACGGAATTATTCCGTCGCTAAATTCCGTCTCTAATCCGTCTCTGATTCCGTCTCTAAATTTTTAGAGACGGAAATTAGCGACGGAATTATTCCGTCGCTAAATTCCGTCTCTAATCCGTCTCTGATTCCGTCTCTAAATTTTTAGAGACGGAAATTAGCGACGGAATTATTCCGTCTCTAAATTCCGTCTCTAATTCGTCTCTGATTCCGTCTCTAAATTTTTAGAGACGGAAATTAGCGACGGAATTATTCCGTCGCTAAATTCCGTCTCTAATCCGTCTCTGATTCCGTCTCTAAATTTTTAGAGACGGAAATTAGCGACGGAATTATTCCGTCGCTAAATTCCGTCTCTAATCCGTCTCTAATTCCGTCTCTAAATTTCGTCACTAAATTCCGTCAGTATTCCCTCACAAATTCCGTTACTAATTTAAGGGATGATTTAATCTTGTTTTTTGATATAAATTAGCAACAAAAATTGTTCCGTCATGTGACTTGTTGAGACATCATGGAGATGAATTCTTATGAAACGCATTCGAATAATATAAAAATGGTACCGTCATGTGACTTCGTATTAGCTAAACAAACAATGAAATAATATATGAACTACTCTCTTTCAGAAATTAACATGATAAATAAAGAAAGAATAATTGTAGTGCTAATTTCTTGAAATTAATTAGACTATTAATAAATTTATTCGAACACTCATTTATTAGTGTTAATAATATGATTTCTTTAACAAAATAAAAAAACAATAGTTGTTTTGGAAGCTATATATAGCTATGAAATCCGTAGATAAAAATTAAACAAAAATACAAACAAAGAACACTAATATATAAAAGTTAAAATTCATGACAACTCATGATACAATTTACAAAGTATAGACATCACAACTTTTTCTTTGAGTTTTATGCAAAGCATAGGATTTTATTTATAAAATATTGAATTTGAGACAAATTGCAGTAATATATTCTACCATTTCAAATAATACATAAAAACATATAAATAATTACTACTACATATATTATATGAATGTGTAATTAAATACTCATTTGATTTACAGTACAAGTGCAATCTTGCAATTATATGAAAAAAAAAAAGTTCACTCTTGCAACTTGGCCTAAGGAACCTCTAAATACAGGTATTTATGCATCATATAACCTTCAGGAATTTTATTTACTTCATTTTGTGTTTTTCTAATCATATCAAGATTGTTGAATACTAAATCAAAGGTGGAGCTAGTATGTGCAATTATTGTGTGAACTTAGTTTGCCATGTCATATGTGGTATAATTAGTTAAAATACAACAATTCAACTAATATTAATCCTAGTTGGCTACTCATCTGGTTCACATTTTTAATATTTTTCTTAAAAATTCAAATCGTTTAATTAAGATTTCACAAATAAAGAAAAAATAAATATTGTGAAATCTTTTAATTTTTTTAATATACCAACTAATGTTTAAGAGATGCCAAATCAGTTCATGAATTGTTGTATTTTAATGGTTAGGCTACAAATAGCATGACACACCAGATTGATACAATAATTGGTTAGTCACTTGTTCAGCCTCACAAGGTCATCGACTTCTCCTCCCTTCTCCGTCAGCCATTGCATCTCTCCTCTCTCAAACTCTCTCTTTCCTCGGCTGGTTTGTTTAGTTCAATGTTAAATACTCATTTGATTTGTTAATTGAGACTAATAAGTAGGATTAGAGTGGTAGTCAATAGGCCAAAGCAAATAATTAGTCAGAGTACAATTTGAAAATTCACTATAACGAGTTGTATTTTAGACTAAGACTCTCAATTAAAACGTTGTTGAATAAAAATTGTTCATTTGAAACTCTCAAGAAGAATCATGAAGCTTATACATCAGTTGTGCTCAGTGTACATGCATATATGATATACGTAGAATTAACTATGCACCTATTATTCACTACTAGATCACAACAAGTTCTACGATTGAATCCCATGGTTCAAATGTATCTGCTATATATGTGTGTGTGTGTGTGAGCATGATAGTTGATTAGTAAAAATGAAGTTTTGTTTTAGCAAATTATAGATATTTTGATGAGCTTGAGTAGCAGGATGTCACTTTGTTATTTTGAAGCCTCTTTCTAGTTCCTTGTGTAACATCCCAATTTTATTATTAATATTTAAGTATTATTATGATGTGATTTGTTAAGTAACTTGGGGTTTTGAGTAAATTAAAGGCATTGTTTGAGATATAAAAGTATAAAATTAATAAAATAATTGACTGAGATTGAAAATTTGTGAGTAATATATTTATGAATAATGAAATTGAATTTAATAGGATTATTTTATGGCAATTAGAAATCACCGTATAATTATTTCAGAATAAGTAGAAATTAATAATAAATATTAATAAAATGAATGAATTTTATGAATATGTGATTATGGTTATATAAATGTATCATAAAAGTTTTATTTGAGTGAAATACACAAATAAATCTTAATTAATTATTGAGACTTTTTGAGAATCTTAGCAAATTTAGATATATGCTAATATCATGATATGTATTTGAGAATAAGAATAAGTATAATTTTTTTATTACTAATTTAAAAAAAGAGTGAACAAAACTCAAAAAGTAAAAGAAAGAAAGATTAATAAGCCAACTCTTGTCCAGTAGATTCATTTTATTTAATTAGTCTTTGATAAAACATGAATTTAAATATTTTATTTATATTTATGGTAAATCTTGCTCCCTCCAAAAAAATTTTCATGTTCCCGCTCTTTGTGAGTGTCTGATTGAGGCCTTTGGTTTGATTAAAAAAAAAAAAAAAGAGGAAAGGCTTTTGCTGTCACCAATCACCATATTCGTAAACCATCAACCCTTTCTCTTTCTCTATACCACTTCTCACTTTCTCAGATCTCATCTTTGTTGTTTGCCCTAGCCGCGAGTCCTCAACCGCGAACAAGCTCGACAGATCGACACTTCCAGGCAGCTGCTGCTCAGTGCTCACTCTGGGCTCTGGCGCTCCTCGTCGTCTCTCAATCTCTCCAGTCCACGGCTCCTCATCTCAATCTCTCCAGTCCACGACACTTCCAGGTTATGATTTTTTTTTTTTCAGATTTTAGTGCTGATTTTCTCTTTTTCCTGACAAGATCAGGATGTTGAAGTCCAGAAATAATTCCTATCTCATTCAGATTTTAGTGCTGATTTTCTCTTTTTCCTGAGTTTTTTCCAACTTCTGATTGCTTATGAGTTTTTACAAAAAAGGATATGGAAAGCGACTTTGTACGTCTGTTAAAAAACGAACGTAGATAAAAAAAACTTACCACGTCACTCGCATTGATGTCTGCCTGAAACCGGACTTGGAAAGGTTAGAAGAAGCTGAACTTCTTGTTAAGTCATTGTATTTGTATGTCACTATTATTTCTAATTTCTGCTTGCTAATCTTTAATTGCAGGTAATCTTTATTGGCTGTTTAACTTTCTTTATGAAGAATGTGGTGTTTTGTGTTCTATTGTTGCTTTTTGTGTCAGTAATATTTTCATCCTAGCTTTTTGTATCTGTAATATTTTCGTCCTTCTGAACTAGTTTAGATCTAGATTAGCTATTTGATAATTATTAAATAACATAAGCTCAACTGTGAGGTCTGTTTCTTTTATTTTTGCTAACGATGAGGTCTGGTTCTCTTTCATTGTCATTGTTCCTTAGTCTGAACAATGGATTGTGAGTTTGACTTAGTTGATATGAGTACATGATTTGCCTGATTGATTTTTGTTATGCACAATATAGTCCTCATTATCTGCTTCTTGTTGCTTGCTATCATCCTATATTAGAAAAGCTTAATGTCAGCTACTTGTTGTATCATTTTTTCAAAGTGCTAAGCTACTAATTGAAAAAACAGTGCTGCATTACTTGTCATTTGTTGAGTGGTTTAAATTATGATATTCAGGATTTTCTTTTTCCTCCGCAGGTCTTAAGAAAATCATCTTTTGTTTTTTCTATGGCTAGCAATCCCTCCGAGTCACAACTTCTTCCATCAGATTTTCACTGTTATGATGCCATTTTCTTTTTAAACTACTCTTTCTTTAACCCTATAATAAGTTGAAATCTCTGCAACCGAATATTTATCCTTGAAATTTTGCAGAGTTTATTGACCCCTGTATATTTATGTTATTTACATGTTCATTATATGGATTTCTTCTGGTTGCCAGTCTTCCAATTCTGATTTTATGGGTTTTGGTTTGGACTGATAGCATTCTCAGTTTCATTTTTGTGTGAGCGTTGCCATTCATTGAATTTTGGCTGACACTTGGGGAATTTGGACCAAATAATATTGTTCATATCATTTTAGACTCAAATTACTTGATCATTTTCTTACTTTCTGGTGATCTCTTTGGCTTCAAGTCTGGTTATTAGTTATTGGTTTGTTTAAAGAAGACTGTTTTCTAATTGTGCATAGTAGAATTAGCTGAAATTTGCTGCATAAACTGGTTTTAGCAATTGAAACTACACTTGGTCAAATTTTGGTTCATGCATTGCTTCGGGACCCACTTTGAATTGCATATTATTGTTGGTCTACTGAAATTATGATTTCTTATTACTTTGCATTGTGTGTCTTTGTAGTAACTGAAGTTGACTTCTCAATTACGTTTGCTGAAATCACTAGCATTTGTGGTGCTCATATAGTGAATGCTAGATTGGAAATTGCTTTCTATTACTTTGTAATTGACATATTGATTTTGTTTTTCTTCTTCTAAAGACATGGATTCATTAACGTTTGGAGCTCCTATATTTCTTTGCCATCTAATGGTTCCTAGCTCAAAGAAAGTTCCAGTTATGGAATTGGAAGTTGCCAAGGTCATTGTGGATTCCCCTCTTTGGCCTTAGAGGTCATTGTCCTGTGGCTTCTAAAATATTAGATTTTCTCTGTTTAATATGTTCTTTCTGAGATTTTTTTTTTCCAGATATTGGAGGAGCTAAATCTGACCATGGATCAGTTTATTGACTTATGTATTCTTTCTGGGTGTGATTATTATGGAAGCATTCGAAGTGCCCAAAATATCCATTTGTGTTTTGAGACTAGTAGAGGCTGAGTTCAGATTTTTTTTTCCCATTTAAGCTCATCATGCATATGCCTCTAATATATAACTGACGTGCTCTGCAGGTATTGGTGGCAAGACTGCTTTGAAGCTCATTCACCAGCATAGTTGTATAGAGAACATATTGAAGAACATAAATGAAGAGAGGTTTTTGTTATTTTCCATTAAAAATCTGTTTGCCTTTGTATTGTGTTCCTGTCTTGATTTGTGCTTAATTATTTTACATCAATTAAGTCAACTAAATCTGTTAGGTGATTGGCTACTATATCCAATGAAGCTTTTATGCAATCGCTGCTGATTAATATAGGATCCGTGCTGTTTATTGATAGTTAGTAATTAGTGCACCAATTTATCTATTGATTATATGCACCCGCACATCACGTGGGAGAATCACTGCTTGTTGGATTAAATATTTGAATTTTTCTGGCCTAATGTCTAGTATTTGACTTGAATGGGTTATAGCTTCTGTATTATGATATGAACAGGGCATCTCTATATTTTTGATATGATGATGGGAATTTTTTCACAAGGTATTGCAAAGTGTTTTAGTTTTCAAACTAAAAGGAGCATTAGCAGACAAGATATTTTGCTGAAACAACTGAGGTCAACCTACAATGAATTGGTGCAGCAGCAATTGGAAAAGTGTATTCAAGATGTAAAGAAACCAATTATTAATTTTATTTTGAAGTCAGGTCTTGGTAACTTGATTGACTAAAAAAGTGAGTCTGCCATTGATAAGTTGATGAAGGTAATTTATATGTTTTTCTAATGATGCTACCTGTTTTTTATTTTCAGATGAATTTCTTTTCTCTGATTTTATATTTATACATTTTGTGTTCAGGAAATATTGGTTTGTAAGGTAGGCTTTAAGGATGAGGCAATTGACAGGCGTGTAATTTTGTACCTGAATGATTGTGGTTGTGGAAAGCCATATTGCCGGAAAAATGCAGCATATGTGGTTAAAAATCAATTGAGAAAAGTCAGTCTTAAAGAGGTGGCTGATGAGGTTATGATCGAGTATGTATCCTCTTCCATGTTCATTACATATGTCTTTAAAACTAAGAAATGTGTGTATTGATTTAAGCTTTCAGCCATTGTTTCTGGTATCTTACAGTTGGAGGTGTCCGTGTTATGAATCTTGTTAGTTGCATGAGTGCATATTTATGTACCAACGTCATTCATTGCCAAAAAACTTAAAAGTTTCACTAATTTGTTAGGGTTTTAAGTTAAGCAGCTAATGTTGGACATGCAGAGGATTGTAGAGTGCCTTTGCATAATTTTATCTCTTTTTTTTGGGTTTAGAGTTTGTTTTACTTGTACTTTGTCTTTGAAATGAAACTTCTTATTTTGTTCTTATGCACTATTTCTTTCTTGTCAATGAATTTTTCATCAATAAACTGTAAATTTTCTTGGAAATTCTGAAACTTCTTATGTTGTCTCATGTCATGTCTTTTTGGTTTAACTTGATCCTTATAACAAAAAAAAAAAAAATCTTGCATTCTTGGGTTATTTGAAAGAATTAATCTTGATTTCAGTGTTGCTATGCTTTTATTGACAGGATCAAAAGGTTATTTATTTATTTTTACTGGCTCTTTGGATTTTGTTGAAATTGTATGATATTGTTGGTTTTAATTAAGTTGTGCCATGTGTGTTCTCTGTGTAACTCTGATTTAATATCTCTTTATATCAAGTGTCATGTGCATTGCATCTCTTTTTGCAAGAGTCATACTCCTAAATAATAACATTTGTCTTAGTTTAGAAATATTGTGGCATGAAAAGAAAATAATTGAACTCAACGTTCTATTTTAAATAAAACTCTTGTCGTTTTTGCAAGGAATAACATTGATATTTCTTGATAAATATTGATACTGTTCTTACCATTCAACAATTGCATTTTACCATGTAACTTTGTCTTTATGATGAATAACCAATGAGATTTTGAAATTCAGTATGAAGAAGTACATATGACAACAAATGCCATGGTTGGTCAAGAAGATGAAGAAGAACAAGAGGATGAAGAAGAACAAGAAGAAGAAGATTCTTATATGGAAGAAGATGATGGTGATGACGTTTGAAATATTTGTGTGGTTTGTTTGATATATTATATACATTTTTACTTCAGTACTTTTGTTTTGTAGTTAATTTACTATCATTTTAGAACTAAGTTTGAATTTGATTTTATTTGCAATTAATTTAATTTCACTTTCAGTTCTTTAACTGTTCTTTAACTATTATAGGTTATTAATGTTGACTTATCGTTAAATTCAAAATAACCAAAAAAAAAATAATTGGAGAGAAAATTAAAAAAAGCTTAGAGACGGATTTATAATGGAAATTCTGTTATAAATTTTTTTAAAAAAAAAAATTTCACTTTGCAATGGATTAGTGACAGAATCTGTTTCAGAAATTAATAATGAAATTAATTCTTTTTTTTAATTTTGTGATGGATTAGAGACGGAAATCAATGTTAATTTTGGACAAATTAGAGACGGAAATTCCGTCGCTAATCCGTTTCAGAAATTAATAACGAAATTAATTTTTTTTGTTTGTGACGGATTAGAGACGGCTATTCCGTCGCTAATCTTGGACAAATTAGAGACGGAAATTCCGTCACTAATCCGTCTCAAAAATTAGTGACGGAATTTCCGTTATTAATTCGTCTCAAAAATTAGCGACGGAATTTATCATTAGGGACGGAATTTCCGTCACAGATTAGAGACGGAATTTCCGTCGCTACTCCGTCTCTAAATTAGAGACGGAATTTCCGTCGCTAATCCGTCTCTAAATTAGAGACGGAATTTCCGTCGCTATTCCGTCTCTAAATTAGCGACGGAAATTCCGTCGCTAATCCGTCTCTAAATTAGAGACGGAATTTCCGTCGCTAATCCGTCTCTAAATTAGAGACGGAATTGAAAATTCCGTCGCTAATGGAATTAGTAACGGCCTTTTTAGGAACGGACCATTTTCCGTCGCTAATCCGTCGCTAACAGATTAGCGACGGAATTAGAGACGGAAATTCCGTCGCTAAAATTATTAGCGACGGAATTTCCGTCGCTAAATTCCGTCTCTAATACCCAGTTTTTTTGTAGTGTCACTCCAATACCAATAACTTGTTTTTTCCTTAAAAAGATGAACATGAAAAAGAATAATACTCCCTCCTTCCGGTTCTAAATATAGGATAAAATTGACTTTTTTTGATATATTAAAGAAATAAATTAAATTACTTTAAAATATGAGTAAACTACTTTGACCACCCTCATATTTTACCTGAATTACGTGGACCTCCCATCTATTTTGAAAACATACATTCAGGTCCAAGTGATTAACTCCGTTAGGAATATTCCAAAAAGATACTAAAAATATATTTTTAATTAAAATTTATATTAAAATAATATTTTATTAACTAATTTACGCTTTAACCTATCAAATCCCTAATTCCATGACCTCAGCGAAGAAAAATGCCAACCTGGAGAATTATAATAGCCAAAAAGTACAAATTTCATTATTTTTTCCTTTAAATCCCGTAAATACTGTTTATTATATATTATATCAACATGTTTAAATCTTTCTTTTAAATTATTTTGTATGATCAAGATCTTTCTTTTTATTTTCCTTAATTTTATTTTTTATACAAATAGTTATTTGGTTAATGTTTATAAATGTCTAAAGAAAAAAGATGTGTATAAAAATTATAAATTATAAATTTAAATTATTATATAATTTATGCTATATGATAACAAAAATGTGCTTGAAATATGTTTTTATCTATTTTAAAAACCCAAAATAAATACGTTTCAAGAAATATAATAAAAGTTAAAATTATAAAATTTTACAATATAATAAAAATTAATAAGTTTTAAAAAATATCATAATTTTGAAAATATCTATTGGATTTATTTTTTTGATTGTATAAGTTTTTCTTGGCAAATATAAATGTTTCAACAATTCTTTTTTGTCAAATAGGGGTATTTTGGCACAAAAAAGTTTGGGAGTCAAACTTAACGGTCCAATAACTATTGGATGGATGGAAATTTTTTTTAAAAAAAATATAAGGGAGGTTTGTATAACATATATTTTAATTTTAAGGGATGTTCATATGAGTTTTCAAAATAGAAGGGGAGTTTGTGTAATTAAAGCAAAATAGAGGGGTAGTTAGGATATTTTACACTTAAAATATTTATATTTATTATTTTTTCTCCAAACTATTTTCCTAACATATAAACTGATATATACTCTAATGATACACAATATATGATATGATTAAGTAACTTATTTAACTTCCTTAGGGTATGTTTGGTTGAGCGATTTGATTGCTTATAAGTTGCTTTTTAATAGTGATTTACGGTATACGAAGTAAGTATGTGAGAGGAGTTGTGTCTCGATTTACGTAAAAAGCAACTTATAAGTTTTTATAAGTTGAAACAAACATGCTTTAAATCTCTTCAAAAAAAGTCAACTCTCTTATATTTAAGACTGGTGGGAATAAGCGAGAATATAATTAATAACTCACGAAAGTATTTTCAAAATAATAATTAAATTTTCCTTAACAAACTAGATCAATCCATCCATATCCATTATATTATTCTTGGGTCACGGTGCAAAAATATATATATGATTTTCCCAAAAGTGCACCCAACACAAAGAAAGTCTTATATTTGATTTCCTGGAAATTGCATCTTTTTTAACTTATTCCTTTTATGAAGTCTTACTTATCTGTTGAAGTAACTTTTTGCATTGAGCAAACTTTCAGGGTGAAAAATTAATGCTGAGGCTACCCATAAAAAATAAAAGAAATAGAATAAGAACAATCAAACTCATGGGTTTTGTCTACTGCACATGCTGTACACTATAAAAAAACAGGAAATTTCTGACGAAAATTTAATTCAGTCAGAAAAATTTTTGATGGAATTTTTTCCATGATGGAATTAGCCACGAAAAATATTCCGTAGCAAATTCTGTATTTTACCACGGAATTTCCAAAGGAATAATTCCGTCAAAAATTTCAAACGGAATTTCTGTCCGAAATTTTACTACAGAATTTTTCTGTAGGAAATTGCGAGGGAGTTTAAATTCAATTCTGTCGGAAATTTCATGGCAAACTTTAAAAATTATTATTCTTTAATTAATTAATATTTTTAATTAAATTTAATTTAAAATTTTTTTTGTAAAATTTATTATAAATTAATTAATATTTTTAATTTAATTTTAATTATTATTTTCTAATTTCTAAAATATTTTTAATTTCCCATCATATGTTTTGGTCCATGTAGGGGCAAAATGGGCATATAAAAATTTATTTATAAAAAATAAAATTTATTAGTTATTAATTAATATTAGTAAATAAAATATTAGTTAATAATTATTTATTATTTATTAATTAATGTTAAAAAATTAATTTTAGAAATTAGAAAAAAATATAGTCATATGAAATTTATTTAAGATGTAAAATTTTTTAATTTGAAGTTAATTTATATTAAAAATTATAAGAATATATAAAATTATTTCATATTATTGTTACATTTATATATAAGAAAAAAAAATATTTATAAATAATTGATCATGTATTAGAAGATTATATATATATATAATTGTGTAATAATAGAACGCTAAAGCAGTCGAGCCCATCCGATAAGATATCGCGCATGTACGGATGAGGTCGTGGGTTCTAACCAAAAGGAGTTTGCATTTTCAGGAAAAAGAAGTTTGCGACAAGTGGCAGACTGGACGCCGGCGACAAGGGGGACGCCATCAGAGCGGTAGCCATGTGGCTTTTTAAAGTTTAAAAACTAAAAAATAATTTTGCGATGGAATTAAATTCCATAGGAAATTGCGACAGAAATCAATTCCGTCAGAAATTTGTGACGAAATTAATTCCTTCGGAAATTTGTGACGGAATCTGAATTTCGTTGGAAATTTGTTTGTTACGCTATTATTAGCTACGGAATCCATTCCGTCGGAAACTCTGAATTCCGTCAGAAATTCAGTGTTTTTTTGTAGTGATAAAAGTTTGCTTAATGTCATGGTCATTTTGTTTGAGATCAATCAAGCTTTAGGGAAGTTCTGTTTTGGTTAAAAATAAAAGAAAGCATTCTATTTCAGCATATATGGAGATTTTGTTCACTGCGCATCCTAAAAAATTGCATGAAGTGGTTCATCCTATAAGTATGATTTTTGAAAAGCTTTGCTCTACATTTCAATGAAGGTATCCCTTAGAAATCAAACCTTTATTTGCTCTACATTTGCTGCCATACCTTCGTTATTGCTTTTTAATTTTATATTTTCCAGCTTGCTAAGTTCTTAGCAATCTTGTCTCTTGTGTGTCGGACCAGTTTGGTTGAGAACAATCCAACTTGAAGGATGATCTATTTTATTTTGCGGTTTGTTTGGAGAGTTTGTTATGTGTGACTAGGTCATGCTTCTTTTATGGATGTTTGAAGGAAAAAGTGAAAACTTTTGACTATAGGTATATTGATATAGGTTTTGTCTTTCTTATAGGTTGTAATATGGGTTTATAAATTTTGCTGGTATGGATTCTTTCAAGAAATAGCCTCTATGAAGGAGCCAAAATAAATAAAGAAATCCTTCTTTGTTTATCTTCCATTAGTTATTCATGGCTTTCCATTCAGCAATGCATCAAACATAAAACTCCTACAAGTTTCATGATTAAAGAAACATTATATGTATAATTTTATAAAAGGTGACATGTTTGATTCAATAATGTATAAAACTCATCCATATTGCATGATTCAATAATATATAAAACTCATTTATATTGCATGTGACAGTTTCAATTAATACTTCTACGTATAAGATTCAAAATATATCAACTTTGTGCCAAGTTATTGATTTTTTCACTTTTTATTAAATTATTTAACTTTAAAATATAATAACACGATGACATTTTGCGTTTATGCATGCCTAGGTTATACCTTTTATAGTGACAAAAGTTAAGGATAATTGTTGTTGTCATGTTGAGTTATTCCCATCCAAGTTAGTTTTCACATAAAGCCGATATTGTTTATGAGGACTTAAGGAAAATTGTTTATGAGGATTTTTTTGGTTATCTATTAATGTTGTTTTATTTTTTATTTATTACTATTATAAAGAAACAATTCTAAATGTAGAAGTTCTCGCGCAAGTGCAAGGAAACATGGTGATGCTTGTATCTAATAATATTCTTCCACTTAAGTCAAGCCTCAAATAGCTTATTTTTCATTTTAGACTCATTTTACTATTCACAATGGATATGTGGCTTGAAAATAATTTCATTGCGCTTGTGTCCTATGGTTCATGCAAAGGAAGAATTGTTGAAGAGCAAAGCCTTCTTTGCACGAACCTTCTTCCTTTCTTTTGTGCCGTTGCAAAAGGGGTTTAAAATGTACTGATTGTTTTCTTGATAACTAAAATCTACCAGTTGCATGAACCTATTTTTGATTAAAATCTATCTTAAGATAAAATGACTCCAGCTTCAATATCTTTCATACAATTAAGATTAAATGACTCCAAATTTATAAGCTTCATGCGTATAGGTGATGCTAGAACAATGTAAAGGAAAAGTAAATATATTTTTACCCTCTTTTTATTTGGGGGAATGGTTTAATTCAATCTAAGATAATTATAATCAAATGCTTATCTTAAAAAAAAAATTTATACTCAAACAATTAGAATCAATTTACACATATTGTATCTATATTCGTCTCAACCTATTTAGATCATATTATATTGCTCTATTGACTCTCCATATCGATTGAGTGAGTCATATTAATTAATTTCTCTCTCTCATAATTATATTATTTTAAATGGAATATCCTCAACTCATGTTAGTATGGTAAATTTATTTTAATAAAAGTAAGTATTTTCTTTAATAACATTCCCGCGTAATACGCGAGCTAGTAAATGCTAGTTTCAATGTATTATTAGACTTTTTAAGTGGTTTTAGGAATCAAATGGTATTTATTTATTATTATTATTAGTATTTAGTTTTTTAAAAAGAGACTCAATTGCAGACAAAATGGGAAACATATCATGAAAAGACGGAACGGAACAGTGAGAAAGTCAGGGAGGGACAGTGTGACCTTTTTAATTATCGCGCGAATGCCAGACCATTTGATCTGTGTTCTCTCTCGCATTCCCTTCTTCGCCATTGATGACGTGGCTTTCCATATTATATTTCAAATTTTAATATTAATATAAATAATATGAATATGAATGTTCATTCATAACATGAATATGAATGACTACTAACCAAATAAATTTTGCTTTTTGGAAAGCTGAATGACCGATCTCGCACTTTCTAAAAGTTAAGTCAAAATTTAGTGTGTCCTCAATATTATTATTTTTTAAACAATTGCAATAAAAGATTCATCATCGTAGTGGAATGATGTGTGATTTATTTATTTATTTATTTATAATGTTTTCCAATACATGAAATTTTAAATTACATCGTTTATTTATTGAATATAAAGGTAGGCCGTGAAATTAAAATACAATCAATATATTTTTAGAGATTCATTAATTTTATACAATTTAAATCCTAAGGTTGAGAGGTTCAATGACTTGTGTGTTTTATTTTTTCAATTTCAGGTCAAAAAATGACTTCTTTTTTTTTTTTTGTCAAACCACATTGTATTTAAAATTATATTAGACTCTTGATTAATTCAAAACAAGTTGAGTCAATTTTAGATGATAATAATAACTCTTTCAAACACACACACACATATTTGTAGGTAGAGATTAAATAGTTTTTAATTATCATGAACATAGTTTTCTTAGCTTTTATCTCAATAACGTTATCCAAATCAAGTCAAGTAATATATACTCAAAAATTTCAATTCAAATCTTAAAATGACACAATTATTGTGAAATCTGCAAGAATTAGTCTAAGATTTAATTTTATAATAAAATTATCCGAATGCCCTTATTTTAACACTAAAAATACAATTAAAATATTTTTAAAGATTCCTTACTTTTTTTTTTGTTATGCTGTAAACAATCATAGTTTTCACTCTCATTCATCTAAATAATATTAGGGAAAAAGGTAGAAAAATACTATCAAAATTGGTGGAAGGCAAATAAATATGTTGAATTTCAATAATTCCAAATGAACTAATTTGAAATTTTGAAATGTTGTAACATTACTGGCAAGAGGTTGATGATTTTTTATTAAAAAAAAACTAAAGTTAGTTAAGTAATTTCACAAATTTTGCAATATTTCAAAATTTTAAATATGTTCCTTTGAAATTCTTGGAATTCAACATATTTATTTATTTATTACTAATTTTGATAGTATTTTTCTAGTTTTTTCTCATAATATTATCCAAATCACCTAAAATAATACTCTCTCTCTCTCTCTCTCTCTCTATAAGAAAGAGATTGAAGTTTTGCTTTGGTTTTTTTTTTTTTTCCAAATGCATGTTTGGATAACATGAAATTCACTTTTAAAGGAAAAATCATGATATCTTCAAAATGTCTTAAATAACCTCATTTTTGTCAAATTAGGGTTTCAACTCTTAATTATGGTTACCTAAATAACTGACACCTGCTTCTGCATTTCAATTCTACTTCAAAACAATTATCTAATGCTAATTCAAACGGGTCTTTAAACTTTCATAAAATGAATTAATCTCCCACCTCCCCCCAGAAAAAATAAAAAAAAATGCCCTCAACGACTTCTCAATGATTGACACTATGCCCTTTTTTATGAAATGGAAAATGATATTATAAAAGGCAATAAAGTTTACATAACAACAAAGGAAAAGGAACAAACAGAAGATAAAGTGAAGTTAATTTTTGACCGTTGCCTGTAACGGTTGGAAAGAGTAAACAGTGACGGTGTTCGGCGGTTGTCCTACGTCTGGCTTCCAGTGCTGGCGGTGATCGGCGTGGATTCCTGAATGTCCGACGACCTGACCTGTCTAACGGAGTCTGTGTTTCAATCCGGTAACGGTCGGAAAACGTAACAGTGACGGTGCTCGGCGGCTGTTCCTGGCTGTCCGACGTCTTGCTTCCATTGGTGGCGGTGCTCGGTGTTTATTCCTGAATGTCCGACGACTTGATTCCTTGAGCTTCAATCCTGTCCAACGGAGGTGTTTTGGACCCTGTTTCTTGCGTTGGCAACGGATCTAATCGGCAAACCTTGGAGTTATCTGACGATGACGCTGATCCATTGGTCGGAGTAGAAAAGTTTGCAGAGTCGAGTGTTTAGCTTCTGATCAGGTTCAGTGGGATTCGTTCTTCACTGGTATTCTCGGTTAGTTTTCTTCTTCTGTTTTTTTTTTGGGTGTTGTTTGTTTGTTGGTTTTTTTTTTCCTATTATGAGAGAAAACGGAGAACGAGAGTCTGGTGCGAGTGGCGGGGGGAAGGGGAGTGACAGTGGGGCTGTTGGGAGTCAGAATGGAATTGGGGGTCAGTCTCCAGTTTTTAACAGCAAGGCAGAGAAATCTGGAAGTAGGAGGGAAGGGATGGATAATGATTATGGGAACCATAATCCTGGGACTAAATTCTCGTACCGGGATAAATTGTTGAGTCTTGGAGACTCCGGTTTTCTGGAAATAAACATGTCAGCTTGTGATGCCCTTAATGGTTGGAAAGATTATTGTACGAAAATGAGTAGCAAAAGCACGTCCGAGAATGTTGAGGTTGAAGAAGAAGATATATATGGTGATGAAGCAGGGGACACTTGGCAAAAAGGAGGGAAATATCCAAAGTTAAAATTTTCAGCGGAAGAATATGAAGCTTGGTGTAAACCATACATAAATTCTCTGATTGTTAAGCTTTTGGGGAAGTCATTCAGAGTTGGTTTTATGAGGCAGAGAATGGAAAGAATGTGGAATCCTAAGAGTCCGATGAAAGTCACCCCTTTAAGTAATGGATATTTTATTGTGTCGTTTTCTACAAGAGAGGATAGGGATTACGCTCTTTTGGAAGGACCTTGGATGATTGCTGACCATTATTTGATGATACAACGTTGGCGACCAAACTTTAATCCTTGGAAGGCGGATTATCAAAAGAAAATAGCTGTGTGGATTCGATTTCCGGATTTACCGGCGGAACTTTACAGTATTGAATCTCTAAGAAGACTAGGAAACCTTGTGGGAAAAACTCTGAAAATTGATAGAACTACGGTGTTTTCAGAAAAAGGAGGCTTTGCTAGAATTTGTGTGGAGTTAGATTTGCAGAAACCTTTATTACCTTTTTTCAACCATTTTGGGGAGGACAGGAAGATTGAGTATGAGGGATTACATCTTGTCTGCTTTCACTGTGGGCAATATGGCCATCATATAGGGGTATGTCATCATAAAGTTCCAGATCAAATGAAGGAGAATGGGGAGATTCGTCCAAATAAAGCTCCGGAAAAATCTTCTGATGAGGTAAGGGATAATTTGAGGAAGAATGCTGAGATTATTGAGAAAAGTGAATCAAAGGGTGGAATTTTTGGGCCACATATGCTGGTAAGACGGGATGTTAGTGGTAATTTTAATAAAGTGGATATTGTAGGATCAAGCTCGAATGGAGGAGGTAAAAAAGGAGTTACAAGTCAGAAGGGTTCGCAAAAGAAAAATGATATTAATTTAGCCAAGGATAAGGGAAAGACGGTTGAGAAGAAGGATGTGAGTGAGGGAGTAAATGAAAGAAAGCGTCAAGTTGGGATGGATATTAATAAGAATGTTACAGAGCAGAAGTGGGTTCCAGTGGGAGAAAAAAGACTAACTGGGATTAAGAGACGTGCAAGAGAAAAAATGAACATGGTTAGAGGAAAATTACCTTCACATGATGTTACAAAAGGAGGGGGGATTGGGAACCATGATGTTACTGAATTGATCTCCCTAAATCCTTTTTCTGTGTTGGAAGTCAGGCCTAGTGAAACCATGAAGGATACTGAAGAATCACGTTATAATGTAGTGGAAAATCTAAATATGGAGATGGAACAGGGGAACATGTTGCAAAGTACTAGCTATATAGTGGATCAAGGTATGATAACTACAGATCATCATGATGACCCTTCTTCATTTAATTTGTCTGAAGGTGGGATTGTTAGAGTGGATGAAGTTGCTTTGATGGGGGATTCCGCCCCAAAAATTCATAATCTGTCTTAATGAATTTCATTTTATGGAATACGCGGGGCACTGGAGCTCGCCTTTTTCCTAATCTCATAAGGGAAATGTCTCGGTTCCATAATGTGGATTTTATGGCAATTTTTGAAACTAGGTGCAGTGGGAATAAAGCAGTCCAAATAGCTGGTAAGCTGGGATTTCAATTTGTTGAAATTATTGATGCAGAAGGTTTCAAGGGTGGGATTTGGTGTGTGTGGTCTGAAAAGGTGGGAAAAGTTGAGGTATTAGTGAAGAATCCTCAATTTATGCATATCAGAATCTGTGGGAATGATTGTAGAACTTGGGATCTGACTCTTATTTATGCTAGCCCGATTTTAATGCAAAGACGAAAATTGTGGCATGATCTATTTGAGTTGCGAAATAGGATACACGGGCCTTGGGCTATTGGTGGTGATTTTAATGCTACTCTGATGACAAATGAAAGAAGATCTGTGGGTGAGAATATTGGGCCAGATAGAGAGTTCATTAATTTTGTTGATGCTGCTGTTTTGAATGATCTCGGGTTTGATGGACCAGAGTTTACGTGGCATAGAACTGATTCTCAGAGCAGAATTGATCGTGTTCTTGGATCAAATGAATGGGTTGAAATGTTTCCTAATGCTAGTGTTACTCATTTACCATGGTATAAATCTGATCATCGTCCAATTTTGTTGCGTTTGGAAGGGTTTAGCAGGACGAGACAGATTAATAAACCATTCCGGTTTATCGCGGCTTGGGTATTACATGATGAGTTTGAAGAATTTGTCAAGGAAAATTGGAGAACGACTGGCGAGTGGAAGGAGACAATCACTCTTTTTTCTGAAGATTGTAGAAGTTGGAATAAAAATGTATTCGGTCATACGGATAAGAGGAAAAGGGAGATAATGCGTCGTCTTAATGGGATTACTAGAGTGGAGAATCATTATGGGCTTTCTATGGAGCTTCAAAATCTTCAAACTTCTTTATGGGGCGAGCTTGAGGGTGTCTTATTGCAGGAATCATTATTATGGGCTCAAAAGGCGCGCTCTGAATGGTCAGTGAGTGGAGACAGAAATACGAAATTCTTTCATGCTAGGGCTAATGGAAGAAGAAAAAGAAACTTTGTTGGAGCTATTCGTAATCAGGATGGAGAATGGGTATATGAAGCGCAATTAATTAAAGAGATGGCTTCTTCTTATTTTACTACTTTGTTTACAGAGGAACGAATGCAGAGGGAGAAAATCCATTGTCACAATACATATCCAAGAATTGAAGATGAAGACCTCTTTCTTTTAGGTAAAGATATTCGGGATGAAGAAGTTAAAGAGGTGGTTTTTAATATGGGAGCGCTGAAAGCGCCGGGACCGGATGGTTTTAATGCACTCTTTTATCAGAGTCAATGGAATCACGTTGGTACATCTGTTTATGGGTTTATTAAAAAAATCTGGGAGTATCCTGAAGAAATTGCAAGCATAAATAATACTTTTCTGGTTCTTATACCAAAGAAGGAATCTCCGGAAGAGTTAAAGGATCTTCGTCCTATCAGTTTATGTAATGTTATCTTCAAGATCCTTACCAAGGTTATTGCTAATCGTATAAGGGTCGTCCTTCCAAAAATTATTAGTCCTAACCAATGCAGCTTTATCCCAGGCAGACACAGTTCCGACAATATTATTGTAGCTCAGGAGGTTGTTCACTCAATGAGGACTATGCAAGGTAAACGTGGATACATGGCAATTAAGATTGATATGGAGAAGGCTTATGATAGGCTGAACTGGAGTTTTTTGGAACAATGTTTGAACGATCTTTCATTTCCTCCTAAGCTGGTCAGAATTATCTCTCAATGTGTTTCGACGCCTTTAATGCAATTATTATGGAATGGAGAGAAAGGTGATTTATTTAAAACTTCCCGTGGTGTGAGACAAGGGGACCCTTTATCTCCATATTTATTCGTAATTTGCATGGAACGGCTGGCTCACATGATTCAAGATAGGATGGAAACAACCAATTGGCTACCAATAAGGTTATGCAAGAATGGGCCTCCTATTTCTCATTTATTTTTTGCTGATGATATTGTTTTGTTTGGTCAAGCTTCTGTTTTCCAGGCAAATGAAGTTAAGGCTTGTCTAGATGAATTCTGTGCAAGTTCAGGTTTAAAGGTCAATGCTATGAAGACTAGAGTTTTCTTCTCCAGGAATGTGAATCACAATCGACGCACTGAGTTGAGCAATATTCTGGGGTTCCAAATGGCAGCGGATCTTGGTAAATACTTGGGAGTTCCTCTGCATCATAAAAGGGTGACTAAGGAGAGCTTCAGTGAGGTTGTTGATAAAGTGAAGAAGAGGTTATCTAATTGGAAAGTTAATTCGTTATCTCTAGCTGGTCGTGCTACTTTGGTAGGGGCTGTCACATCAGCTATTCCAGCTTATACAATGCAAACGGCATCTATACCTTTTGGTTCATGTGATATGATCGAGAGTAAAAACCGAAGCTTTTTGTGGGGTACAACTCAGGAAAAGCAGAAAATTCATCTTGTTCCTTGGGAAACGGTGTGCAAGTCAAAGGGTAATGGTGGCTTGGGATTGAGACATGTTAAAACCCAGAATCATGCTTTTATGGCCAAATTAGGTTGGAATCTTATCAAGAAGAAGGATGACTTATGGGTAAGAGTTATTAGAAGCAAATATAAATGTGGAAATGATTTAATGCCTCAAATTGATATGCAGAGGATAGGATCGAATACATGGGCAGGGATCAAGGCGGCATGGAGATTTGTGCAGGAGGGCTCCGAAGTTGAGCAGGGGAGACAGATTGTTCGATGGAAGCACACAAGAAATGGAGAATTCACGGTGAAATCTGCTTATAAAGTTATTGCAAATGAAGAAGATAACCAAGAAGTATTATGGCAGAAAATCTGGAAGCTGAATACTATTCCAAGATGTAAAACTTTTATGTGGCTCGTTGCTCACAACAAGCTTCTTACCAACGTGGAGAGATATAGAAGAGGCATGTGTGCTGATGATGTGTGCGGTTGGTGTAAGAAAGGTCCAGAAACGGTGCTGCATGTACTTCGGGACTGCACTGAAGCTAAACGTTTGTGGATGGAAAAGATATCTTTGCCAAGAGATCGTTTTTTCTTTGAGCTTAATCTTAAGGAGTGGTTGAACTCTAATATTCGACGCTTGGATTGGGGTGACTGGTTTGCAACTTTATGCTGGTTATTCTGGAAAAGGAGAAACGAACGTCTTTTTGAGCAGAAAAATCAGAGTAATGAGAACCTATTGAATCATGCCCATGCTGTGATATCTAGCATTCAAAAGGCAAGCAAAAAACTTGTCGGAATAAACTTACAAGGGACATTAGTTACGGACAGAAGGGCCACTTGGATGCCACCAGAGGAAGGATGGACTAAAGTAAACGTTGACGGAGCATTTTCAGGGAAATCCGGTGCTGGGTGCGGAGGAGTTATTCGCGAGGCTAACGGGAATTTTATTATGGCTTTTATGCACAGATTGGAGTTTGGTGATCATGTTACCGCTGAAATATGGGGTATTCTTCTAGGATTGAAGACAGCTTGGGATCAAGGAAAGCGAAGAGTGATATTAGAATCCGATGCGAAAGATGTTATTGATCTGATTAATTGTGAGAATTGCCAGAATCATCCGGACACTAATACAATAGAAGAAATTCGTTCCATGTTGCAACGAGAATGGAGGATAGATTTGAGGTTCGTTCCAAGAAACGCAAATAGGGTTGCCGACTTCCTTGCGAAAAAGGCAATTTCATGTGTAACGGGGTTTCACCCGATTTTGTATTCCACGCCTGAGTTATCAGCTATTTTAGAGCTGGATCATTGTATTCCTACTGATGTAGGCTGAATTTTTTAGAGTTTCCATGTTTATGTATCAAAAAAAAAAGAAAAAGAGAAGGTTCAGCAAGCCTAACAGAGGGATGAGAGGAAAAAGAGCCTTAAAGATTACTCATGGGGATTATGTCACAACTTAGCAAATTAAGGTTCAATTTTCTGTTGGGAGAGATGCTCACATTTAGTGTTTTGCCGCGCTTTAACCATGATTGTTTTCAATGAAAGAATACATGTGCTTATAAAAAAAAGTGTGTTAAAAATTCAATATCCTGTCATATGATATGCATGTCCAAGTCGTTGAATGACACAACATTGCAACAAAGCATGCTTGATGCTAACAGAAATATGCCAAGTGCTAGTTTTAGGCACTTAATTATCTAAATGGCTAGCTAGTAAGCTCCTTTTATATGTGACACTTTTGGGGGCGCACTCATGAACTATCTCACTAATTGTATGACTAAAGGCCTGAAGGTTTAATTTCAAAATACCAAGCATATTTAGATTTACATTTTTAAATATTTTTTGTTATAAGTTTTAATTTTAATATATACAAAACTCAAAACAAGAATAATTTTCTAACCATTATCCTGTTTAGAAATAAATTTATTATTTAAAAGTTATAAATTAAAAATTTATGTTGGATTATGAGGTGCAAGAATGGGAGATACTTTTTCAAGCACCAAACTTTGCCTCAACATGTTCCGGATTCCTGAATCAGGAATCAACCTGGTTTAACAATCCTTCCAGGTTCCAACGTCCGTAGTAAAATTCATCATGGCCTTTTCCAGGTCTGGCACAGCTAAGGCCCATTTCGATATGCTTTAGTGATTAGAAGGCCCAATTCATAATGGGCTACTTCTTGGCCTGGCACAACTAAGGCCTATTCCTGATCCGCTTTAGTGATACACAAATATATTAATTTCCAACACACCTATCTTCATTTAATGTAATTAAACCCGGACCGGTCAGGGTATTGGGTCAAAGATCAGTAGGTCAGACCGGAGCTAAACCGGTGAGAGATGGAAAATTTTAGGCTTATAGTATGAAATTATAAAGGAAAAATATAAAAAAACAATTAAAAAAAAAAAAATCAAAAACCTGACCCGGAATGGGTCACCGGACTGAACCGGTTTACTGCCCGGGTGGCCGGTTTCCAGTCTGGTCTGGGTTAAAGAACTCTGATGCAGACACACGCACACACATGCATATGGACATATATGTTATATATATATATATGATGAGATAAATATTCGAAATTAATTTGCCATAATTAATTCGGTAAAAGACCTAATTAATCTCATTTGAAGCCATAAAGCATGATGCTGATTTGGGTAGTTCGATTAGACCCCTTTCTTTGTTTTGGATTTTCTTTCTATCAGTGCCGTTTTAGATTTGTCCCTAAAATTTTTCCTTTTTTCCATGAAATGGTAATTTTGCATTAAAAAGAAAAAGAAAAACTGACCAACGCCTGTAACATGTTACATACACTTGTAGTAGATATGAAAGGTTCCATGGCACTATCCTAGCCAAGTTATAATTTTAACATGTGATTTCTTTACAAGTTGATAAAGTAAGGGAAACAATTGCGACTGTTCTTTTTGCTAGGTACATGTATTTTTCTATTGGATGTAATCCTGTTTGAGATATTATCGGGTACTAAATGTAGACACCTCTTTCAGTAAAAATTCAAATCTTGATTCGTTACGTTGTGAGAGATTAACTTTTTCTGCTACATCTAATGCTCGTTGGCTTACATTGTTATTGTTGTTGTATTATGAAGACCATTGCATCTCTCATCACTACAAAAAAAAATGTGATTTAGTAGCGGTTAAAAATGGGTATTAGTAGCGGTTCTAACCGCTACAAACAAGGTTAGTAGCGGTTACTCAAACCGCTACTAAATTGTACGTTGCAAGCAGTTTTGTAGCGGTTATATAAAACCGCTACTCAATAAAAAATAACCGCTACATCCTTTGTAACGGTTAAACTTAACTACTAAAACACCCAATATTTGTAGCGGTTATATAACCGCTACAAATATAAAAAATTGAAATTTTGAGAGCTAAAAAAAAAGAATTTTTTATTTTGTAGCGGTTAACAAACCGCTACAAATATAAAAAATTGAAAATTTGTTGGCGAAAAAAAATGACATTTTTTTATTTTGTAGCGGTTAACAAACCGCTACTAATTTTGAATTTCATGAAATTAGTAGCGGTTTTTAAAAACCGCTACTAATTTCATGAAATTCAAAATTAGCGCCAAAAAATTTAAATTGAGTTGTAAAAAGACGCGTTATTTAGTAGCGGTTTAATAACTGCTACAAATATTTAAAATTTTTTTAAAAAATATACAATTATTTTTTTTTTCTGTTTTTTCAATATTAAATTAAATAGTTTATTTTGTTATTATTTTATCTATTTCAATTAGTTTATTATTCAATAGTTTAACTTATTAATAAATAAAAAGGAAAAATGTAATTGAATTGGATTAGTATAAAATTTATATTAATAATATTATTAAGGATAGGTAGGTAATAAGGAATTATTATATTATCTAATATAATGTAATTGTGTATAAAAAATAGATGAAAATGAGATACAGTTATTATGATATATCTAGAAAAAAAATGGTTAGAATAAATTTTATAGAAAGGAAAGAAGTATTCTAAAAAAAATTAAAAATCTTGTTACCATATTTGATCGTATTATTCAGCTCCTCTACTCATATAAAAGAAGTTGTAAATGAGAGAAAATGAAAGAAAGGTAAGGTGAAAAGAAATTGGGGAGTGTTTGAAATGAGTTGTGGTAAGGGTATTTATAGGGATCCACGTACTATTTGTAGCGGTTAATGTAGCGGTTATTAATTAGTAGCGGTTATTTATATTTTTGTAGTGGTTTAATATTTGTAGTGCTATTTGTAGCGGTTAATGTATCCATGTTGTAGCGGTTATTCATTTAGTAGCGGTTAATTTTTTATTTGTAGCGGTTTAATAACCGCTACAAATATTATTTTAATTTTTTTTTAAAATTTTTTTTACATTTTATTTTAAAAAATTTTTTGCATTTTTTGTAAAGACAAAAGCATAATTTGAATTTGATCACTTATCGTCGCCATCCCTACAGAAATTTTGTAGAAAAATTATTGTTATTGATGTATTATTAAATTTAAAAAATTTAATTCAAATGACGTGGACTTAAAAAAACTCACCGCAGTAGAGGTAAATTGTCATCGCCTTCAGGGAAGTAGTTTTCAAAATCAGCTGGTTGAAATGGCTCACTCTCGTAGACGATGTTATCGCCTTCACCTATATCGTAAAGGTCTCTTGGCTTTAAATGAACGACCATGTGCCAATCCCTATGCTTATCATCTTGAGAAATACCAGTATGAATCGGTCGTGAGAAATTGACTGATGTGATCCCTAGGTCGTCAATTGTCAGTCCCCGAGAAGTAGTGGTATTTGCCCACAAACACTTGAACAGCGTCACGGTGAAACGGCCTTGATAATTAAGCTCAACCACATCAAGAAGCTTGTCATAGTAAACCGTGCAAAACTTAAAACCATTGACATTGTATGCTGTAAACCGTTTTGCATGATCAAGAGGGTCGATTGTGAGAGCTCTGAAATCTGGTGAGTGTGGGTTGTAGTCATTTAGTATTCTGCGCGCGAACCAGCTCGGGAATTCTTTGTGGACCCTCCTATCAACTTCCGAGGATGTCTGTGTACGGATCCTGAGCTGACGCTTAACATGACTTCTGAATTCCCTGCAATTAATAATGGAAAGGCATTAGTGACATGAAAGTGAGAAATGTTACGAAAGATATAGATCGAATAACATGTGAGTGTACAATTCTTACTGTATGAAAGGTTCAACTTGAGTGCAATTAATCAAGACATGTCTATGTGCTTGGAACTTCTCAGTTGCCGTTAGTTTGAAGTTCTCAGTTGCTCCAACTGGTTTACCAACACGAGGGATAAATTCTCCTGATGTCGGCGCAGGTTCAGGACAATCCTCAATATGAGGCGAGCAGTTGAAAGCCGTCTCAAGATCATCAAAATACCTTGAACAAAAATATAGCACCTCATCCCCTATATAGCCTTCAGCTATAGAACCTTCTGGCCACGCTTTATTCCTCACGTAAGATTTTAATTTCCCAAGGAGCCTACGAAGTACAGAAGAGAAAATTGATATAAAATGATGAAAAGGACGACTAGCAAACATTAAATACGGACAATAAATGAAAGCACATATTTAAAATGAGTACCTCTCAATCGGATACATCCAACAATATTGTACTGGTCCAGCGAGCTTTGTTTCATGAACAAGGTGGACTGTGAGGTGAACCATCACAGTAAAAAAGGACAGAGGAAAGATCATCTCCAAATGACAAAGCATAAGAATGATTTTCGACTGCAGCTGATCGAGCTCCTCAACGATCAAAACCTTAGAACAAAATTTCCGAAAGAAAGAACAAAGTTCCACCAAAACGATGGAAACATCGGGAGGAAGTGTATTCTTTATAGCCAGAGGGAGTAACTGCTGCATAAGAACATGTGAGTCGTGACTCCTCAGGCCAGGAACCTTTCGAGCCTGCAAGTCGACACATCGAGAAATGTTGCTTGAATACCCATCAGGAACTTTTAATTTCTTCAACGTCGCCAGGAATACTTCCTTGTTAGGTTTTGTGAGGGTAAACTTTGCCGGTGTAAATCTGTCATGCTCATCTGGCCAAGCGTCTTCATGAACTCCCATGTCGCGTAAATCTTTCCTCGCTTGAAGGTGATCTTTTGTCTTGCCGGGTTCGTTAAGCAGCATATACAGCACATTGTCGCAAACATTATTTTCAATGTGCATTACATCAAGACTGTGGCGAAGTAAATTAGATCTCCAATATGGAAGCGTGAAGAAAATACTTATCTTCTTCCACTGCTGAGGCGCCGAAGTCCTGCGCGTCTTTTGGCGAGTTTGTGCTGAATCGTCACTTTTTCCAAACTCGAAGTCAACATGCTCAAACTGCTGTAAGATATCTGTACCGGACAAAGTCTGAGGTGGTCCTCTTTTCTCTGGTTTCCCATTGAAGCGATTTCGTTGCAATTTGAACTTATGCGTTCCATCGAGAAACCTCCGATGCCCCATAAAGCACCACTTTTGGCTGTGGGGAAGGCGTAATGCGTCAGAGTCAAAATTGCAAGCTGGACACGCCGACCCAGTATGCACATTCCAACCAGATAATGTGCCAAGGCCAGGAAAGTCACTAATCATCTATATCAAGGCTGCACGCATGTTGAACAAAGTCTTGCTGTAAGCGTCGTACGTCTCCAAGCTGACATTCCACAGGTCAAGCAATTCCGCAATAAGCGGTTGGAGATACACATCGATGTCATTGCCCGGTGCCTTTTTGCCTGGAATGATCATAGACATAATGAAAGAGCTTTGTTTCATACACATCCAGGGGGTAAGTTGTAGGGAACTAAGACTACCGGCCAAATGCTGTAACTTGTGCTAAGATTCCCGAAAGGATTGAAACCGTCGGTCGCCAACGCAAGCCGAACATTTCTGGGGTCAGTGGCAAAATCTGGAAAGTCGTTGTCAAACGTTTTCCAAGCAGCTGCATCCCGCGGATGTCTTAATTTACCGTCTTCGTTTTTATCAACGGCATGCCACCTCATATGCTCAACAGTTTTAGACGACATAAATAATCTTTGTAGACGAGGTTTCAAAGGGAAGTACCAGAGAATCTTTGCAGGTTTCTTCTTCTGCTTTTTCCCCTTCCGAATTGTCTTGTACCTCGGTGTGTGACATCTCTTACACGTCTCCCTGCTGGAATCGTCTCCCCAATACAGCATACAATCATTTGGGCATGCATCAATCTTTTGATAATTCAACCCCAACCTGTTGATAATCTTCTTGGCATCGTAGAACGTTGTGGGAATCTCGGCGTCGGGGAATGCATCTTGTAATAAGTCGAGCAACATCGACATTCCCTTATCTGTGATCCCACACAAGCATTTGATATGATATAATTTGATCAAGAAAGATAATTTAGAATATTTGCGACAACCTTGATATAAAAGACGATCTGCTTCATCCATCAAGCTGAAAAAATCCCGAGCTGCTTCATTCCCCATAAAAGCCGGCTCAGAGTCGTGCACTTCTTCGTTGAAGTTGTCGCCTTGAAATCCAAACGCATCACGCACAGCATCATTCACAGGATCATCTTCATCTACTTGAACGCCTACTTGAGAACTTCGAGGAAGAGCATCGTCATATCTAATGCCGGCCTTCTCACCATGAACTGCCCAGAACGTACAGTCTTCAGGGAAAGGCTTCACAAGCAAATGTTCCTTCACAACATTTCGTGCATGCCACTTCTTGAACTTGCATTTCCGACACGAAGAGACGATCTTGCCGTTACAGCTGGCGTGAGTGAATACGAAATCCAAGAAACTGTTTAATTCGTACAAATATTCAGGAGAATTGCGCGGCAACCTTATCCATGATTTATCCATAGCTACAAGTGAGAGAGAAGAAAGTATAGAGAAGAAGATGAGTGAGAAGATATTGACGAATGCCTAGAACCTTATATTATGAAATTCCAACGTTTATAATTTTGTAACGGTTCTTAAACTGCTACACTAACCGCTACAGTTATAAAATATTAGTAGCGGTTATATATATAAAACCGCTACTAATATTCAAGCCGTTGGGAAATTCAAAATTTACTTGTTGAGTATTGTTAGCGGTTATATATATAAAACCGCTACTAATATTAAAGCTGTTGGACAGCAAATTTTAAAATAATTTTTAATTTGTAGCGGTTATACATAACATAACCGCTACAAATGTGCACAAAGGCGGCAAATTTCAAAATTCAAATGATGAGTATTTGTAACGGTTATTATTTTAACACCACTACTAATATATATATAGTTGTAGCGGTTTCATAAGAGAAACCGCTACAACTATATATATATATATATTTGTAGCGGTTATTAGTGTAAAACCGCTACTAACATATATATAGTTGTAGCGGTTTCTCAAGAGAAACTGCTACAACTATATATATACATTTGTAGCGGTTATTGGTGTAGAACCGCTACAAATATATATATTTGTAGCGGTTCTACACCAATAATCGCTACAAATATATATGCTTTATTTTTTTAAAAAATTTAGATATAAATAATTCATAAATTAAACAACGTGATCTAATAATATAAATATAATTATATTAAACACAATAAGAAAGTTCTGAAATAAAAACTCGTATATATATTTATAAATGTTTAAACAAAAAAAAAATGTCCTAAACTAAGTAGCTGGGGGCTGATCATCTGGTGCTCCCTCAGGTGGGGCTCCTTCAGGTGCCGCTGGATCGGTCCGCTGCGCAGAGTGAACCGCACCATCGTCATCAGCAGAAGGAGGAGCAGGAGCAGGAGGAGTAGTACTCGGGACGACGTAGCGAGGGACAGGGGGAACCGCTGGATGCTGCTCATTCGGGAACAGGCGACTCCATGCTCCCTCGAGCATGTTGTTCGCGATCTCACGCCACTGCGTCTGCTGAGCGTACATCATATCAGCGTGCAGCTGCTGCTGCACCTGCATCTGCTGCTCCAAATCTGACAGTAGCTGGTCAATAGACTCGTCCCTCCGACGTTTGACCCCCTAGAGCTGCCAGCCTCAGAGGCAGCGCTCCTGCCGTAGACCATGTTGGGTCTGGCGCCTATCACCATCCCCGCACGCCTCCGGGGTGCTCAGGCTGAGCCAGACCTGCCTTCAAAGGAGCCGTCGGGTCCACTGACCCATGTGACTCCTCAGGCTGGGTCTGTCGCAGCTCAGCCTGTGACTGCTGCATCCGCTCCTGCCATTTTATGAAACAATTACTAATTAGCATTTTTCATTATTAACTTGGTTTTATAAAAAATATAATAATAAAATTACTTACAATAGCCGCCTCTGCCTGCTGAGAGGTTGCAGTCCCGTCACGGTGTCTATGTGTGATGGCGTACAGCTCCCCATAGTCCGTCTGACGGTTCTCCTGCTGTGTCTTCGTCTCCTGAAACAATTACAAAACAATAATTAGTATTATGAAATAATTAGCTAAAAGTAAGTGATATTTTGAAAACTTACCAGCTCGTTGTAGGTCACATCAAAGTTCTTTGATCCTGCTGTGTGGTGGATTGTCTGCTGTGCTCGGATCTCGGTGTTCCTCTGAGAAAGCTCCTGGAAAAAAAAAAAATTAAATGTATTATAATTTAAAATTAAATACAAATTAAATTGAAATTATAATTTAATATTTAACAATTACAAAATTATATATAAAAAATCTAATAAATACATTACCTGCGCCTTAGGGCTCCTCCTGAACTGGACGAAACTCGCCTAGTAGTTTGACGGCACGCCGTCCGGGACGCTCTCGATCAGCTGCTCCAGAGGCATCGTCCCATCCTTATCCACCCTGTGGAAGAAACGGTTCATCCTCTTCCTCCAGTTGTCACCCATCTTCACGAGGGCGTACCTCTTCCGGTTGGCCCGGACGGCAAACCGCAGCTGAAAAAAAATTATTTAAATATCAATAATTATAAAAACCATAATTTTAAAAAAAATTAATTAAATAGAATTAATTACAAAAAATATTAATTAAATAATTTTAATTACCTGAACCACCTCCTCCCAAGCCTGGTTCTTCGGCCCTCTCGGAACGTGCCTCCATGTCTTGAAGTGAAGGGAGAACCGCATCCAATTCGCGCCCAGGTCGTTCAGGAAGCAGTTGAGCAGGTGACCCCCATTGTGGATCGGCTGGTCAGTGCCCTCATTCCACGGCACTATAACTCAGAGGCTCCGGTCCAAGCTGTTCACACCGGCCACGTCTAGCCTCCTCGTCGAAACGTTCCCCTGCTCGTCTGCACAGTTTACCGCACGTTAGATAAATTGTATTTCAAAGTTAACATTTCTAATTTAAATAAATAATTTACTAAATTAAAAAATTAATTTACCTTCGACCTGCACCTCAAACCCAGTGGACCGCGAAGACGACCCTCGTGGGTTGTTCTGCTCCCGAGCGTCCTCCTCATCGAGGAACTGCTCCATCTCCCTGAACCCCAGGGGGATCTCGAACTCCTCCTCGTTGAGGAAGTCCCCAACGCTAATATCTGGCCCCCCAACATCAGGCACCTTTGGTGCGGTCGTCGCCTGTGGGATCGTCTGCGGTGCCTGTGGTAGGGCCGACTCCTATGGGGGGATGGACTGAGATGCCGTGGTAGCCCTGCCTCCGCGCTGCCCCCTCCCTCTGCCCCCTGCCCGGCTGCTGCCACCTCGTAAAATCGGTCTGGGGACCTTAGGAGCCTTCCCCTTATCCTATCCTGAAGCCATCTCAACTGTAAAAATTAAAAAAAAAATTAGTCACATTATTATGCAAAAATATAAAAAATATATAAATATAAATAAAATACGTGTTATATACGTACCTCAAGTGCAAATACTGAGAAATAATGAGCAAAAACTCCTATATAGACGTCTGAACGCTCAAGTCTTGAAGAAACCACTCAGAGAAACCTCAGGAAACAAAATGGGCAAAAGGAGAAATGAGAGAGGCAGTGGCTTAAATAGGCCAGATTTTAGTAGCGGTTATTCAAATAACCGCTACTCTAACCACTACAAATAATTAAATTTGTAGCGGTTCTACAATAACCGCTACAAAAGTTCACAATGTTTGAAATTTTGTAGCGGTTATTGCCCAGAGTCGCTACAAATGTCAAGACTCTTGAAATTCTGTAGTGGTTATAGGGGCATAACCGCTACAAACTTCTGATCTTTGGCATTTTGTAGCGGTTATGTTGCTGTAACCGCTACACTGTTGGCGGGCCAACTGGCGGGAATATTGTAGCGGTTTCTGTGCACTAACCGCTATAAGTTTTGGCGGGAATTTCGCGCCAAATTTGTAGCGGTTTTGTGTACGCAACCGCTACAAAAAAAACCTTGCCGCTACAAATTGGTAGCGGTTTAGGTGAAAACTGCTACAAATACTATAATTTATAGCGGTTTAATATAACCGCTACAATTACACCTCCACAAAATACCTTTTTTTTTGTAGTGCATGACCATCAACTGCAATTGTAAAGTCCCCCATTTGATTGGAGGAGTAATGGCCCATTCATTGAAATCTGTCCGATTACGGGCCCAAAAACAAAATATCGGTCCGATTGAAGTATATTCGGATACAAATACTACGCCTTCCAGAAACAATCCTTTTGATCTTGAAAATTAAATTCCAATGATCGCTATGTTGCCAGAGGAAGGGCAAAGGTTTTGATATTGAAAACATTATAATTTGTCCGTAAAATGTTTTCTTAAAATGCGTATCTTGATGATTTTTAACCATTTTTTAAAATTCAAGTTAAATATAACTCGTGAATTTATTTTACAAGAGATCAATAGAGGGCCTAATGTTAAATACGAGTACTTTTTTTTTGGATCCATGAGAAAGTAAAGACAAGAACAAACTAAAACAAAGTTAAGAAAAGTCAAAGTAACACCTAGATCAGTCAACAACGTTCTAAGTCATTCGACCCACTGAGCTGAAACACATCATATGAATCACTGAGCAGCTTTACCGGTCTGAAACCTCCATCCCATGTTAAGTACTTTTTGGTGGTTCTAAACGTAGAAATTAAGTAATTAATTTATAAACTACTAAGGAAATTAGTTAAATTATTTATATTTGTAACAAATGTGCTGATTTCTTAAAATTATCATATTTAATCATTGCCCCCATTAATAAAACTCCCTTTAATATATTCAATTAGATAACTTAGAGGAAATTAGGTTATAAATTTGTGAGGTAAAGTGTATATATTGAGATATTATATATATTTAGGATCAAAACAAACATTTTACATTTATGGCAGGACAGAGTGTATTTTTTTTTTCCTTTTGTGGCAAACACAGGATTATATTAAACATAACAACATAGCCCAAAGTATAATATTGGGGGCTAAGAAATATACTTGACAACTCCTAATTTATATTTGATAAGCATGACTCTCTCTCTATATATACATCCATGCAAGAACAATTAATGGAGTCAATAATACACAATGATATTTGATATATATATATATATATATAATGGCATTAATTAATGAAGGATCATATTTGATTCCTTCCTAAGCTTGATATTGCTGTGGAAAACACTTGTCAAAACATTATTACACTGCAGAGAAGCCTTCAACAGTTCGATGCCCTACAGATAGTAAATAAGGGTTGATAAGAAGAAAGCAGCACATTAAGTAATAAACTGACGAATAAGAGCCAAATACGTACAGATTCAACTTGCAAAAATATACTAGTCTATTACTTTCAAACGAAGAAAAAATGAACATCACTTCATATGTAGTAATATAACAATATCAATAAGAATAAAAGAAAAATGTGATGTACAATTCTAAAAAGGAAAAATGTTCATAAAAACATAACAGAACATGAATTAAGACTATGTTTAGTAGAAAAGGGTTTCCTAAACCAATGAGTGTATGTTAAGTCTAGCAGAAGATGCTAGCCTTTCACAATATAGTGAACTAAAGTTTGAATTTTGATTTTAAAATATATCCATATTTATTATAGTATCTAACCGTGTTTCAAATATAATTGGTTGATAAAAATGAAGGTCTCTTACAAGATAGTAGAAATCTTGGGTTTCTTAGCAAACCATGAGGGCGCATAAGGGAGGAACTGAAATTTGATGACAAAAATACGTATGCATGCAATTTTCCGTAACAAACCCATAAACCTAATTGAGAGTAAAACATAAAGTTGCTTTGGAAAAAACACACACACATATGAGAAGATAATTACTGAAAAGCCATGTATATATATTAAAATTACCTCATGTACCCCAAACTCGACGTCCATTTCTTGTAGTGAGCTAACATCTTTGATGTTGAACTTGTTGAGCCAAGTAATACACGAAATAGTAGACATAGGTTGAACCGTAAGATCATCCATAACCATATACGTGAAGAAAATATATAAGCCGAAGGAGTACCGTTTTCGTATTTGAAAGAAACATTGCTATACAAACTCATCCAATTAATAATATTAAGGAAATGAAACATTAAAAAAAAAAAAAAGAAATGGAAAATTGTATCTTATACATCAAAGATCTGACGCAGGATATTCATACAGAATATACATAATTATTTTTTAAAAAAATATACCTATTTTCAAACGGGTCCCACTTCTGATGATAATATCAATGAAAAGAGGAAAAAAGATAAAATCAGATCCTTTGTGGTTATTAGGCTGTTGATTTGAAATATCTAACTTATGTTTTAATCTCAATTCAAATCGGTGCTGTTAGAACCTCTTATCCATCCTACACGGATCATATACAAAATTCTAATTCTGTCATACTTGCCTTCCAACAATATATAGTTATATACTAAGTCCATTCCTTTAATATATACGATTCAACTAATTTTTTTAAGGAAATCAAGGAAGTTAAATAAATTATTTAAAGTATTTATATTTATAATTTTTATACCAAATTAATTTATTTGACTTATAAATTAATCTATAATAATAATATATAACTTATAATATGATTAAGTAATTTATTTAGCTTTCTTAATCTCTCAAAAAAAAAATTAACTTAGTGTTATATTAAAGATGAGAGATATTACTACATATCCAGATCATTCAAACACGAAGGCTATCTTCAAAACATCTCTTTCATCAAAGAAGTAGTGTGCGTATACTTTCGAACAGAAACAATTATTTATTCTTTTCTACCATATGACGTACCTGTGGTGTTCTTGAGCTCAAGCCGCCGGCGATGCCAGAACGACGACTACGTCCTTTGTGGATCAGATCGAGATGAGAAGAACCGTAGTGTTGACATTTGAGAAGTTTGGGTTTTATACGATGAGGTTGCCTCATGTCGTTTTGCCTTACGTGAAAGCTACGCAAAATATTCTTGACTATGCTTAATAAGTTCTAATAGGTAAGATTCTTTTTGGAGAAAAATATAATTCATTCTTTGCGTACTATTTTAACCCTTGGGTTTCTTCTCATGGATTGAAATCTAAGTTTAAGAGTGTAAATCAATTGAACGAACCATATTAATATTCGTATCTTCAATCCAACGCCAATAACTTTTTTTTGCTTAAAAAAATGAACCTGAAAAAGAATAATAGACCAAAAGATAATTAATAACTCACGAAAGTATTTTTGAAATAATAATTAAATTTTCCTTAAGAAACCAGATCAATCCATCCATATCCATTATATATTCTTGAGCTAAGGTGGAAAAATACACTTGGGCCTAATACCAAATATTTTTTTGAGAGGTATAAGTGGCCGAGCTTCAAAAATAGGTGTAAAAAAGCAGTCATTGACCTCTAATTTGACTTTTTTGTCCTGAAAGTAATGACGTTGATGATGGCATGGATGTTAGAGAGATAAGTGAAAGAATAAGTTGTTAGGATCGGCAAGCACAACGAAAGAATTTTAAAATTTTACCGATCTTAATCGAGGATCTATCAACGGCGTTTAAATCGGGTTATAAAGAACTCGTACCTTTTTAACTTAGCGTTTTCACGATATTTAGGAGCTAACACGTTAGGTCCACTCCCTCTACCCGTATCCACATGAATGCTCTCCAACCGAGATTGCATGCTAGCGTCTCTAAATGTCTCCTAGGGTTTTTCTTGCGGCTCTCAATTCTCATGTGCGTATGAGTTTATCTGTTTTATCAAGTTTATAACCTATGAGAACTATATTCAAATTTCAAAATTAATAATCATTAATTTTGAAATTAATCAACAATTAATTATCTTGATGAGCTAATTAAATAAATTCAGTTTAAATTAAATCTGTCCAACTGTTTTAATTTAAATTATTTATTTAATTCAAATAAAGAGCCATTAGATTTAATTTATCTTCATAAATTAAATCTGAGATACTATATCTCTATCATGTTAGTTATTAAATTTAATATATCTTAATAAATTAAATTTAAAACTAACACAATATAATAATAATATATATATATATATATATATATATATAATATAAGATATGTATTTCAAAAATATATATCTATATAATATTATTAACGAATATTATATTATATATATATATATATAAATATAAAATTCGTCCACCCTAAATTAAACATTATCTCGTGTTGGACCATTCTTGTGTGCGACCCTGTAGGCCCATATGAAGTTGGCAGTGGTCCAATAACTGTACTAACCCAAAAGTCGCAAGCCACTACAAAAAAAAGGTATTTCGTAGGGTGCACTTGTAGCGGTTATATTAAACCGCTACAAATTTGTAGCGGCAAGAATATTTGTAGCGGTTTCCTACAAAAAACCACTACAAATTTGGCGCGAAATTCCCGCCAAAACTTGTAGTGGTTATTTTGTAGCGGTTAATGCACATAAACCGCTACAAAATACCAAAGGTTAGAATTTTGTAGCGGTTTTTACTGAAAACCGCTACAGAATTTCAAGAGACTCCAAATTTGTAGCGGTTCTGGGCAATAACCGCTACAGAATTTCAAACATTGTGAAGATTTGTAGCGGTTATTGTAGAACCGCTACAAATTTAATTATTTGTAGCGGTTAGAGTAGCGGTTATTTTAAATAACCGCTACTAATATGTGGCCTATTTAAACCCCTCGCCTCCTCCATTTCTCATTTTGTTTCCTGAGGTTTCTCTGAGTGGTTTATTCGATATTTGAGCGTTCAGACGAGTCTATAGGAGTTTTTGGTCAGTATTCCGCAGTATTTACACTTGAGGTACATATATAACACGTATTTTTATTTATATTTGTATTTTTATTATATTTTTGTATAATAATGGACTAATTTTTTTTTAATTTGTACAGTTGATATGGCTTCAGGACAGGATAAGGGGAAGGCCCCTGTGCTCCCCAGACCGACTTTACGGGGTGGCAGCAGCCGGGCAGGGGGCAGAGGGAGGGGGCAGCGCGCAGGCAGGGCTACCGAGGCATCTCAGCCCATCCCTCCACAGGAACCGCAGACGATCCCACAGGCGACGACCACAGCTGAGGTGCCTGAGGTGGAGGTGCCAGAGATTAGCGTTGAGGACTTCCTCAACGAGGAGGAGTTCGAGATCCCGATTAGTGGATTCAGGGAGATGGAGCAGTTCCTCGATGAGGAAGAGGCTCGGGAGCAGAACAACCCACGAGGGTCGTCTTCGCGGTCCACTGGGTTTGAGGTGCAGGTCGAAGGTAAATTATTTAATTTTTTAATTTTTTAACTTTTTAACTTTGAATTATAATTTATCTAACGTGCGGTCAACTGTGCAGATGAGCAGGGGAACGTGTCGACGAGGAGGCTGGATGTGACCGGTCTGAACAGCATGGACCGGTCCTTGCGAGTTGTAGTGCCGTGGAACGAGGGCACTAACCAGCCGATCCACAATGGGGGTCACCTGCTCAACCGCTTCCTGAGCGACCTGGGATCGAATTGGATGCGGTTCCCCCTTCACTTCCCGACGTGGAGGCACATTCCGAAGGGGCCGAAGGACCAGGCTTGGGAGGAGGCGGTTCAGGTAATTAAAACTATTTAATTAATATTTTTTTAATTAATTCTATTTAATTATTTTTTTTAAATTATGGTTTTTATAATTATTGATATTTAAATATATTTTTTTCAGCTGCGGTTTGCCGTCCGGACCAACCGGAAGAGGTACGCCCTCGTGAAGATGGGCGACGCCTGGAGGAACAGGAGGAACCGTCTCTTCCACAGCGTGGATCGGGATGGGACGATGCCTCTGGAGCAGCTGCAGGAGAGCGTCCCGGACGGCGTGCCGCTGAACGACTGGGCGCGTTTTGTCCAGTTCAGGAGGAGCCCTGAGGCGCAGATAATGTATTTATTAGATTTTTGATATATAATTTTGTAATTGTTAAATATTAAATTATAATATCAATTTATTTTGTATTTAATTTTAAATTATAATACATTTAATTTTTTTTTCCAGGAGCTTGCTCGGAGGAACGCCGCGATCCGGGCGCAGCAGACGATCCACCACACAGCAGGATCGAAGACCTTTGCTGTGACCTACAGCGAGCTGGTAACTTTTCAATTGCTTCACTTACTTTTAGCTGATTATTTCATAATTAATACTAATTGTTTTGTAATTGTTTCAGGAGACGAAAGCACAGCAGGAGAACCGTCAGACGGACTATGCGGAGCTGTACGCCATCACACACAGACACCGTGACGGGACTGCGACCTCTCAGCAGGCAGAGGCGGCGATTGTAAGTTAATTTATTATTATATTTTTTATAAAACCAAGTTAATAATGAAAAATGGTAATTATTAATTGTTTCATAAAATGGCAGGAGCGGATGCAGCTGTCGCAGGCTGAGCTGCGACAGACCCAGCCTGAGAAGTCACAGGGGTCAGTGGACCCGACGGCTTCTCTGAAGGCGGGTTTGGCTCAGCCTGAGCACCTCGGACGAGTGCGGGGGATGGGGATAGGCGCCAGACCCAGCATGATCTACGGCAGGAGCGCCGCCTCTGAGGCTGGCAGCTCTAGAGGGGTCAGACGTCGGAGGGACGAGTCGATTGACCAGCTGCGGTCAGATTTGGAGCAGACGCAGCAGCAGATGGCGCAGCAGCAGCAGCAGATGGCGCAGCAGCAGCAGCAGATGCAGCAGATGCTGCAAGTGCACGCAGATACGATGTACGCTCAGCAGACGCAGTGGCGTGAGATCGCGAACAACATGCTCGAGGGAGCATGGAGTCGCCTGTTCCCGAACGAGCAGCATCCAGCGGTTCCCCCTGTCCCTCGCTACGTCGTCCTGAGTACTACTCCTCCTCCTACTGCTCCTCCTCCTGTTGATGACGATGGTGCGGTTCAGTCTGCGCAGCGGCCCGATCCAGCGGCATCTGAGGGAGCACAAGAGGATCAGCCCCCAGCTCCTTAGTTTAGGACATTTTCTTTTCTTTTAAACATTTGTAAATATTTATGAAATTTTATTTCAGAATTTTCTTATTGTGTTTTATATAATTATATTTATATTATTATATCGCATTGAAATAATTTATAAATGATTTAAATCTAAATTTTTTTTTAAAAAATTATATATATATTTGTAGCGGTTTTAACCTAAAACCGCTACAAACATATATCTTTGTAGCGGTTTTAACCTAAAACCGCTACAAATGTATATCTTTGTAGCGGTTATTAGTACATAACCGTTACAAATATATAATAATTTTATAAATAATTTATAAATTAAATATATATAAAATTTATTTTTTTAAATATAATTTTTTAAAAAATAAATTATATATACATTTATAAATAATTTATAAATGTATATTTGTAGCGGTTTTGAACTCATAACCGCTACAAATTTACTTATATATTTGTAGCGGTTTCACTTGAGAAACCGCTACAAATATATATGTTTGTAGCGGTTACACACTAATAACCGCTACAAACACTCAAATAATTTGAATTTTGAAAATTGCCGCTTTTGTGCACATTTGTAGCGGTTATCTTATGTATAACCGCTACAAATTAGAAAATTATTTTTATATTTAATGTCCAACGGCTTTAATATTAGTAGCGGTTTTATATATATAACCGCTACTAGAAAATTAATATAATATTTGTAGCGGTTATTAAACCGCTACAAAAAAATAAATAACCGCTACTAAATAATAACCGCTACATTAACCGCTACAAATAATTAAACCGCTACAAAAATATAAATAACCGCTACTAATTAGTAACCGCTACATTAACTGCTACAAATAATACGGAAATCCCTATAAATACCCTTATCACAACTCATTTCAAACACTCCCCAATTTCTTTTCACCTTACCCTTCTTTCATTTCCTCTCATTTACAACTTCTTTTGTATGAATAGAGGAGCTGAATAATACGATCAAATATGGTAACAAGATTTTCAATTTCTTTTAGAATACTTCTTTCCTTTCTATAAAATTTATTCTAAACATCTTTTTTTCTAGATATATCTTAACTCTATCTCATTTTCATCTATTTTTCATATACAATTACATTATATTATAAAACATAATAATTCGTTATTACCTAACTATCGTTAATAATATTATTAATATAATTTTATACTAATTATATTCAATTACATTTTTTCTTTTTAATTTATTAATAAGTTAAACTATTAAATAATAAACTAATTGAAATAGATAAAATAATAACAAATTAAACTATTTAATATAATATTGAAAAAAAAGAAAAAAATCAACGTATATATTTAAAAAAAATTTTAAATATTTGTAGCGGTTATTAAACCGCTACTAAATAACGCGCCTTTTTTAAAGGTAAATTTAAATTTTTTGGCGGCAAATTTGAATTTCATGAAATTAGTAGCGGTTCTAAGAACCGCTACTAATTTCATGAAATTCAAATTTGGTAGCGGTTTCTTAACCGCTACAAATAAAAAAAGTCATTTTTAACAAATTTTCATTTTTATATATTTGTAGCGGTTTTTTAACCGCTACAAAAAAAAAATCTTTTTAAAGCTGTAAATAAAATTTTTTATATTTGTAGCGGTTATATAACCGCTACAAATATCTCTTGATTTTGTAGCGGTTACTATTAACCGCTACAAAGTTTGTAGCGGTTATTTTTGATTGAGTAGCGGTTTTATAGAACCGCTACAAAACCGCTTGCAACGTACGATTTAGTAGCGGTTTTTCTAACCGCTACTAATATAGTTTGTAGCGGTTAGAACCGCTACGAATACCTATTTTTAACCGCTACTAAATCACGTTTTTTTTGTAGTGAGCGGCCTCTAGCAAGACATTATGACTACCCAATTCATATGAGGATTGTTATCACGATGCAACCTGTCATACAACCATGTCACGTTCCTTTTGTCACATGATATATCGATCAAGGATAAGACATAGATAATGTCATTTTCTTGTTCCTGACCATTACTTTCTCGATTTCTGAGTAACCTGGCAATAGAAATGGAAAATTTTTTCCATTGTGGGTCGGTCCAGCATCTCATACTCTTACAAGTGCCTAAGACTTTGATTCGTATCTCCATATCTTATCAAAGTCATACTGGTCTTATTTCATCTCTGCTCCCGCATAGTTGATCAACTAGGGACATTTTAGGACAATCTTCATGAATTATCCAAGGATACAATTATCACAGTTAACATGCAAATAATATGATAACAAAATGGAGAAATTTAATTAAAATAATAATGTTCAAAGTACAATGATTGGCCCTTAGGGCACAATTTCCAACATAAGTTACTTACTGGGTAAGGAATTAAATTTGAATATGAAATTTTCTTGAAAAATTATATCACAATAAAAAAGTAATCCTCCGGTCCTTAATATAAAACATATATAAGGAATTGATCTTTATCCTAAATACTCAATCCGATCCTAAATATAGGACATAGTTTATAGTACAAATTGCATTACAAATTATGTCCTATATTTATGACTGGAGGTAGTATAAGATAAAGTTTTCATAGTTGTCAATGTTTTTTAAGTTTACCACTATTGGTGCTCTTTTAATAACAATCAAGGAGAAGAGGGAATGAAGAAATTAAAAAAGATGATTAGGACATTTTAAAAAATACATGTCTTATATTAAGAACCGAAGGGAGTACTAATATAATATATAGTATAATGATTTTAGGTTATTAATAGTGTTTATTAATAAGAAGCTTGTCTGAAAAATTATATCACGAGGAGGTGCTCTTAGGGGTCACTACAAAAAAAATGTGATTTAGTAGCGGTTAAAAATGAGTATTAGTAGCAGTTTTAACCGCTACAAACAATATTAGTAGCGGTTAGAAAAACCGCTATTAAATCGTATGTTACAAGCGGTTTTGTGGCGGTTATATAAAACCGCTACTCAAGGAAAATAATTGCTACATCCTTTGTAGCGGTTCCACCCAACCGCTACAATATCCCCATGAACGAAATTTTTTTCAGGGATATTTGTAGTGGTTATATAACAGCTATAAATATAAAAAATTGAAATTTTGAAGGTGGGAAAAGAAAAATGACATTTTTTTTCAATTTTGTAGCGGTTAATAAACCGCTACTAATTTTGAATTTTTATGAAATTTGTAGTGGTTATAAAATCACTACTAATTTCATGAAATTCAAATTTAGCGCCAAAAAATTTAATTTGAGTTTAAAAAGGCGCGTTTGTTAGTAGCGGTTTAATAACCGTTATAAATATTTAATTTTTTTAAAAAAATATAAGATCATTTGTTTCTGTTTTTTTAATATTAAATTAAATAGTTTATTTTTTTTATTATTTTATATAATTTAATTAGTTTATTATTCAATAGTTTAACTTATTAATAAATTAAAAGGAAAAATTTAATTTAATTGGATTAGTATAAAAATTATATTAATAATATTATTAAAGATACGTAGGTAATAAGGAATTATTATGTTGTCTAATATAATGTAATTGTGTATAAAAAATAGATGAAAATGAGATACAGCTCTGAAATATCTGGAAAAAAAATGTTGAGAATAAATTTTATATAAAGGAAAGAAGTATTGTAAAAAAAATTAAAATACTTGTTACCATATTTGATCGTATTATTCAGCTCCTCTACTCATATAAAAGAAGTTGTAAATGAGAGAAAATGAAAGAAAGGTAAGGTGAAAAGAAATTGAGGAGTGTTTGAAATGAGTTATGGTAAGGATATTTATAGGAATCTACGTACTATTGGAGCAGTTAATGTATCCATTTTGTAGCGGTTTTTAGTTAGTAGCAGTTATTTTTATTTTTGTACTGCTACAAATATTATTTTATTTTATTTTTAATTTTTTTAAAAAAGTTTATTTCTAGTTTTTTTAAAGACAAAAGCATAATTTGAATTTGATCACTCATCGTTGCCATCCCGGTGTTCAAATCCCGGGATGGGACCAGGATCATCCATTCCCGGTTCCCGTCCCGGGGGTAATTTATTCTCGGTCCCGGGAATTCCCGGTTTCAATAATAAAATTATATTAGTTAAAATTTTTATAATCTAGTGTTTGAAGTGATTATTTAACAACTAATAAGGTCATAAAAATCACATAAATTGAGTTAGAATTGAAAAATAAAATATTATTATTATTATTATTATCACATTCATCATTTTTGTTATTATCTTTATATATTATATAGTTATGATTAGTATCACAATGTATACGATTTAACTCTAACTAAATATGTGATATACATTATATCAAATGATAACTTAATTTATGGGGTAAAAAATACAAATATAAAAGAATAACTTATTTTTTAAAGGAAAAAAACCGGGACCGGGAATTCCCAGGATCACAAGGTGTGATCCTGGTCCTGGTCCCCGCCGTGACAGGAAATTCTCGAGATAAAATGTCCAGGACCGGGTCGGGACAATTAGGACCGGAACACTTTGAACACCCCTAGGTGTTCTGGTTTCTGACCAAGTTTGTAGATGATAATATCAATGAAAAGAAGAGGAAAAAAGATAAAATCAGATCCTTTGTGGTTAGGCTGTTGATTTGAATTATCTCACTTAAGTGATGTTTTAATCTCGATTCAAATCGGTGCTATTAGAACCTCTTATCCATCCTACACGGATCATATACAAAATTCTGATTCTCTCATCCCTTGCCTTCGAACAATATATAGTTATATACTACATCCATTCTTTAATATATGATTTAATTGATTTTTTTTAGAAATTAAAGAAGTTAAATAAATTATTTTAAAATATTTATATTTATCATTCTTATAGTAAATTAATTTGTTTGACTTATAAACTAATATATAATATAATAATATATATAACATATGGTATGATTAAATTATTTATTTAGCTTTTTTAATCACTAAATAAAATTAAATGAGTGTTATATCAAGGATGAGAGATATTACTACATATCCAGATCATTCAAACACCAAGGCTATCTTCAAACATCTCTTTCATCAAAGAAGTAGCGTATGTATGCTTTTGAACGGAAACAATTATTTATTCTTTTCTACCATACGACGTACCTGTGGTGTTCTTGAGCTCAAGCCGCCGGCGATGCCAGAACGACGACTACGTCCTTTGTGGATTAGATCGAGATGAGAAGAACCGTAGTGTTGACATTTGAGAAGTTTGGGTTTTATACGACGAGGTTGCCTCATGTCGTTTTGCCGTACGTGAAAGCTAAGCAAAGTATTTTTGACTATGCTTAATAAGTTCTAATAGGTAAGATTCTTTTTGGAGAAAAATATAATTCATTCTTTGCGGACTATTTTAACACTTGGGTTTCTTCTCATGGATTGAAATCTAAGTTTAAGAGTGTAAATCAATTGAACAAACCATATTAATATTCGTATCTTCACTCCAACGCCAATAACTCTTTTTGCTTAAAAAAATGAACCTGAAAAAGAATAATAGACCAAAAGATAATTAATAACTCACGAAAGTATTTTTGAAATAATAATTAAATTTTCCTTAAAAAACCAGATCAATCCATCCATATCCATTATATATTCTTGAGCTAAGGTGGAAAAATACACTTGGGCTTAATACCAAATGTTTTTTTGAGAGGTAAAAGTGACCGAGCTTCAAAAATAGGTGCAAAAAAGTAACCATTGACATCTAATTTGACTATTTTGTACTGAAAGTGATGACGTTGATGATGACGTGAATGTTGGAGAGACAAGTGGAAGAATAAGTTACTTGCCGGGTAAGGAATTAAATCTGAATAAGAAATTTTCTTGAAAAATTATATCACAATAAAAAAGTAATCCTCCGGTTTTTAATATAAAACATATTTAAGGAATTGATCTTTATTCTAAATATAAGACAAAGTTTTCATAGTTGTCAATGTTTTTTTAGTTTACCACTATTGATGCTCTTTTAATAACAATCAAGGAGAAGAGGGAATGAAGAAATTGAAGAAGATGATTATGACATTTTAAAAAGGGTTAAGGGGCAAATTTACCATTGATCTTTTAGGAAAAGAGCATCTGGCACAATTATCTTTTAAAGGGGGCATATATACAAATGAACAATTAAAACTGGAGCGTTCAACACAATCCGTTAAGTTCCTTGTAACGTCCTTCAGCTGCGTTTGAAAAATCGTCTATGTGGCAAATATTGATAGCTTATGTGGCAGACACCGACACAAGGAAGAGCTGGTAGAATATATTTTTGTCTTATTGTTATGAAGTCGATGGTTATTTTTTTTTTTTACAAAAAAAGAAGGCACCTGTTGAGAGAAAAAAGAAAAGAATTAGAGATTGGATGAGTGATTCAACAGTGACAAAGTGAGAAGAGCCGAGTGAAATAGAAAAGAAAAGAATGGGACTCTTATTGTTTGTGAAATAGCCGAGTGAGTCGATAGTGACGAAGAGGGGACAAGACATGGTCGAAGCAAAGAAGGTGAGATTTTTTTAGGGATTTAGAGTGGGATAGCGACAAAGTGAGAAAGCAAGAGCTAGGTGAAGGACAGAAGGAGGAATCGGCGCATGATTGCAGAGATTTTTCTAGGGTTTCAAAGAAAGGAATGAGAGGATCTTCAACAGGTAACCTTCAATCAAAACAGCTTTTATTCATCCCCACTGACACGATCTATTCGATCCTAATCTGATTGCAAAGAGTTTTGCGAAGAGATTGTTTACATTTTTGTGCTTATGCTTTTCTTCTTTACACTTCTATTTTTTAAATTATTGTGTTCCATATGGGGTCTCACCTAGAAAGAGTATATGTGGCATTTGTTGGTGTTTTTTGACTAAGGTTAAGAGGGCATGGCTTTATCTTTTGCTGCTTTCTTTTTGGTGAAAGAATCTACTTCTATAGAAGGGTTGTGCATTTGCTGACGGCTTCTTTTAGATTTTTCAAGCGTTTGTTAATGAAATTTCATTTGTTCTACTTCTGTTATGTTGGTTATAATTGGATGCCTTTTTTGTTGCAGCTGGTTAACTGTTCCTATTTGGCTAGTGTCTCACAAAAAACTTGGTTACATATTCCAGAGTATGGCTTCTCTTCTGTGTACTTTTGAATGGGATCATATTTACCATCGTCTCCCCTTTGTCACTAGATTACAGACACGTGGTTTGTGGTTGTGATTGATGCCACTTTATTTTACATGTCCTCCCCCTCTGTTGTTTCTATGTTTGACCATATTCACTTGATTCTTGATGTGCATGTGTTCAATGTTGTTTATTTTAGAAGTAGCTTTAAAAATTGAGATTTTTTAACTACTGTAGGCAAAATGGCAAGTAAAGAAAATGAAAATGAAAATGAGGGAGGTTTTGGGCGAAATGTAGAAGAGCAAGATGTGATTGATAGTATAGAATACTTAGGTGAAGCTGATGAGTTGGAGGATGTTTTGATAGGCATTGATGGAATTGAGGACATAAGTAGCTCAGAAAATACATATCCAGATGTTAGAGAGATAGAGAAAGGAGTTGGCCATGAGGATGATTGTTATGATGACAGTGTGGATGGGAGTTATAGTGCTCAGTTTGAATCAAGATCTTCTGATACTAAAGTGAGTTTAGAGGATGATTTTGAAGTTAGTGAAGATAGTGGTGATGATGAGGATGCTGAAGAATTGGGCAGCAATGACGCCGGTGACCCTCTAGATGAGAGGGCTAGTCTACCTGAGTTGGATGGGTCTGGAAGCAGACCATACTTTATATTAGGTATGACATTCGTAGATAAAGATGAGCTGAAAAGGGCTATTGATAGGTATGCAATTGCAAAGGGGGTAAATGTCAAAATAGTTAGAAGTGATAAGAGGGTTTTGATAGCTACTTGTGAAGAGGGCTGCTCTTTTAGGTTGTATGCATCTAGAGATAGGGAGAATATTGGGTTCAAGTTGAAGAGTTTGGTTAATGAGCATATGTGTGCTAGGGTTTATAAGAATCAAAGGGCAAGTGTCAAGTGGCTATCTGAACATTTCAAGGAGAAAATACAAGAGAATCCTCAGTATTCCATTTCTGAGATGAAGAAAGATGTTCAGCGGGAGTTGAATCTGTGTGTGAGCATATATAAGTGCAAGAGGGCGAAGAGGAAAATAATGCAGGACATGGATGGGAGTTACATAGATGAATTTGCCAAGTTAGATGCTTACTGCAATGAGCTTAAATTGTCAAATCCTGGTTCTGATATTAGCGTTGAGGTCAGTCTTGAGGCTTTAGAGCAAGGCAGGAGGGTCTTTCGAAGAATGTATGTTTGTTTCAATGCGTGTAAGGTATGTTAGTATTAAATCTCCCTAATTTGTTCTGCTTTGTTTGTGCATAAATATTTGACTGTTTGTTTTTTTGTTGTAGGTTGGGTGGAAGCTTGGTTGTCGGCCATTTATTGGTCTAGATGGCACCTTTCTAAAAGGCAAGGCTAGAGGAATCCTTTTAACTGCTGTGGGTTTAGATGCGAATGACTCCATCTACCCATTAGCATTTGGGTTGACCGAAAAGGAGACTGGACTGAACTGGAGTTGGTTCCTACAATGGCTTAAGGCTTCTCTGAATCTTGATGATGGTGATAAAGTGACTTTTATGTCTGACATGCAGAAGGTAGAAGTTATTTTGTTAATGTTTAATTGTGTTCTGTTTTGTTTGAGGTTGGTTTAAATGTTGTTCCACAAAGGTTAATGTTGTTGTTTTCTGGTTGATAGGGTTTATTGCAAGTTGTTAGTGATGTTCTTCCTCAAGCTGAGCACAGGCTTTGTGCTAGGCATATTTATGCCAACTGGAGCAAGCAATGGAGGGGTAATGAATTAAAGAAAATTTTTTTTGCCTGCGCCTGGAGCACATTCGAGGAACAATTCATTGACAACTTGAAGGCAATGGAAAAGCTTAACAAGCGTGCAGCCGAGGGAGCAGTAACGTATAATGTAAATTCATGGGTAAGGGCATATTTTACCAATAGATGTTTGTCGTCAGTCGTAGACAATAACATAAGTGAGAGTTTTAATGCATGGATCTATGACTATCGATACTTGTCTGTGATTAGAATGGTTGATGGAATAAGAATTAAGATGATGGAGAAATGGGCTTGCAGTGAGCAAAATGTCAAAACATGGAAGGGGAACTTTAGCCCAAAATGTCTTGAATTGTTTGAGACAAATAGGTATTTGGCTAGTAAATGTAGAGTGTGTCCTTTAATGGTGATGACGGATATGAGGTGAGTGAGGGCCAAGATAGATACTCAGTGCTGATAGCTAGGAAAATGTGCACTTGTAGGGCGTGGGATATCACTGGAATCCCATGCCAGCATGCTATTTGTGCTATGTACCACGCAAAGATTGATCCCCTAACCCAAATCTCACGTTATTACCATAAGGACACTTATATTGCAAGTTATAGGACAAAATTTCCACCAGTGAGAGGCAAACAATTTTGGGATACAAATAGGTATTTCCCAATGTTACCCCCGCCTGTATGCAAATTACCTGGCAGACCACCTAAGAAAAGGACTAGGACTGAAGAACAACAACGAAGACTCAAAATGTCCACTGCTGAGTCTAGTAACACCGCTGAAGTGACTCCACTGGAAAAAATCAGTAGAAAAGGTGTCCTTGGTAAGTGCAGCGTGTGTAGAAAGGAAGGGCACAACAAAAGCACATGTAAAGAGGTAACTACGATTTCGTTTGCTGCTGGATTATTACATTTTATGATGCCTTTTTATGATGTTTTTTTCTAACACCGCTTTTTTATGATGCCTTTTACAATTTAATGATTTGTAGGCACCTCCATCAATTAGCCCTCGCCCTGGTAGAAAGAGGAAAACACCATCAACTTCCTCACCACAATCCCAAGCAACCCCACAGGTTGCATCAGATCAATCTCGAACTTCCAACCAGGTTCAACGAAACAAATGTGTGTATAAGACCAGAAATCCAGCTGGCTTTGGTATAACAATTGATGAGGACACTGGTAGAACTGTTTATAATGTGGGTGTTAGATAAAATAATGCATTATCATTATTTTATATTGCTGTGATTTGTATCCAAAGTGACTGACTTTATGAATTTTTTTATAATAGCCTGGTTTAACTTCTCAAGTTGTTATTGAGGAGGGTACTGGAGCGGGGTACATGAATCGATATAGTGAGCATCAAACCAAATTCCCCATCCCAAATGAGAAAGAAGTAAGGATGTCATGAGCTTCAACATCCAGTCTACAAAAGGGTTCGAGGAAGATTACATTCAGTAGCCAAGACTCAGGTGTTTTGCAGCCACAAGAACTTCCAGTCAAACCACCTGGATTGATGTGGAAGGGGCACCCAAGTATAAGTACCTCACAACTCCAACTACAAAGGCAAAGGGTTATGGCAAGGAGCAAGGCCAAATCCAACATATAGTCATTTAAATTGATTATGCCAAGTAGTTCATTTTGTGCGTGGGAGAGAACACCACGTTGCTGTTTTGTAACTCACATGCTCATTGCAACTTCATGTGTTTTTTTTGGTATATGGAATCCCATTAAACTCTTTGGGGAATGGAGGTTTTTTTTGTATATGACATGTAGAAGTGTCATTTATCATGAAATATATATATATGTTCAATTCATGGCAGCATGTGAGAAGTAATATTTGAGGCACTCGTTTGTTCCTTAGGTTCCTGTTAACTTGTTCTTTTGGTGGTGGATTTTGGATTCTGTCCATAACAAAATGAGATTGGCATAATTGCTTTGTCCTTGTTTTAACCGAAATTGCTTTTGCATTGAAAGCCAAGTTGAAGGTATAAATGAAAATTTTAAGAACGTTCTTCACACCTTCAACTTTAATGATTAAATGATCTTTGACACGTGGTCATACATACAGAAATTGCCGCACCCAATGAAATATATGAGTGCCTGAAACACGTTTGCAGTGGCTAAACGCACCCAATGACAGAAATTTATGCAGTGGCTCAACAAAATTATCCTATGCAGTGGCTAAACGAGTGCCTCAAACACTTTTGTGATTTACTGTTGAAGAGTCAGATTTTACTTCATTTCTGTTCAAATGTAATATTTTACTTCATCAGGTTGTGATTTAGTCTTAATTACAAAATTGAAATTGCGGAAATAAATTCTTCGCATCATGTAAGGCATCAGCATCCTCTTTCTTACACAAATAAGAGTAGCAAATATCAGCTTAAACTCTTTGATAAATATCAGCTCAAAATATTTTTACAAATTGCACCTCCAAAAACCTGCAATTTCATTGATTGTCCTGCAGTAATAAGCCTAAGCTCGGTACAAACTGCGCATCCACATTTGCTAAATAATACCTACAACTAGTATATTACATCCTCAAATACAAGAGACATAACCACACACATGCAATTAACAACACATAAATTGCTGCTTTAAACTTCTTTTCCTCCTTCTTGAGTTCCCCATCATTTAGATCTTGTCTGCGTTTAAGCTCCCTCACCTCACAATATATTGCATCAAGCTCTTCGCTCAACCTTTGCCCATCCCCTGCTTTTCGAAGAATGCAATTTTCATCATATAATTTGTCAATATCATCTAATAGCTCCTTAATCACTGTATTTGCCCTCTCACCAAAATCATTATCATGCCAACAGAAGAATCCACAGCCCCCATCCTGTGTTAACAATAGCCGTTACATGTTTGATTCGGAATCACACCTACCCACAACCGTTTCAAGTTTAGATTTTGAATGCTTACCTGATAGTAGTATGGGCATCAATAGAACCTCCTACCTGGGTTCCCATTTGTCCAAGCTGTCCATTGTGGCGCCACCAACCGATGCCGACAATACCTTTTTGGACCTTCATAATCGTCCTCACGGCTGGGTTGTCGCAGCAATACAACCCTCCGCCTGCATCTTCCCGTCGACGATGATGAAGAGGCAGCCATCAATGTTGATTTTACAACTTCCTTTACCTCCTCGATGCCTCTCCTCTTTTTTTGCTCTTCCAAGAACAACTTTGCTACTGCTTCTGAAACTTGACCGAACCCATTTGCAGGGAAAGGTGGGTTTCAACTTTAATAAACTATTTCAATGCCTCTCACTGCCACGTCTTATATCAATATTTGCCACATAGACGATTTTTCATATGCATCTAACAGACGTTACAAGGAACTTAACGGATTGTGTTGAACGCTCCAGTTTTAATTGTTCATGTGTATATATGCCCCCTTTAAAAGATAATTGTGCCAGATGCTCTTTTCCTAAAAGATCAATGGTAAATTTGCCCCTTAACCCTTTTAAAAAATACATATCATATTATCCAATTCAATTAACTTCCTTAATCTAATCAAATTAGGTAATATGTCTTATATTAAGAATCAGAGGGAGTACTAATATAATACATAGTATAATGATTTTAGGTTATTAATATTGTTTATTAATAAGAAGCTTGTATGAAAAATTATATAACGAGGAGATGCTCTGGTTTCTGACCAAGTTTGCTGATGACTTTGAGATTCGTTAGCTGATTGGATTCAATAGAGAGGTTCTTCGGATAGAGTGGATGGCAGGAATGACAAGTGGATAATTGAATCGAAGAGTCATGGCGGTGGAGTTGGCGGTGATTCTTTGTTTGAGGACTTTGTTTCAAGCAGTTGTGTGCTTGGGTCACTTCACAGAACCAAGATTAGTTCAAATTCCAGGTAGGGCTTGGATTGGTCTATTGATTCTCGATTGAGAAATAGTATTATAATCAAATCAAATTCAAATCCTCATGCCTGCAAAAAAATAGTTGAGGTGATTAATAAGGGTTTTCCATTTCTGTGAATAATGTGTTTCCGGGATTGAGAAGTGGTCAGGATATCAGATTCACAGCCACAACTAAAGGGTCCCCGAACCATTTCTCAATCAGGGGAATCTTAAATCTATTACAAAAAGCCTAAGGCTTTCATGCTTATAAACCCTGAACCATCTCGCAAGAGTGGAGGCAAGATCGCTTACTTGAACCCCATCGGCGATCTCGCCTCCACTCTTGCGATCAGTCACTCCGCTCAGATGCGTCTCGCCATTTCTGTTCCTTTGCTCCAGCACTCTGTTTTTGCCCCAACCCTAGCTTCTGTTTCATTTAATCACTAGTTCCCAATTATAATAACCTAAAATCATTATAATACATGTATATATATTATATTACTCATGGTTTAGTTCTTAATATAAGACATATTTATCTAATTTGATTAGATTAAGAAAGTTAGTTAAATTAGTTAATATGACATGTATTTTTTAAAACACTATAGTCATCTTCCTTAATCCCCTGACTCTCTCTCCTCTTTGATTATTGTTGAGCGAGCCTTAATATGGGTAAATTAGGAAAAGATTGAAAAATATAAAAATTATGTCTTATATTTATGACCTAAATCAATTCCCCAAATATGTCTTATATTAAGGACCGGAGGGAATACTAAGTTTTTTAATCATGATATCATTTTCCAGGAAAATTTCTTATTTAGATTTAGTTCCTTTCGACAACTTATTCTTCCACTTGTCTCTCCATGTTACATGTCATCATTTTCAATACAAAAAAAGTCAAATTAACGGTTAATAAGTACTTTTGCATCTATTTTGGGTGTTTATAGTCACTTTTGCCCCCTAAAAAATATATTTGGTATTGGGCACACTTTTAGAAAAATCACATGTGTATTTTTGTACATTAATCCTATATTCTTTTCCAATTTTGATAAAAGTACTGAAATACTCTACAGTGACATTACGTATCAAGGCTAACGTCATACATGCATGCGACCTAAATTTCTCAAAACTATTGTTGCATGCAATTCATGGAAATCGACAAATAGGTTGTTTAGTGGAGTAAAAAAAATAAGCTTAGTAACAATAAATAATCCCTGATGTACGAGCCAATTAATGTAGGTGGGGGAATAAGGGGAACGGGAGAGGAGAGAGAGAAAGGAGAGAAAGAGATAGAGAGATGGAGATAGAATTGAGGAGGGAGGACAACAAGAATAAGGGAAACCAGAAGAATGGAAGGAGGAGAGAATATTGAGAGGAGAAAACTCAACCGTCCTTCATTCAATCATCAAAAAGCTGATTACAATTGTGAACCCTAGCTCTATTTATAGAGCTTAGGAAATAATAAAACAATAATAAAACAACAATTTAAAATCAAATTCAAATCATTCTAGGTATCCTATTTTATTGAGATATTGCAAATAAATAAATAAATCATAATTCTAATGGATAGATATTCTTATTAAATATCCCTAGTAGATTACCTAATTAATAATAAAATCATAACTAATTCTTCTACATTACTACACCATTTCTCCCCCGCTTGAAGAACTCAACTTCTGACGAGTTAAAAGTGAGGCACAATTCTGAGGAGGGAATGGCAGTATACGACTTGTTTCAATTTGGAAATCCTTTCCAGTAGCTGAGGTAGCGCAGGAGGTGTGAGCTACTTGATAAAACTTCAATGTGATATTCAGATATGGAAATCCTCTCTAACATGTGAGGAATAATGAGCTTGTTCGTCAATAAAATCTGGGGAGCCCTTCAAACAGACAAAATACTGTTGGAGTGGACCAAGAAGCTGTGGATTGACCCTAGAGTATGCAGTCCTTAGATGAGGTGGCGACGTAGTAGTATGAAGTTTATTCTTACTGGTCATATCTTGAGGAGGTGCCACTTGTGCTAGTGTGAAGTGAACAATTTGATCATTATTGTGAGAATCTTTGTGAATGACCTGACGAGCAAAACCCTCACTCACGAGAGTGACATGAATGCCTGGTGGGGCCAGCCGTGGGGCTGGCGTTGGTGTGTCCATATCAGTGCCCTGAATGGGTGCATGAATTCGTTGGATTGTCCTTTTATCATTGTTAAGGTTTGGAAGTAACCCTTCTTGAGGATTTGGAAGTGGGTCCTCTATGTCTTTTCTTGAATTTTGCTTCCTCAAGAGAAGAATGAGTTCTTCTATCTTAGTGTCAAATTTATCAATCTTAGCATTAGTCTCATCAATTCTAGCATTAGTCCCACGAGTTGCATCTCTCACTAAACGATACACATAGTCTTTGGTAACCCATGTTGATGCTGAATACACCAAGGAGGAGGGGGTCGTATTTTCGTTGACACTTTTTACACGAGCATCATCTAAAATCCCTAATTATAACAGATTAGCATGTATTTTATACCATATTTGGTACAATGGAATTGGGGAGATAGAAGTGGAATGAGGATGGAAGTAGGATTTTGGTTTGTTTGGTAAGATGGAGCCCAGTTCCATGGAAGTGCCATTTCCATCAAATTTGAGAACTGACACTTCCTTAGCCCACCCTATGGAACTGAGTTCCAATTCCATAGAACTAGACATTTGACAAATTGGCCTAACACTTTGCATCTTTGAAAAAACAAGGACAACGGTGAGGATGATGGAGGACGGCCTGAGGATGGCGTGAAGGTGATAGAGGATGGCGAATGCCGTTTTGACTTTAAAGATGTGATGAAGGATAGTGACCCTCTTCATATATACGATGGCAAAGGTGGACAAAGGACGGCGATCTTTTTGGTCTTCTCTTTCTCCCTTTATAGATCTGTGACAATGAAGGCGGATGAATGACGATGACCTTTTTTGTTTTCTCCTCCCTTTTCAGATCTGCGATGGCAAAGGCGATCATCTTTGTCTTCTCTTCCCTCTTTAGGTTTGCGATGACAAAGGTGGACGATGGTAGCACTTCAAATTCAGATATGCTTTAGTTCTTCAGCCTTATCATTTTCGTTCTCTAGACCCATCGTTTCCATTCTCCATCTTCTCCTGTGATTTTAATTATGATTCCATTCCTTCTTCTGGTTCATTTCCTTCGATTTGGTTCTTGTTTTTGATTTCATTCGTTATTTGATTTATTGCTTGATTTGGTTTGATTTCTTTGTTTGTCGGGGTTTGATTTCTTATAATCATCTTTCTCTATGGCCACCGGTGGTTTCTATTGTGGCTGCCGATGGCTTTTGTGTAGGCTGATGGTGGTTGTGACTATTTTGGGTGAAGGCTAGGGTTTTTAGGACAAGCGTATATTGGTCATTTCATAATTAAAATTAATAAATTAATTTAAAATTACATCCCACTTCCATGGTCATACCAAATATATTTCTAATCTCATTTCCACCTTTACTTCCACTACCATTTTTACTTCCAGTTCCATAAAAACTCGTCTACTGTAGCGAACGAGGTTTTAGGGTGGTTCTAAAAACCTAGAAAAGGCTCTCAATTTGCCCTCTATAACATCCCAAATTTTCATTCACAAGACTTGGATAATTTTATGAAAGAAATATTTAGTGGTAAATATAATTTAGTGAATATAGTTTAAATAAGGAAGATAGATCTAAAATAAATTAAAACATTGAAGTTAAATGAAGTCTAATAAAAAAAATAATTAAGCAATTAATATTATTGAATTTTTTAGAAAAGATAAAATAATAAAGTTAGAAGAGGTTAGATGAGAGTATTTAATTATAATTATAATTATAATTATGTGTGTATAAGTAAATAAATAATAACATAAAAGAGACTAAAAAGTCTCACTTCAACTAAATAAGGAGAAGAGGGAGTTCTTAGAGCCTATATATAAGAGTAGTGAGGTGGACTCAAGGTGCAACCTTTTTTATTTTCACATACATCTGGGGCAGCCTCAGTAAAATGCTATTTGTGTTTCCATTAATTGTTGGATTAGGCTGAAATATGGTAGCCTATCCAAGACATCCAATTCATCAATTGCAATAGTTGGCTTAGAAATTAGAGTTGTGGGTTATGAGTTACAAATCTTGGGAGATGAATGAATTTTTGGAATATGGAGAACAAACTCTAGAGGAAAGAATCAACGTTTCGAACTAAGTCCATAGTTGGATTGTCACGAAATTTGTGAGCTTGTTCGAGACATCTTGTTTGGAACAACCAATAGTGGGATCTTCGATTGGATGCCTCGGGTAAGATTAATTGATCACGCATTGAATCTGTTATTTGAAAAATAGAAATTATGTCATAGATTTAGGAGTTTTCTAGAAGTTCTAAAGGTTAAAATCCCAAATTGAGATCATAGAAATATTAGACAAGGCTAGTCTAATGCTCTGATGATCCCAATTCTCAAATCTAATATTGTTAAAATATAATGTTTCCTACTAGTAGGAAATTCTAACAACTCAATGGAGGAGAAATTATAAATATCTAGTGTTGCTATAAAGACTTTGCATTAATTAAGTTTCTTATTATTTTGAGATTTGTGATAAGGATTTTTCTTGGTTGGAACTTAAAGAATACCAGGTAACATGATTCTATTTATCTTATTTGTTGGTGCTACTTGTGGCTTTTTTCATAAGCCTATAATGAGTAGAACTAGAATAAACCTTGCTATTTTATGACCAATAAAAAGATATTAGTTATATCTTTAATAAAAATATTACATATTCTGGTATAAAAATAAAATTATTAGACACATAATATATTATATTAAACTAAAAGTAACTAACCCATTGGACAAGAAAAGCGTATTAAAGCAAAATAAATAAATGAAAAAGAGAGAATGAAAAGAAGTACTACCTCCGTTATTAAATATAAGACTTAATTGACTTTTTTTTAGAGATATTGAAAATTCTAAATAAATTACTTTAAGGTATTAATGTTAATGGTTTTTTTCTAAATTTCTTTTTGCTTGTATAATCCAATGATAAATAACATATGTATGATTAATTAACTTATTTAATTTTTTTAATTTTTTCAAAAAAAATTAATAAAATCTTATATTTAAGACCAGGGAATATATAACTAGGTGCCTAGGTGGGAAAATTGAGGGCAAAAAAAAAAAAAAAAAAATCCCCGATCCGGGTTTCCTTTCTAAGAGCAGCCCTTCTCTCCAACTCAAATCATATTATTTATATAACATAATATATAAGTGTACATTAAATATAATCTAGACATGTTTTAAATTAAAAGAAGTTCAGGAAAAATAAGAACACACACACAGATATATATAAATTTTAAAATATTTATAATAAGATGATAAGACTTTTGAGGACAATTAATGTGCATGTGTTCATACGTATATATAGCTAGACACAAACGTAACAGTGATCCTATTTCTTATATCTATAATTTCCATTTGGAAAGACAACTTATGATTAGGGGTGAGCAAAAGCAAACCGAAACCGAAAACCGAACCGAATTTGGTGTTTTCGGTTCGGTTTTTTCGGTTATTCGGTTGGGATCGGTTAATTACTTCGGTTTTTCGGTTTTTCGGTTTTCGGTTCGGTTTTAATAAAAAAATTTCGGTTAAAACCGAAGTTTGTTATACTGTGCATTTTTTTTTTTTTAGCCTAACTATATGAAAAAAAGCCCAGACTTAAAGCCCTTTGTCTTTTTAATTTAGCCCAAGTGTAATAAGTCCGTTTTGGTTGTAATGAAAAAAAAAAAGTCAGTGTTATGTATTGTCTTGTCGAATGTCCACATCTCACAGTCCCACAGTCCAAGTGTCTAACAAATAAGTAAAGTCAGTAACCTAACCACTGACTCCCTGAGCTACTAACATAATTTTTAAAAATAAACTATTGACTAAAATCACTAAATCACTCCTAACCCTAAGTCCAAACAGCGGCAGCCGACACACACACTCGCCTCGCTCTCTCCTCTTCCTCTCACTCTCACCTTCATTCAGTTCATCCTCCATCCTCCGTCCTCCGTCCTCCGTCCTTCATCCTCCCAGCCTCCTCTCCTCTCGACTCTCCATCCTCGTCTCATCTTGACTCTCCGTCGTCCAGTCCTCCTCTCCCCCGAACTCTCCGTCCTTCTCTCCTCTCGAGTCTCGTGTCTCGACTTTCCGTCGTCTTCCAGTCCTCCTCTCCGCTCGAGTTTCGAGTCTCGACGGTAAAGGGTGGAAGAACAAACCTCACCGTCGGTGCTTGGTGGAACTGTGGAAGAATCGCCGTGAGTCGACGAGTGTCCGGTTGCACTAACCCTCAACGACGTCACCTTAACGGTAGTGGAAGCGTCACCGTCTGTCGATCTTCAACCCTCGAGGCTTCAGTTTCTGGTAAGCTTGCTCCTCTAGCTTTAATCTCTGGAAGTCAATTTTTTGCTTGGTTTAATCTCTTGGTCCTCTAGCTTTAATCTCTGGACGTGTTTCTGTTTGCTATGATGAAATGTGTTTACTTTTTTTGAATAAAAATGGTATCTTTAGGGAAAGAAGGTACCTTTCTTACTTGTTGTGTTTACTTGTGTCTGGAATGTGGAAAATTTTTTCACTTTTTTGTCATAAAGAAGGTACCTTTCGATGGAAAAAAAGTTCTTTCTTCGTGTGTGCACTCCACTGGACATGGAAGTCAAATTTTTTTCACTCTTGTGTTCATTTCTGTCTGAAATGAATGAAATATATCCAAATGCCCGTTTACATGTCAAAATCAATCATGAACTTAAAACCAAACATCTCTTGAATCGAAGTGAGTTAAGGGATCATCAAAATTATAAATGTAATCAAGAGAACTGAAATGATTGAGAAAGAAAAGGGGAAATTATGATTCTGTTCTGTTCTAGCATGGGCCAATTCTGGTGTTCTGATTCTGTAAAAAGTAGCTTCATTTCATTTTTCCCTGGGGTCACATTTAATCTTTTCTGATAAAACCCCACCTTGTTGGGATACCACTAATACAGTAATACTATTTTTAGCCTTCATTTCGTTTTTCCTTGTGTATAATGCTTTTGTTTCTGTGTTCAACAATTTCTGTGTACAATGCTTAGTTTCATGTCTGTGTTCAATTGAGATAGTAATCTAATTAGAAGATTCAGGAGCCACATCACTATTCAGCTTTTCAACTTCAATCAAAACCATAGAATTCATGAAAGCATCCAATGGATCAATTTCCTCATCTGCATGACAATCATTAGCTTCATCTGGTAAATTAGATTTAATAGGTCCATTGCTAACATCTACTTCCATAGAATCCTTAGGTTCTATATCCAAAGGTTTGTCATCTTCATCGACATCCATAGCTGTATTTGGCTTCCCTGTAGTTGTTCCTTCTTCATCATCAAATTCCCCTTCAAGTGTCCAGGCCTTTCCAAACTTGGGTACTTCATTGTCTTGGTTTGCTTTCATTAGCATCTGAGTTATCATTGCCACTCTTTTTCCTTGGGCTCTCCTCATTATTCTCAATTTGCCTACTTGACTTGCTGACACTCTTCTCCCGCTCTCTACCCTTGTAATCATCATCTTTCCTGTGCTGCTTTCTTTCTCTATACCTGGAATCATCATCACTATTTCTGTTTACAATGCTTTTGTTTCTATGTTCAGCCATTTCTGTATACAATGCTTTTGTTTCTATGTTCAGCCATGATCTCAAAGTACTCATAATTTTATGTTTTTTTTTTCTAATAATAGGATTAAAAAGTATGTCAGGACAAACAACTGAAGGTGGCCCCAATACTCAAATTGCTGGTGGTGCTACTGAAATAAATCAACCTGTTGCTGCTGAGACTAATGAACCTGTGCCAGCTACACTTGGTAAAAGAAAGGCCATGAAGCCAAGGTCCAAAGCTTGGGAACATTTCACTAGATTTGTGAATGAGGCTGGTGAAGTTAAAGGTAAATGTAATTACTGTGGAAATGAGATTGCATGTGATTCTAAATTGAATGGTACTACTGCACTTAACAATCATTGGAGACAAATGTTGATATCTTCTAGCTGCAATATCTTCTAAACTGATTTTGGTAAGTGCTTGATTCTGGTATATGAAGCAAATTTCTGTAATATAATCCTTGTCATACTTGTAAGAGTCATACTTGTAGTAATATAATCATTGATATACTATATTTATTCTGGTATATGAAGTAGATTTTCGTTAGTGCTTGATTCTGGTATATGAAGCAGATTTTGGTAAGTGCTTGATTCTGGTCTATGAAGCAGATTTTGTAAGCAAATTTTCCTTCTCATACTTGTAATATTTACTTTTTCTGGTATATGAAGCAGATTTCTGTAATATAATCCTTGTCATTCTTGTAATAGTCATACTTGTAGTAATATAATCATTGATATACTATATTTATTCTGCTGGTATATGAAGCAGATTTTCTGAAGTGCTTGATTTTTGTCTTTCCTTCAGTTGTACAGGGGGCATTCAAGAATCAGGAGCAAGGAAGAATCAGAATCTGTTGTATATCAAGTTTTTTGATGTTCAATATGCTTTCTTTTAAAGATAGTTGGTCAATATGATAAATGTTCAGTTTGTATTTTGATGTAATATGAGGGCAGACCTCCAGTTGGCAGTATTTCCTGACCTTCAATCTAGTAATTCTTTTGATGTATAAAGCTAGGCCTCTACAGCTCTACTAATGCTCCAGACCCCGTTCATGTAATTGTAAATTATGTTGCATCTTTCACTGTTTTACAATACATGCGTTTTATTGTGTAAAAAACAAGTATTAAATGCTTGTTGTGTTGCTGAAATTTGGAAATCACCTTTAGTTTTATTGCAAAAAACTGGTCTGTAATTTTTAGAATATTGGTTTGGGTTGCAAAACTGGTTTGTAATTATTAGAATATTTGTTTGGGCTGCAGACTTGTAGTTTTTTGGCATTAGATAGGCTTGTAGAAAAAAAAAAGGCCACAAGGCCCAATAACCGAACTACCTCAAAAACCGAACCGATATTAGTCGGTTATTTCGGTTTCGGTTATTTCAAGATTTCGGTTTCGGTTCGGTCATTAAAATTATGTAATTTCGGTTGTTCGGTTTTTTCAGTTATCACCGAAAACCGAACCGAACACCGATTGCACACCCCTACTTATGATTGAAGTATCTTTGATTTGATTAGAAAAGTAATTTGGATCTACCAACCGTATCGAGTAAAACCCTATATTTTCATCCCATTTCTTTTCACTTCATTCCATAAAATACTTTAGGGATTTTGACCGATGGTTAGCTTAATTATTACCAATTATTCATTATGTATTATTTTTCTATGCACGTAATATTAATTCATAATCATAATTTATAATCATATATAGAAAAATTAGTTAATATTTTTTCTAAGGCTATACTTGAGAAAGCAATGACATCCATGCTCCACTATGTCATCCTCCTCATCACCAAGAAAGTATATCTTAGAGCTTATGATTGACCCAACTACTCAAAGAGTTCTGTTTGCTAAAGCAACCAAGGAGTTTGTATACTTACTCTACAACCTGTTTGGCTTGTCTATCATTAAATTGCTTACTAAGAAACTCATTGTGGGTTCATTAGGCACATTCTATAAAAGCATGGAGGTTCTAAAGAAAGATTTGGATATTGAGAATGATTTTTGCATGGTAGATCCAAAGAAAGATTTGGACAATGAAAACGCTATGCCTTTAGATTGTGTAAGTCCCAAATTTGGTGGGGAGGAAAATGAATGACGTCTTGCAAGGGTCTAAACCCCGCTCTCTCAACATGTTTTAATATCGTGTGGGATGGGGCCCAAAGCGGACAAAATCATGAGCGAGACGCTAGAATGTTACAAGTGGTAATGTTATAAGAGGTATCAGAGCTAGGTTCAAGACGATATATCAGTGAGGACAATGGAGCCCTAATGATACATGTGGTATTAGGGCTAGTATCTGAGCAAGGTTTGGGTAAAAATGTTAGCTAGGACGCTTGGAAAATTGGGGGTGGGGGAATAATATAGAAAAGCCCCAATTTAAATTCTGCGGTATGTGTTTCCTAAGTATCCAACGATCTCAAGCTGAGTGATAGGCATGGTGCATGGGTTCATTTGGAAAATTCTATAAAAGCATTAAGACTCTCAATGATTATTACATGGTAACTCCAAACACTGATGTGGACATGTGAAGCCAATTGCTGCTGTCTTTGGAATTCTTCTGCCCACAACTTTGTACATGTGCCCACGGCGCTACAACAATTTCGTCACAAACTTAGTAGGAACTTCATGTCCATTTTGCAACCATGAAACGGAAGTTATATTGCAATATATTACTAAGAATCCTAGGGGAGTGACATGCTCTTCTAGTAAAGATGGAGTTTTGGCTAACATGGTGATGGATGATCTTGAAATTTAGCCCATTTCTACCATTTCTGGCTTAAACTTACTGACAAGTTCAACATTAAAGATGCTAGTGTCTTACAAAAAAGGGATATTAAGCTGGGTGCTGAAGAGGTGAGTTGTGAGTTACTATTCATGTGTTTGAAAATATATCATACAAGATTGTGAAGTTATTAAATAGTACAAATTATAATAAAATTGAAGAGAGGTAATTTGTGTATTATGTAAGACCCCATATATCTTACATTCCACTTACCATTGATATTAATCAGAGTACACTACTACAGAATTATGATATAACCACCCCAATGAACATCCCAATTTTAAAATTGGGTGCTTAAAAAGGAAGGCGGTGACATTTTCGTAATTATGTGTACGTAGAGAAACCTTTAGACGTCTCAAATTTGAATTTGGGACGCCTAAAGTAGAGTTTAGATGTCCCAAATTTTATTTGGGACGTCTAAAGATTTCCATTGACGCCAAAAAATTAAATTAAAAAAATTTAACTTACTTTAGACGTCCCAAATAGGATTTGGGACGTATAAAGTATTGACTTTAGGTGTCCCAAATGAGATTTGGGACGCCTAAAGTAAGACTTTTTGGGACGTCTAAAGTCTGACTTTAGGAGTTTCAAAAAAAATTTTTTGGGACTCCTAAAGTCATGTCAGAAATTCTGACATGTGTGAAACTTTTTTTTCCCTTTTCTTCATTCCCATGTCAGAAACCCATCCCTCCTTTTCCATCTTTCCCATCCCCCATGACTTCTCTTCCCTTTTTTCTGCATTTCCTTTTTTCTTTCATTCCTTTTTTCTTATTTTCTTTTCTTCATTACACTTCGTCTTCCTCTCTTCCTTTTCTTCATTCCCTTTTCCTCGACTTCCTTCCATTCTCATAGCACCTTCTTTGCTCTCACCCTCCGGCATACACCTCCTCCATCTTTTTTGCCCCCTCCACCCTCCGGCGTAGACCTCCCACTTTCATCGTTGCTTTCAACCTCCGGCGTACCTCTCCTCTCCACTGTGCATACACAACTCCTCCAACGTCTTCTCTCCATCTTGGAAGCACATAGACACCGTTGGCTGCCCTCTCCCCTATTTTCATCAGGTTTGTTTTTTTTAAAATATAAATTTACATGAAGAATTAAGTTAAACTTGCAATGTGAAATTATTATAATGCTTTCAATTTATTTACATGATTTTAGTTATTGGAGTGTTTTTCCCTTGATTGTTTTTTTTTTGCCAGAATCATAAACTAGTTGTTAGTAGTTATGCAATACTAATAATGTTTTTGTTTTATATGTTTGGAGCTTGGAAATACATATGTATATTTATTTTGATTAAATGAACAACAATTAGTTTGTAGTTGTGTGGTGACAAACATTTTGACACTTTCTGGTTGTTGTTATACATATATAATATTAGGTTGTATGAGTTGTTGTTATTATACATATATATATAGTAAAAAGATTGCAGTGCTATATGTCTTTACCATTTTGTAAGGGACATTTTGTGGTTTATGAATCCATCTTCAATTCTGTTTCTGCAATTTTAATTTGCTGGGTAATGAACAATATAAATAATAATTTTTTTAAAAAATAAAACTTTTTAATGTCCCAAATTAAGAATAGGGATGTCTAAAGTCCTCCACGGGGGGACTTTAGACGTCCCAAATTGAGATTTGGGACGTCTAAAGTCCTGAATTTAGACGTCCCAATTCTTAATTTGGGACGTCTAAAGTCTCATTTTAGATGTCCCATTTTTTTGGGACGTCTTTTCTTAAAACATACTACGCCCCCTACATAGATGTCCCCCAGTTTTTAGACTTTAAAAGTGTAACCCCCTTCGTAATTATGATTCGAAATACGTATTTTAAAATGAAATAGAGACTAATAATAATCAAACTCATTTACAATCCCTTCCTTACGGAAGGGTTTTCACAAATATTTTCAAAGATTCTGCCTTACCCTGGTCTCAAATTCCACAACTCGAATATAATTACCCTGTGCAGTTATATCACATTTACATATCAGAGTATACAACAAAATCCCGGCAACCCTCGGGTTTCATACATAAACTAAAGGTTTATAAATTCCCATGAGGGGATTACACCACTGTCTCCAAAACAACATTTATAAGATATACGGTGATCTCCCAACAAAACATGATATCCAACACCAAAATATAAATCTCCCTAAGGAGCCTTATCCGCCCTTGGTCATCTCCTTTCCCTTGGAGCCACTTGCCCTATCTGAAGGTTTGTCAATGGAAAGAATGAGATTCAAAAGAATCCCAGTAGTAACAAATCACTCATACCACATGTAATCACAAAGCATGCAAGAAAATCATCAAGCAGCATCACAACATAAAGCACAGCACGCAGGCTGGCACATATGCACATAATCACATAATCTCATCCCCCGTATTCCACCGCTCCGAAGGCACAGTCCTCCCACCGTCAATACCAATGGGCTGTGGGTGAAGGTTACACAAATAGCCTTTCGGCTTTCACAAATAGCCTTACGGCTTTCACATAGTCTCATCCCCCGGATTCCACCGTCCCAAAGGTACGATCCTCCCACCGTCAACACCGATGGGCCGCAGGTGATAGACTCACAAACAATGATCAAACAAACATACCATGTATCACATATAGTATAAGGGAAAAGAGTCACTACCTTATTCTTTCCTGACGTGCGCCGGCACAGGTTGCTTGCGATTAGGACAAATGTCGAACCCTATAAACCAAAGTCAAGGACAATAGGTTATTCTCTATTCCAAATTCTCACGTTCAGAACACTTAAAGTTAGTTATCACTTGGACTCTTTAGGTGGCTACTAGAAGCCTAGACACATACCTAAAGGGTTGGGGAGTACTATCTCAAAGACCACCTTTTAGTGTGCATCGTAAAATGTGCTAACCACTGGGCTCACAACTTAGTCCTAGAATTCCAAAATACAATTTAGACACTTTCATAGTGTTTCTGGGGGTTACATGAGCATATTATGAAAATTTACAAAAATGCCCCGGGGACCCGGCCCAGCCATACCCGGTCCGGCTGTACTTTTCCTGAAATTTTGACATGGGCTATTTTGACATATTTCCATCCAAGGAATCCATTTTCGAACTCGAAATTATCAAATTCAATGTCAAATTACAACATTACCCTTGGCAGCCTCACTTTAAGGGTTTTAGGGGCGTTTTCGTAATTATGCTTTTTTGGCCTTTTCCGAAAAAGTGACCAACTGTAACCCCACCTAATTTTCGCTCCTGAACTCAATGGAACCATCAAATCATTGAAAATCCAACTCTAACCCTCAGATCTAGCCCTGGCCGAAATCTTGGCATACTTTGGGAAGAATCGGTGTTTTTCGGTTTCGGCTTCGTAAACGTGTTCCTTTCTACTCCTAACTACTTTATTAATCATTACATTAGGTTACAACTAACATTATGACCCAATTTGGGCAGCATAACGCCTAGGCCATATCATTTCCAAACTTTAAAACCAATGGCAATCCGGCGAAATTTCACCGATTAAATTGCCCACAGCAGCCAGAATAAGTAATATACGAAAGTTTGGAAGTTACCTCAAGCTCCCACTAGCTTTTCCTCAAGGTGACTGAAAACCCTAGCCTTAGAACACCCAAATTTGTGCTCCACAAACCTTGAAGAATATAGAAGAATAGCTTAGGAGTGGAGTTATACGCGTTAGGTAAGGATTTACCGAAGAAATCGACTTACCGTACAAGTTCTCTTCTCCTTCTCTCTCTAGAATTTCTCACACCTTCTCTCTCTTGTTGCAGCTGAATATCACGGTTTTGAGCTGATGGAGGAGGTGGATGATGATTTAATATAATATAATATTATTTTCTAATTATTTACTAAATTTCCATCCATTTCGGATTTTTACAAAATTCTGGCAGATTTCTGCCCAAAAATTGAAAAATCATAACTAATTCTAGAAAAATCAAAATAAGGTGATCCCAAAGTCAATGGAAAGCTATTTAAGTTCTCTTTATTGGAAAAATATGGATCACTACATTTAATAACCTCAAAAATACAGAATTGCACAAAAGTCCATACTGCTCCAAAACAGATTCCAGTTTCTATCCCAAACTTTGGAAAATTATAACTCTTAGCTCACAAATTGAAATGACACAAATTATATGTCCATTTTGTAGCTTGGCATGTGAACTTTAAGAATGGAAAATTTCAGAATTTTTAGACACCATTTGCCTATTTAAAACGTCTATACAAATCGACTGCCCTGTACAGAGTTTCAATGGACAAGTTTCCAACTTTTGCACAATTGTTCCCAATGGTTCCAATTTCACAATAAACACTCTCCCCACACGAATTTTCATAAGGAAGCCATTGGAATCATTAAAACATCCAAATTCCCATCACTCATTCTCCAAAAGTGTTTATTCAACAATAATTACAGTCACTTTTGAAGTCATTAGCCCTTAATCGCTTTTTGGGATATTACAAAAAGTGCCAAAATAGGGACGTTAAAACCCTTTTTTGTAGTAGTGGTACTAGAGTGTAGTTCGATGAGCAACACAGGAATAGCGTAAATATATTGATATATTGATACAAGGTACTTAATTACATTACCGGTTTTCCTAACAGGGTTTGATAGAATATATACAAATTGTTCAAAAATTAAACTAATATAACTCAACTACTCTGATCTCAAAATCTGCTCCCTTTAATTGCCCGTACCTGCTGTCTTGCCCTTCGAGCCACTGGTTCCCATTGGAATGTTTATTTATTTGAAAAGGATGAAATTCAAACAAATCTTAGTAGTAACATATAATCAATCATATAGAATGCAAAAGTTAAATATGTAATTCACCATATAATATAAAATGCAAATTCATACTATAATGTGTGCGTACACAAAGCTCAGGGCCAAATGACTGTTTGATCCCCTACATGTCTGTGTATCTTAGTTGAATCCCCGACCACAGCTAGGTAATATGCCCCCAGGCACGTGTTCATATCATAGCATACAACAACATATAACATATAAACATTCACATAGTGTATGAGAGATAAAGTTACTACCTTAACCCTTTTTTATCCTTAAATAAACTCCTCGAACTTCGTGTCACAGCTTGGCAATCAATCGAGTCCAAAAATTCCAAATGTACAAGAATTAAGTTAAAACTCATTCATGTACTATTTTAGACACTTCCAAAGTATTTTTGATGGTTATATTAGCCTATTTTGAAAAATTACCAAAATGCCCCTGGGGACCTCGCCCCGCCTTGATATACCCAGTTCGACCGTAACTTTCCCAAAATTTTGACCCAGGCTATTCTTATATATTTTCACCCAAAGAATCCATTTCTGGCCTCAATTTTCACAAAATCACTGTAAAATGATAGTTTTGCCCTTGGCAGCCCCTAATTAGGGTTTCGGGGGCATTTTGGTCATTTCACTTTTTAGGGCTTTTCTGAAAAAGTGTTTAACACTAACCCCACCTAATTTTCCTTCCTAAACACAATGGAATCCTCATATTGTTGACAATCTAGCCCTAACCCCTATTTCTGGTCTTGGCCAAAACTTGTAGGGTTTTAGGAAAAATTGAGTTTTTTGAATTCTAACACCACAAACTTGCTCCTTTTCACTCTTAATCACTTAATTAACCATTTAAACACTTAATTACACACGATTTGAAGAAATTTGGGTAGCATAACCCCTTAGGGTTATCACTTCCCAAACCTACAAATCAGAGCAAACCAACCACAAATCTATTGATAACTTCAACCACAACAACAATAACACTGAAGATTGGAGGGTTTTGAAGTTACCTTTGGTGTTCCTTCTTCCTTTCTCACTTGGCCGAACCTCCTCCCCTCTCAAACCTTGAATTTTGCTTGCTAAACACACCAAATCATGGAGAAGAGAAGCTTAAGGAAGATATTACACAAGTTAGGAGCTAAATCACAACTTACCTTGCGATTTCTCTCCCTCCCCTCTCTAAATCACAAGAGAAATTACAAGAGAAATGAAGGAAATATGAAGGGAAATATGTTTTAAAATATCTCATTTCCCTTGATTTAATTAACTGCAAAAATTCCCAAAATGTTGACTTTTGTGGCATCATACACTTAATCTCTATCCACAAGTAATTGGTGTCCTAAAGTTCCATTGAGCTTAAACTAATATTTCCCTCTTTTTTATCAGCCCAATTTCACGTCCCACACCCATATGAGAAGCCAAATGGGCTGATGTGAATTTATCTCAAAATTACCTCATTTGCCATCACAAATTTTTCCATTTTTGGATTTGTGGCAATTCTGGCAAATTTTCTGTCCAAACTTCAAAAAATCACATCTTTATTTATAGACATCATATTGGAGTGATTCCAATGGATATAGAACCCTTATTGAGTCTAGTTTCAAGAAAAAATATAGCATTTAGCCAACTAAAAGATGAAAATTCTCAGAATTTAAGTTTTTGGATGCTATTCCAAGAAATTAACAGTTTACCTGAGCTAACTTTAAAAATTCATATCTTTTCGTGTATAGCTCAAAATGATTCATATGACCTATCAAATTAAAGCTTAGTATATCTACTATAATCCTGTAAAATCTCAAAAAATTTTGGGCATCATGTGGTTATCCAAAACCACATAATAAACTCACTGCCTCACTGGAAGATATGAAACAACATGCACTTGTAACTTCAATAAATTCCATTTTTGTATACAAATTTCCCATGCTCTTTAATTCACTATTTTATTCCCTTTAATACCTTAAATACATAAGAAATGTTAGGGAATAGATTTTAGCACACCTGCTAAACCGGGGCTTAGCAATCCAATTAATTCAAGCATATTCTCAAGCCTCCAATCTCAAAATTCGGGGTATTACATATTACAATATATTTCCATTTTTAAAATGATAATTATGTTTTCTTAAGACAAAATAAAAAGTGATAATAATTTGAGATCACGCGCACCCCACCTATTGGATAATGCTGGTTATTGTTGTTGTAAAGTGATAATTATTATTATGTTTTTAAAAAAAGCCACGTAGAGGTAGTATGGAATTTGAGGCCATTTATTCATTTGACTTGAAAATAATTAAGTTTTAGTGATCTTAATTTGTCTTTGATAATTATTTATGTAGTTTCACTGATTACTGTTGTCAATTTTTTTTTCATCTTTCACTTTTTATTTACTAGGCTATCAAATTGCTGGAGGCCTCACTCTTGTGCCATAATCATGTTTTGACAAATGCTTTTCTCATGGGAGACTTAAAAGGGATGAAGAGAAATTTCTTGCAAAGGTCAAAAGGTTAAGACTTAAAGGGCGGGTCAATGCATAAGGCTCCTACCAGGTGGAGTTTGAGAAGGGATAGATATACACAACTCACCCACTAACCGCTACTCTAACCGCTACAAATAATTAAATTTGTAGCGGTTCTACAATAACCGCTACAAAAGATAATAACGTTTGAAATTCTGTAGCGGTTATTGCCCAGAACCGCTACAAATGTCGAGACTCTTGAAATTCTGTAGCGGTTATAGGGGCATAACCGCTACAAACTTCTGACCTTTGGTATTTTGCAGCGGTTCTGTTGCTGTAACCGCTACAAATAACCGCTACACTGTTAGCGCGCCAACTGGCGGGAATATTGTAGCGGTTTCTATGCATTAACCGCTACAAAATCACTGCTACAAGTTTTGGCGGGAATTTCGCGCCAAATTTGTAGCGGTTTTTTGTACGAAACCGCTAAAAAAAAACCTTGCCGCTACAAATTTGTAGCGGTTTAGGTAAAAACCGCTACAAATACTATAATTTGTAGCGGTTTAATATAACTGCTACAATTGCACCGCTACAAAATACCTTTTTTTTTTGTAGTGAATGGAGAGGTTGTTTATAGAGTTTGAACCTATGACCTTTAAGTCACATAATAGTAACCTTACCGCTACGCCAAGACTAACTCTCTTAAAAAGCAGAGATTTAGTCCATGATAATTTTTTTGGGGAATAGAAGTCTGTGATCATTTCAACGCACAGATTTACTTACTTTGGTTTTTTTTTTTTTGGACCATGATTTACTTTGGTTAAGAGATTGACTATTGGCATATTTCAATTTACTTCTTGCAAGATTTTATTATGGTGCGGAGTTTTAAAAGAAAATTGAAGCCACTAAACATTTAATTTGCCCTTTAATGGACAGTTTCAAATATGCTTTTGTTAGGTAAATTGAAGTCACTTATGAGGGGAGGAGAGGGAAAGTGAGGAAAGGGAGAACATTTTTGGGATGAATTTAAGAAAATTAGAGGAGTGGGGTTAAAATTTTTTAATTATTTTTCTCACTCCTTTATTTTTCATATTTCTTTATTAAATTTTTATAACCCCATTCTCCAATTTAGTAAAATCTAACTAATAAAAATTTTCTTTCCCCTCCCCTCTAAATCCCTCATACCAAACAAACCCTAAATGATAATTATGTGGTTTGTCTAAAAAAAACTAAGCTTAAAATGTAGTAAAATGGATATTTAGCCTAGGTCGAGTGTCTAATTAAGAAGCATAATGTTTTTTCTTTGTTTTGTTTTTCCTAGCTAATCATAAAAGTCCATAAGTTAAAATTTATCAGAAGAAAACGAGATATTTCTTTGATTGTTCTTATTTCCTTATGCTAATTCTAATTACGGAACCTAATTTTTTTTGTATTTTCCAACTAGGCTAAAATATACAAAACACCCCTTAAGCTTTGGGTCAGTTGTATATAATCCCCAAAACGTTTTAAAGTTTGAATTTAAACTCCTTAACATTTTAATTTTTGACATTAAGGCCCCTTCCATTAATTTTGCCATTAAGTTATTAGTGGAATCTGTCACATTAGATTAATGAGGGTGACATGGCATCCTACATGGCATCTCCATAAGTTAATAATTTTATATCCAAGCAAAAAAAAGTTAATAATTTTAAAGTAAAATACTTTGATCACCTTTCTGTTTAGTCTTAATTACACAGACCTCTCATTTATTTTGAAAACATACACTTTAGTCCAAACCATTAACACCATTAAAGAATATTTTAAAAAGATTCTTCAAGTATATTTTTCAGTTAAAAACCATATTAAAGTAAATATTGTTCACTATTTTACCCCTTATTATAAAAAATTCCTAGTTTATCGGTTAACATTAATATTTATTAATGATATGTTTAATATTATTATTAAATTTTGAAAAATTTTAATTAATTTTTTATGTGAAAAATTTATACAGCTTAATCAAAAATTTGAATAATTTTCTTAACAAAAATATGTTTAATGAAACATATTTAAGAATTTTGAATTATAGTATATTAATATAAGAATTGCAAAATTATATCATTTAGTAATTCCACAACTTAATTCAATATATATCTATATACACACACAAAATTGCAAAATATTTAGCGAACATATATTATTTAAAAGATTATATCATAAGTAAATTTTAATAAAAAAACCAAATTAAACATTTAAATTTATTGAAAAATCAAAATTTATAATGTTAGAATTAATTAGCTTTGTAATATGCTAATTTAAGAGTATAACAATAAGTTTTATAAAAATTTATTTCTTTTAAAAAAATTTTGGATAAATATATTGATTAAATGATTATTTCATGACAAATATTACATGATTATAAAGTAATATTTATTTTAAGGAGGTCATTTTGGTCAAAATAAAAAGTCAATGCTGTGATTTAATGGTCAACTAACGGCTAGGCGGATGGAAGTTAAATTTTAAAATTAGAAGGGGGGTTTATGCAACATACAATTTAATTATAATAGAGATTCATATAGATTTTCAAAATAGAAAGAAGGTCTCTATAATTTAGAGTACATAGAGGAGTGGTTGTTGTATTTTACTCATAATTTTATATGGGTTAAAATGTATTTCATGTTTTATGATTAAAAAAACAAAAACAAAAGCAAAAACAAACGCTGATCCCTTTGCTACTTGCCGCAAGCAATCACACTTTAACACCAACTTCTTCAATTTCTCCAATTGACAGAGCTATCCATCCAATGATTAAATCCAGTAGTCAAGTCTCACTACCAGCCAAATATTAACCCTCCAAGGTCTTTTCCTTTTTTTTTTTTAATAAGAACAAGATGATATTTTTTTTAAAAAAATAGTACATCTGTCTGTATATAGTGCAGAAGGAAAAACACGGGAAGCTGCGAAATGAGTTACATTCACGTTAGTATTGAAAAAGGTCCTCAAAAAGATGAAAGTATCCTGAGTTAAGATGTTAGAGCACTTAAGCCTCCGATTCTTAGATGAACGAAGTGCTTTTTGGGCAAAAGATTGTAAGGTGGTTTTCATGTTGCTGATGAAAAGAATTCTGATAGACAAGGCCGCCGCAAGAAATAAAGGCTGAAGAGAATCTTAATTGGCTGATGACATGTGGAATTAGGGCTTTAGAATTGAAAGTTGTGTTAGCCTACAGCAAGGAGGAGCAAAGGGATGGGTTTAGGGTTTTCATAATCATAGAATGACATTTTTATTGGAATACATAAAGAATAGTCCCACATTGATCCCACATTGATGGAAAGATCAACCTAATATACATACTTCATTAAAAATCTAATAATTTTAACACTTATGGAAAAAGTATATAATAATTACCATAAAATTATTAATTTATAGAGATGCCATGCAAGATGTCATATAGGATGCTACATTATCCTTATTAATCTGTTGTGGTAGATTCCATCTGTAACTTAATGGGCAAATCAACGGCAGGGGGCTTAATGTCAAAAGTTAAAAAATTAAAGAGGGCTAATTTAAACTTTAAAACGTAAAAGGTTATAGGCAATTAATCTTTTAGTTTAGGGGGTTCTGTAGATTTTAGCCTTCCAACTATTATAAAAACCTATTAATAAGCTACTCGTTTGGTAGAATAATCACAAGTAACCTATTCCAGTTCTCTTTAGCAATAGCAACCGCTCATTACTCTAGATTAATTCGAAGCAATCATAAAGAATAACTCAACTCCAGTTAGAAAATGTAATCAAATCTACTCAATAACACAGAATACAATCGCTCAACTGAGTCCTTGCAAACAGATCGCTCCTCTATGAAAATTCTTACCAGATTCAACAGTCTATAATCAAATCTGAAACTACAACTAAAATGCACAGCTCTCACACTTAAATCACAGGTTCAAACTTAGAACACATGAATCATTAAAAACTCGCTCTTAAAGACGGGAACTTGGGCAGAGCTTCACTTCTAGGAGAACACGAACAATAATAGCCTGACATACTTAGATTCCATTATTGTTTTTTCCCCCAATTCTCTTGGTCCTTAAGTAGTATTTCTCCAATTTGTAAATGGGTCTTCTTTACTTAAGGGTCCTGCCCAACTAAACCATCTAATAATATAATATAGTGTATAAAAAGTGATCAAACCAATTTATTTATCAATTATTTCATATAATCATCTTTAGATACATTTTATCCCTAATTATGGTCAATTAATGAATTAATAAGTGTTAAATGCCTCTGTTTGGTTGGAGAGGAGGAGAGGAAAAATAAGCCGCTCCCTTCATTTGGTTTGAAATTCTAGAGGGTAGGGGAATAAAAATCTGCCCCTCTCCCTTTCCCTCCCCTTATTTTGGTGCCCTCCAAATAAATTGGGTTTTTTGGGAGGGAAGCCAAAGTTTGTGACCAATTTGTCCTCTTCTATTTTATGATATCCCATCTCTGCCCATTTGAAAAAATTACAAGAAACACCACTTCTTACCTCACAGCTTAAAAATCAAACTACACGGCGAATTGTGAAGCCAGTAGTAGTAGTATTGCCTCGGTCACCATCAACCCAAAGAATCGCTCAGACCACCGTGACGCTGGTGGACTTCAATCACCGTCAATTCCCCAGCCACGACTCCGATGCTAGTTTCGCCAGCATCTAGCCACCTTCGGCTGGCATTGGCGTTTGTGCCCCCACTGTCAACCTCTACAAAGAACGGTCGTTCCAACAATCGACCTCCCAAGATGAACATGATGAACTAGCTGGTGAAAGAGAACTTGCCCAGTTTAGGGAAACCAATGGTTTTGAATTCTAATGTTGCAGAATTCTCATCTGATCCTAGTTTTGTAGAGAGAGCTGCCAAGTTTTATTGCTTTGGAAGTAGGGGCTTCAAGGGCAGAACATACCAACTAGGCATGAACAATGGTCAATTGTCTCTAAGATCTACTCCATCAATGGAAAATGGGAAGCTTGCTCGAGTTTTGAGTAGTCCAGCTCTGAAAGCCCTTGGTGGATCTCAAACAGAAGTGGCGAATTGCCAAGAGGAATCAACAATCTCTGAGCAAAACCCAACTGGAGAAAATGGTGTGAATCTGAATAGAGATCCCTCGGCTGTTTAGTTTTTTGGGCATACAATCCTTTCTGTGATAATTGGAAGTAAAGTAGTGTTTTTTTAATTATGTGTCAATTTTGCTGGCTGAAGTTTATGCACATATTATGTCTTAAGGACAAGCTATTACAATCATGTCTGTAGTTTAAACAAAAAACTGAACATTGGCAAAAAAGAAAAAAGTAAAAACTGAACAATTCTACTAAGGCCACCCAAAAATAATAAATCCATTGGCAAAGTTAAGCTTTGTAATTCAAACATAAAATTTGTTAATTTGATTTTTAAAAAATATTTGACTGGAGGGAGTAACTTATGTAAGTAAAAAAAATATAATCAAACATATAAGGGTAGAATGATAAATTAGTTATTATCTTTTCTCTTATTCTCTCTTAAACCAAAAAAAGGATCATTAAACATGCCTCCCCTTCCTTCCCTTCCTACCAAACTAGATAAGGTAATCCTCCACCCGCCCCTCCCTTCAAACCAAACAGGCCCTAAGAGTGGATATAATGATAAATGAGAATAATGGGTTTTATCACTAAATTAACAACATAATCTTCAACTTGATAAACACGACAACACGCGACTGGCTAATTGAAACTCAACATAAACGGAAATTAAAGCATCGATTTTATCATGATGATCGATTAACACAATCAGATAATTAGCTTCATAAAATCTTTTAGAATTATATGAATATGAAAAATCAGTCAACATAAAACACAAGCAAAAACAAAAAGAAGCTAAACAAGTCTTCACGTACACTTTTCCACCTTTAAACTTGCATCCTCATTCTCCCATGTGCCTTCTTCAGGAAAACACTTGCCAAGACATTCTTACGCTGTAGCGAGGCCTTGAAGAGTTTAATGCCCTGCCAGAAAGAGAAATTAAACACACTCAGTAAACAAGTTTAAATGAAGATATATAAATATTTGACAATTCTTTGAGAACAAAAACATGGAGTAACAAGGTATAAAGAGACGTAGTGGTGATCTATATTTTTTTTCTGATGACCCAATCATTTTCTTAGAAAATAATAGAGACAAATATGAAAAAATAAAATATTATATAAATATTATCTCTTCCATTCCAAAATCAACGACCCTTTCTCGTAAAGAAGCAATATCTTTGATGTTGAACGTGGACAGCGAAGTAATAGTTGAAACTGTAGACATGGGATGAAACTCAAGATCATCCATCACAGTGTAAGCCACTAGTCCATTCACAAACCCACCCTCACCACAAGATTTTATCACTTCTTTGGTCTTGTGATGATCCACATATTGTACGGTGTTGAGCTATTATTACCTTGGCCACCATTATTGCTTTCATAGAGTTTGCCTATACAACCCGGCCACCATGTCGTTCTTAGTTAAGAGCCTTACCATTGTCCCTATCGGAAAGCGAAGCAGGTTGAAGAGCAAGTCTCTGAAATCTTTCGATGCTTCAGCCAAAAGAACCTTTTCCATTTTAGGGTCAATCAATAGCTTCAAGGTTATTCTGCTTGGTGGTGATGACGCCATCTATAGTTATCTATATACATAATCAATAGTTTGGAATGCATTTAAGGAAGAAAGTGAAGAGTTGATAATTAACATTTGGATTTGTTTCATATGAGAATTTAAATGCAGTTCATTGCATTGTATCAGCAATTGGGTGCACCCAATTTAGATGGATAAGCGGACCGAATAATCAGACCGAATCAATCAGATTCTATTATTTAAAGGATAGAATTCATATTTAAGAAAGAAAAATAACATTTTGATGAATCAATTCAAGCGCCTGGATGCATAGTATGTATGTCAAAATTTGGTTCTTTTGGCGTTTAAAATCATTGCATTTTAATTGGCTCAGAAGTTGTGCGGTTCAAGTGTCTAAGAATATATAGGAAGGCCGGACATAATTCAATTCGTTGGAAAGAGAATTTAGATATATATGCATTGGGTCCATATGTGTAATTGAATTGGTGCATTTCTAGAAGGAAAAAAGGATATTCAAAGTATTTAAGTGATAACTTTTATTATTTCTTTATAGCAAAGGATCTCATTTATCAAGGACTGGGGAGGCTTGTTTTATTATGCACTGTCTGATCTTATGGTTTCCCTATTAGTTGGGTCGATTCATAGTTTATTTTAGGATGGAAACAAGTTAAAAGTAAAAAGACAGTTAAATACCCCTGAATTATTCAAAACTCAAATGACCAATCCCTCAAGATAAAAAAATACCACACAACTCCCAAGGAACAAGAATGAGATTTTCAGAATTTGGTGAATTGACTTTACTGCCCTTCACTATTTCCAAAAAAAAAAAACTCCCCCCTCTACTAGCCGGACCTTTGAGTCAACTATCAAGTTTTGAGGTACAATAAAATGCAAAATAATATATAAGATAACTATTGAGCTTTGAGTTATAATGCAAAACTTGATAGTTATATATTATTTTGCACTATATTATTGAGAAGCTTTAGTGGTTCATGGTTGGATATTAGTGGGATCAAATTCCACCTTGACAAACCTTTGCCAAAACTTGTCCAGACGCCAAAACTCTTGGCAGGGTGTTAACCGTATTATAACACATTTTGTTACTCAGTTATCATTCTGTTATATATTGTTATGTATTATTAACCATAGTTGGTTACAGAGTTGTGTAGCATCTGACTTGTATAAATATGCACATTCATGAATAATACAATACTCTCTTTTCCCAAAATATTCTGGTCACATAGTATCCAGAGCTACCTGATTTTCCCCCCTTCTTACCCTTGTCTCTCCTTTCTCTTTCCATCTCTTATCCTTCGTCTTCCTCGAGAACCTTCTCTCTTTAGATCTACTTTTCTCCGTCTTCGATTTCCATGGCTTTCGTCTCCGTCGTCACTTTTGATCCAGCGAGTCCTTATTACATTCACCCAAATGAGAATCCGGCCGTGGTTCTTGTCAAGCCGCCGCTTGATGGCTCAAACTACCACAGTTGGGCATGCTCCATGCGAAGTGCTCTCCTCTCCAAAAATAAGCTATAATTCGTCGATGGTACCTCTCCACCATTATCTTATGATTCGCTCTTTCCGGTATGGGAGCATTGTAATAACCTGGTTCAAAGTTGGCTCACTAAATTGGTGACTCCTTCTATTGCTAAGAGTATTCTATGGTTCTATTTAGCATATGAAATATGGGATGATTTGCGTTCTCGCTTCTGTCAATCTGATATGTTTCGTATTGCTGAACTTCAAGAGGAAATTTATAGTTTAAAGCAAGGCAGTTACAAAGTCAGTGATTACTACACTAAGCTGAAGATTTTATGGAATGAATGATCTAATATTCGTCCTCTCAAAGCCTATACATGTGGTTCTACTAGCAGTGTTCTCCATCATCGCGATGATGATCAGGTCATTCAGTTCTTGAAAGGCCTCAATGAACAATTTACCTCAATTAAGTCTCAAATCATGCTTCCCAATCCTCTGCCTCCTATTAATCAAGTATTTTCCCTGGTTATTTAGCACGAACGTGAAAATCCAATATTATCTGAGTCCAATATTTTGTTTGTCAAAGGTGCAAGACCTGCTAGTTCTTTTTCTGGATCCAAATTGCATAATAATAATAACAAGCAATGCACCTATTGTGGTAAACCTCACCATACTGAAGCTTGCTAGCTACAGGAAGTATGGCTTCCCTCTTGGATTCAAGTTTCGCAATTTTGGTTATCCTGCCATGATTAATCAAGTTTCGGTTCAACATTCTGATTCTTCTCAAGCTACCAATACTACTAAAGCTAGTTCCACTCCTTCAAAACCTTCCATGACAGCCTCTATTCTTCCTCAGCTCTCTGCTGATCAATATAGCTGTCTTCTTGATTTGCTTAATTCTTCTCAACCTCTGTGTAATATCCCAAAATTTAGTAAAAGGCCTATTTTCCCAAAAAAAAAATTCGAGGAACAATAATTAGATAATAAGTCAAATTATGGAACCTACGAAATTTAAGGAATCTTAAATTAGACAAAGAAAAAAATTAGGACCTAGTGTGTGTAATTAATAGGATAAAAATATACATACATACATGTATGTATATATATATATAAACACACACACCGACACAAGAGACACACACTGATAAAACATACACTCACACTTGGACAGCACATAAAGGATAAACAAATAAACCATGCACACACACACTCCACGTACAACACACACACACACACACACAACCAATAAACTACTCACACAAGCACATACATCTCACTTCACTCTCTTTCGGCACATAAATCCACAACCCATGCACTCTTTATTTAATTGAACACTCAGCTCCTCATCTCTTCATTCGACTAAGAAGCTGGAAGAGAAGAGAGAGTGAAAGCCTTAGAGAAAAATACAGAATAGAGTGAGAGAGAAGAAGAGAGAGCCAAAGAAGAGCTCATCGAAGGAGTAGAAAGAAGCATCGGAAACCCATAAGTAAAGCCGGATTCTTGTGTAGGTGAGTCTCTTACATCTTTACCTTGCTTATACCATTTGGTTTAAGTGGATTTGAGGTTGCTGTTTGGTGGTTTTGTGGCTGGAACAAGAAAAAAGTCACCAGAAAAATTGTCACCAAAAAGTTTTAAACCAGTGATTGTGTGACCATTTTGGGGAAAATTTTTGGGTTCTTTGGTTCTAAAATTTGATAATTAACCTCAGGAAATATGTGTAGGAGAGTATAGAGTTAAAATTCATGAGGTTTAGAATATAAATTCATGGCTGCATGTTAGTTTTCCTTACCCTGTTTTGTTGTCTGAAAAACAGAGTATCTACCTGAAAGTTGCAGAAGCTTAAACAGAGGCTATAGATGGATTTTTCGACTGGGACTTTTTGTATAGAAAGTTTAGGATGTGTAGTTGATGATAGAATCAAGAAGAGTACAATTTGGAGTGAAAATGAAAGAGTTCTTGATTTTTGAAGTCAGAATGTCAAAACTATCATTTTTGGAAGACAGTCAGCTTCATGTTGAATTTTGACCAGAGAAACCTTATTCAATATTTATGAAATTTTACATGAATATAGTAGACATTCATAGCTTTACAATGAGTCCAAGAATGCATCATTTGAATACTTGTAGAGAGAGTTATGATTTTTGAAATTTAAGTCAGAAATAGGGAAAATACTGGATGTTCAGGTTCTGGTAATTTGGTTGTGTGATGTTTTTTTATTAATGTAATCTTGTTCAATGGCTATGAAACTTTCAAGAACAAAAGTATACATGATAAAATTTAATTTAATATATAATAGGTGTCATTTGGGTTTGTAGATTGTGAGATATGAATTTTTGAAGTTAGGTATTGAATTTGGAATGTTTTCTAGACCAGTTATATTGTTTGATGATTCTGGGATATTTAGCCCTCTAATTAGAAGTGACAACTTTTGTCGCCGCTAAAGGTGACTTATAGCAGCAACTTTTGTGTCGCTACTGAAACTATACTTTCAATTGTCACTGAAAGTGTGAATTTTCTTTAAAAAAAAATTAGTCGGCGGTCAACAATCGCCCGTCACGAACCATCCACATCATCACCAGCCAGCCGCCGTCCATATCATCACTAAGGCGCACGCCACATGTCACCACCTCATTGCACCACTTTTTTGTGAAAGACCAAGGTTTGAACCTAAAACCGCCTCTTTTTGTGGCCATGTCTTTTTACCACTAAGCTAGAAAGAACTTGTTGATTATTATTGTAAAATAATATATATGTGTGTGTATATATTAAACAACACAAAAATAAATAAATATATATTATGAAATATTACTTATATTGTTAAATATTATATCTATATATTATTTATAATATATTAATATACGTAACAAATATGTGTGTGTATTAACGTGTTTGTATATATACTAATATTACTTTGAAATTATTTTTGAATAAATCAAAATAAAAATTTAATTACTATCCTATTATTAATTAAAATGTATTAACTTTTTATGTTTATTTAACTTATTAAGTGTGTTTATATATAAATGAAGTAATTTAAAAAGAAAACCAAGTATAGGTCATATGTATTAATTGATACATTTATGAAATAATTTATTTTAGATAAAAGTGTTATTACATGTTATTAATCTATAAAGATATATTGATGGGAGTGTGGGGAATAATAAAAAAAATAACATTTGTAAGTGATAAAAACAATCCATAAAAAAAAACTGAAATTAACTTTCAGCGGTGACTTTTAATGTCGACGCTAGAAGTATGGTTTTTGATGGCGACAGTTATTGTCGCTACTGAAAATGACACTTTCAGCGGTGACTTAATTGTCGCCGTTGAAAGCTCCATTTTCAGCGGCAAAAGTCGCCACTGAAAGTGTCATTTTCAACGGCGACAATCTAAAAACCATTCTTTCAACGGTGACTTGAAAGTGATCATTGAAAGTGAGTTTTTTTGTCGTGTTTCTACATTTTTATTGTAATCTCAATCTAAAATACTTGACCATATATCTACACACTTGTCCTCTTCGCATCTTGTATTTGTACTAAGCACACTTTAGGTTTAGTTGATGTTGATGATGCCATCTAAACCCTTTTGTATGTGCAATAAGCTTCAGTAAGATAAGATAACAAAGTGCAGGCAGAGCTGTATAGTCAAAATTTTTTTATGGCAAAAAAATAAAGTTGAGTTAAATGGACGATTTACGTAACAAAGTAATTCGTAGGTGATCAGATATTTGAAATTGATTCATGGTATTGTCTCGGGATTTGAACACACTTATTTGGAAGGATGGACTAGACTAAATTCAGTTGCTTAATTGCTCAGAGATAATATAGATATGAGAGCGTACGTAGTAAATGGTGAAAAAGGAAAACTCAAATCTTTTATTCCCTCAATTTTTCTGCTTACTTATAACTCAATCTTTTAACTATGACTCAATGTGACTCAATCCATATTGACTCGCATATGATTAAGTTCCTGAACTTTTCACTCGCATATGACTCAATTTTTTTTTTTATAAAAGTATTGAGTTTTTTTTTTTACCGAAATAAAAGTTTCGAGTTGATACTATTTAAATTAAATTTCATTTCAGTTTAACTAAAATATTAAAAAAAATAGCGCTATTGAGGATTGTTGGGATTCCCCTTCCCATGAAGAAGGTCGGGGTCCTCTATCGCCTGAGGGTCTCCATCTGCACCATGTTTGGATTTGTTCAGATTTTCTTTCTTCTTTTTCCCTCTGGCCTAAGACATAAAATTAAATAAATGCTTTTGATTAATTATTGCTTGATGGGAGCGGTGAAGTTGGTCTCCTCAAGCAAGAGGACGCCGTCCTTCATCGGAGAGGAAATCCCAACAATCTAGAACAACCCTAATTTTCTCAATATTTTAGTTAAACTGAAATGAAGTTTTAGTAATATTAAATTAGTTTCTTAAAAAAATTATCTTTCTTTTTTCACTATGTTGATATTCAATGTTGATGTGGTGCTCACAATGATGTGAGTTCTGACAAGGCGCTTACATGGAATAAGAGAACGACAAGCTTTATTCATCGGAGCTCCGGCCGTCGGGGCCAGAGCTCATGTGGTAGGCAGCACTATAAAAAAACATTAAATTCCTTCGGAATTTAATTTTTTCTGTGACTAATTCCATTGGAAAAATTAAAAAAATTATTATTATTTAATTAAATTTAATTTTAAAAAATTATTTTATAAAAATTAAAATTATGATATTATTAACCATATAAATATTTAAAAATTAGGGTTAATACTATCTTTCATCTCTCAAGTTTTTCCTCATTTTGGTTTTGGCCCATCAAATTTTCAACTATAGGTTTTGGTTCCTGTAGGGGCAAAATGGTCATATAAAAATTTATTTATTTATTATTATTTATTTATTTATTTTAATTAAAAAAATTTTAAATTCAAATATTGAACAAAAATATAGTCATATGAAAAGTTATTTAAGATGTAAAATTTCTTAATTTGAAATTAATTTATATTAACAATTATAAGAATATATAAAATTATTTTATATTATTATTGCATTTATATTTAGTTTTTTATAATAATATATATATTTATGTATAAGAAACAAATATATATTTATAAATAATTGATTATACATAATAAGATTATATATATATATATATATATATAATTGTGTAATAATAAAACGCTAAAGCATTCTAGCCCAACTGGTAAGACATCGCACGCATACGGATGAGGTCATGAGTTCGAACCAAAGGGGGCCAAGGCGAGAGTTGTATTTTGAGGAAAAAAGAAGTGGTGACACGAGACGGAGCCGGTGCCGGTGATGAGGTGGAGGCCGTCAGAGTTGCCGCAGGGCGGGGCCGGTGATGATGTGGCAGCCGCCAGAGTTGCCACGTGGCTTTTTTAAAATTAAAAAAACAAAAAAAATTGCCACTGGCATTCAACATAGATGTTTTAAATATTTTTTGTTATAAGTTTTAATTTTAATATATACGAAACTCAAAACAGGAATAACTTTCTAACCATTATCCTGTTTGGAAATAAATTATTATTTAAAAGTTATAAATTTAAAGCTTTATGTTGGATTATGAGGTGCAAGTGTGGGAGATACTTTTTCAAGTACCAAAATTTTGCCTCAACATGTTCCTGAATTAGGAATCAACTTAGAACATGTTTGTTACGCGGAACTGAAGGCGAGAAGAGGGAAGATGCCACACTTCCCTAGCTCAAAAACCATTTGGCGCTCCAATAGTGATGGAAAATCAGTTCCTGCCTCCTACTATGTTCCCTTGAACATGGGATTTTCAGATCCCTCCAAAAGTGGTAGGATCTTAAATTGTTCTCGGGAGAGTGAAATTGTGGGACAAAAATATCCCTGAAAGGAAGAGGCGAAAATATCCCTGAAATTTTGGGACGAAAATTTTTGGTTCAAACCTGAGAGCAGTCTCGCTTCATGAGTTTCGGCAGTGATATGGAGCTCTGAATCTGAGTTTTGAAAAAATGGCTTGAAGAAGACGGGGATTGACCTCCGATGAAGCATAGTTTCTGGCCTTCTCTATCAAAGACCTCACCTTTGACCCCCAACCTCTTCGCTCATAGCACAAAGATGAGTTCTTTTAATCTTGGAGCTTGGACTCGTCTGGTAAGGAAGACGATGAACAGTACCACAAGGAAGAAGATGAACAGTACTGATGAAGTTGAGTTCGAACTAGGTTGTTAAGTTTGAATTGGGCTGTTAATTTTGAACTAAGATGTGAAGTTCGAACTTGAAGTCAGGGGTGTTTTAGGTTTTTCACACAATCTTCCCACTTAAACCACTCTCTTTTCTTCCAACCAAACATCTTATCTACCCTCAACCTAGATTCCTTCCCATATCTACCCAACAGGACAATTTTTAAAATTCCCTCCCAATCTTCCCTTCCTTTCTATTCACTTCCCTTCCCTTCCCTTCCCTTCCCTTCCTTTCTCTCTTCAAATGTTATTTGTACCAAACGGCCCTTAGCTTAACAATCCTTCCAGGTTCCAACGTTCATAGTAAACTTCATCATGGCCTTTTCGGGTCTGGCACAGCTAAGGCCCATTTCTGATATAGTTTAGTGATTCTAAGGCCCAATTCATCATGGGCTTCTTCTTGGCCTGGCACAACTAAGGCCCATTCCTGATCTGCTTTAGTGATACACAACATATATTAATTTCCAACACACCTATCTTCATTTTGTACCCACCCCCACACACACGCGCATACGGACACACACACACACACGCATATGGACATATATGTTATATAAATATATATATGATGAGATAAATATTCGAAATTAATTTGCCATAATTAATTCCGTAAAAGATCTAATGAATCTCTTTTGAAGCAATAAAAGCATGAGGCTGATTTGGGTAGTTCGATCAGACCCCTTTCTTTCTTTTGGATTTTCTTTCTATCAATGCTGTTCTAGATTTGACCCTAAATTTTTTCCTTTTTTTTTCCATGAAATCGTAATTTTGCATTAAAAGGAAAAGAAAAACTTACAAAGGCCTGTAACATGTTACATTCACTTGCAGGAGATACGAAAGGTTCCATGGCCCTATCCTAGCTGAGTTATAGATTTAACATGTGATTTCTTTACAAGTTGACAAAGTAAGGGAAATGATTGCAGCAGTTCTTTTTGTTAAGCACATGCATATTTCTATTGGAGGTAATCTTGTTTGAGGCATTATTTGGCACTAAATATAGACATCTCTTTCAGTGGAGATTCGAATCTTGGTTCACCACATTGTAAGAGACTAGCTCCTTCTCCTACATCCAATCCCCATTGGCTTACATTATCTGACATTGTTATTGTTGTTGTATTATGAAGATTGATAAATCACAATTTTAATATATTTTATCCCACCTTATTCATTTATTTTAGAGATTATTTTAGGCTAATTTGGATTTATTAGATAATATTTGAAAAGCTAGCCAATTTTAGGAAATAATATAAATCTGAATCAATTATGAGATTATTGGGCTTAAATTGTTAATATCTTGATTGATATCTTGTGATTGAAAAGTATTTCCAATTATATGATAAATCACGATTTTATTTAATTCTTGCAGAGTAAGGAAAAGCAGATTGAAAGATCCTACGGTGCAGAACTTTTCTTAGAAACTAAAAAAGAATCCAATGGTGGAATTTTATTAGGCTTTTGGAATTTTAATAGGCCTAAATTAGTATCCAAAACTCTCCCCTCCCTTCTTAAAAATAACCTAGCAGCCACGAGATTGAGGGAGCGAAGGCAGGGGCTGAGAGCGCTGAAACGGAATATACGCACTGACGCTGAGAGAGGACGCGAGGCCGAGACACTGCCACCGGACACGCACGCACTGACTGCTGACCACATGACCACTTGAATTGGTGCTGGAATCATACTCATCGAATTCCTATTCTCTTCTCTCTTCACGGGCCCACCTCCACAACCTCTTTGACAATTCAACGAATTGTCATCAATTCACATTGCACAGTGACGGAGCAATTGAGTGAATCAATTCTGCTCAATATTTCTTGATGGCCGTGAGTTGCATAATATCTGGAGGAGGAAGCGCAATCATGGAAGCTTAAATTCTTTTTGGGAGATAATTTGGGAGGGACATGGAGGAAGCTAGAGCCTAGGAGCATTATATTTGAAGATTATAAGGGAGTGTTTTTCTTTTATCTTTTTGATTCAAGACTTAAGATTATTTAGTTTTAAATGATTTTTGAGTTATAATAATTGAGAACAATCTAGTTTTAGATTGTAAACTTATTTTTATTTGGATTGAATTGATATTTTGGATTTACTTTGTTCTTAAATGATTATTGGGATTTTTGTTTGCAAACCTATGATTGTCAATTAAATTATTAATCGAGTTTTCATTATTAATTTAATTGTCAATTTGGGTTTAATTTCTTGATTGTTTAATTAAGGTGATTAATTGTCGAATTGTTTAATTAGGCAATTGTGAACATAATTTCCAAAATTATCTTAAACAGTTGTGATTGGTTTTTAATGGATTTAATTAACCACCATTTTTCCATTATGAGTTTTCTAATGGATTAGATGTTATTGAGCTTGAGGGTTTCCCATGTCTTGATTAGGTGATTAAGTTTATTAATTCCAATTTTTCATGAACCTTCCTTTGGTCTAATAAATTGAATGGCTAAGAAAGCTAAATCCATGTGAATCCTGAGTTGTCCCCTTCATTGTCATAACTGAACTAAATCCCTGTTGATTGTCTTGCTTTTAATTATTTTCTTTGCTTAGCATCTTAATTCATTTTTCACTAAAAAACCCCAAAGATTTCATTCCAATTCATTTAGGTTAGTTTCATTCTCATATAGATTTTAGAGTCATTTGCATTTAGGTAGTAGAATCTTGCACTTTAGTTTAGGTCCATTCTATTGCATTTTTTATCACTTAAATTCAATTCTAGAGAAAACCCACATATTGCTCCTTAGGAGAATGACCTAGGTTGCCACTATATTGCATTAGTAGGTTGTCCTAGTTATTAATTGATTGCTTTAGCGACAGAAGCATGCATCAATTTTGGCGCCGTTGCCGGGGAGCAATGGTTAGTCTCTAGATTTGAGTCTTTAGGTGATTTCTTAGGTAGTTGTTATTTGCATTACTTGATTGTTTTTTTTTTTAAAAAAAAAAGAAAAAAAATTGAATTGATCCTATTATGGCTTGGAATGCTTCACCTTATGGAAATTTTTCTTACACTCCTATGCCTTATCATTATGACTATGATGTTGAGCAGATATATGATGCATATTCAAATGTTAATAATCCAGGATATCATGATTACTCAAATCATGGATATGTCAATCAAACTTCACTAAGTCCAGAAGCACGATCAAGATTAGAAAGCAAGATGGATGCTATGATGGAAATCCTGATGCAACGACAACAACAGTTTGAGCAGTTGTCCAATGCAATGAACAATCTGAACAGAAAAGAATTGGAAGTTCTGAGTAAATTTCTATGTGGTAATATACTTTTACCTTCTAATGATCTATACCCTTTTTCTTCCACCACTTCAAATGATGGGATAATTGATACATTAACTGAATATCCATGCACTAATGTGGTTTCTGAATTGACTTGTTCCATTGATTTAAATCATGTTGAACCTTGTGACTCATGCATTAATGCTTATTCATGTGCCTCTTGTCCTATGAATTCCATTGATTCTGATAATGAGGTTGATGAAGAGATTGTTGTTAAACCCTCTGACACTATTGATTTTAAAGATACCCTGCTTGACACTAATCATGATGATGCTTTAAATGATGAAAATAATATCCCTATTGATGCTATTGATACTAATAAAGCTCTTGACATGACTATAGTTAATGGGGATTCTATTAAGGATAAGTGTGGGGGAAGCCTTGATTTGGATGAGCATTTAGATAGTAAGAGCATAATGTATCATGATGTTTCACATGTGGAATTTGTCTTGAGTGATGATTTGAACAATCCTGGTGAGACCATTTTGAGTGATCACTTGATTCATCCCTTAGAGACCTTGACTCTTACTGAGGAGAGTCATATTGATTTTGTGGGTTGTTCAAAATATTTGGAAGCTCCAACACTTTCTGTTGATCAATTTCTCTTGGGATCTTCCCTGATTCTTGATAAGTTCCTTTCTATTAAGCATATCCATATGGGACAAGGTACTGCTTGGTGGTATGATTTTGTGCAGGTACATGGATTGCTTCCTCCCATCCAGACACCTTCTATACTTGAGTTGAAGTGTTATCTGAGGATCTTAAAGAAGGGAATAATTGCTGAACATTGGAAGCGAACACCACTAGTGCTTTCATGTGACTTACAACCAGACAAAGGAGAGAAGCCAGTTATGCTACTTAATTTGGATATTCAATCTTTTCATATTCCGGTCGTACTCTTTCCTTACTCTTTTACTTGCATTGCTTGTTCTTGTTTGTTAGATCTATCTTTTGCATTGAGGACAATGCGAGATTTAAGTGTGGGGGAGGGATTTTGCTCCTACTCTTGGTTCTTATTCTTTGTTTTTAAAATGAGAAAAAAAAAATATTTTGGACTTTACTTTGGTTTTTGTTCCTTGTTTTCAAGAAAAGAAAGAAAATTTTTTGAGAAAAAATTGCAAGTTTTAAGTAACTTCAGTATTATGCATTCTTGATTTGAAAAGTAATTGATCATGCTTTGAGATAATAGACTAAGTGGCAATCAATTTGACTTAGGTGAATTTAGGCTAGTAATCATATAGACCTAGTGAGATTTTGAGCCAATGCATTTTTTTTTCAGTGTGTACCCCCTATCTCTTTACTTGATCTAGAACTTGACTTGAATCTTATTTGAGGCCACATTTTATGCATGTGTATACATGAAGATGATAAAGGCATTCATTTCATTTTAGCCAGATAAGCCAAACATCCTATCCTTTCCATACATATACCCTTTATTTAGCCCCTTTGAGCCTATATTTTATTTTTTTCCTCACCCCATACCACAAAAAAAAAAAAAAAAATCCTACCCTTTTGAATGTCTTAGGAATTGAAGAGTATTGCATTATATCTATTTTGGATGGAAGAACACGTATAAAATTAGGAATTGGGTCATTGTGAAAAGTTTGATATGTTATCTTGGAAAAAAAAAAAGAAGAGCAATAAGATTCCGTTCCGCTAGTTTAAGCTGTGCTTAGTAACCGGGGTCTTCATCACCAATGTTGATCTTCGCGTCAAACGGCCAGTAAGAGCTATGAGCGTGTTAGTAGCATCTTGGTGCTATTGAGTTATAAATGTTTGAGTAACCGGGCCTTTGTATCACCAATATACAGGTTCGCGTCAAAAGAACATATATATAACAGCCCAAGAGAATTGCAAAAAAGAAAAGGAAAAAAAAAAGAAAAAAAGAAAAAAAAAGGAGAAAAAAAGAGAGAAAGGAAAAGTAATGACCCAGTTCAAGTGTGATTTGGTTTCTTTCATCCTGTTTCATCCTATTGCATCATTCTCTTCATATTCTAGGATAATCAACTTTGTTTCTCCGAACACTATACCCTTCTTTCTTAACCTTAGCCCCATTACAACCTAATAAAAGTCCTTTGGATTTATGTTTGCATTTGTTTTGCTAGTGGTGGAGAACTTAGATCCTTGTCAAGCCTATGGAAAGAGTACTGGATAGGGTGGATTTGAGTGTAAACACAAGCCTATACACTTGTGAGTGATGAGAGACATACACATATCCTTGGTGAGGGATTTCTAGCTTAGATATTCCTTTGTCAAGTAAATTGCCATGAAGTTTGTTTTCTTGAGTAATGAGAAAATCACTTGGATAAAAGAGGTATTGAAATGCTTTTGTTTACTTTTTACTTGTGATTGGAACATTCACTTTTGAAGTTTTGTTTTATTTTGTCTTGTTATACTCCCTTGGTCTTGATTTGTTTTGCCCAGGAGTGCAAATGATAAGTGTGGGGGAGTTGATAAATCACAATTTTAATATATTTTATCCCACCTTATTCATTTATTTTGGAGATTATTTTAGGCTAATTTGGATTTATTAGATAATATTTGGAAAGCTAGCCAATTTTAGGAAATAATATAAATCTGAATCAATTATGAGATTATTGGGCTTAAATTGTTAATATATCTTGATTGATATCTTGTGATTGAAAAATATTTCCAATTATATGATAAATCACGATTTTATTTAATTCTTGCAGAGTAAGGAAAAGCATATTGAAAGATCCTACGGTGCAGAACTTTTCTTAGAAACTAAAAAAGAATCCAAGGGTGGAATTTTATTGGGCTTTTGGAATTTTAATAGGCCTAAATTAGTATCCAAAACTCTTCCCTCTCTTCTTAAAAATAACCTAGCAGCCACGAGATTGAGGGAGCGAAGGCGGGGGCTGAGAGCGCTGAAACGGAATATACGCACTGACGCTGAGAGAGGACGCGAAGCCGAGACACTGCCGCGGGACACGCACGCACTGACTGCTGACCACATGACCACTTGAATTGGTGCTGGAATCATACTCATCGAATTCCTATTCTCTTCTCTCTTCACGGGCCCACCTCCACAACCTCTTTGACAATTCAACGAATTGTCATCAATTCACATTGCACAGTGACGGAGCAATTGAGTGAATCAATTCTGCTCAATATTTCTTGATGGCCGTGAGTTGCATAATATCTGGAGGAGGAAGCGCAATCATGGAAGCTTAAATTCTTTTTGGGAGATAATTTGGGAGGAACATGGAGGAAGCTAATATTTCTTAATGGCCGTGAGTTGCATAATATCTGGAGGAGGAAGCGCAATCATGGAAGCTTAAATTCTTTTTGGGAGATAATTTGGGAGGAACATGGAGGAAGCTAGAGCCTAGGAGCATTATATTTGAAGATCATAAGGGAGTGTTTTTTTTTTTTTATCTTTTTGATTCAAGACTTAAGATTATTTAGTTTTAAATGATTTTTGAGTTGTAATAATTGAGAACAATCTAGTTTTAGATTGTAAACTTATTTTTATTTGGATTGAATTGATATTTTGGATTTACTTTGTTCTTAAATGATTATTGGGATTTTTGTTTGCAAACCTATGATTGTCAATTAAATTATTAATCGAGTTTTCATTATTAATTTAATTGTCAATTTGGGTTTAATTTCTTGATTGTTTAATTAAGGTGATTAATTGTCGAATTGTTTAATTAGGCAATTGTGAACATAATTTCCAAAATTATCTTAAACAGTTGTGATTGGTTTTTAATGGATTTAATTAACCACCATTTTTCCATTATGAGTTTTCTAATGGATTAGATGTTATTGAGCTTGAGGGTTTTTCATGTCTTGATTAGGTGATTAAGTTTATTAATTCCAATTTTTCATGAACCTTCCTTTGGTCTAATAAATTGAATGGCTAAGAAAGCTAAATCCATGTGAATCCTGAGTTGTCCCCTTCATTGTCATAACTGAACTAAATCCCTGTTGATTGTCTTGCTTTTAATTATTTTCTTTGCTTAGCATCTTAATTCATTTTTCACTAAAAAACCCCAAAGATTTCATTCCAATTCATTTAGGTTAGTTTCATTCTCATATAGATTTTAGAGTCATTTGCATTTAGGTAGTAGAATCTTGCACTTTAGTTTAGGTCCATTCTATTGCATTTTTTATCACCTAAATTCAATTCTAGAGAAAACCCACATATTGCTCCTTGGGAGAATGACCTAGGTTGCCACTATATTGTATTAGTAGGTTGTCCTAGTTATTAATTGATTGCTTTAGCGACAGAAGCACGCATCAAAGATCATTGCATCTCACAAGGCCATCAACTGCCATTGCAAAATCCCCAATTGGATTGGAGGAGTAAAGGCCCATTCATTGAAATCTGTCCGATTACTGGCGCGCGCGCGCGCACACAAACAAAACAGACAAACAAAACAAAATAATCTGTCCGATTGAAGCATATTCGGATACAAATACTTAAATTCCAATGATCGCTATGTTGCCAGAGGAAGGGCAAAGGTTTTGATCTTGAAAACATTATTTGTCCGTAAAATGTTTTCTTAAAATGCGTATCTTGATGATTTTTAACCATTTTTTAAAATTCAAGTTAAATATAACTCGTGAATTTATTTTACAAGAGATCAAGAGAGGGCCTAATGTTAAATACGAGTACTTTGTTTTTGTTTTGGATCCATGAGGAAGTAAAGACAAGAACAAACTACAACAAAGTTAAGAAAAGTCAAAGTAACGCCTAGATCAGTCAACAACATTCTAAGTCATTCGACCCACTGAGCTGAAACACATCATATGAGTCACTGAGTAGCTTTACCTGTCTAGAACCTCCATCCCATGCTTGAAGCCCATGTTACGTACTTTTTGGTGGTTCTAAATGTAGAAATTAAGTAATTAATTTATAAACTATTAAGGAAATTAGTTAAATTATTTATATTTGTAACAAATGTGCTGATTTATTAAAAATATCATATTTAATCATTGCCCCCATTAATAAAAACTCCCTTTAATATATTCAATTAGATAACTTAGAGGAAATTAGATTATAAATTTGAGAGGTAAAGTGTATAAATTGAGATATTATATTTTGGATCAAAGCAAACATTTTATATTTATGGTAGGATAGAGTTTTTTTTTTCTTTTGTGGCAAACACAGGATTATATTAAACATAACAACATAGCACAAAGTATAATAATGGGGGCAAAGAAATATACTTGACAACTCCTAATTTATATTTGATAAGCATGACTATATATATATATATATATATATCCATGAAAGAACAATTAATGGAGTCAATAATACACAATGATATTTGATATATATATATATATATATAATGGCATTAATTAATGAAGGATCATATTTGATTCCTTCCTAAGCTTGATATTGCTGTGGAAAACACTTGTCAAAACATTATTACACTGCAGAGAAGCCTTCAACAGTTCGATGCCCTACAGATAGTAAATAAGGGTTTATTAGGGCAGTTAAGAAGAAAGCAGCACATTAAGTAACAAACTGACGAATAAGGGCCAAATACAGATTCAACTTACAAAAATATACTAGTATATTACTTTCAAACGAAGAAAAAATGAACATGACTTCATATGTGGTAATATAACAATATCAATAAGAATAAAAGAAAAATGAGATGGATAATTATAAAAAGGAAAAAATGTTGATAAAAACATAATAAAATGGGAATTAAAGCCATGTTAGCAAAAAAGGGTTTCCTAAAGCAACTGAGTGTATGTTAGGCCAAGTTGAAGATGCTAGCCTTTTACAATGTGATGAATTAAAGTTTGAATTTCGACTTAGAAATATATCCATATTTATTTAGTATCTAACCGTGTTTAAATATGATTGGTAGATGAAAATGAAGGTCTCTTAGAAGATACTAGAAATCTAGGTTTTCTTTCAAAACATGAGGGCGTATAAGGGACGAACTGAAATTTGATGACAAAAATACGTATGCATGCAAGTTTCCGTTACAAACCCGTAAACCTAATTGAGAGTAAAACATAAAGTTTCTTTGGAAAAAACAAAACACACACACATGAGAAGATAATTACTGAAAAGCCATGTATATATATTAAAATTACCTCATGTACCCCAAACTCAACGTCCATTTCTTGTAGTGAGCTAACATCTTTGATGTTGAACTTGTTGAGCCAAGTAATACACGAAATAGTAGACATAGGTTGAACCATAAGATCATCCATAACCATATACGTCACAGCTTCCTTCACAAATCCACCTTCGCCACCACCATAATTACCTTTCACTTCCATCTTATTCTTCCCCACATAGGGCACAGAGGTGTTCATAGCAGTCCTGCAGTACGAACATGGCGTGTTCAAAACCGAAGTCACAGAATACGCACACCGATTCCTGCACATGTATAAGTTCGGAGGCTCGATTTCTTCTTCTTTGATGTTCGTGTCGTGGTTTGATAGCAAGAGGAAGCCAGGGGGAATTAGTGTTTTTGGCTGCAGCAAGATGTCTTTGTTTTGGTTTTGATGGAGGAGGTAGGCGTTGCTGAGATTCTCAATGCTTTCATAGATTTTTCCTAAAGAACCTACCATGTTGTTTTTGGTTAGGAGCTTCGTGACCGCGCCTACGGGAAGACGGTGGAGGTTGAAGAGGAAGTCTATGAAGTCTTTGGATGCTTCAGCGAAGATAATTCTCTCAGTTTTTGTGTCAACTAAAAGCTTCAAACTCATTTTTGTTGTCGATGATGAGGATGATGTCGCCATTAATGTCAAGTATGAATCTGTACAATATTAGTAAGATATACTTAAATTAAAGGATATTTAAAATTTTCAACAATTTTTTTATTTCTTCCATTATTATATGTTGTATTATTGTATTAATTATTATTATTATTATTCACTCTCCCTCCACCATGAAGAAAATATATAAGCCAAAGGAGTACCATTTTTGTATTTCAAAGAAACATTGCTATACAAACTCATCCAATTAATAGTATCAAGGAAATGAAACATAAAAAAAAAAGAAGGAAAATTGTATCCTATACATCAAAGATCTGACGCAGGATATTCATACAGAATATACATAATTGTTTTTTAAAAAATATACCTATTTTCAAACGGGTCCCAGTTCTGATGATAATATCAATGAAAAGAAGAGGAAAAAAGATAAAATCAGATCCTTTGTGGTTAGGCTGTTAATTTGAATTATCTAACTTAAATTATGTTTTAATCTCAATTCAAATCGGTGCTGTTAGAACCTCTTACTCATCCTAAACGGAGCATATACAAAATTCATACTTGCCTTCCAACAATATATAGTTATATACTACATCCATTCCTTAATATACCATTCAATTGATTCTTTTAGAGAGATTAAAGAAGCTAGATAAATTATTTTAGAGTATTTATATTTATCAATTTTATACTAAATTAATTTGTTTGACTTATAAACTAATATATAATAGGATAATATATAACATATGCTATGATTAAGTTATTTATTTAACTTCTTTAATCTCTAAAAAGAAATTAACTGAGTTTTATATTAAGGATGAGAGATATTACTACATATCCAGATCATTCAAACACGAAGACTATCTTCAAAACATCTCTTTCATTAAAGAACTAGTGTATGTATACTTTTGAACGGAAACAATTATTTATTCTTTTCTACCATACGACGTACCTGGAGTGTTCTTGAGCTCAAGCCGCCGGCGATGCCAGAAGGAAGACTACGTCCTTTGTGGATCAGATCGAGATGAGATGAACCGTAGTGTTGACATTTGAGAAGTTTGGGTTTTATACGACGAGGTTGCCTCATGTCGTTTTGCCGTACGTGAAAGATACGCAAAATATTCTTGACTATGCTTAATAAGTTCTAATAGGTAAGATTCTTTTTGGAGAAAAATATAATTCATTCTTTGCGTACTATTTTAACACTTGGGTTTCTTCTTATGGATTGAAATCTAAGTTTAAGAGTGTAAATCAATTGAACGAACCATATTAATATTCGTATCTTCACTCCAACGCCAATAACTTTTTTTTGCATAAAAAAATGAACCTGAACAAGAATAATAGACCAAAAGATAATTAATAACGAACGAAAGTATTTTTGAAATAATAATTAAATTTTCCTTAAAAAACCAGATCAATCCATCCATATCCATTATATATTCTTGGGCTAAGTTGGAAAAATACACATGCGCCAAATACCAAATGTTTTTTTGAGAGGTAAAAGTGACTGAGCTTCCAAAATCAGTGCAAAAAAAGTAGTTATTGACCTTTAGTTTGACTTTTTTGTACTGAAAGTGATGACGTTGATGATGGTGTGGATGCTGGAGAGACAAGTGGAAGAATAAGTTACTTACTGGGTAAGGAATTAAATCTGAATAAGAAATTTTCCTGAAAATTATATCATAATAAAAAAGTAATCCTCTGATCCTTAATATAAGACATATTAGAAAATACATTTGATTTAATTCCTGTCAATGTATTGGCGTAATATAAGACATATTAGAAAAAGTAATCCTCATGGGGAATTAATTTTAGTCTTAAATATAAGATAAAGTTTTTATAGCTGTCAATGTTTTTTTAGTTTACCACTATTAATACTCTTTCAATAACAATCAAAGAGAAGAGGGAATGAAGAGATTAAAAAAAATGACTAGGACATTTTAGAAAATGCATATCATATTATCCAATTTAATTAACTTCCTTAATCTAATCAAATTAGGTAATATGTCTTATATTAAGAAGCAAAGGGAGTACTAATATAATATATAGTATAATGATTTTAGGTTATTGCTATTGTTGATTAATAAGAAGCTTGTCTGAAAAATTATATCACGAGGAGGTGTTCTAGTTTCTGACCAAGTTTGCTGATGACTTTGAGATTCGTGAGCTGATTGGATTCAATAGAGAGGTGCTTCAGATAGAGTGGATGGCAGGAATGACAAATGGATAATTGAATCGAAGAGTCATGGCGGTGGAGTTGGCGGTGATTCTTTGTTTGAGGACTTTGTTTCAAGCAGTTGTGTGCTTGCACTACAAAAAAAAAAAAGATATTTTATAGCGGTGTAATTGTAGCGGTTATATTAACCCGTTACAAATTATAGTATTTGTAGATGTTTTCACCTAAACCGCTACAAATTTGTAGCGGCAAGCTTTTTTTTGTAGCGGTTGGGTACACAAAACCGTTAGAAATTTGGCGCAAAATTCCCGCCAAAACTTGTAGCCACTACTACAAAAAAGTAAAGCTGTGGCGCTTATAATTGCATTAACTGTGGCGCTAGAGCAGTGTCATATATCTGGACGCTACTAAAAAAAGCTGTGGCGCTTGGAAGCGCCACAACATTTTAAAGTTTTTTTTTTAAAAAATATCCTCCTGTGGCGCTTGTTCCAACAAGCGCCACAGGAGGGGGGCCTCCTGTGGCGCTTGTTTGAGGAAGCGCCACAGCAGGGGGGTCCTACTGTGGCGCTTGCTGATGCAAGAGCCACAGGAGGCCCCCCTCCTGTGGCGCTTCCTCAAACAAGCGCCACAGGAGGGTCCCTTTTTTTTTTTCTTTTTTCTTCTTCTTCTTCTTGTTTTTCCTGTGGCCCTTTTTTATGCTTCCTGATTGTGAAACTTTATATAAAATGAGTGGCTTTTGTGTTTGTCATCTCCACAAATTGTCAATCTTTCTATTTTATATTTCAACCTATTATATATATATATATATATAATTTTCACATTTAAAATTCAAGTTCCTCAACAATAATGTTCTTACATTAATACTCTCCAAAGCTAACATAAAAAATATCACAATACAAGAACTTGATATGTGAACACAGTACATCAACAACTAATTAAGTAAATTAAAAGATTACTAAAAAACGCAAGTTTGTCGGCAAAAAAATTTAAATAAAGGCAAACGAAACAAGCTGGGTTTTCATTCTTTCCTATTAAATTAGGAACAAAAAGGCAAACGTTATATTACGGTTTATCTTGACTAAAAAAAAAATTTAAACAAAGCAAGCTAGAATGAAATAGTATTCTTCTTACAAATCTATTAATTGACCAGCGCAGGGAGTGGGAGACCACGTTGGTGATGCTAGCTTGAGTGATGAGTGAGCGTGTGGGTGTGTTTCTTAGTGTGAAGATGATAGAAAATGGAGGGAGGGGGCCGACGGATCCACTAAGAAGATGAGAAAGGGAAAGTAGTTTAATGGAGGAGAGAGTAGTTAAATAATTAAAGTGGAGTAGTAGTCAAAAAGAGAAGGAATGGGGGGCAGACACAGGACCACTACACGGAAAATGAAATAATTAAGAGATACACTATCCATTTGATTTTTTTTTTAAAAAAAATGGGCAAGTGTGGCGCCTAAATAATTAGGCGCCACACATTGCCTCTCATCAGCTGTGGCGCCTAATGCTTAGGTGCCACAGCTGATATAGAATTTATCATGTGTGGCGCCTATCTATTTAGGCGCCACACATGCCCATTTTTTTTAAAAAAAAAAATTCAATGCTGCAGCTGTGGCGCTTGGTGGGTTAGGCGCCACAGCTGCTTTCGTGGCCCCAAGTCGCAGGCGCCACACTAGGCCTCCTCAATTGTGGCACTTAATCTATTAGGCGCCATAGCTGGTACCCAAAATTAAAAAAAATTATAGAGGTAGAAAACAAAAAAAAGAGAGAAGCTGTGGCACTTGTTTAAAGAAGTGCCACAAAATGTGCGCCACCTTTTACCCTTTTTGTAGTAGTGAGCGGTGATTTTGTAGCAGTTAATGCACACAAACCGCTACAATATTCCCGCCACTTGGCGCGATCAAGCATCGCCAATAGTGTAGCGGTTATACCCCTATAACCGCTGCAGAAATTCAAGAGTCTCGACATTTGTAGCGGTTCTGGGCAATAATCGCTACAGAATTTCAAACGTTGTTATCATTTGTCGCAGTTATTGTAGAACCGCTACAAATGTAATTATTTGTAGCGGTTATGGTAGCGGTTATTTGAATAACCGCTACTAAAATCTGGCCTATTTAAGCCCCCGCCTCCCTCATTTCTCCTTTTGCGCATTTTGTTTCCTGGGGTTTCTCTGAGTGATTTCTTCATGATTTGAGCGTTCAGACGTCTGTGTAGGAGTTTTTGCTATAGTATTTCTCAGTATTTGCACTTGAGGTACGTATATAACACGTATTTTATTTATATTTATATTTTTATTATATTTTTGCATAATAATGTGACTAATTTTTTTTGTTTTGATTTATACAGTTGATATGGCTTCAAGAGAGGATAAGGGGAAGGCCCCTGAGGTCCCCAGACTAATTTTACGGGGTGGTAGCAGCCGGGCAGGGGGCAGAGGGAGTGGGCAGTGCAGAGGCAGGGCAACCGCGGCATCTCAGCCAATCCCCCCACAGGAGTCAGCCCTACCACAGGCACCGTAGACGATCCCACAGGACACGACTGTACCAGAGGTGCCTGAGGTTGGGGGGCCAGATATTAGCGTCGAGGACTTCCTCAACGAGGAGGAGTTCGAGATCTCAATTGGGTTCAGGGAGATGGAGCAGTTCCTCGATGAGGAGGACGCTCGGGAGCAGAACAACCCACGAAGGTCATCTTCGTGATCCACTGGGTTTGAGGTGCAGGTCCAAGGTAAATTAATTTTTTAATTTAGTAAATTATTTATTTAAATTAGAAATGTTAACTTTGAATTACAATTTATCTAACGTGCGGTAAACTGTGCAGACGAGCAGGGGAACGTTTCGACGAGGAGGCTAGACGTGGCCGATGTGAATAGCTTGGACCGGATCCTGCGAGTTATAGTGCCGTGGAATGAGGGCACTGACCAGCCCATCCACAATGGGGGTCACCTGCTCAACCGCTTCCTGAACGACCTGCACTACAAAAAAAACGTGATTTAGTAGCGGTTAAAAATGGGTATTCGTAGCGGTTCTAACCGCTACAAACTAGGTTAGTAGCGGTTACGAAAACCGCTACTAAATCGTACGTTGCAAGCGGTTTTGTAGCGGTTCTATAAAACCGCTGCTCAATCAAAACTAACCGCTACAACCTTTGTAGCGGTTCATAGTAACCGCTACAACACCAAGAGATATTTGTAGCGGTTATATAACCGCTACAAATATAAAAACTTTTATTAAAAAGATTTTTTTTTTTTGTAGCGGTTTAATAACCGCTACAAATATATAAAAATGAAAATTTGTTAAAAATGATATTTTTTATTTGTAGCGGTTAAGAAACCGCTACTAAATTTGAATTTCATGAAATTAGTAGCGGTCTTAAAAACCGCTACTAATTTCATGAAATTCAAATTTAGCGCCAAAAAATTTAAATTTAGATTTTAAAAGGCGCGTTATTTAGTAGCGGTTTAATAACCGCTACAAATATTTAAAAATTTTTTTAAAAATATACGTTGATTTTTTTCTTTTTTTTCAATATTATATTAAATAGTTTAATTTGTTATTATTTTATCTATTTCAATTAGTTTATTATTTAATAGTTTAACTTATTAATAAATTAAAAATAAAAAATGTAATTGAATATGATTAGTATAAAATTTATATTAATAATATTATTAAGGATAGTTAGGTAATAAGGAATTATTATGTTTTATAATATAATGTAATTGTATATGAAAAATAGATGAAAATGAGATAGAGTTATGATATATCTAAAAAAAATGGTTAAAATAAATTTTATAGAAAGAAAAGAAATATTCTAAAAGATATTGAAAATCTTGTTACCATATTTGATCGTATTATTCAGCTCCTATACTCATACGAAAGAAGTTGTAAATGAGAGGAAATGAAAGAAGGGTAAGGTGAAAAGAAATTGGGGAGTGTTTGAAATGAGTTGTGATAAGGGTATTTATAGGGATTCACGTATAATTTGTAGCGGTTAATGTAGCGGTTACTAATTAGTAGCGGTTATTTATATTTTTGTAGCGGTTTAATTATTTGTAGCGGTTAATGTAGCGGTTTTTATTTAGTAGCGGTTATTTATATTTTTGTAGTGGTTTAATAACCGCTACAAATATTATATTAATTTTTTTTTAAAAATTTTTTTTTACATTTTATTTTAACACAAATTTTTTGCATTTTTTGTGAAGAAAAATTTTTTACACTTGAATTCTACAAATATTATTTTAATTTTTTTTTAAAATATTTTTTTACATTTTATTTTAACACAAATTTTTTGCATTTTTCGTAAAAACAAATTTTTTACACTTGAATTTGATCACTCATCATCGCCATCCCTACAGAAATTTTGTAGAAAAATTATTGTTATTGATATATTATTAAATTTAAAAAATTTAATTGAAATGACGTGGACTTAAAAAAACTCACCGCAGTAGAGGTAAATTGTCATCGCCTTCAGGGAAGTAGTTTTCAAAATCAGCTGGCTGAAATGGCTCACTCTCGTAGGCGATGTTATCGCCTTCACCCATGTCGTAAAGGTCTCTTGGCTTTAAATGAACGACCATGTGCCAATCCCTATGCCGCTCGTCCTCGACATAATAAACTTGATGTGCCTCTGAAGCTAGAATATACGGCTCATCATCTTGAGAAATACCAGTATGAATCGTGCGTGAGAAATTGATTGATGTGATCCCTAGGTCGTCAGTTGTCAGTCCCCGAGAAGTAGTGGTATTTGCCCACAAACACTTGAACAGCGTCACGGTGAAACGGCCTTGATAATTAAGCTCGACCACATCAAGAAGCTTGCCATAGTAAGGGACGCCTCCGAACTGCATGTTGGCGTCACTGCTGCTCGCATAACTCCTTGTCCCAAATGTGCCATAAACACCCGAATTCTGTGTTTGCAATCCTTGATCCCGTGAAACCATGCAAAACTTAAAACCATTGACATTGTATGCTGTAAACCGTTTTGCATGATCAAGAGGGCCGATTACGAGAGCTCTGAAATCTGGTGAGTGTGGGTTGTGGTCATTTAGTATTCTGCGCGTAAACCAGCCCGGGAATTCTCTGTGGACCCTCCTATCAACTTCCGAGGATGTCTGTGTACGGATCCTGAGCTGACGCTTGACATGACTTCTGAATTCCCTGCAATTAATAATGGAAAGGCGTTAGTGAAATGAAAGTGAGAAATGTTACGAAAGATATAGATCGATTAACATACATGTGAGTGTACAATTCTTACCGTATGAAAGGCTCAACTTGAGTGCAATTAATCAAGACATGTCTATGTGCTTGGAACTTCTCAGTTGCCGTTAGTTTGAAGTACTCAGTTGCTCCAACTGGTTTACCAACACGAGGGATAAATTCTCCTGATGTCGGCGCAGGTTCAGGACAATCGTCAACACGAGGGGGGCGGTTGAAAGCCGTCTCAAGATCATCAAAGTACCTTGAGCAAAAATAAAGCACCTCATCCCCTATATAGCCTTCAGCTATAGAACCTTCTGGCCACGCCTTATTCCTCACGTAAGATTTTAATTTCCCAAGGAACCTACGAAGTACATAAGAGAAAATTGATATAAAATGATGAAAAGGACGACTAGGAAACATTAAATACGGACAATAAATGAAAGCACATATTTAAAATGAGTACCTCTCAATCAGATACATCCAACGATATTGTACTGGTCCAGCGAGCTTTGTTTCATGAATGAGGTGGACCGTGAGGTGAACCATCACAGTAAAAAAGGACGGAGGAAAGATCATCTCCAAGTGACAAAGCGTAAGAATGATTTTCGACTGCAGCTGATCGAGCTCCTCAACGATCAAAACCTTAGAACACAACTTCCGAAAGAAAGAACAAAGTTCCACCAAAACGATGGAAACATCGGGAGGAAGTGTATTCTTTATAGCCAGAGGGAGTAACTACTGCATAAGAACATGTGAGTCGTGACTCTTCAGGCCAGCAACCTTCCGAGCCTGCAAGTCGACACATCGAGAAATGTTGCTTGAATACCCATCAGGAACTTTTATTTTCATCAACGTCGCGAGGAAGACATCCTTGTTCGATTTTGTGAGGGTAAACTTTGCTGGTGTAAATCTGTCATGCTCATCTGGCCAAGCTTCTTCACGAACTCCCATGTCGCGTAAATCTTTCCTAGCTTGAAGGTGATCTTTTGTCTTTCCGGGTTCGTTAAGCAGCGTATACAGCACATTGTCGCAAACATTCTTTTCAATGTGCATTACATTAAGACTGTGGCGAAGTAAATTAGATCTCCAATACGGAAGCGTGAAGAAGATACTTATCTTCTTCCACTGCTGAGGCGCCGAAGTCCTGCGCATCTTTTGGCGAGTTTGTGCTGAATCGTCGCTTTTTCCAAACTCGACGTCAACATGCTTAAGCTGCTATAAGATATATGTACCGGACAAAGTCTGAGGTGGTCCTCTTTTCTCTGGTTTCCCATTGAAGCGATTCCGTTGCAATCTGAACTTATGCGTTCCATCGAGAAACCTCCGATGCCCCATAAAGCACCACTTTCGGCTGTGGGGAAGGCGCAGTGCGTCAGAGTCGAAATTGCAAGCCGGACACGCCGACCCAGTGTGCACATTCCAACCAGATAATGTGCCAAGCCCAGGAAAGTCACTGATCGTCCACATCAAGGCTGCACGCATATTGAACAAAGTCTTGCTGTGAGCATCGTACGTCTCCAAGCCGACATTCCACAGGTCAAGCAATTCCGCAATAAGCGGTTGGAGATACACATCGATGTCATTGCCCGGTGCCTTTTTGCCTGGAATGATCATAGACATAATGAAAGAGCTTTGTTTCATACACATCCAGGGGGGTAAGTTGTAGGGAACTAAGACTACCGGCCAAATGCTGTAACTTGTGCTAAGATTCCCGAAAGGATTGAAACCGTCGGTCACCAACGCAAGCCGGACATTTCTGGGGTCAGTCGCAAAATCTGGAAAGTCGTTGTCAAACGTTTTCCAAGCAGCTGCATCCCGCCGATGTCTTAATTTACCGTCTTCGTTTTTATCAACGGCATGCCACCTCATGTGCTCAGCAGTTTTAGACGACATAAATAATCTTTGTAGACGAGGTTTCAAAGGGAAATACCTGAGAATTTTTGCGGGTTTCTTCTTCTGCTTTTTCCCCTTCCGAATTGTCTTGTACCTCGATGTGTGACATCTCTTGCACGTCTCCCTGCTGGAATCGTCTCCCGAATACAGCATACAATCATTTGGGCACGCATCAATCTTTTGATAATTCAACCCCAACCTGTTGATGATCTTCTTGGCCTCGTAGAAGGTTGTGGGAATCTCGGCGTCGGGGAATGCATCTTGTAATAAGTCGAGCAACATCGATATTCCCTTATCCGTGATCCCACACAAGCACTTGATATGATACAATTTGATCAAGAAAGATAATTTAGAATATTTGCGACAACCTTGATATAAAGGACGATCTGCCTCATCCATCAAACTGAAAAAATCCCGAGCTGCTTCATTCCCCATAAAAGCCGGCTCAGAGCCGTGCACTTCTTCGTTGAAGTTGTCGCCTTGAAATCCAAACGCATCACGCACAGCATCATTCACAGGATCATCTTCATCTACTTGAACGCCTACTTGAGAACTTCGAGGAAGAGCCTCGTCATATCTAATGCTGGCCTTCTCACCATGAACTGCCCAGAACGTATAGTCCTCAGGGAAAGGCTTCACAAGCAAATGTTCCTTCACAACATTTCGTGGATGCCACTTCTTGAACTTGCATTTCCGACACGGACAGACGATCTTGCCGTTACAGCTGGCGTGAGTGAATGCGAAATCTAAGAAACTGTTTAATCCGTACAATATTCAGGAGAATTGCGCGGCAACCTTATCCAAGATTTATTCATAGCTACAAGTGAGAAAGAAGAAAGTATAGAGAAGAAGATGAGTGAGAAGATAATGAAGAATGCCTAGAACCTTATATTCTGAAAATCCAACGTTTATAACTTTGTAGCGGTTATTAAACCGCTACACCAACCGCTACAGAAATTCCAACGTTTATAATTTTGTAGCGGTTACATATATAAAACCGCTACTAATATTCAAGCCGTTAATTGGTGGGAAATTCAAAATGTACTTGTTGAGTATTAGTAGCGGTTTTATATATATAACCGCTACTAATGTTCAACGAATTAGTAGCGGTTATATATATAAAACCGCTACTAATATTAAAGCCGTTGGACATTAAATATAAAAATAATTTTCTAATTTGTAGCGGTTATACATAAGATAACCGCTACAAATGTGCACAAAGGCGACAAATTTCAAAATTCAAATCATTTGAGTGTTTGTAGCGGTTATGAGTAAATAACCGCTACAAAGATATATATTTGTAGCGGTTTGCCTTGGGAAACCGCTACAAATATATAAGTAAATTTGTAGCGGTTATGAGTTCAAAACCGCTACAAATCTATATCTTTGTAGCGGTTATTTACTAATAACCGCTACAAATATATACATTTGTAGCGGTTTTAACTTAAAACCGCTACAAATATATATATAATTTTTTTTTAAATTTAGATTTAAATCATTTATAAATTATTTCAATGCGATATAATAATATAAATATAATTATATAAAACACAATAAGAAAATTCTGAAATAAAATCTCATAAATATTTACAAATGTTTAAAAGAAAAGAAAATGTCCTAAACTAAGAAGCTGGGGGCTGATCCTCTGGTGCTCCCTCAGGTGGGGCTCCCTCAGATGCCGCTGGATCGGGCCGCTGCGTAGACTGAACCGCACCATCCTCATCAGCAGGAGGAGGAGCTGTAGGAGGAGGAGTAGTGCTCGAGACGACGTAGCGAGGGACAGGGGGGACCGCTGGATGCTGCTCGTCCGAGAACAGCCGATTCCATGCTCCCTCGAGCATAGTGTTCGGGATCTCACGCCACTGCGTCTGCTGTGCGTACATAGTGTCTGCGTGGATCTGCAGCAGCAGCAGCTGCTGCACCTGCATCTGCTGCTGCTGCTGCGCCATCTGCTGCATCTGCTGCTGCGTCTGCTCCAAATCTGACCGCAGCTGGTCAATCGACTCGTCCCTCTGACGTCTGACCCCTCTAGAACTGCCAGCCTCAGAGCCGGCGCTCCTGCCGTAGATCATGCTGGGTCTGGCACCTATCCCCATCCCCCGCACTCGTCCGGGGTGCTCAGGCTGAGCCAGACCCGCCTTCAGAGGAGCCGTTGGGTCCATTGACCCCTGTGACTCCTCAGGTTGGGTCTGTCGCAGCTCAGCCTGCGACTGCTGCATCCGCTCCTGCTATTTTATGAAATAATTAATAATTACCATTTTTCATTATTAACTTTGTTTTATAAAAAATATAATTCAAAATTACTTACAATGGCCGCCTCTGCCTGCTGAGAGGTCGCAGTCCCGTCACGGTGTCTGTGTGTGATGGCGTACAGCTCCGCATAGTCCGTCTGATGGTTCTCCTGCTGAGCCCTCGTCTCCTGAAACAATTACAAAACAATTAGTATTATGAAATAATCAACTAAAAGTAAGTGAAGCACTTGAAAAGTTACCAGCTCGCTGTAGGTCACAGCAAAGGTCTTCGATCCTACTCTGTGGTGGATCATCTGCTGCGCCCGGATCCCAGCGTTCCTCCGAGCAAGCTCCTGGAAAAAAAATTAAATGTATTATAATTTAAAATTAAATACAAAATAAATTGATATTATAATTTAATATTTAACCATTACAAAATTATATATAAAAAATATAATAAATACATTACCTGCGCTCAGGGCTCCTCCTGAACTGGACAAAACGTGCCCAGTCGTTCGGCGGCACGCCGTCCGGGACGCTCTCCTGCAGCTGCTCCAGAGGCATCGTCCCGTCCCCATCCACACTATGGAAGAGACGGTTCCTCCTGTTCCTCCACGCGTCGCCCATCTTCACGAGGGCGTACCTCTTCCGGTTGGCTCGGACGGCAAATCGCAGCTGAAAAAAAGACATTTAAATATCAATAATTATAAAAACCATAATTTAAAAAAATAATTAAATAGAATTAATTACAAAAGATATTAATTAAATAGTTTTAATTACCTGAACCACCTCCTCCCAAGCCTGGTCCTTCGGCCCCTTCGGAATGTGCCTCCACGTCGGGAAGTGAAGGGGGAACCGCATCCAATTCGATCCCAGGTCGCTTAGGAAGCGGTTGAGCAGGTGATCCCCATTGTGGATCGGCTGGTCAGTGCCCTCGTTCCACGGCACTACAACTCGCAGGGACCGGTCCATGCTGTTCAGACCGGCCACATCCAGCCTCCTCGTCGTCACGTTCCCCTGCTCATCTGCACAGTTGACCGCACGTTAGATAAATTATAATTCAAAGTTAAAAAGTTAAAAAATTAAAAAATTAAATAATTTACCTTCGACCTGCACCTCAAACCCAGTGAACCGCGAAGATGACCCTCGTGGGTTGTTCTGCTCCCGAGCCTCTTCCTCATCGAGGAACTGCTCCATCTCCCTGAACCCACTAATCGGGATCTCGAACTCCTCCTCGTTGAGGAAGTCCTCAACGCTAATCTCTGGCACCTCCACCTCAGGCACCTCAGCTGTGGTCGTCGCCTGTGGGATCGTCTGCGGTTCCTGTGGAGGGATGGGCTGAGATGCCTCGGTAGCCCTGCCTGCGCGCTGCCCCCTCCCTCTGCCCCCTGCCCGGCTGCTGCCACCCCGTAAAGTTGGTCTGGGGAGCACAGGGGCCTTCCCCTTATCCTGTCCTGAAGCCATATCAACTGTACAAATTAAAAAAAAAAAATTAGTCCATTATTATACAAAAATATAATAAAAATACAAATATAAATAAAAATATGTGTTATATACGTACATCAAGTGTAAATACTGCGGAATACTGACCAAAAACTCCTATAGACTCGTCTGAACGCTCAAATATCGAATAAACCACTCAGAGAAACCTCAGAAAACAAAATGAGCAAAATGAGAAATGGAGGAGGCGAGCGGTTTAAATAGGCCACATATTAGTAGCGGTTATTTACAATAACCGCTACTCTAACCGCTACAAATAATTAAATTTGTAGTGGTTCTATAATAACCGCTACAAATCTTTACAACGTTTGAAATTCTGTAGCGGTTATTGCCCAGAACCGCTACAAATTTGGAGTCTCTTGAAATTCTGTAGCGGTTTTTAGTAAAAACCGCTACAAAATTCTGACCTTTGGTATTTTGTAGCGGTTTATGTGCATTAACCGCTACAAAATAACCGCTACAAGTTTTGGCGGGAATTTCGCGCCAAATTTGTAGCGGTTTTTTGTAGGAAACCGCTACAAATATTCTTGCCGCTACAAATTTGTAGCGGTTTAGGTAAGAACCGCTACAAATACTATAATTTGTAGCGGTTTAATATAACCGCTACAAGTTCACCGCTACGAAATACCTTTTTTTTTGTAGTGCTGGGCGCGAATTGGATGTGGTTCCCCCTTCACTTCAAGACGTGGAGGCACGTTCCGAGGGGGCCGAAGGACCAGGCTTGGGAGGAGGTAGTTCAGGTAATTAAAATTATTTAATTAATATTTTTTGTAATTAATTCTATTTAATTATTATTTTTTAAATTATTTTTTTTGTAATTATTGATATTTAAATAATTTTTTTTCAGCTGCGGTTTGCCGTCCGGGCCAACCGGAAGAAGTACGCCCTCGTGAAGATGGGTGACGCCTGGAGGAACCGTCTCTTCCACAGGGTGGATAAGGACGGGACGATGCTCTGAAGCAGCTGATCGAGAGTGTCCCGGACGGCGTGCTGCCGAACGACTGGGCGAGTTTCGTCCAGTTCAGGAGGAGCCCTAAGGCGCAGGTAATGTATTTATTAGATTTTTTATATATAATTTTGTAATTGTTAAATATTAAATTATAATATCAATTTAATTTGTATTTAATTTTAAATTATAATACATTTAATATTTTTTTTCCAGGAGCTTTCTCAGAGGAACACCAAGATCTGGGCGCAGCAGACGATCCACCACACAGCAGGATCGAAGACCTTTGCTGTGACCTATAGCGAGCTGGTAACTTTTCAAAATATCACTTACTTTTAACTGATTATTTCATAATACTAATTGAATTTTCTAATTGTTTTAGGAGATGAAGGCACAGCAGGAGAACCGTCAGACGGACTATAGGAAGTTGTACACCATCACACACAGACACCGTGACGGGACTGCGACCTTTCAGCAGGCAGAGGGGGCCATTGTAAGTAATTTTATTATTATATTTTTTATAAAACCAAGTTAATAATGAAAAATGCTAATTAGTAATTGTTTCATAAAATGGCAGGAGCAGATGCAGCAGTCGCAGGCTAAGCTGCGACAGACCCAACCTGAGGAGTCACAGGGGTCAGTGGACCCGACGGCTCCTTTAAAGGCGGGTCTGGCTCAGGCTGAGCACCCCAAACGCGTGCGGGGGATGGGGATAGGCGCCAGACCGAGTATGGTCTACGGCAGGAGCGCCGCCTCTGAGGCTGGCAGCTCTAGAGGGGTCAGACGTCCGGAGGATGAGTCTATTGACCAGCTGCAGTCAGATTTGGAGCAGCAGATGGCGCAGCAGCAGCAGTAGATGCAACAGATGCAGGTGCAGCATATGCAGCAAGTACAGCTGCACGCTGATTTGATCTACGCTCAGCAGATGCAGTGACGTGAAATCGCGAACAACATGCTCGAGCGGTCATGGAGTCGCCTGTTCCCGGACGAGCAGCATCCAGAGGTTCCCCCTGTCCCTCGCTACGTTGTCCCGAGTACTACTCCTCCTCCTCCTCCTCCTGCTGATGACGATGGTGCGGTTCTCTCTGCGCAGCGGCCCGATCCAGCAGCACCTGAAGGAGCCCCACCTGAGGGAGCACCAGATGATCAGGCCCCAGCTACTTAGTTTAGGACATTTTTTTTGTTGAAACATTCGTAAATATATATATATGAGTTTGTATTTCAGAACTTTCTTATTGTGTTTAATATAATTATATTTATATTATTAGATCGCGTTGTTGAATTTATGAATTAATTGCAATAATGTTATTTATGTTTCTAAATTAAAAAAAATAAAGCATATATATTTGTAGCGGTTTTAAGTTAAAACCGCTACAAATATATACATAGTTGTAGCGGTTTTAACTTAAAACCGCTACAAATATATATATAGTTGTAGCGGTTCTTAAATAAAAACCGCTACAACTGTATATATATAGTTGTAGCGGTTTCTCTTGTGAAACCGCTACAACTATATATATTTTAGTAGCGGTTTTACAATAATAACCACTACAAATACTCATTATTTGAATTTTGAAATTTGTCGCCTTTGTGCACATTTGTAGCGGTTATGTTATGTATAACCGCTACAAATTAAAAATTATTTTTAAATTTGCTGTCCAACGGCTTTAATATTAGTAGCGGTTTTATATATATAACCGCTACAAATACTCAACATATAAATATTTTAAATATGGGAAAATCAATTTTGGCTATTTTTGTATTAGGGTAATTTTGAAAAATTTATTTTGATGTATCATTTAATTACCTCAATATTCATGTAATTAATCTTGGACAATTTTTCAACTGCTTGAATTTTGAAAAATTATATTTGGGTTGAAATATGCTGAAATTGATTTCTTAAACAATTTTTGGATGCATAAAATAGTTGGAGGGTTATTAATTTAATTTTTGTTGATCAAATTAATTAGTTAATCCCTCCATTAAGATGAGAATATGCTATATTTAATTTGTATGCACAAACTAGTGGGATAATATATCTATGATGATTATTTGGTCACATTTTGTTGATTAAATTAGTCAATTAAATCTTGTTAAAGATTTGTGCATATTTGGAATTTAAAAGGACATAGTTGATATTTGTTATTAGTATGCATCTTGGAGAGTAGCCACAGCGTTCTCAATGTTGTATGTGTAAATAATCGCTTATGGATTTTTTTTAAACATCAACTTGAATCAGTGATTAACTAATCTAATCAAAGTGGAAGAATTTCAATTATTTAGTCACTCTTGTTGATTAAACTAATTATTCTCATTAGGTTATTAGTGCATATTTATGTTTTTAAATGCATACGATATTCGTGGTTAGCATGATTGTTTCCTGAGGAGTAGCCACAGCATCCTCAATTTTGTCGCAGGCGTGTTTTTAATCACATATATGATTATAATTAGTCTTTGCCCATAGGTAGATAATTATAGTTGGATATTTAATTAGGGTGGACTAGAATGGCATTATGTAACACCCCAAATTTTATTCTCCAATATGTCTGGTAAGTATTTACGGCATTTAATAAAATGGAAAGGTTTATTTTGGGATGTGATTATGTGCTAGTGAAACTCCCTTGTGAGGCAGCATATGATTTTGGAATGATAACTAAAAATTATGAAATTTTATAGGGTGAAAGTAGACATCCTAAGATTTAATTTGATAGGTCATGTGTAATTTGTGGAGCTGTATGTAAAAAGTTATGTATTTTTGAAGTTTATTCAGTGAGACTGGCTATTTTTTGGAACAACATCCATAGATTGAAATTCTGGAAATTTTATGCTTCCAATTGACAAAATACTATATTTTTACTTGAAACTAGACTCAATAAGGGTTCTATAACTTTTGAAATCACTACAATTCGATGTCTACAAATTTAGTTATGATTTTTCAAAGTTTGAGCAGAAAATATGCCAGAATTGAGTCAAATCCAAAAATGGGGAAAAGTTTGTGATGGCAACATGGTAATTTTGGGTTAAACCCATATGCCAATTCAGTTGATCTAAAGGGGCCCTAGGACATGTTTTGGACGGGCCGAGGAGGGAAAATATGAGTTGCATGGTTATTGGGCTTATGTCTTACTAATACATGTATAAAAAGCTTATGTACATAAAACCAAAATTTTGGCATTTTTTTTGGGAAATTTGATAATTAGATATTATGACATAAGCATAATATAAAACATTTCCTCTTTCCTCCTACAGCCTAAAACCGTGCAGCCATGAGAGAGAGAGAGAGAGAGAGAGAGCGCTTGGCTTCTAGAGAGAGAAGGAGAAGAAATCTTACAAGGTAGGTCAATTTCTTCGGTGAATTCGTACCTGACATGTATAATCCTTCTCCTAAGCTTATCTTCTAACATTGTTTGATCTAAATATTAGCTGACTTAAGCTAAGATTTGGGTTTCTCCTAGTTTTTTCCGATCTATGTAGATTTCTGTATGAGTCCGTCGTGACTCTCAAGAGAATGATTCTCTTGTCATTGTAACTCAAAAAAAAAGAAAAAGAAAAAAAGAATTGACCCTAAATTTTTTCCTTTTTTCCATAAAATGGTAATTTTGTCGTGAATTTATTTTACAAGAGGTCAATAGAGGGCCTAATGTTAAATACGAGTACTTATTTTTTTTTGGATCCTTGAGGTACTAGAGACAAGAACAATCTAAAACAAAGTTAAGAAAAGTTAAAGTAACGCCTAGATCAGTCAACAATGTTCTAAGTCATTCGACCCACTGAGCTGAAACACATCATATGAGTCGCTGAGCAACTTTACATGGCTAAAACCTTCATCCCATGCTCGAATCCCATGTTAAGTACTTTTTGTTGGTTCTAAACGTAGAAATTAAGTAATTAATTTATAAAATATTAAGGAAATTAGTTAAATTATTTATATTTATAACAAATGTGCGGATTTCTTAAAAATATCATATTTAATCATTGCCCCCATTAATAAAAAAATCCCTTTAATATATTCAATTAGATAAATTTTAGATGAAATGAGATTATAAATTTGAGAGGTAAAGTATATAAATTGAGATATTATATTTAGGATCAAAACAACTATTTTACATCATGGTAGGATAGAGTACTTTTTTTATCTTTTGTGGCAAACACAGGATTATATTAAACATATATAACAACATAGCACAAAGTATAATATTGGGGCTAAGTAATATACTTGACAACTCCTAATTTATATTTGATAAACATGACTCTATATATATATATATATATATATCCATGCAAGAACAATTAATGGAGTCAATAATACACAATGATATTTGATATATATATATATATATATATAATGGCACTATTTAATGAAGGATGATATTTGATTCCTTCTTAAGCTTGATATTTTTTTTTTTTTGATTTTCCTTCTTAAGCTTGATATTGCTGTGGAAAACACTTGTCAAAACATTATTACACTGCAGAGAAGCCTTCAACAGTTCGATGCCCTACAGATAGTAAATAAGGGTTGATTAGGGTAGTTAAGAAGAAAGAGCACATTAAGTAATAAACTAAGAAACTGACGAATAAGAGCCAAATACAGATTCAACTTACAAAAATATGCTGGTATATTACTTTCAAACGAAAAAAAAAAATGAACATCACTTCATGTGTAGTAATATAACAATATCAATAAGAATAAAAGAAAAATGTGATGTATAATTGTAAAAAGGAAAAATGTTGATAAAAACATAACAAAACAGGAATTATGGCTATGTTTAGTAGAAAAGGGTGTCCTAAACCAATGAGTGTACGTTAGGTCTAGAAGAAGATGCTAGTATTTCATAATGTGGTGAACTAAAGTTTGAATTTCGACTTAAAAATATATCCATATTTATTATAGTATCTAACCATGTTTCAAATATGATTGGTTGATGAAAATGAAGGTCTCTTACAAGATAGTAGAAATCTAGGGTTTCTTAGCAAACCATGAGGGCGTATAAGGGGGGAACTGAAATTTGATGACAAAAATACGTATGCTTGCAATTTTCCGTAACAAACCCATAAACCTAATTGAGAGTAAAACATAAAGTTGCTTTGGAAAAAACACACACACACAGACACATATATATGAGAAGACAATTACTAAAAAGCCATGTATATATATTAAAATTACCTCTTGTACCCCAAACTCAACGTCCATTTCTTCTAGTGAGCTAACATCTTTGATGTTGAACTTGTTGGGCCAAGTAATACACGAAATAGTAGACATAGGTTGAACCATAAGATCATCCCTAACCATATACGTCTCATCTTCCTTCACAAATCCACCTTCCCCACCACCATAATTACCTTTCACTTCCATCTTATTCTTCCCCACATAAGTCACCGGGCTGTCCATCAAAGGATGATTCCAGCAGTACGAGCATGGCGTGTTCAAATCCATAGTCACATTTTTCTGACAGCAATTACTGCACATGTATAGCTTCGGAGGCTCGATTTCTTCTTCATTGATGTTCATGTCGTAGTTTGATAGCAAGAGGAAGCCAGGGGGGATTAGTGTTTTTGGCTTCAGCAAGATGTCTTTGTTTTGGTTTCGATGGAGGAGGTAGTTGTTGCTGAGATTCTCGATGCTTTCATAGATTTTGCCTAAAGAACCTGCCATGTTGTTTTTGGTTAGGAGCTTCGTGACTGCGCCTACGGGAAGACGGTGGAGGTTGAAGAGGAAGTCTATGAAGTCTTTGGATGCTTCAGCGAAGATAACTCTCTCAGTTTTTGTGTCAACTAAAAGCTTCAAACTCATTGTTGTTCTTGATGATGAGGATGAGGATGAGGATGATGTCGCCATTAACGTCAGGTATGAATCTGTACAATATTAGTAAGATATACTTAAATTAAAGGATATTTAAAATTTTCAACAATTTTTTTTATTTCTTCCATGATTAGATGTTATATTATTGTATTAATTATTAATATTATTCACTCTCCCTCCGCAATGAAGAAAATATATAAGCCGAAGGAGTACCATTTTTGTATTTGAAAGTAGGGTTGTGCAACATTTTCCCGTCCCGACCTTTCAGCCCCGATCTCGAGCAATTCGGGATGGGAAAAAATCAGGATCACAAAAAATTATTTGGGAACGGGATTGGGAATGGGACTTCCCAATTCCAACTTTTTCCTGATCCTGAATATATATCTATGTATGTACATTTTTTAAAAAATATTTAAGAAAGCAAGACCAAATGTAAACTAAAATGTAAAAATCCTTAAAACCCTCAAGGTAATATCTATTCTTTTAATTTATTTAGTTAATTTCATTTATTATTTATTAAATAATTTTAGTTTTTTGTTCTTATCTTTGTGCCTTTTGCAGCTAAATCGGCAATTTGAAGCATATATTAGACTAATTATATATTTGTATTGGATTAATTTGGAACAATATGATATTAGACAAATTATATATTTATACTAGATAAAAGGAAACACAACAAAAAATTCAATATAAAAATTTATTTTAAAAAAGAAAATCTGGGATCAGGATCGGAAATGGGATTTCCCGATCCCGAACACCCCTATTTCCCACGCTCGATCCTGAACACCCCTATTTGAAAGAAACATTGCTATACAAACTCATCCAATTAATAATATTAAGGAAATGAAACATCACCAAAAAAAAAAAGGAAAAGTGTATCTTATACATCAACGATCTGACGCAGGATATTCATACAGAATATACATAATTATTTTTTTAAAAAAATATACGTATTTTCAAACGGTTCCCACTTCTGATGATAATATCAATGAAAAGAAGAGGAAAAAAGATAAAATCAGATCCTTTGTGGTTAGGCTGTTGATTTGAATTATCTAACTTAAGTGATGTTTTAATCTCGATTCAAATCGGTGCTATTAGAACCTCTTATCCATCCTACACGGATCATATACAAAATTCTAATTCTCTCATACTTGCCTTCCAACAATATATAGTTATATACTACATCCATTCCTTAATATACAATTTAATTGATTTTTTTAGAGAAATTAAGGAAGTTAAATAAGTTATTTTAAAATATTTATATTTATCATTTTTATAGTAAATTAATTTATTTGACTTATAAAATAATATATAATATAATAATATATATAACATGTACTATGATTAAATTATTTATTTAGCTTCTTTAATTTCTAAAAAAAATTAAATGAGTGTTATATCAAAGATGAGAGATATTACTACATATCCAGATCATTCAAACACGAAGGCTATCTTCAAAACATCTCTTTCATCAAAGAAGTAGTGTGCGTATACTTTCGAACAGAAACAATTATTCATTCTTTTCTACCGTATGACGTACCTGTGGTGTTCTTGAGCTCAAGCCGCCGGCAATGCCAGAACGACGACTACGTCCTTTGTGGATCAGATCGAGATGAGAAGAACCGTAGTGTTGACATTTGAGAAGTTTGGGTTTTATACGATGAGGTTGCGTCATGTCGTTTTGCCTTACGTGAAAGCTACGCAAAATATTCTTGACTATGCTTAATAAGTTCTAATAGGTAAGATTCTTTTTGGAGAAAAATATAATTCATTCTTTGCGTACTATTTTAACCCTTGGGTTTCTTCTCATGGATTGAAATCTAAGTTTAAGAGTGTAAATCAATTGAACGACCATATTAATATTCGTATCTTCACTCCAACGCCAATAACTTTTTTTTGCTTAAAAAAATGAACCTGAAAAACAATAATAGACCAAAAGATAATTAATAACTCACGAAAGTATTTTTGAAATAATAATTAAATTTTCCTTAAGAAACCAGATCAATCCATCCATATCCATTATATATTCTTGAGCTAAGCTGGAAAAATACACTTGGGCCTAATACCAAATGTTTTTTTGAGAGGTAAAAATGACCGAGGTTCAAAAATAGATGCAAAAAAGCAGCCATTGACCTCCAATTTGACTTTTTTGGATTAAAAGTAATGATGTTGATGATGACATGGATGTTAGAGAGACAAGTGGAAGAATAAGTTGTTAGGATCGGTAAACACAGTGAAAATTTTTTAAAATTTTATCGATCTTAATCGGGGATCTATTAACGGTGTTTAAATCGGGTTATAAAGAACTCGTACCTTTTTAACTTAGAGTTTTCACAATCTTTAAGAGCCAACACGTTAGGTCCGCTCCTTCTACCGGTATCCACACGAATGCTCTCCAACCGAGACTGCGTGCTAGGGCCTCTAAATGTCTTCTAGAGTTTTTCTTGCAGCTCTCAATTCTCATGCGCGTATGAGTTTATCTACTTTAACAAGTTTATAATATATGAGAACTATATTCAAATTTCAAAATTAATCATTATTAATTTCGAAATTAATCAAAAATTAATTATCTTGATGAGCTAATTAAATAAATTCAGTTTAAATTAAATCTGTCCAACATTTTTAATTTAACTTATTTATTTAATTCAAATAAAGAGCCATTAGATTTAATTTATCTTCATAAATTAAATCTGAGATACTATATTTCTATTATATTAGTTATTAAATTTAATATATCTTAATAAATTAAATTTAAAACTAACACAATATAATAATATATATATATATATATAATATAAGATATGTATTTCAAAAATATATATCTATATAATATTATTAACGAATTTTATATTATATATATATAAATATAAAATTCGTCCATCCTAAATTAAACATTATCTCGTGTTGGGCCATTCTTGTGTGCGACCCTGTAGGCCCATATGAAGTTGGCAGTGGGCCAAAAACTATACTAACCCAAAAGTCGCAAACGGCCTCTAGCAAGACATTACGACTACCCAATTCATATGAGGATCGTTATCACGATGCAACTTGTCATACAACCATGTCACGTTCCTTTTGTCACACGATATATCGATCAAGGATAAGACATGGATAATGTCATCCTCTTGTTCCTGACCATTACTTTCTTGATTCCTGAGTAGCCTGACAATAGAAATGAAAACTTTTTTCCATTGTAGTATGGTCATACATTTCTCAGAATCACTCATCGAGGGGCCCGGTAATATCTCTCTACTAATGTGAGGGACAAATTCCATCTTGATCATTCATATTCCTCTGCATGAAAAACCACCAAGCCCAATCATAGCTTTTATCATCACTCGGTCAAAAGTGAATTTTGACTAGTTCAAAGCTTAGCAACTCTCATGTAGGAATCCATGATTACCTCAGATCTAAGGGCATTGTGACGTGGTTATACATGAGAAAACCTTATGACTTGATCCATGTAGCTTTCTGATAGTGGGTCGGTCCAGCACCTCGTACTCTTACAAGTGCCTAAGACTTTGTTCGTATCTCCATATCTTATCAAAGTCATACTGGTTTTGTTTCATCTCTATTCCCGCATAGTTGATCGACCAGGGACATTTTAGGACAATCTTCATGAATTATCCAAGTATACAATTATCACAGTTAACATGCAAATAATATGATAATAGAATAGAGAAATTTCATTAAAATAATAATGTTCAAAGTACAATGATTGGCCCTTAGGGCACAATTTCCAACATAAGTTACTTACTGGGTGAGGAATTAAATTTGAATAAGAAATTTTCTTGAAAAATTATGTCACAATAAAAAAGTAATCCTCCGATCCTTAATATAAGACATATTTAGAGAATTGATCTTTATCCTAAATACTCCCTCTGATCCTTAATATAAGACATATTTAGAGAATTGATCTTTATCCTAAATACTCCCTCTGGTCCTAAATATAGGACATAGTTTGTAGTGCAAATTGCACTACAAACTATGTCCTATATTTATGATTGGAGGTAGTATAAGATAAAGTTTTCATAGTTGTCAATGTTTTTTAAGTTTACCACTATTGATGCTCTTTTAATAACAATCAAGGAGAAGAGGGAATGAAGAAATTAAAGAAGATGATTAGGACATTTTGAAAAATACATGTCTTATATTAAGAACCGAAGGGAGTACTACTATAATATATAGTATAATGATTTTAGGTTATTAATAGTGTTTATTAATAAGAAGCTTGTCTGAAAAATTATATCACGAGGAGGTGCTCTTAGGGGTCACTACAAAAAAATGTGATTTAGTAGCGGTTAAAAATGGGTATTAGTAGCAGTTTTAACCGCTATAAACAACATTAGTAGCAGTTAGGAAAACCGCTACTAAATCGTATGTTGCAAGCGGTTTTGTAACGGTTATATAAAACCGCTACTCAAGGAAAATAACCGCTACATCCTTTGTAGCGGTTTCACTCAACCGCTATAACATCCCCATGAACGAAATTTCTTTCAGAGATATTTGTAGCGGTTATATAACCACTACAAATATAAAAAATTGAAAATTTGAAGGCGGGAAAAGAAAAATGACATTTTTTTTCAATTTTGTAGCGGTTAATAAACCGCTACTAATTTTGAATTTTTATGAAATTTGTAGTGGTTATAAAACCGCTACTAATTTCATGAAATTTAAATTTAGTGCCAAAAAATTTAATTTGAATTTAAAAAGGCACGTTTGTTAGTAGCGGTTTAATAACCGCTACAAATATTTAAATTTTTTTAAAAAAAATATACGATCATTTGTTTTTGTTTTTTTAATATTAAATTAAATAGTTTATTTTTTATTAGTTTATCTAATTTAATTAACTTATTATTCAATAGTTTAACTTATTAATAAATTAAAAGGAAAAATTTAATTTAATTGGATTAGTATAAAAATTATATTAATAATATTATTAAGGATACGTAGGTAATAAGGAATTATTATGTTGTCTAATATAATGTAATTGTATATGAAAAATAGATGAAAATGAAATACAGCTCTGAAATATCTGGAAAAAAATGGTGAGAATAAATTTTATATAAAGGAAATAAGTATTGTAAAAAAAATTAAAAAACTTGTTACCATATTTGATCGTATTATTTAGCTCTTCTACTCATAAAAAAGAAGTTGTAAATGAGAGAAAATGAACGAAAGGTAAGGTGAAAAGAAATTGAGGAGTGTTTGAAATGAGTTGTGATAAGGGTATTTATAGGGATCCACGTACTAATTGTAGTGGTTAATGTATCCATTTTGTAGCGGTTTTTAGTTAGTAGTGGTTATTTTTATTTTTGTAGCGGTTTAATAACCACTACAAATATTATTTTATTTTTTTTAATTTTTTTTAAATTTTATTTCCAGTTTTTTTTTTAAAGACAAATGCATAATTTGAATTTGATCACTTATCGTCGCTATCCCGGTGTTCAAATCCCGGGACAGGACCAGCATCACCCATTCCCGGTTCCCGTCCTGGGGGGTAGCCGGGACTGGGAATTCATTCTCGGTCCCAGGAATTCCCGGTTTCAATAATATAATTATATTAGTTAAATTTTTTATAATCTAGTATTTGGAGTGATTATTTAACAACTAATAAGGTCATAAAAATCACACAAATTGAGTTAGAATTGAAAAATAATATATTATTATTATTATTTTTATTATCACATTCATCATTTTTGTTATCATCTTTATATATTATATAGTTAGGATTAGTATCACGATATATATGATTTAACTCTAACTAAATATGTGATATACATTATATCAAATGATAACTTAATTTATGGGGTAACAAATATAAATATAAAAGAATAACTTATTTTTTAAGGAAAAAAACTGGGACCTGAAATTCCCAGGATCACAAGGTGTGATCCTGGTCCCAGTCCCGGCCGGGACGGGAAATTCTAGGGATAAAATGTCCAGGACCGGGTCGGGACAATCGGGACCAGAATACTTTGAACACCCCTAGCTAGGTGCTCTGGTTTCTGAGCAAGTTTGCTGATGATAATATCAATGAAAAGAAGAGGAAAAAAGATAAAATCAGATCCTTTGTGGTTAGGCTGTTGATTTGAATTATCTAACTTAAGTGATGTTTTAATCTCGATTCAAATCGGTGCTATTAGAACCTCTTATCCATCCTACACGGATCATATACAAAATTCTAATTCTCTCATACTTGCCTTCAAACAATATATAGTTATATACTACATCCATTCCGTAATATATGATTTAATTAATTTTTTTAGAGAAATTAAAGAAGTTAAATAAGTTATTTTAAAATATTTATATTTATCATTTTTATATTAAATTAATTTGTTTGACTTATAAAATAATATATAAAATAATAATATATATAACATGTGCTATGATTAAATTATTTATTTAGTTTCTTTAATTTCTAAAATGAATTAAATGAGTGTTATATCCAGGATGAGAGATATTACTACATATCCAGATCATTCAAACACTAAGGCTATCTTCATCAAACTATCTCTTTCATCAAAGAAGTAGCGTATGTATGCTTTTGAACGAAAACAATTATTTATTCTTTTCTACCATACAACGTACCTGTGGTGTTCTTGAGCTCAAGCCGCCGGCAATGCCAGAACGACAACTACGTCCTTTGTGGATCAGATCGAGATGAGAAGAACCGTAGTGTTGACATTTCAGAAGTTTGGGTTTTATACGACGAGGTTGCCTCATGTCGTTTTGCCGTACGTGAAAGCTAAGCAAAATATTCTTGACTATGCTTAATAAGTTCTAATAGGTAAGATTCTTTTTGGAGAAAAATATACTTCATTCTTTGCGTACTATTTTAACACTTGGGTTTCTTCTCATGGATTGAAATCTAAGTTTAAGAGTGTAAATCAATTGAACGAACCATATTAATATTCGTATCTTCACTCCAACGCCAATAACTTTTTTTTGCTTAAAAAAATGATCCTGAAAAAGAATAATAGACCAAAAGATAATTAATAACTCACGAAAGTATTTTTGAAATAATAATTAAATTTTCCTTAAAAAACCAGATCAATCCATCCATATCCATTATATATTTTTGGGTTAAGGTGAAAAAATACTCATGCACCTAATACCAAATGTGTTTTTGAGAGGTAAAAGTGACTGAGCTCCCAAAATAGGTGCAAAAAAGTAATCATTGACCTATAGTTTGACTTTTTTGTACTGAAAGCGATCACATTGATGATGGTGTGGATGTTGGAGAGACAACTGGAAGAATAAGTTACTTACTGGGTAAGGAATTAAATCTGAATAAGAAATTTTCCTGAAAAAATATATCACAATAAAAAAGTAATCCTCCGGTTTTTAATATAAGACATATTTAAGGAATTGATCTTGGTCCTAAATATAAGATAAAATTTTCATAGTTGTTAATGTTTTTTTAGTTTACCATTATTGATGCTCTTTCAATAACAATCAAGAAAAAGAGGGAATGAAGAAATTAAGGAAGATGATTAGGGCATTTTAGAAAATACATGTCATATTATCCAATTCAATTAACTTCCTTAATCTAATCAAATTAGATAATATGTCTTATATTAAGAACCGGAGGGAGTACTAATATAATATATAGTATAATGATTTTAGGTTATTAATATTGTTTATTAATAAGAAGCTTGTCTGAAAAATTATATCACGAGGAGGTGCTCTGGTTTCTGACCAAGTTTGCTGATGACTTTGAGATTCGTGAGCTGATTGGATTCAATAGAGAGGTGCTTCGGATAGAGTGGATGGCAGGAATGACAAGTGGATAATTGAATCGAAGAGTCATGGCGGTGGAGTTGGCGGTGATTCTTTGTTTGAGGACTTTGTTTCAAGCAGTTGTATGCTTGGGTCACTTCACAGAACCAAGATTAGTTCAAATTCCAGGTAGGGCTTGGATTGGGGTATTAATTCTCGATTGAGAAATAGTATTATAATCAAATCAAATTCAAAACCTCCCGCCTGCAAAAAAATAGTTGAGGTGGGTTTTCCATTTCTGTGAATAATATAATGTGTTTCCGGGATTGAGAAGTGGTCAGGATATCAGATTCACAACCACAACTAAAGGGTCCCCGAACCATTTCTCAATCAGGGAATCTTAAGTTTATTACAAAAAGCCTGAGGCTTTCATGCTTATAAACCCTGAACCATCTCGCAAGAGTGGAGGCAAGATCGCTTACTTGAACCCCATCGGCGATCTCGCCACCACTTTTGCGATCAGTCACTCCGCTCAGATGCGTGTCGCCATTTCTGCTCCTTTGCTCCAGTACTCTGTTTTTTCCCCAACCCTAGCTTCTGTTTCATTTAATCACTAGTTCCCAATTATAATAACCTAAAATCATTATAATATATGTATATATATTATATTACTCATGGTTTAGTTCTTAATATAAGACATATTTATATAATTTGATTAGATTAAGGAAATTAGTTAAGCTAATTAATATGATATGTATTTTCAAAAATACTATAGTCATCTTCCTTAATCCTCCACTCTCTCTCCTTTTTTATTATTGTTAAGCGAGCTTTAATATGGGTAAATTAAGAAAAGACTGAAAAATATAAAAACTTTGTCTTATATTTATGACCAAAATCAACTCCCAAATATATCTTATATTAAGGATCGGAGGGAGTACTAAGTTTTTTAATCATGATGTCATTTCCTAGCAAATTTCTTATTTAGACTTAATTCCTTGCCCAGTAGGCAATTTATTCTTCCACTTGTCTCTCCATCCTAGGTGTCATCATTTTCAGTACAAAAAAAAAAAAAAAAATCAAACTAACGATCAATGAGTACTTTTACACCTATTTTGGGTGCTCACAGTCACTTTGACCCTAAAAAAAATATTGGTGTTGAACACACTTTTAAAAAAATCACATATATATTTTTATACCTTAATCAATCGTATGTTCTTTTCCAATTTTGATAAAACTACTGAAATACTCAATAGTGACATTACGTATCACGGCTAACGTCATTATTACTTCATGCATGCGACTTGAATTTCTCAAAACTGTTGTTGCATGCGCTTCATGGAAATCGACAAATAGGTTTTTTTAGCGGAGTAAGAAAATAGGCTTAGTAACAATAAATAATCCCTGATGTACGAGCCAATTAATGTAGGTGGGAGAATAAGGGGAAAGGGAGAGGAGAGAGAGAAAGGAGAGGAAAAGACAGAGAGAAGGAGATAGAATAGAGGAGGGAGGACAACAAGAATGAGGGAACCAGAAGAATGGAAGGAGGAGAAAATATTGAGAGGAGGAAACACAACCATCCTTTATTCCATCATCAAAAAGCTGATTACAACCCAGGCTCTATATATATATAGAGCTTAAGAAATAACAAAGCAATATATAAAGCAATAATTTAAAATTCAAATTCAAATCATCCTGGGTATCCTATTTTATTGAGATATTGCAAATAAAGAAATAAATAAATTATAATTCTAATGGATAAATATTCTTATTAAATATCCCTAATAGATTACCTAATTAATAATAAAATCATAACTAATTTTTCTTCAATGCTCCACCATTTCTCCCATACTTTAAGAACTCGACTTTTGACGAGTTAAAATGAGGCACAATTTAGAGGAGGGAATGGCAGTATACGACTTGTTTCAATTTGGGAATCCTTTCCAGCAGCTGAGGTAGCGCAGGAGGTGTTGTGAGCAACTTGATAAAACTTCAATGTGATATTCTGATATGGAAATCCTCTCCAACATGTGAGGAATAATGCGCTTGTTCAGCAATAAAATCTAGGGAGCCCTTCAAACAGACAAAATACTGTTGGAGTGGACTAAGAAGCTGTGATGAACCCAGAGGATGCGGTTCTTAGATGAGGTGGCGACGTACGTATGTAGTAGTATGAAGTTGATTCTTACTGGTCATATGTTGAGGAGGTGCCACTTGTGCTAGTGTGAAGTGGACAATTTGATCATTATTATGAGAATCTTTGTGAATGACTAGACGGGCAAAATCCTCACTCACAAGAGTGACATGAATGCCCAGTGGGGTTAGCTGTGGGGCTGGCGTTGGCGTGGCCATATGAGTGCCCTGAACGGGTGCACGAATATGTTGGATTGTCCTTTTATCACTGTTAAGTTCTAGAAGTAACCCTTCTTGAGGATTTAGAAGTGAGTACTTTGGATATATATTTATTCTTTGATCATATTATTATTAGATATATTTATTTTGATCATATAAAGAATAGGGTTAAGGTGCAAAAGGAATCACGAATTTCTTTCAAAAGTACATCCAACACCATAAATTATTTTTAGGTGTAAAAATAACCACAAACTTAAAAAAAAGGGTAAAAGTAACTATTCCGTCAAAAGCAAATGACTTCTGTTAAAATTACTAGTGGGCCCCACACTATTAATAAACTAAAATTTTAAAATTCCTTTACTACCCTTCCCATTTGCCTTTCACCCATCTCTCTCAGACGCTCCCTTCATCCCTTCGACTTTCTCATTTTCTTCTTAGATCCGATGGCGGCGGTGGCGGCGACGTCGTCATCCTACACCAAGTGCTGAATCAAGCATAGCAAGGTTGATGATGTCTTCTCAAATCCTCTCTCATTCTTCTTCTTTACTCGTGTTTCACCTCTCACCTGACCGTCGATCTCTGAGTCTACGTTGACGGCATCGTCGATCTCTGCATCTGCGTTTATGGCTTCGTTGATCTCTGCGTCAGCCCTCACTACGCTGTTGATCTCTTTGTTTGTCTACCCTCCTCACTAAACCCAAATGATGGGGAAGAAGAGATCAACGTATGGGACTATTTGAAGGTTCTGAGTTTTTCAACAGGTTCTTTTCGAGAATTTGGCATCTTTTTATGATATTAGAGCTGGTGAGTTGATGTTGATTTCATGGCTCCTTGCAGCACCTCTATTACCCCTTTAGCCTCTTTGATATATATATATATATATATATATATATATTTCATTTTGCCACTGATACGGTGATTATTATTCCACCACCAAAATCATAAAAATCGTTTGCTACTTCCTTATGAAATTCCCAGTTGATGGAATTTCCATAGTGAAAGAGGAAGAGAAGGCTTAAGAGCTTAACCTCGTTTTTCTACTCTTGATTAAGATTGTTTTTTATAGTTTAATTTATGGTTGAGTTTGATGAATTCCAATGAGCTGGAGATGTTATTGCTGTTTATTGTTGATGATTAACAAGCAAGAGGTCAAGGGTCGGAGGGAGACTCTAGTTTTTTTGTGTGCAAGGGATATTGTTGTACTTTCACAGTATATTAGACGGCCGTTACCTAATTTTAACAGTTTTGTCACTTTTGCCCTCTTTTAAAAAGTTTATGGTTATTTTTGCACAAAAAAAAAGTTTATGGTGTTGGGTGCACTTTTGAAAAAAGTTCGTGGATATTTTTACACCTTAACCCTAAAGAATATATTAGTTGATTATTTTGATCAAATGAATATTCTAAATATTATGAAGTTATTCTGAATATTAGCGAATTATTTTTTATTATTAGTTTAATATATTTTGGACAAAATATCTCTCGATATGTCTTGTAAAGTGATTTGGATAAAGATTTGGTTTAGAGTTACCTGCCCGACCGATAAGCTATTACAAGCCTTGATGGGAGGCTATAGATAGCGTAGGCTAGGTCTTATAGTATCAACATGAAAAATCTACTTACTTGCTCCTTAGGGGTTCCCTAAGGGGTGACGACTATTTTCAGACCATCACTGTGCCTCATCTTCTTATTAGAAGAATCCTAAGTTATTTCCTTCTAATATCTTTTTCCCCTTTCAGTTCTCAGGTTATGAGATATAGCATGCATAATTACAATAGTTAGAGGTACTACTGATAAAATCTTCCGCTATTACTCTTTATTTTAGAGTTTATATATTTTATATTTAGGAATTATTTCTATATTTATTTCAACATGTGGCATCAGAGAGCCTGTTCGATTCCCTTGTACCTAATGTCTCATGCATGTTATTATTATGTCTTTCTTATTTTAGAAACTAATACGATATCTGACTATTGGAAAGCAATTATAGAGCTGTGATATTTTTTTCTTTATGAGAAACCTAATGCATACTTTTGGTATTTTTTGGCATGCTCTAGCTGTTCTTGATTTGTGAATCTTTTAATAGAGGATCTTGAAATTAATTTCTGTATACATGTTTGGCTTATGAGTTTTCCCGTGTTCTTTGCATGACTGCCCTCGGATCCTCTCGCTATGTAATTTCAAATTCTTGAATTTTTCTTGAATCTGGGTTTTGATATATGTTAAATTGCCTTGGACAATGAGTTTGGAAATTAATTTTTCTTAAAATGCATGTTATACATGTTTGGAAATTAGTCGCCAGGAAAGGGCGACATGCATTTGCAGGTCCGGTGGGTCAGAACGGGTAAATCTGGTTGGGTTTTAGGGTTCCAGGCGGGTTAAGAAGATGCCCAAAACAGTGTCGTTTTGGGTCTGTGTTGAAGCGCACCCTTTTACTAAAAGGCGCAGACTGGGCCTTGCACTATTTGCGCATGACGTTACTTTTGGGCCTCTGCTTAATTTTGCTTCGTTATATATATATATATATATATGTATTTCTGTTGTTGGCAAAAAAAAAAATATATATATATATATATATTTCTGTTTGCAATTTTTGTCCTGCCTTCTAATTTAATTAGATCGTATGGGCCTTAATTGTATGAATTAATTTTGCTGCTTTGGGCCCATGTTTTATGATCATCTAGCTGAACAATAATTGTTTGGGCTTGTCAATTTCCCCCTCCTTTTGCATTTAACCATTGTTATTAAACCCGGATCGGATTGGCCGGTTGGGCCCCAGAACCAGTGACCCGATCAGAGAACCAGTCCGGTTCGTGAACCGGATCGGTTCATTTTTTTATTTAAAAAAAACCTTTTTTAAAAAAATTTCTTTATAATTTCATATTAATAAGCCTAAAATCTTTACTCTCCTACCAGTTTGGTCTCAGGTTAGCTCCGATTTGACTCTGATCTGATCCACTGACCTTTGACCTAGTATCTCGACCAGTTCACTGACCAGTCTCGGTTTAATAACCTTGCATTTAATTGATCAAGGTTTGAGCAAAAAATCTGCCAGAATTGAGTCAAATCTAAAAATGGGGAAAAGTTTGTGATGGCAACATGGTAATTTTGGGTTAAACCCATCAGCCAATTTGGCTGATCTAAAGGAGCCTTAAGACGTGTTTTGGATGGGCCAAGGAGGGAAAATATGAGTTGCATGGTTATTGGGCTTATGGCTTACTAATACATGTACAAAAAGCTTATGTACATAAAACCAAAGTTTTGGCATTTTTTTTGGGAAATTAGATAATTAGATATTATGACGTAAGCATAATATAAAACATTTCCTCCTTCCTCCTATAGCCCAAAACCGTGCAGTCATGAGAGTAAGAGAGAGAGAGAGAGAGAGAGCTTGGCTTCTAGAGAGAGAAGGAGAAGAAATCTTACAAGGTAGGTCGATTTCTTCGGTGAATTCGTACCTAACATGTATAATCCTTTTCCTAAGCTTCTCTTCTATGTTATTTAAGGTATTTGAAGCACCAATTTTGCTATTCAAAGAGGCTAGGGTTCAGCCATAAGAAGGATAAGCCAAAAGGAGCTTAAGGTAACCTCCGAAACTTCGAATATTGATTGTTCTAGCTGCTGTTAGTAGTTTGATTGGTGGATTTCTGATTAATTTACTTTGAATATGAATTTGGGAAATATGGTGTCCTAGGCGTTGTGCTGCCAAAATTGGGTTTAAATGGTGGTTATAATGTAATTAAATAGTTAATAAAGTGGTTAGGAGTAGAAAGGAGCACGCCTGTGAACTTAGAATTGGAAAACCCCAATTTTCCCAGAGAATCTCAGATTTCGGCCAGGTCCAATTCAAGGGGTTAGAGTTGGATTTTTGATGTTATGATGATTCCATGGAGTTCAGGAGGAAAATTAGGTGGGGTTACAGTTGATCACTTTTTCAGAAAAGTTTGAAAAAGCATAATTACAAAAACACCCCTGAGACCCTGAAATCAGGGCTGCCAAGGGCATTCTGGTCTTTTGGAAGTGAATTTGGTTATTCTAAGTCCTGCAAAATAGATTCCTTGGGGGAAAATATGTTAGACTAGCCCAGGTCAAAATTTTGGGAAAAGTATGGTCAGACCGGGTACGGCCGGGCCGGGTCTAGGGACATTTTGGTAAAATTTCATAATAGGGCCATATAACCGCTAGAAACACTATGGAAGTATCTAAACTTGTACATTTGATGTTTTAAGACTGAGTTGAGAGTTGAGTCGTGGGCACGCATATCAAGGCATGCATTTTGAGGTGCAAAAGGTTTAAGATAGTGAACTTACCTCTCCTGCATGAATTTGATATTTGTGCTTGTGTATTGATGCATGTGATTGCTTTGCTTGATTATGTGAAACATATATGAATGATTGAAGCTCTGTTTCTGTTTATACTGGGGCCATAGTTTTGTTGCATGAAACATTGAGCGCGCAGATATGTCATTGTGCTAGCATGAGTTTATGTAAGGCAAGTATGTCATACATTAAGCACTTATCTTGCATGCATGTTGGTATTATTTGCTATTGGGATTCTCCCGAATCTCACCCTTCCCTACCAATAATTTAGACAGGTGAATACAGAAGGTATGCAAAGATTAGAGACGAGAAATACATGAGAGAATTACAGTGGTGGAACGAAGACGGGAAGATGTCTCCATTTCACTAGGACAGGTTTAGATACTCAAGTAGCCCGTGCGGCTACATTAGTGGTAATTATCATGTACGAACCCTTATGGGGAATTCCTATAATCATGCACATATTATCAGTATATTTATGCTATTCCTGTGTTGCCTACTGAACAGCGTATCATTTTCCGCAAATACTCTGAAAAAGGTGAAACTAAGATAAGGGTGTGACACATTATATTTTCATTAAACTTGGCATCAAGAAAGTTCTAGTACTCAATGATACTAGCATGAGACGTGAGATGACATTATGAGATGTAATTGTCTCATTAAATTAATCTCAATTAAGAGCTAGTCATCACCAGTACATAAGGATAGAGCAAAATCAATGGTTGTTTATAGGCTAAAGGACAAATTTAGAAATTCTCATAATTGTTATCACATTGTTTTGTTGATTATAAAGTGATTCTCCATAATAGGGTAAGATGCCTCTATTAATTCGGTGGAAGCGATTCTTAGTTTATTATCTCATGAGCCATTACTCTTTTTCATAAGTACATGTATGGATATTAGGTATTTATTCAAAATGTGCATATATCAGTTTTGTTCATACTTGGAAAAGAATGAGATTATAAATTAGGGTTATAAAGCCATAGCTCCAAAGCCATAAAGTAATGGGCATATAGAGAATAATATGCTTATAGTTAAAAGGCTTGATTGGAGGCATTAATGGATATATACTTGCTATTAATTATGTTCTAATCCGTGAAATAATTCATCTCTCCTGATAGTTGACCTTTCACAATACCCAAATGCTATTTGCTTTATAATTAAGTAGTGTTATTTTGACATATTTGGAGTATATATAGCAAAATTGGTGGTTAATTTGATAAACAGATTAATATAGTCAAATTAATAGGAAGAGATGGGTGACATGATAAGTACATCATCAGTGGACTGAAACTTAGTCTATATGTAAATTTTTTTCGAACTTGAACCCACTTAATATAGGTGGAATTGTTGCGAGGAAAAATGTAATATTAATAGACATTTTACATGATACGGTTTTCCTCTTAAAGGACACAGTAAAGACAAGTATGTATATTTTAAATGAGATTCTAACAAAATTTATGTTTAAATTCTTTTGAAACCCTAAAGGTTGGAAGCTCGATTTAAAATATACTTTTACATAGAATTGTCTTATAAAAGAAAGAGTGTGAAAGGAAAATATCCTGAGACTGCATATTTTGGTAAAATTGCAAAGATGTCTTAGAATTTAAGTGAGCCATCCATTTTATTTTTATAGTTTTGTGTAGTATTTTGAAATTCCAGATTATTTAGGAATGCCAAAATTAGTGGGAGTGATCAAACTCATTGAGAGTGATCACATATGGAGGATTCCTGTAATATCCCAAAATTTATACACCAAAGATTCAATGTATATTTATTCAATAAATAGAATCAAGGGTGAATTTTGGAGAATTTGATTATGCTGCTAGTGAAAATTTCCTATGAGGTAGTGAGTTTGTCATATAGTTTTGGATGAACACATGATGTTCAAAAATTGTGAAATTTTTCAGCATGAAAGTAGACATTCCAAGCTTTAATTTGATAATACATATGAATTATTTTGACCTATACACTAAGAGTTATGAATTTTTGAAGTTTACCCAGTGAAACTAGCTACTTTGTGAGGCAGCGTCCAAAGATTAAAATTCTGGGAATGTTGAACTTTTGTTGTCTAAAGACTATATTTTTCCTTGAAACTAGACTCAATAACGGTTTCATAGCCTTTGGAATCACTCCAATTCAATGTCTACAAATAAATATATGAATTTTCAAAGTTTGATGAAAATTCTACCAGATTTTCAGTAAAGTGTAAAAATCACAAAATATAAGGGCAATTTTGGAAATTTGGAAAATTTATCTTTACTCTATCCATTAAGATGTCCAGAAGCTCAAAAAATCAAGGAAAACAGCAGAAAAATCAGAAAAAAAAAATCGAAAGAGGAAAGAAGGTGATGAATAGTAAAAACTTTAGAGAAAATTCGCCGATTTCACTACCGAATCGTAGCTTTTGTCCGAAAAGTCCTTCACAAATCGTCTTCTTCTCATCATGAGCTTAAATTCTATGGTTTTAGATTTTTTATTGGTGGAGTTTGGTGTCATCTACTCATGGTAGGTACTGCCGGAATCAAGAACTGGTTGCAGAATCGTGCTCAGGTAAGCCTAACTTCGATTTGAGCCGAATATTGTGATGTTTGAGTAATTATTCATGAAGTTGTGTTATTTCCTTGATTTTCTAACACCATGAAAATGAAGCTTAATGGTCTTGTAATCATGAGAAATGGGTTAAAGAAGGTTTGATGATGTTAGATTATAAGTCTTGAAGCTTAATTTGCGAAATTGGATTCTTTAGGAAAGGGTTCTGTTCAGTTCTGTATAAAATCTGGGGAAGGAGTTGGATTTTGATGTTTTTGAGTATTCCATTGGATTCTACACAAAAACTTATGTGGAATTACTTGTGGTTGTAATTTTTGGATGATTATACATAATTCTAGAATTTTTGGAAGATTAGAGTTGTTGCTGTCCAGATCCGTTTCTGGAAACTAGTATTGTTGTGGCGTATTTTTCAGTAGTCAAACCTCATCCAAATTGCCGGATATTTTATAGGGTGAAAGTAGACATCCTGGGATTCTATTTTGATACACAATCTAAGCCATTTGGTCTAGTAGATTGAAAGTTATGATTTTTCATAGTTTGACTATGTTTCTGGAGTGCAATTTGGAACAGTAGGGTTTTGGCGAATTTCTGCGAATGTTATGGTTGTAATGGCTAGACTTGGATATTTTTCCATGAAAATACACTTAAAGAGCTTTACTAAGGCTTTCGAATAAGTCAATTTGGAATTTTCTAGAATTAGTTATGATTTTTTAAAATTGACTGAAAATATGCCAGTTTTATAGAAAACTGTGAAACTGCTTTGAGTAGAGTTGTATTGAGCAGAAATTATTGAAACTATGATAGATACTATGATTTAAAGGCATTAGTGGTACGAGTAATAACCATTTACTTGTTACCTTAAATTTGGATAGGAATTGGAAATTTTCTGAGCCAAAATCAAAGTGAGGATGACTGAAAAATTGGGAAAGAAGACAGGTAGTAACTCTATCTTTTATAAATTATGTGAATATTTCATATGTTTATGTAAGCCATCTTCTGTGATATAATTGATGAACACTATTTTGCTGAGTAGGGCAATTTGTGCGAGTAGGCACTTTTACCTGGTTGTTGAGTAAGAATCCAACTGAGGTGTAAGGATAGTGGGGGATTGAGCCCCTGACTCATGTATACATGCCATGATGATTGTTTGTGTTGTTAATATGTTGCATAACATGAAGCATAACATATTTAATTTTCACGTATTATATGATTGATTGTGTGTTACTACTGAGATTCTTTTAAATCTCACCCTTTTTCAAAAATTAAAATATTCCAATTGAGGGTAGCGGCTCAAAGAACAAATCCGTGGCTACCGGCAAGTAGAATCCGGTGCACATGTAGAGACTGTTGTTAGTTAACTAGTTTGTACTTTAGTTCGTTATGAACACTTTGTACATGTATATGTATATATTCCAAACCCTACAGGGAATTTCCTGTATTGTAAATAAGTATTTAATGTCAGTATGTTTCCGCTATTTTTGTATACCTTACGGAACTGTGTGCTTATTACCCTGTGAATATCGAAATATTAAGGGGTTTGACAATTCCTACCTCTAATGGTAGAACATTGATTTTACATGGTACTCACCTTGTTGGGCTTCAAAGTTCAATCTATCAATGGATTCACTTAAGACCAATAGTGATTAAAAATTTTAGCAATTCATGGTTACTACGTAATATACTTTAGGAAATATGACTAGAACATAAATATTGAGAGTGATCATAAATCCCAAATGTAGGCATTAATTCATGATAGACGTAAGGTAAGTAACAACATAAGTTTATTTGTAAAGTTGCTAGTATGCAACATTAAGTAATACAAATAAAGTTATCTGCTATAACTTCTCTATGAAGAGAGAATTGATTTAGTGAGGTATTTCCTCCTATATTCATGTATAAGTCATTCCATAACTTCATAGTAGTTAACTATATATCTTAAGTTAAGATGTCATTTGTGTCTTTCCATTTTTGAATATAAGGATGTGTGTGTGTGTGTGTGTGTGTGTGTGTGTGTGTGTGTGTGTGTGTGTGTGTGTGTGTGTGTTAGTAGAGATTGTCACATAAATATAAAGAGACTTTAGTCAACAAAATTAGGCGTTTATTTTGTCATGAGCAAACCTCACAATAGTGATAGTTAAGGTATCATGATGTGAATACATACAGGACTATGTTGAGAACATCATAGTGATAGTTAAGGTATCATGATGTGAATACATACAGGACTTTGTTGAGAATATCATAAATTTTATTATATCACTGGATTGGTGGGAGTTGAGTTATCTATATGGTACAAAATGATGATTCATTTATAACTTGTGCATTTTGACTTAAGTGGTTATAAATGACTACATCATCATTATTCAAAGTTGTGATTTGACTATGTTAGGTGTGGTATACTTTTGGAATGCATGTAGAGATTATTCATAATATTTGAGAATATCATGAGTAACCTACGATCGCAAGCATTTGAACATTCATGGATAATGGTGGTTGTTGAGAAGTAATATCTATCATGAAAATATGATTAGATTGTCCATATGTGTCTAATATCATCTTATTTCTTCTAATTTAATTTCCAAAGCGTAGGGTTGCTTAAATGTGCACACAAAAATGCCATTGTAAAGGAATTTTAAGAGGATTGTCAAACATATTTTTACTTGAATAATGACTGAAGAGCTACAAGTCATGTTGTGGAATAATTAGTTTGTTTATTCTTGTAAGATGCGTTAATTATAAAAAAGTTGATATTATGGTACATCTTTGCATTTGCTGAATAAGTTGCATCATGGAGGGGTATAAGATTGGTAAACAGTCATTGATTGCTTAGTTCCACCATGCATTGCTTGACCTAGTAATTCTTGGAAGCAAGTTACAAAATTGCCAATTAAGGAATTCCATCAGAGGGTTTTGGAATTATTAAATTAATTCAAACCAATTAAGGGTGCTGTATGACTATAGAGTCAAATGGGTCATAAACACATAAAGCATATATCCTTTAATAAAGAGCATGCATTTTAGAGAAAGGGTTAAGGAGTAAATTTACCAACAAAGTTTTAAGGAAGGAGCACTTAGCACAATTATATTTTAAATGAGGCAAAAATACACATAAGGAATTAAAAGTGGAGCATCCAGCACAAAACCGTTAAGTTTGACCTAACTCGGTTAAGGGTTTTCTTCTCTTATAATTTAATGCCGTTAGGTCAAACTTAACGGTTTTGTGCTGGATGCTCCACTTTTAATTCCTTAAGTGTATTTTTGCCTCCTTTAAAACATAATTGTACTAGGTGCTCATTCCTTAAAACTTTATTGGTAAATTTGCTCCTTAACCATTACAGAAATTAAAAGGATCAAATATCTCATTAGGGATGTATCACATTTGGTAATCTAGATGAAACATTATTAAGTGATGAAATTCAAGTTAAAGTTTGTTGTCTCAATTATTCATACCTAAATTATTAGATTTTAGCAAACATTTAATTTGGAACAGAATAAACGTTTTGGGTTTATTCATCAAGTTTTGACCCATTAAGTAAGGGTACTACTTATGATACATAGAAGGTAATGCTCGATCAAAGAGGACTTATCATCATGATTCCTGTAGTATTGCTTAAATGAACCATACTCACGAAATGACATTAGGTTGCGGGCTAAGTAGGAGAATGCTAGATATTTTATTAAAATGATAATATTTTGTCTCTTTGTTTATTCAGATTATATATAGATATATACATTTATTCTTTGATTATATAAAGGATATACTAGTTGATTATTTTGATCAAATGAATATTATAGATATTATGAAGTTATTTTGAATATTTTTGGATTATTTTTAATTATCAGTTTAATATATTTTGGATAAAATATCTCTCGATATGTCCTGCAAAGTGATTTAGATAAAGATTTGGTTTAGGGTTACCTGCCTGACCGGTAAGCTGTTACAAGCCTTGATAGGGAGGCTATAAATAGCGTAGGTGTTCGCCGTTTAGCTTCCACAAGCGTACGGGTCGCAAGTAATAAATTAGTGAGAAAGAAGTGTCGAACCACAAGGACTATGACAAAAGTGAGTTAACTAATTTAATCATGTTCTTAATTAGGTTGAATGGCATCATTTAGATTTGATCAAGTTAAATAAATACTTTTGATGAAAATAACAAAGGAAAATAGTGGAAATTGAGAAATTGGGTTTAACTTCAAGAGATATAAACTTAGGATTACTTCTTCCCATTGTATTTCATGAAACTACGCAAATATTCACTTATGCTAGTTAAATGAGTCTATATGCTAGTTGAAGATCCGAAAATCATCAACCAAGCTCTCTCAAGTCAAGATTGATTTTTAATCTTCATTAAAAATATTCAATCTCTTGTTTACAATTAATGAAAATCATCTTTCCAAAACAAGCCTTTACTTGACTATGCTAGGTTGTTAGATATATCTCTATTCTAACAACAAACCATCCATTTAATCCCTAAACTTCAAGTCTAGCATGATTTTTCTTAAGTTCTACAATCAAAATAGCTCTCTCAAGCATCTTCCAATTGAACAACTCTAATCATGTGGTAATCAAGCACAAGATAGCATTAAGCTCAAAGAAAAATCAACATATAATACTCATTAACCAACAAAAGCAAGATAATCTAGTAGTTTCAATCCATACAATGGGTAAAAGTAATCCTAATTAAAGAGTTTTAGCTACTCTTGGTCTGTACATGCCAAAATCTCAGTACACAATCATAATCCATATCAGCAAAATAGAGAAAAAGGAGAGAAGAACAAGAAAAACTCAAGAATTGAAGCTCCAAATCCTTTCTTAATCCAATCCCAAGCTCCAAGCTCTCCAAAATGCCAAACCCAAGTAGACACTATGTTCAAGAAGTCCAGCCCCCACTTGTATTTCAGGATTTTTCCTTTTAAATGACCTAGAAAGTAAAACGTGTAGCTACTGATCGCGTTTTGGTTGCAGCCAGAAATTCTTGGTTGCAGCCAAAAAACGTCTGTCTTGCTCTGTTTGTCATCTGGCTGCAGCCAGAAATGGCTTGGCTGTAGCCCAAAACTTTCTGGAGGTCTTCTGGCTGCAGCCAAGCATTTGTCTTTAACTCTTCTAGCTTTTTCCAGTGATGCAAATGGTGTTCTACTCTTCTTCCTAATTTCTTAATCCATGATTTGTGTGTCCAATGGCTCTTTGTGTATCTCAATTGTGATCCTATCAACACAAAAAAGTCTATACAAAGCAAAGGGTGATGTATGATAGCAAAATATTCACATTTAATCAAAGAATTATGCCCTTTTTAACCAAACACTCATTAGGCACATTTCCTTCACACTTCAATCCTAATATACCCATTAATCAATCAAAAAGTGTGATAAATTGAGTGTAAATGTGCCATTTTGATATGAATTTCACAAGGCTAACAGTAGGCCAGGTCTTCGAGTAACAACGTGGAAAACCCACTTACTTGCTTATTAGAGGTTCCCTGACTGGTGACGGCTATTCCTAGATCATCACTGTGCCTCATCTTCCTGTTAGAAGAATCCTGAGTTATTTCCTTATAATCTCTTTTTCCCCTTTTCAATTCTTAGGTTGTGAGATATAACATGCAGAATTACTATGGCTGGAGGTACTACTGATAAAGTCTTCCACTGTTACTCTTTATTTTAGAGTTTATATATTATGTATTTAGGAATTATTTCTATATTTATTCCAACAGGGTGTTCTTCTCTTAAGTGCCTTGCCCAACTAAACCATCTAATAATATAATATCATGTATAAAAAGTGATCAAATAAATTTATTTATCAATTACTTCATATAATCACCTTTAGATACAATTTATCCCTAATTATGCTCACTTAACGAATTAATAAGTGTTAAAAGCCTAAGATTAGATATAAACATATATGAAAATAATTGGTTTTATCACTAAATTAACAACATAATCTTCAACTTGATATACTCAACACATCGCGACTGGCTAATTGAAACTCAACATAAACGAAAATTAAAGGATCGATTTTTACCATGATGATCGATGAACACAATCAAATTATTAGCTTCATAAAATCTCTCAGAATCATATGAATACAAAAAATCATTCAACATAAAACACAAGCCAAAACAAAAAGACGCTAAACAAGTCTTCACGTATGCGTTTCCACGCTTTAAACTTGCATCCTCTTTCTCCCATGTACATTTCTCCAGGAAAACACTTGTCAAGACATTCTTACACCGTAGCGAGGCCTTCAAGAGTTTAATGGGAGAATTACAGCTAGGTCCCAAGCAAGAAGGAAAATGAAGAAATGGTCCCTTGAAATCTCAAAATGAAAAAATGGTCCCAAGAAGTTGTCAATGGAGACTCCTGGAGTTGTCAACGACCTGCACCTAGGGTTGTTAATGGGACCATTTTTTCATTTTGAGATTTCAAGAGATCATTTCTTCATTTTTCTTCTTGTTTGGGACCTGGCTATAATGGAATACAATGCATATGAACTTTTACAAAAATGGTGAATGGTGATGTATATAAACTTTTACAAAAATGTAGAAGCATAAAATATAAGAGAGATGGAATTAGATAATAAGTTAAATTTTGGAATCTACGGATTTTAATGAATCTTAAATTAGACAAAGGGAAAAATGAGGGCCTAGTGTGTATATTAATAGGATAAAAATAAACATACATATATATATATATATATATTTTAAAAGCACACACTCAACAAATTAATATTCTTATTGACACACCCATCGTATGACTCACACACACACTAACAATTAAATCACTCATCCTTTTCTTCATTTGGATGGAGTCACAAGGACCCCACAACACCCTCCCACTCTCTCAAACACACGACAACACACACACACTTCACATATTTCCAATTTCATTTGACCAACACACCTATCTTTGGCTATTAGTATATTTAGTTACTTGTAACAACTTCGGTTATAGAATTAGTTAGAATAGAAATTTAGTTTATTCTTTTATTCTTTATTATTTGTACAGATAACACCCGGATTATTAGCCTATATAAAGGCTACTGTATCTCACTATTGCATAATGGAAAAAGATCATTTTTCCTCCATATTCGTTTCTTTTCTTGCTTAAATTGTATCATGGTATCATAGCTACAAGGAAGTATTTGACTCCTTGTTTTTCTTCTCAAATTTTTTTTTCTGTTCATCTGCATCTCAATTTTCGGTGTAGAATTTTCTCTTCATCATTTGTCTATATTGGCCTTACCTGATTTTCTCTCTCTCACTTTACCATTTTCGGTATGGCAAACCTGATGAACTCATCTTCTTCATCGTTCTCTTCTTTACACAGTTCTGAAACCCTATCTGCTTCTAATCTTGATCCTTTGCAAAATTTTTCCCACCCGTACTACTTACATCCTAATGAAAACCCAGCTTTGGTTCTGGTTTTGCCTATCTTAATCAGTACAAATTATCATTCTTGGGCGAGAGCCATGAAAATGGCCCTAATGTCGAAAAACAAGCTATGCTTCTTAGATCCGACTCCACAGATTCCAGTAAGCAATGATCCTCTTCATCCGGCATGACAGCGATGTAATATGATGGTGCTGTCTTGGTTGACGTGTTCCATTTCTTCTTCCTTGGCACAGAGTATCCTCTGGATCGATAAAGTGAGCGATGTTTGGGAAGATCTTCGTGAGCGATTTTCTCAGAATAATGTGTTCAGAATCGCAGATCTTCAAGAAGAAACCCATGGTTTGAAGCAGGGCGATCTTACTGTAAGTGATTACTTTACAAATTTAAAAATTCTATGGGATGAGTATTTGACTTTGCGGCCTGCTATTTCATGTTCTTGTACACCTAAGTGCTCTTGTGGTGCGATTGAGTCTTATCGGAACCATCTGGATCAAGATTATACAATTCGGTTTTTGAAAGGTTTGAGCGATCGATTCTCATCTGTGAAATAACAGATTATGTTGATTGAGCCATTACCAAATATTAATCGAGTATTTGCATTGGTTCAACAACAGGAGAGGGAATTAGGATACTCTATTGCTAACACTGCTGCTTTGTTGGCTAAACCAACTGTCTCTGGTGTCAAATCTCCTATTCTAGGTTCAAATAAACAAAACTCATCTGGTTCTACAAAACAATGCACATTTTGTGGATGGTATAGGCATACTGAAGCTAATTGCTACAAGAAACACGGTTATCCTCCGGGTTTCCAGTTTAGGACTAAAAGCGTTAATGCTGTGTCATCTGATATTACTACTTCTGGTATAACTCCTTCTGAGCCTAATAAGATTGCTACTGAAACTTATAGCTTCACTCCAGATCAATACAGAAAGCTGCTAGCCCTTGTTCAGACAGATAATGCTTCGTCTCAACCCTCAGTCTCTGTTCACAGTGTTTCGGCTATTGGTACAGTAGCCATATGTTCTTTTCATTCTAATGCTAACTCTTTGATAATTGATTCAGGAGCTACTGACCATGTTTGTTCCAATCTTGCTTTATTTTCTTCTTACACACGTATACCATGCATTGTTGTTAATCTTCCAGATGGTACTTGTGTTTCTGCTTCTTTCAGTGGCGCTATTGTTTTTTCCCCTTCGTTTGTGATTCATGATGTCCTATATGTACCAAATTTTCTTTTCAACTTGATTTCTGTTTCCAAACTTACTTCCTCTATTCCCTGTCTGGTTTTATTTCAGAACTCATAGTGCCACATTCACCTCTAGTCTTTAGAGAAGATGATTGGTTCAGCTGAAGGCATTAATGGGCTATATATCATGAAAATTGCAGATACTGCTTCACCCTTGGTTAGTAATGTCTCCACTGCTCCTCCAGATCAGCCTCCATTTGATTTGTGGCATTTTCGTCTAGGTCACTTGTCTAGGAGTACTTTGTATACCATTCACAAACAATTTCCAAATGTTTCTTACAGTTCATCTTTCAATTGTTGTGACATTTGTCATTTTGCTAAGCAACGAAAGCTGCCTTTTCCTGTAAGCAACGGTACTTCTAATAAAATGTTTACACTAGTTCATATGGATATTTGGGGTCCATATCATATGCCTTCAATTCATGGCCATAAATATTTTTTGATAGTGGTAGATGATTATACACGTTATACTTGGATTTACTTGCTTTCTAATAAATCTGAAGTTCGCTCTTATGTTCAAACTTTTATCAAAATGGTTTCTACTCAATTTTCCTCTAATATACAAGTCATTAGGTCTGATAATGGCTTAGAATTCCAACTAAAAGAATTTTATGCTCAACATGGTATTTCTCATCAGACATCTTGCATTGAAACTCCAGAACATAATAGTACAGTTGAGCGAAAGCATAGCACATTCTTAATGTTACTAGAGCACTTCTGTTTCAAGCTAATCTTCCTAAAATTTTTTGGTCATATGCATTGTCTCATGTTGTTTATATCATTAATAGGTTACCTACTCCTGTTTTACAAAATAAGAGCCCTTATGAACTATTGTTTCATCAAACTTCAGATTTTAGTATGCTGCGTGTGTTTGGTTGTTTATGTTTCTCTTCCACTTTGGTTCATGGTCGCACTAAACTGGATAAGAGGGCCAATAAATGTGTTTTCTTAGGTTTCAAATATGGTACTAAAGGATATGTGATCCTGGATATTCATACTTGTCAGATATCTGTTTCACGCAATGTTTATTTTTATGAATCTCATTTTCCTTTTTGTCATAATCCATCCCCTGTTTTGCCTACTACCTTGCCTTTACCTCAGACCCTTCCACCATTAGATTTTCCTGACCCACTCAATTCTTCTAATACATTGTCAGCTTCTCCTTCTATTCCTTCTCCTTCTCATATTCCTCCTGCATCTGATTCTGCTTCTTCTTCCACTCATTCTTTGCCTCCCCTTCATCGTTCTATTATATCACATAAGCTTCCCCGGTATCTGCAAGATTATCATTTTGCTCTTCAATGGGCTTCAGTGTTACCAGCTTCTTTGGAGACAGGTATATCTCATCCACTTTCTAAAGTTCTCTCTTATCATAAGTTGTCTTCTTCCCACTATCGTTTTGTGTGTTCTATCTCCTCTGATGATATTCCTAAGTCGTATAATAAAGCTATTCAACATGAGGGTTGGCAAAATGCTATTGCTACTGAACTTGATGCTTTGCAACAAACCAAAACTTGGGTGATTGCTGATTTACCACCTGGTAAGCATTCTATTGGGTGTAAGTGGGTTTTTTCTAAGAAGTATAATTCTGATGGCACTCTTAATCATTATAAGGATCACTTGGTTGCTCGAGGTTATACACAAGTTGAGGGTCTAGATTATAATGACACATTTTCCCCTGTTGCCAAATTAACCACTGTTAGATTATTACTTGCATTGGCAACTTCTCATAACTGGCATCTTAAGCAATTGGATGTTAATAATGCTTTCCTACATAGTGATCTTGATGAGGAGGTGTATATGATTCCTCCCCCTGGTTTGTCTGTCCCTGCTGATAAGGTTTGCAAATTACAATGTTCTCTTTATAGTCTTAAGCAAGCGAGTCGTCAGTGGTACTTTAAATTGTGACAAGATCTTCTTGCCAAAGGTTATCATCAGTCCTAATCTGATCATTCCCTTTTTATCAAGAATACTGATTCTTCCTTTACTGCCTTACTTGTTTATCTTGATGATGTGCTTCTTTGTGGGACTGCCTTGTCTGAAATTAATTCCATCAAGTCTTATCTTGATGATTGTTTCAAATTAAAGGATCTAGGTGATGCTCAATATTTTTTGGGATTGGAAATCGCTCGTTCTGCTACTGGCATCTCTTTATGTCAGCGGAAATTTGCTCTTGACATTTTATCTGAATTTGGTTTCTTGGACTGTAAACCTGTTAAGACTCCTATGGCTCATCATTTGAAATTGTCTAAGGATTCTAGTGTTCTGTTGACTGATTCTTCTGCCATTGCTCAATATCGTACTATAGTTGGTTGATTGCTTTATCTTTCGAATACCCGGCCGGATTTATCTTTTGTTGTCCAACAACTGTGCCAATTTGTTCATATGCCTACTACTGTTCATCTTCAAGCTTTGTTCAGGGTTCTGCGTTATGTTAAAGGGGCCCCTGGTCTTGGTCTTTTCTTTCCTTCTTCTTCTTCTATGAAGCTTAGTGCCTTTAGTGACAGTGACTGGGCCGGCCGTCTTGATACCCACGCTCTATTACTGGTTTCTGTGGTTTTTTGGATCAAGCTTTGATTACATGGAAATCTAAGAAGCAACCTATTGTATCTACTTCTTCTTTTGAGGCTAAGTATCGCGCTCTTGCTGCTACAACTTGTGAGTTATAATGGTTATGCAATTTATTACGTGATTTGGCTTACCACAGACTGGTCCAGCTCCTCTTTACTGTGATATTAGTCAGCCCGCCATATTGCTACTAACCCGACTTTTCATGAGCGTACCAAGCATCTGGACATTGATTGTCATGTGGTTCGTGAGAAGTTAAAGCAGGGTCTCATCCATCTTTTACCTATTAAATCACAAGATCAACTTGCAGACATTTTTACAAAACTCCTGATTCCTTCTGTTTTTTGTACACTTCTTACCAAGCTGGGAATGATTAATATCCATTCTCCAGCTTGAGGGGGGGTATTAGTATATTTAGTTACTTGTAACAACTTCGGTTATAGAATTAGTTAGAATAGAAATTTAGTTTACTCTTTTATTCTTTATTATTTGTACAGATAACACCAGGATTATTAGCCTATATAAAGGCTACTGTATCTCACTATTGCATAATGGGAAAAGATAATTTTTCCTCCATATTCGTTTCTTTTCTTGCTTAAACTGTATCATTGGCTTCACATTCAAATAGTGTAAGGATAGCACACATAATCAATTGTCCACTCTTCTTTCCATTGCCGACACCTCAACTCACTCTCAACCATATATCTATTAATTAAATCATTCCCTCACTCTCTCATTTCACCAAGTCGTTCAGAGAAGAGAGAGCAAAAGAAAAGGAAAGAAATAGAGAAAAAGAGAGAGAAGTGAGTGAAGGAGGTGAACCGGAGGAAGAAGTTAATGTTGGAGAGAAGGAAGCTCCAACTTCACATGCAACATCATAAACATATTTAGGTGAGTCTCCTACACGTTTTTTTTATTTTCCCATTGGATTTGAGTGATTTTCTGGGCTGTTTTGGTGGCTAGAAGTGAGCAAAGTCGCCGGAAAAATTCTGTCAACCGATAAGTTTTAAGCTAGAGATTGCATGTCAATTTTGGGTTGGATTTCTGGTCTCTTTGGTTTTGAAATTTGATCATTAACCTTAGAACATATGTGTAGGAGAGTATAGAGTTAAAATTCGTGAGGTTTAGAATATAAATTCATGGTTGCAAGTTAGTTTTCTTCATCCTGTTCTGCTCATCGAAAAAGCAGAGCATCTACTGAAAACTTGCAGAAGCTTAAACAGAGGCTATAGATGGAGTTTTTGATTGGGTCTTTTTGTATAGAAATTTTAGTATGTGTAGTTGATGATAGAATCAAGAAGAGTTCAATTTGGAGTGAAAATGAATGAGTTCTTAATTTTTAAACTCAGATTGTCAAACCTGATGTTTTTGGGAGATAGTCAGCTTCATGTTGCATTTTGACTAGACAAATATTATCTAATATTTATGAAATTTTATGGGAATATAATATACATTTATAGCTTTAAAATGAGTCTAAGAATGCATCACTTAGATACCTATAGAGAAAGTTATGATTTTTGAAAATTAAGACAAAAATAGGGGAAGTTCTATATATTCAGGTTTTGGCAACTTGGTTATGTGATGTTTTTGAATAGTATAATCTTGTCAAATGGCCATGAACCTTTCCAGAACAAAAGTATATATACTAAAATTTAATTTGTATAAATTTTTTGTTATTTAGATTAGTATATTAAGATATATGAATTTTTGAAGTTTAGTTGCAGCCAGATTATTTTTCTGGAAGCCAGATTGGTTTTGATGAAATTTTGAAAAACTAAACCTTGACCAAAAATTATGAAACTTTCCAGATTTAAAGTATACATTTATAGGTTTAATTTGATAGGTAGTTTGTAATTTTTAGACTTTTACACTAAAAGATATGAATTTTCAAACTTGTGCCTTGTTTCTGGAAGGAAATCTAGAATAGTAGTGATTGGGCCAATTTCTGGGAAGAATATGTAATAAGGGACTATCTTTGGTATTTTTCATGAAAGTACATTTAAAGAGCTTCATTTAAACTTTGGAATCAGTCAATTTGGAATTTCCTAGAATTAGTAATGAATTTTCGAAGTTGACTGAAAATCTGCCAGTTTTCTAGAACTGTGAAATTGCACTGTGCATAATTGTACCATGTAGAAATTGCTGAAACTGTGATAGATAACCGGCAGAATATGAATAAAAGGTAGTAGTAATGCAAGAAATAACCAGTTACTTGTTAACTTTAATTCATAGGAATCAGTAATAGCCAAGCCGAATTCAAATTATTGGACAGACAGAGGAATTGAGAAAGGAGTCAGGTAGTAACTTTTTCTTGCATATACTATGTGATAATTATATGTTTGAATATGCCATTCTCTATAACATGAGCATAGTGTCTTGGACACGCATATTAGCTTAGTTGTGGTCTGGAACCCAACGGAGGCGCAGAGTTCAGCCAGGGTTGTAAATAGTCGTTTGGCCTTGGACAGTGTACACATAGCATTCTATCATGCACAACAGCCTATCATCTTACATGATATGGTGTATTGTATATTTATTTTCACATTTATATATTTGAAAAGTATGTTACTACTGAGATTTGCTCAAATCTCACCCTTTTTCAAATTTAAAAATTTTCTAGCAGAAGGTAGCGGCTCTAAGGGAAAAACTGTAATTACCGGCAACTCAGGGTCCAGTGCAAGCTGGAGTGCAGTTGATCATCTTTAGTTGTAATTTTATTTCTTTTGGACTCTGTATATAATTTTTTCAAACCCCATAGGGATTTCCTGTAGTGCAAACAAGCACTTATTATCAGTATATTTCCGCTATTTATGTATGCCCCTTGAAATATGCATTTATTATTCTGCGAATATCAAAATATTAAAGGGTTTGACACAATTGTACCTATCTGAGGGAAAATAAGGAGAGAGAAGACTAGCATACTGGGGCGAATTCACGTTCGGATTCAAGTCAATTTTCCAATGCTCCATAACTCAAACATAATAATGCTTACGCAATTATTATACTACTATAGTCTAATTAGGATTTGCACAGCAGATCACCAAAGGTAGGAGAGAAAAGAGATTGCCAAATAACTCAATGGCATGAGTAAGGTTCACATGAGAGAGGCACATCTTATTTATAGAGGTATAGGAAGACCACTAAGTAGGAAGTTATATGTACTCGTACTTGCCCTCTAAGTAATAATCAAGAAATTAATTCTTGATTAATTTCCTAATATACAATTACTGATTTCTCAATTAACAAATCCATAATTAATACTGATTTATTTTTTATTTGATAAGGCTACTTATTTCCTAATCAAATAGTCCGGCCCTTCAAGGGTAGATCTGGACCCAAAGTCCAACACTATCGGAAGGCAAAGCAAGTTGAAGAGCAAGTATGTGAAATCTTTCAATAATTCAGCCAAGAGAACGTTTTCCATTTTTGGGTCAATCAAAAGCTTCAAGGTTATCCTGGTTGGTGCTGCTGCTGCCATCTATCATATGTATAGTTAGATTAGATAGTTAGATATTTAGGCCTTGGTGAAAAAATCAAGAGTTAGATGTTTAGGCTTAAAAGTTAGGACTGTATAGGGGAGGAAGTAATGAGGTGGTAACATTTGGATTTGTATCATATGGGAATTTAAATGCAGTTCATTGCTTTGTGTCAACATTTGGGTGCTCCCATTTTAGAAGGAAAAGTGATTTGAACCCACCAGATTCGATTATTTAAAGAACATATTCGGATTTAAGAAAGAAAATTAACGTTTTGAATTAATTCAAGCGTATAGATGCATAGCATATTAAAATTTAGTGCGTATGGCGTTTAAAATCATTGCATTTCATTGGCTTAGAAATTGTGCGGTTCAAATTTCCAAGAATATATAGGGTTGCTGCACATAATCCAATTCGTTGAAAAGAGAATATATATACATATATATTTTGCCAACGAGAATTTTTATACACACACACTCGTGTGGTCCTATCTCCTATGTATAAGGCAGAAAGAGAAGAGGTTTTTCTATTTTATTTATAAGGCACATCATTAAATGTCTTGTATGAATACATACTTGTACCCTTAATTTATTATAGTGTGGCAATGCTGGCCATAACTATAACGGTCCTATGGTAGGAAAATTCCTTATCGAGTAAGTTCTGAACCCCTTTGTTTTCTCGGGGAATAATATATGTTAAATATGTTTGGGCAATATATATATATATTAAATATAGATAAACTTGAAAAGTTGTTAAATTTTAAAGTTGAGTTAATAAGGCCTAAGATTTTTCTTAGTTTCTGTAAAACATGTTAGAAGTGTCTTATAAATCGGACGTGAGGAGTATATGCATTGGGTCCATGTGTCATTGAGTTGGTGCATTTCTGAAAGAACAAAAGGACATTCCAACTATTTAAGAGATATTTTTTCGCATTTCTTCATAGCAAAGCATCTCATTATTATTGACTGACGACGCTTGTTATATGCACTGTCTTTTGGCTTCCCTATTCGGTAGATCGATTCAAATTTTATTTAAGGATGGAAACACAAGTAAAAAGGGAAAAGACAGCTACATACCCCTGAATTATTCAAAACTCAAATCACTACCTAAAAAATAAAAAAGGCCAGACAAGTCCTAAGGAAGTAAAATGAGATTTTCAGAATTTTGTGGATTGACTTTACTGCCCTTGGCTTAAGGGAAAATACTCCCACCAGCACTCATCGGAGCTCTAAGATAACTATCAAGCTTTAAGATATAATGAAAAATAATAAATATGTTAACTATCAAGTTTTGAGATATATGAAATGATTAGAAAAGCTAAGTGAATAACAACTTCCGCTTAACAAATGACAAGAACAACCTAGTCAGTAACAAAAAGTAGAGCTTGTTGCGTTGACAAGTGTTATATTTTCTATCAAGTTAGTGAACAACAATAACAACATAGTAAATAACAAAAATTGACTAGCAAATGACCATATCATCATCTAAGCAAGTGACCATTATTTTCACAAATACTAGTTGGTTCAATTATAAGTTTAAGCATATACAATTTGCACATGAATGATTACCACATCATAGAGAATAACAATAATTGACTAACAAACGCCAAACATCTAAGCGAGTGACCATTGTTTTCTCAAACACTCATTAGTTATGACCATACTCGTTGGTTAAACGTAGCTCAGATGGTATAGTCAAATCTAGTTAATTGCCGACATGCTGTTATATTTATCTCTGATTTTTAATTGAACCAACGAGCGTCATCAGTGAAAATAGTGGTCCCTCGCTTAGATGATATTATCATTAATTTGTTAGTTAATTGTTGTTATTTGCTATGCTGAAGCCATTCACTAACTTGTAACAAAAATACCTGTTAATGCAACAAGATCCACGGGTTGTCACTGACTAAGTTGTTCTTAACATTTGTTAAGTGAAAATTGCTATGCACTTACCCGTTCTATTCACAAATAACCTTTGTCAAATATTGTTTGGGCGGCAGAACTCATGCGTGCCCAATGGAGGCTTCTTTAATTCAGGTCATTTCATCAAATTCTAAGGGGAAATTAAAATAAAGGACATAGAGAAAATAATATTTATTATAAATGACCATAAATATTGTAATTAATTAGAATGACCAAACAACATAATATAAATTTAAAGTTACTTAATTGCCTCTAAGCAATCCTCTTATATTATATCTTGTATTCATAATTAAAAAATAATTAGAATTAAAACTAAAACCACCCATCATGACATGATCGTATCTTTTCTATAAAAAAAAAAAAATATGATCTAATCTTTTTTTTTAATTTTCAATATATTATTTAATTAACAATGGTTGAACTCATATTTTTTTAATTTTTATTTTTCACCAATTAATATAATCAAGTTGTCTGATTTATATTATCAACGCTCATATCAATTAAGCTCTTTTCTCAGGTAAAAAAAAATTAAGCCTTTCATAAAAGCAAACATTACATTCATTTCATGTTTTTCAGAATATAATAGACTGCTTAGATTTTTTTTTTAAATTTATTAACATTAAATGAATGTTTTCTTTTTTGGCCAAAATTAAATGAATGTTTTAACCCGCATAAATTCCTTCTAAAACAAAAATAAATCATATAAGCTTTCTTGGTTTAACATATACGATAAATTATAAAAGACCTTGAGTTTTATTAAAATTATATAATTCTATTTTTAATTAAAATTTTTGTTGATTTTAAGAAAAATTATGATTTTTACATAACTGAAGAATGTGTAATTGTTTTACCATAGATATATGTGCAAGTTGTGAAAAATAAAAATTGAGAAAATTGTTGTTTAATTTAGTGAAACTTAGAACTTTGTATTAGTTTTAAAAATAGAATGTGGGAGAAGGTAGGAGAAGATTTTATATGAGGCATTTTAGTATTTTTAATTTTATATTTTTGCATTTGATCCTTCTAAATAATTATAATTTTTATGGTCCTTCTCCATAAATATATTTTCTTCTAGGTCCTTCATTCTAATTTTCCCAATTCTAAGATTTGGATTTTAAATAATTTAAGAGTATTTAACTGTCTTTTTCCCAAATTAACATGGCGCGTATTAAATATTAGCATTCAAATTATTGCAGAGGAAGTACGGAGATCGGGCCAAAATTAGAATATGGGCCCTGCTCAAATAGAAGATTAAAAATCATCGAGTGTAGATGTGTGGATTGAGACAACACAGAATACATAGAATAATATAACAACGAAAAGTAACAACTACTTCATCAAAAACAATTTAGCCACCTTAAACAGTCGCATGTAATGTCTGGTGATGAACAATCAGAACATCTTCATGGTACCACTATGATAAATCATTCCACATTACTCTCTAAAACTTAAAGTATATTTGAAGGCTTTATATCAAATTCCATGCTTCCTCATGCTCTCGTAGTCCTTTTTGGGACATATCTTGCTTTCATATTGCTGAGGAAAACACTTGTCAAAGCATTCTCGCATTGGAGGGAGGCCTGCAGTAGTTGGATGCCCTACCAAATATGGGAAATAAGAACTTTAGAAATTACAACATTCAAGTAATTAAAATTTAGAAGTAATTATATTAAAAGGATAGGGTTGCTTTGGCTTTCTACTAAACCACTAAATTTATTAGAAGGGAAGACAAACTCAGACATAGGTCTATTCATTCATAATCAATAGCATGAAAAAGAAAATTATTTATTGAAGAAAGAGGAACTACGGAGTACAAACATCAGTCCATAAAGAAACCAAACACAGTGAATTTACTGAATTACTTTCTTAATCCAAACACATTTAAATAAGGGTTAACACAATTGTTGTCCCCCAAGTTCGCCTGTTTTTTACCCTCAATTTATTAAACTAGAGGTTTTGGTCCCTCAAGCTTTATTCTATTTAAAATATTAGTCCCTATGATTAAATAAAAATCTTGACAATTTTGCCCCTTCAAGAACTAAAACCCAAGGTTTGACTTGAAGGACCACAACCAAAATTAGTTAAACTTGAGAGACCAAAGATTGTATTAACCCTTTAAATAATCTCACATCTTTCATCCCCAAGTGAACGACCTTTTCTTTCAAGGAAGCGATGTCATTGATGTTGTAATTAGAGAGTAAAGTTAAAGTAGAAATGGCGGACAAGGGATAAACTTGTAAATTATCCGTCACAACGTAAGTCACAACTCCTTTCACAAATCCATCCTCACCACAAGAACCTGTCACCACTGTATCGTTCACCTTGTTCTTGCCAACATAACTTACAGAATAATGCATGCCACTCTTGCAGCTTGGACAATTAGTGTACCTAACATCTGTCACGTTATAGCCGCACCGGTTCATACACATGTACAGATTTGACGGACCGGATCCGGTTTTGTCTGAGCCAACGTTTGCTGGGAGAAGATAGCCGGAGTTTAATGGAGTGGTTGGCTTGAGCAAAGTGTCCTTGTCTTGCTTTGGATTCAATAAGTAAGCCTCGTTTAGATTTTCAGTGCTTTCATACAGTTCAGCTATGCAACCCACCATGCTATCCTTGGTTATGAGCCTTATGACCGATCCAATGGGCAAGCGAAGTAGATTGAAAAGGAAGTCTACGAACTCTTTTGAGGCCTCACCGAAGAGTACCTTATTGTTTTGTGGGTCAATCAAAAGCTTTATGCTCACTTTAGCTTTGGTTGATGATGCCATTTAAATCCTTTTGTACGTGCAATAATCTTCAGTAAGATAAGTAAACAAAGTGCAGGTAAAGCTATTATATAGTGAAATTTTTTTTATAACAAAAAATTTTACTCAAATGGACGATTAACGAAACGCTGTAATTAGTAGGTGATAAAATATTTGAAATTGGCTCATGGAACTGTCATGGGATTTGGTCACACTAATTTGGAAGGACGGACTGAACAAAATTCTTTTTGTTTAATTCCCCAAGGAGATAATATAGATATGAGTGCATACGTAGTACATGGTATAAAAAGGGGTAGGGATTAATTTATGCTTTATTAAAATTTTAGTGCTTCGAATTCGAAAAGAGAATAGGAATTAATTAAAGCTCACATGATTCAATTCTTTAATTCTTTAATTTGAATGAAAATTTCGATACATGAATAGATTGATTGATACACGCAATTGATTTATTGCATTTATATGAGGAGGGCATTATTACAATAACTCAAATGAGACTTTTGATAACCAATTTCTTCAATGTAATACATTCAATTAGTTGGATTACAATAATTCATATCATAAATTCATTGAGATCAATAAGACCATGGAGTAGCAAGGTATAAAGAGGAGTGGTGATCTGTATTTTTCTCTGATTCAAACATTTTCGTAGAAAAATAATACAGATAGATATGAACACATAAAATATTACTACTCCGGTCCTAAATATAAGATAAAGTTGACTTTTTTTGAAAAGATTAAGGAAGCTAAATAAGTTACTTAATCATATAATATATTATGTATCCTCATATTATATATTAATTTATTAGTTAAACTAATTAGTTTGAAAAAAATATATAAATACTTTAAGGTAATTTAATTAGCTTTCTTAATTTCTCCAAAAAAATCAACTTTGTCTTATAATTAGGACTGATGAGAGTATATAAATATTACATCTTCTATTACAAAATCAACGACGCATCCTAGTAAAGAAGTAATATCTTTGATGTTGAACTTTTGGACTTAGTGCTTAGGGTTTATATCTGTAATTTAGTTGGTGCATTTCAAGAAGTCGGATATTCAAAATATTTATATTATGCATTTCTCTAAGTGATACCTTTAGTCATTTCTTTAAAGCACAGCAGCTCAGTAACGCCTTTTATATTTTGCACTGTCTTACTGTTTCCCTTGTTATTAGGTGGGTCGATTCATATATATATATATATATATATATATATTTTAGAACAAGATCTTCACCTCCGTGTGATGCCCGGGAAGTATGCTTACACATGATATGAATAACTTAAGGGGGACCTTAGATTTTTAAATCCATACATAAGTTTTATCTTAGATATAGTCACACATTAGATGACGTGAGAACAAGGGATTAGGAAGTAAAAAATTAACATGGGTCATTGAAGTTACACGGCATGCTAAAAATAATTGGCATATGAAGGTGAAACATTTCAATTGAACCCCTAACAATTTCTTTATTGCCATATTTATTTTTTGAAAATCCTAAATATATCTATATTTCAAAAATATATTCCTTATAATTGACTATTAAAAATTTCTCTGCCACTTTAGACTATATTTTTAAATTCAAATTTGGGATTTTTAATTTGAGCTATTGTTAAAAAATCAAACAGTTCTTTTATAGTCTATGATGTTGAATGTTAATAGATGTATTACATATCACAAAAAACTTTTATATTAAAATATAGGATAAACTATATGTTAAATGCATATGATTTTTTCCCGACAAAAAAAAAAACATATGATTTTTGTTCAAGAGTGTATGGACAAGTGAGCACAGAACACTTTTGGATGGGGATCACTGATTCTTCTATCAACTGATAGGCCAGAAATACCTATGTACTTTACAAACACTACCTTATCTATATTTTAACTAATTAAAATACAACAACTCATCTTATTTTAATTCTATATGGTAGATGAGTCAATTAGAGAAATTCAAATTTTATGATTTAAAAAGAAAATAAACTTCTTAATTTAGAATAACAAAAAACGCAATAAAATTTAAATATCTTCATATGACTCTTCTGCCATATAGGATTAACATAAGATGAGTTATTGTATTTAATTAGTCAAAGTACAGATGAGGTAGCGCTCAGATGAACCAGAGGATCGAAATCAAAATCCAGGTGGAAAGCCATGCTTGCGATAGCAAGTCTCCTCGATATGACGAGGTTTACCACAGAAGGTGCACTGCTTGTGTTGTCAAGAACCAGAATTCACAGGGCGTGGAAATTTAGCTGCTAATAAAATCGAGGCCTCAAAATTCACAGGAATATGCAACTCACGTTCTTATTGAAGAACTAAGGAGATGACCTGATGAATTGGAGGTAAGGGTTCGAGAAGCATAATTTGGGATTTAACAGGAGTGCACTGGTCATTTAATCCCTTCAAAAAATGAATAACGTAATCTTCATCGTGATGATGAAGCGCAACAGTCGTAGATTCACAATCACAAGCTTTAAGAGGACAGATGTTTGAAAGTTCATCCCATAAAAATTTTAGTTGAGTGTAGTAGTCACTTACACTAAGGCTGCCCTGTTTGAGATTGTATACCTCTTCTTGAAGCTCAGCGACACGGAAGAGATCAGTTTGAGAGAATCACGATCGGAGGTCGTTCCATATCTCATAGGCCTGATCGAATCAAAGAATGCTTATGGCGATGCTTGGAGAAAGAGATTTTGTGAACCATCCCTGGACCAAGTTGTTGCATCGCTCCCACGCCGAGAACAGAGGATCATCGACCGCTTATAGAGAAATTGAACCATCAATGAACTTCAGTTTGTTTTTTTAGAGAAGAGCCATACGCATAGCTTTGGCCCATGTGTGATAATTCAAACCGTTGAGTGGAGGAGGAACAAGAATCAAGGCTAGATTCTCATTTGGATGAATATAGAAAGGGCTACCTTGGTCAACAATGGAGTCGGCAGCCATGGAAAAAAAAGGAAGTGGGCTTTGAAAGAAAAGTGAGCAGTGGAGAAAAGAAAGAAGAAATCGAAAGGAAGAGAGAGAAGGGTGCACGGAACCCAAAACAAATCAAGAGGCTCTGGATACCATGACACAGAAGCAATTTATCGATTTTTTTTCCAATTATATAATATCCAGCATTTTATCCATTCCTATTTCATAAAAAGATCAAGTGCTGCACATAGAAACCGACATGAATTTTTTAAGAGGAAGGCAAAACTCTGACCCTTTCCTCCGCCATATATGGGTATATGGGGTGACAACCATAGAAATTGCAGTTGAAATAGGGTAGAAGCAAATAGGAACTTTAGGGAGTCATTAAGAAGGACCAAATGAAGCAATAAGTAGAAGAACAATAATGAAAGGATTTTAGTGATTACCTGAATGGAGAAGCAGCCGGCGACAACTAGAGGAGCAAGCGACGGTAACGCTGCTGGAGGAGGAGAGGATGGAAGCAGAGAATCGGAGTGAAACAAGGCTTTAGGAATTTCCCTATTATAGCTCAGATTCGCAGGGGTGGGAACAAAGAAAAGTGGTGCTAAATGAAAATGATAGAGGAGCTGAATTGAAATTTGGGGATTTAGGTTTTAGATTTTAAGCGATTAAAACTTATATAAATAATATAATTTTTGCTAGGTGTATCAATTACCAATTAGCTTAGTTGGCGTGAGTGTTTTGTTGAAAAAACCCAGCTTGTGTGCTTGGCCTGCTGTAAGGGATATTTTTTCATAATTTTTAACAATTAGCATCACTAAAAAAGTACTACTGAAGTTGCTTTGAACATATTCATATCCCTTGATTGGCTTGAGTAACCATAGGATACCAGCTCGCCTAAAGAATTTGATTGGTGAACTATTACAACAAATAATAAAAATATAAAACATTAATTTGATAAAGTAACTCTTAATTAATTATAAAATATATAAATAAAGTTAATTTAATTATATCTTTCTCACAAACCTTAATTTAATATGACTACCTTAATTAATTATAAATTACATAAATTAACTTAATTTAATTACATCTTTCTCACATACCTTAATTTAATATGACTGCCTACATCAATTATATTATTTTTCACAATAGGAAAAAAAAGTATATTATTTTTCACTCTCCCTATTGCAAACATTCATTATATAATAATATCATATCATTATATTTAAGTTAAGGATACTACTTATAAAAAAATAAGTATACTTTCATAAATTTAATTATAATATGGTTATATTATCTCAACCCCTTAATTGTATTGTACACTCCCTCTCAATTTTGTTGTCCCTCTCCCTCTCACACTCTATCTCTCACTTCTTCTATTTCCCTATCTTATAAACTATCCCCTCTCACATGCTTGCACTCCTAGCCTCTCACACTTTTTATATATCTTTAATTCTCCATCTCACATATATACTAGTACAAACATAATTATAATCTCTCTCTCATACACACCATACCTCTCCCTTCCCCCTCACTCCCTCCCTCCCACTTACTCTCTCACACACAACACAATATCTCTCAAACTTTCTTTATCTCACAACAATTCGACGAATTACTTTATTAACTCATAAGAAATTATATCAATTAAAATATGCATTGCATAAATAGCATAAGTTATTAAAAAAAGAACTAAATTTTTAACAAATTTTAAACAAGACTTTCAGTGGCGACACAACAGTCACCATTGAAACACCTTTTTGGCGGCGACAAAAGATAGTTGCCGCTAAAAACTGTAACTTTCAATGACAAAAAATAGATGTTGTCGTAGAAAGTTACACCTCCAGTGGCAACTTCATAAGGTCGCCACTGATTCTAACACTTTCAGCACCCAAAGAGTAGAATTTTCAGTGGTTGCGTACTTGTCAACACCAAAAGTCTAACTTTCAGTGATGACGTTATAGGTCGCTACCAAATGTTGCTACTAAAAGTCTGTTTTTTTGTAGTGTATTAAGATATACGGATGTTAAATGAATTTCAATTTTATATGAGAAAATCCACAAGTAACGAAAATAAATATTATGTGAGATAGAGTTTATTACTCTGAAATTGGAGGATAAGTTGTACAAAACTTCTTATCAAATATTATGGTTGAGAACCGACATTTAGTGTTGATCAATTGAGATTGCCAAATGGCAAAAGCCATTGTAGATAAACAATGGTGTAAGTGAAGTCATTTGAGATATGATAAAGCGCTTAAAAATTATGGAGTTATCTCAATCGATTTTGTGTGAGGTCAAAAAGTTGACCTATGGATCCATTATCAAAACCCCAAGAAGAATTAAATTAGTTTTGGGGATTAGAATTGAAACCGATTTTAAATTAAAAACGATGGTCAACCTAACCTTTGTGATTGATGATCTCATGAAGAATGTTCATGAGTAAAAACAAGCCGTTCATTATTTCTACTAGTATTAAATAAATTGCTAGTCCCTTCCTATAGTTTGGGAAAGTGCTAGAATTCATTTCGGTGAGGCTGACCAAAAACTCTTAATGATTTTATAATCCTACAGGATGGTGTGTGTCAACACCCGTTTCCATTTCAATAATCGAAGAGTAATAAAGACAAAATTCAATGGGCATACAGAAAAGTACAATTATACTGATAAAAATATTCGTTCACAAACCCAACGTCGTTCGTTTACAATTCCGATATTGTTCGTCGATGGAAACAGAAAATACAGCGGAAGTTCTAATATTTACAAATTATCCAAAATATTAAGGCATAGACTAAAGCATAACCACGTTCATATCCTCGCCTCGAGACACGTGCCACTCACTTCCCAACGACAATGTCTTTGCCCTTTTGCCCACTGGTACCCGCTGAGGTATTTGTTTAAAAATAGGGTGAGATTCCGAAGAACCTCCGTAGAGACATAATATCGTTCATAGAAAATGCGAAAAGTAAATATGTCATGCGCCAAGGTATGCACAAATTAATGAACAATATAAACACATCATCATCATCATGTATACATGAGTAGGGCCCAGCCCCACAATCTACACCGGTTGGACTTCTGCCAACTCCCAGTGTAAGTGCACCTCTGGCACTAACAGCCTCTCTCTAAGCAAATCATGTTATTAATAAAGTGCATTTACAAAACAATGGCATCCACACAATCACATAACTTATGGCATAGTGTATGAAGGATAATGTCCCTACTTCAAAGCTTTATAATCCTCTTTTAAATGTGCCTCGAAGAACGTGTCGTATCCGGCCTCCAAATCGGTCCTAAAATATTAAATGTACCAGAAATAGGTCATAACCTATCCAAGTATCATTTTAGACTCTTCCATAGTGTTTATTGTGGTTATATTAGTCTATGGTGAAAATTTACAAAAATGCCCCCGGGAACCCGGCCCGGCCCCGCCGTACCCGGCCCGATGGCACGTTTTCCCAAAATTTTGACTAGGGCTATTCTGACTTATTTTCACCCAAGGAATCCATTTCCGGCCTCGAAATTGCCAAATTCATGGTCAAATTACGAAAATACCCTTGACAGCCCCTATTTAGTGATTTCAGTGGCGTTTTCGTAATTATGCTTTTTCGGCCTCTACCGAAAAATTGCCCAACTGTAACCCCACCTATTTTTGCCCACTGAGTCCAATGGAACCATTTATTTCATGAAAATCCAACTCCTTGTACCAGTTCTGGTCTGACCGAAATATTGAAGGGAAAAATAGAAAAATGAAGCTTTGTGTTTTAGCTTCCAAAACTTGTACTTTTCCACTTCTATTCCTTGATTAATTCATTTAAAAACTTCATAATCATTATTTAAAGGATTTTGGAGATTACCTCTTGATCCTTGGTGTTTCTATCTCTAGAACGTCCTCTCTCTCCCCTCAACCTTGAGATTAGCTTGCTAACATGGTGATCCATAGAGAAAAAGGGATTAGAGAAGCTATTATGCAAGAGAGGAAGCTTTGAACACAAGAACAATAATACCTACCTTAGACTTCTTCCTCCTTGAGCTCTCCTCTTCTCTCTATCTCTCAAGCTTTCTCTCTTCCTCTTTCCCTTGTGCCTTGAACGAAATGTGTGTGTGAAGGGGAAGAGAAGATATTTTATTAACCTTGTCATCTTCCTTCCTAGCCCTTGATTTCATCTATGGTTGAGATTGCAACACCTTTCATGTACACCATCATTCCATTTTTGTGTACACTCAACCTTGCCATGCTTCCCTTTTTGTGTACACTCAACATTAACCTACCAACTCACTCAACCTTATGCCATCCCTTGTGATCATGTGTGTACTTGGGTCCTATCTCCTTGTATGTTCATGACACTTGCCATTTTAATTTCATTAATCAATTTCTAACACATTTCATTTTCAATTTTCGGAATAATGGCAATTCTGGCAGATTTTCTGCCCTAACTTTGAAAAATCATAACTAATTTTGTAGACATCGATTCGAGGCGATTCCAAAGCCTATGGAACCCTCATTGAGTCTAGTTTCAAGGAAAAATATGGAATTTTACTGTAAATGATCATATTATTCCCAGATTTTCAATCTTTGATCTCTGCTCCAGAACTTTCCAGATTTTCTGGATCAACTTCAAAAATTCATATCTTTTTGTCTATAGCTTCAATTGAGTCATATGACCTATCAAATTAAAGCTTAGGATGTCTAATTTCACCCTATAAAATTTCATAATTTTTGGTCATCATTTGGTCTTCCAAAACTATATGACAATCTCACTGCCTTGCAGGCGATTTCACTGAAAGCACTGTTTCACCTTCAATTTTCAATATTTAATTCTTTTGGCTTAAATATTCACCATTTCATTGAATATATATAATAATTACAATATATTCTTGGTGAATAAAATTTGGGATGTTACAGTGTGCTCATTGTAGGTACATTTCATGCAATCAACTATATGAATGTGGAGTGAGGTTGCTCTTATGAGATCGTGGTGAAATCTCTAGAGCATTCATTATGCACCAAGCACATGCATGACTGTTTTAATGCGCAAAACCAACGTTAACAGTGGAAATGTAGGGGTATAATTGGACTCTTAATGCCTCTAGTTTGCACTCAAGATTTGGTGGTTCATAGAAGTATGCTTCACTGACAACTCTTTATAGTACTATGTGTTATTGGTCTAGGTCTGGTTCATAGTCTAGAGGACCATAAGATATAGTGGTTATACTCATGTGTGTAACTCAGTTAAGGTGTTCCTTTTGACACATGTGGGGGATTGTTGGAAATAATAAGTGGTGGGTGTGTCATAAGGAACAATTCCCACTTTATTTGGGATTGTGGGGGCTAAGAGGAGGAGTGAATTCGCACAATAACAGGCCACATAGAAATCCTGCAATTTCCCCTATATGCAAGTTAAAAGTAGATGGGGTGTTTTTATGAGAGATCTCTTGAGAAATTTAGCTTTATTTTTTTAATATAAATGGCAGGCTAAAAAAATGTTTTTATTACTAATGTAATTAGTGAAATATGCCTATTAAGTACATTGCAAATTTCTAATTATTTTGATGCCACTTATTGATTTTGTTTTATGAGAAATCTGGACGTTGCAAGCTTTATGATTTCAAAAACCGATTCATTGATATTTTATCAATAAAGGTTGATGGTTTTAAAGTATATTTATTTTATAGGGCATAAAGAAAATTCCTTTTAAAACTCTATAACATCCCAACGTTCAAAAATGTTTATTTAATGGCAATTAAATGACTTTATAAAGATTTAATGGGCACTTACAAGCTTTATTCAGCTGCACAACGTCTCTTATTTTTACTCCTATATAAGGAGATGTTGGCAAGAGGTTCACACATACTTTTTGCGCTTAACTCTCGAGCAGCTCTCTTCTTCCTTTGGCATATTTTCAAACCTTCTGAGTTTTATTATCTTTCATAGTTCTACCCATCCTGTTTTGCAGAAATGGTTCATTTAATCCTTGGGAGTGCCGCTTCTTATCTACCAGTAGTTGTAGAATAGCTCTTGAGAATAGTGTCCTCGGGCACGACTCAAATCAACTCTCTTATTTGGAGGTGATGTTGCTAACAGGATTTGCATGTCGCTAGGGAAGACTTTGAAGATCCACTGAATTGTATGACAACTTAGGAGCTGCCGCCAACAATACTCCCTCAACAATAGTCAAGGAGGAAATGGAATGAGGGAATTAAGGAGAATGACTAGGGTGTTTTAAAATATATATGTTATATTAACTAACTCAAATAATTTTCTTAATCTAATCAAATTAAGTAAATATGTCTTATATTAAGGACTGGATTGGAGGAGTAGAAGATTTATAAGAAAAACACCACATAACATAACAACCACTACTACAAAAATAACTTTTAATGTCACTAATTAACATCCGTTTTTTAAAATAGAAGTTAAAAAGGAGATGGTAGTATTTTTAAAATTTTGGCTTATATTTTAACGACTGTTCTAAAGAAAACAGTTTTTGAAAGTATATAATTTCAGTGAATGTTTTTAAAAATAGTAGTGGAAAGCCACTTTCAACTACTATTTTTTAAAACAATCGTTGAAAATATACCTTTCAATGACTGTTGCACAAAAACTATCATTGAAGGGGATTCCCAAGGCTAGGGAAATCTGGAAAAAAGGAGAGCTTCTTCTCAAAAAGAAAGGGAGCCACGGCATTGAAAGTAGAGGGGACCTTGAGCTTGAGCTTGAGACGACCATCACTTCTCTTCTGCCCCTTACTACCACCACCAGCCAATCTCACTGTCAATGTTGGAGCCTGAGCGGAGGGCCAAGACTTGGAGAGCTGGACTAGAGGAGCGTGACTTGAACAGTGAGGGAACAGGAAGAAATCGCAACATCCCACACCATTAATAAGAACCCTAAAATAAGCCATAAAATCTTCATCTTCTTAGATGTGACGGTGTTACGAGATACGGCGGGGTATCTGGTTCTCTCCTCCGACAAGAAAATGGTGAAAGGACGTAAAGGAGAGCGTGTCAAGTATGCTTCAATTCTTCGTATTTCTTCTCTGGTGTCCTTTCATCCTTACTCTTCGCTTTTTCTTTCGATTTGTACACTGCTCCACACTGCCACTAAAACCGCTCAACTTTATAGCCTTGCCTCCTTATTCTCATGCATGGTTATGAAATTTATTTATCATTTGCTTGAATTTCATAGGTATTGCGATCTTATGATTAATCTATTTTTGCTCTTATGTATAATAGTAGCCTTTTTGAAAAGCAATAATTGCTCTATTCGGATTATAGTTAACCTGCAAATGTAATGATCATGTAGAACCTGCTATCGAAATAAATCTCTCGCAGATTTCTTAGCCACTGTTAACCATCCAAGTATATCTACATAATTACTTGTTTTCAAAAGAGAATATTTGATGTGGACGAATGATTGCCATCGTTTATCAATATAAATGTCATAATGTAATTCAACTCGGTTGCTTCATAAATTTCTATCTATCTGAAACAACAAGTTATAACTCTTTTAACTATAGCATAGAGGGTTTCAAGCTCACAATTTTTGTTTGTGTCAACATTTAAAATCATTGGTAGGACTTACGATAAAGTTATCATAATTTTATGTCGAAGATGCATGAAGTATATATAATTTGGTATTGATGGTTCTAAAACGCCAGTAGTCCCAAGTTTTTCATATTTCACAGTCTTTTTTATGTAATTTAATTTTCATGAGTTCTTGTACCCTTTTTATTTGATGTGGACGAATGATTGCCATCGTTTATCAATATAAATGTCATAATGTAATTCAACTCGGTTGCTTCATAAATTTCTATCTATCTGAAACAACAAGTTATAACTCTTTTAACTATAGCATAGAGGGTTTCAAGCTCACAATTTTTGTTGTGTCAACATTTAAAATCATTGGTAGGACTTACGATAAAGTTATCATAATTTTATGCCGAAGATGCATGAAGTATATATAATTTGGAATTGATGGTTCTAAAACGCCAGTAGTCCCAAGTTTTTCATATTTTACAGTCTTTTTTATGTAATTTAATTTTCATGAGTTCTTGTACAAGATAAACTAATTTAACATCTGATTTGTCTTCTTCTACATTTGTAGACTCTGTGAGAGGCCAGATCCTTGAATACAAGAGGTAATAGTCTCTTATATGTCTATGGCAATTTAACTTTAATACTTCATTATTGCCATTTTATGGTTGGTTGTTGAGAATCCAAGACATTTTGAAGTTTTAAGGAGGGGAGATAATAAGATGGGAGAAATTTTATGTTCCTAATTCACATTTTAGGATCTATCAAATTACATGTGTGCTAAAAGGTGATTTTTTTTCAGGTCCAAGTCAAACCAGTACCCTAACACATCTCTGATTCAGATTGAGGGAGTGAACACCAAAGAAGAGGTGTAACCCCTTCCGTAATTATTATCCGAAATACGTGATTAAAATGAAATAGAGACCAATAATAATCAAAACTTATTTACATTCCCATCCATAAGATAGGGTTTTCACAAACTCTTTAAACTGGTCTCATATTCATATTTCGAATACAATTACCTCGTGAAGATAAATCATATTTATATAAATATCAGAGTGCACAATAATAATACCGGCAATCCCAGATTCATACCTTCACTAAAGATTCATAGGGCACATACGCCCTTTACAATTTCTCAAATGGGGATTACACAATACTCATTCTAAATACATATTCCAACCTATCATCCGAACATATACAGTTTGCCCAACATCTAACGATAACCAACTACCAAATCCAAATGCTCATAAGGAATTCTCGCCGCCCCTAGTCACTTGCTCATTCCTTGAGCCACTGTCCTGTCTAAAATGTTGGTAGGGGAAGGTGAGATTCGAGAAAATTTTAGCAGGAAACAGATACCAATATGCATGCAAGATAAGTGTTTAATGCATGACATGCTTGCATCACAATAACTCGTCCTCACATAATAATATATCCGCATGCTCAATGTTTCAACAACATACTCATGGCCATAGCATAAATAGAAACAGAGCTTCAATCATTCATATATGTTTCACATAATCAAGCAAAGCAATAACATGCATCAATACACAAACACAAATATCAATACATGCAGGAAATGTAAGTTCCCTACCCTTATTCTTACATGTGTGCTCCAGCACAGCTTACTCAAGGTGAATATCAAACCCTATAAACCAAAACAAGGACATAGGATCATTCTCTTTTCCAAATTCTCATTTTCATAACACTTAAAGTTGGTTACCATTCATGACCTTTAGGTGGTTAATCGAAGCCTAAACACATGCCTAAAAGCTTGGGAAAACACTTGACCAAAAACCATCTTTGGAAGTCCAAAATGTCATTTTTGGGGGTTGGCCGCGGCCCAAAAACCCATTGGCCGCAACCAAAAATAGGTCTAAAGCATTTGGGCCGCAGTCCATAATCCGCTGGCCGAGGCCAAGAACAATCTTGTTTCTTGGTTGAACTTCCAAAAATCATAACTAATTCTAGAAAACTCGAAATGAGGTGATTCCAAAGCCGAACGAAAGGTATTTAAGTCCTATTTACTAGAAAAATATGGATCATTACTAGAAATCACCACAAAATTCTAGAATTACATAAAATCTACCACTGCCCCAAAACAGAGTCCAGTTTCCATCCCAAACTTAGCATAACTCTCAATTCACAAAATGAAATAACACAAATTATATGTCCATTTTGAAGCTTGGGATGTGAACTTTAAGACTGGAAAGTTTCAACACCATTTGGTCATTCAAAAATTTCATGCAAACTGACTGCCCATAATAGAGTTCACATTTGACAGATTTCCAACTTTTCTACCTAAGTGTCCAATGACTCCAAAATCATTAACCAAACCTATTTCCATACAATTTTCCATAAGGAACACAATGGTAACCTCAAAATGACCAAAATCATAACCCATTGACATGCCCTGTTTTGCCCAATGTACAAAAACCAACACAAAGTGGCCAAACTTTACATTTAAGCTTCAATGCAATTCTATCACTTCAAAACACTAAACAAGGCATCATTTCCATAACAATAACATACCATACTCCCCCATGACCCTAAATCACGAAAATTAGGGCAAAATTTTCAGAAATTCAAAGCCCAATCAATGGCCACAAAACTTATATGAAAATGAAGCTTTCACTAACCTCAACAACTTTCCCAAAGAAGTTCCTTGGTTCTCCAACTTCTAGATTTCCTTGTGGCCATGAAACACCACCAATGGCAAATCTAAAACCATGAAATTGAAGCTCTCAACACAAGGAACAAGTTTATAGAAGAGCATTTTTTCATTAGAAGCCATTTAGAGGGTCAAAAGCTCACCTTTTATCAAGAACACTTCCTCTTTCCTTGGAGCTCCAATGGCGGACGAATTTAGAGAGAGAAATGAGAGAGAAGGAGGCTTGAAGAAGGTGAAATAATGATGCCCATGCTTCCTTGTATCTTTAGCCAAAATGAGAGGGAAAGAGAGAGAAAAGATTGAACAAATGAGATTTGATTTTTCTACACTCTCTTGCTTCTTCTCAACATGCCAAGTGTCATATTTTTATTGGTTATCATAAAGTAATCAACCAATTAATCACCTTAATCCCTCTATTATCCATTTTAATTTCACATCTCATTTTCCTCTTAGTTAGTAGTTAATTTCTCCCTTAATCACTAACTACTGGCCCAATAATTCCATTCTTTCAATTTTCCACTAATCATGGCATATTAATTAATATTGCCACAAAACCCAAAATAACTCCAATTTAAATTCACAAATTATTCTCATTAATCATCATTAGCCCTTAATCAAAATTTGGGGCATTACAAGAGGTGCATAGTATTTTGGCAAAAGAATGGCATATATATATATAAGGCCAAGGTTAAGAACAATGGGACTCATTATCGCTGCATCTAGGGTAATGTGACAAGGCCACATGGTAATAGTGGCGTTTTAAGAGCCACATTCAAGTCAAACTTGCCGCCCATATCGATGGTAATAACTTGTGGCCATTTCTTTTGTTATCTGGAAATTGGTAGGTTTTTGTCTTTATCTTGTCTCTATATGCATATAAGTGAATTTTACTTTCCAAATGCAATTGTTCTGGATTTCGATAGATTATTTGGTACAGTCTTGTATTGTGATTACATTGGATTCTTTTCTTACTTTTTTGTTTTTTATGTTAATACTACTAGATATATCACAACCACGCCATATTACAACAACAACATAATTCATTATACTTGTTAAAGAACACCTTGGACTCCTCTATGTAAATGAAGGATTTTTTATTGCATGTAGATTTTTAGAGCTGCTTATCTCGAACCATTTGGTCAGTTCTTTCACTACCAGTGATTGTGAAGGTGCAAGTGAAATGTTTCAAGGCACTTGGCAGAATTTTGGATGGTGGAACTTGAATTTGCATTTGATGATTTGGAGGTACATGAATTTCGATTCAGCATCTGTATTTTCTCAGTTATCAAAAGTAACAAGTGACATAAGTTATGGAATTGACTGCTATTGTTGTTCATTTTCTCTTTCTCCAGATTTAGTCATACATACTTCTTGTTGCTGTAGTTGTGAGACTGCTGGCATACTTCTTTGTTGAGTGACAATTCATATATTCAATTTTGGGTCTTTTGAACTTGTGAATTTCCTAATGCAATGTCAATTTCAGGTAAATGAAGCCTAATGATGCAGCCGAGATTTCTTAGCATCAGAAGAGGAAAGGGTGGGTAGCTGATCGGTCTACAATATTGCAGGGACCACTTAGAAAATCCTTTATGAGGTACATGCACACTTGCAATTAAACTACTCTGATTGTAAATCAAGGGCAACATTAATTTCCTTTTTTTCTTCCTTGAAAAATAATTGTCATAAGCTTGCATTGGGTTTCTTATATTATATAGATGATGTGTAGAGATAAAATGTTTCTTTTACAAAGTGTGGTGGTTTAGAAAAGTTTTGGACACTTTATTATATTTGTTTAAGTTGATCCATATTTAGCTTCGGAGCACTTAATTATATTTATGAAGTACTGAATGTATATATATATTTTGCTTAATAGTGTTTTGTTTTGTGTACATGCTTATTTTCTGGGAATTGGTTGTGTTATGTACATGTTGTGGGTAGAAAATATAAATTACATATTTAAAAAAACTTGACTTTCAACATATGTTTTTGAAAGAACAATCGTTGTAAGTCTACCACATACAACATCTATTAAATGGATTGTTTTAAAACTTTCAATGATACTCACATAGATGTCCCCCTAAAAACATATGTTAAAAATGCCTTATGTAGTAGTGAATGGATACTGTTACTACATCGGAACCAATTTACAGATATTAAAACTGTGGCGTGAATGTCTGGTGATGAACTAAACAAATAACTTCATGGTAACACAAAGATATATCACATAACTTGTACACTAACAAAACTTAAGTATATCAACCAAGAAAACTTAACTAAACGATGCGTCCTAAAATTTGAAGGCGTTATCAAATTCCCTGCTTCCTCTTATGCTCTCATACTCTTCCTTAGAATCAATTGCCTTTATCACCACAGTTGTTTTCGACCATACATCATGGTTTAGAACTGTTGTATATGAAGGTGTTATATATACTCGGTGCAGATATTTAACGGTTCCAAACGGTAATATAATGAGGGCATACATAATGATTCTTTATTAATAAACATAATGTATTGACTTTATTTTTTATTTATTTTTACTATTAATATTTAATATATAAGACACAATATAATCATTGATGGTAACAAGATAATAATATTAAATAAAAAAATTATACTTATACTATTTAAAATTCAATAAATTATAGATAAACATCATACAATTTAAAAGAAATTAATCATTTAAACACTCTCACAATAAAATATTATCTTATAAATTTTGAATGCTAAAAGAAAATCTTTTAATAAAAATTTCCACAATATTCTTGAATGCCTTATTGTAAATTGTTGATCATGTATAAGTACTCCAAAGTTCTAGTTACATATCCTTTACCTGCAAAAAGATAATATAAATAGGGGTGTTCAAAATTCGGGTTGGAACCGAGATCCCTCAATCCCAGTTCCCAATTTTCTTCCAAGATGCAAATTGCATCCCCTTCCTGGTAATTCCCGGGGTCGGGAAATCCTGATTTTTTTAAAAAAAATTAAATTAAAATATGTTATTATATTAATTAAATTTTCTATAATCTAGTACTTAAAGTGATTATTTAAAGCGTAACAAGGCTATAATAATCACAAAAATTGATCTAGAATTGAGCATTTCATCATCATCATCATCTTCATTATTATCTTTATACATTATATAGTTAGGATTAGTATCACAATATATATATTGTTTAACTCCAATTAAAGATTTGATACATATCTAATCAAATGATAACTTAATTTATGGGGTAAAAAAATAAAAATAAAAGGATAACTTAATTTATAAAGTAAAAAAATTTTAAAAAAAGGGGGATAGGGATCTCAAGGGTAATCCTGGTCCCATTTCCAATATATCCTGATCCCAATTGTCCTAGTCCAGGTCTTAGCCAGGATTGGAAATTCCCAGGATTAAAATGTTCGGGACCGAGCTGGGACAACCGGTACCGGTATACTTTGAACACCCCTAAATATAAATATGAAAATAAGAATTATAAAAGCTTGAACAAATCTCATAATATAAATATGAAAATCAAAATATAGAAAATGTAATATCCAGAAATGTAATAAGGGATTAATAACTTCAAAGTGATGTAATTAATGATAATTAAGCACTTTTGAAGTAGGTGTTATGCAATGTGATGTAAAGGTGCTTAGTAATAGTTTAATGAGTATTGAGATAATCAGGGGTAAAACGGTAAATTTACCTACCGATTGGTCAGTTACCGAAGAGAAAACTCCTTAGTAATCAAGATCAATGGCTAGGATTGAAAGAACAAGAGGTGGAATCAAGTGTGTATGAGAGCATATGAAACCATGGAATGAAGCTCAAGATGTTGACAAGTGGCATCTTGAGGACCATGGATGAAGTCAACATTTTCAAACTCATCCTCTCCCCCTCTCAAGTCGGCTAAGTGCATGGGGAATGTGGAAAATCTGATTTTAATCAATATCTCATTTCTCTCTCTCCATTCTCTCTATTAGGTGCAGTTGAAGCAAGAAAGAGAAAGAAAGGGCTTAAATTCTAGGTGAGTATTTGACTCTAGATGCTTACTTCACCTTTATTGATTTTGTCCAAATGGTCAAGAGCTTTATTTCAATGTTTTCAGACTTTTGATTTGTGGTGTGTGGAAACTTGAGGAAATTTGAAAGTGGAAGAATCAAAGTTTTGATTTCAGCAAGCTTAAGAGGTGAGTTTTTGATGAAGTTTGATATAATTGTTTTGGCCATTGGTTTGGTTTTATAAATTCTGGATTTTTGCCTTGATTTCTTGTGGTTTTAGAAGATATGAATTAAGTGATGTAATGTGGTGGAATAGATGTTAAATAGTGTATGGGAGTTAATGGTTTTTGATTGGATTTGAAAAGAAGAAGTTTGGTAAATTGTGGTTTTGAGTGGTCTTGTGAGTTAGAGTTGAGAATGTGTTGTTTGAGTGGAAGTTTGGTTGTTTTGGGTTACCAATAAGTTCATTGTGAAGTTTTGGATGGGAATGAGTATTGGTATAAGTTTAAGAACCATTGGAGCTTGTTTGGTCAATTCTGGAAAACTATATCAGTTGCTGCGATTTGGCATCTGATAGACATCACTCAAGTGAGGGAGGAACTCACTCGAGCCCAATGTGAAATTCTGGGTATTTTGGTTAAATCTACAGGCAGAAACCGCGAGCACACTTCCTGACTTGCGAGTGAGATATGATTCCACTCGAGTGAGCATGGGCATGTTCGAGTGAGGGAATCAGTTTAAGACTTGGGAATTTGTGGTTACTCTCGGGTAGTTACTCGCTGGGTCTCACTTCCTGGTGCTCGAGTAAACCTGAGGTCATTGCTCGAGTATAGCCTCTTGTGCTCGAGTGAGAGTGTATGATATATCAAGGTTTGCTCTCGGGCAAACACTTTCTGTGTTCCACTCGCTGGTGCTCGAGTGCAATTGGGGGTGTCACTCGAGTGAGACTCCTTTCACTCGAGTGAGCCAGCCCAAAGTCAGAAATTCTTCCAAGAAGGAGGATCTTCGGGGTAGTTTCACCTAACCCTTTAGGCGTATGTTTAGACTTATAATAGTCACCTAAAGAGTTTAAATGATAACCAACTTAAAGTATTATAGAATTAAGAACTTGGAAAAGAGGTTGACGGGTTGTGCCTAACCTGGTTTACAGGATTCGATATTTGCCGTCCTCGAGAGCCCGCAGTGCCAAGAAACGTCGGGAAATGATCAGGTAGTAACTCTCTCTCTTATACTATGTGTAATGCACTATATGTGTGTTGTATCACTGTTTTGTGATGATCTTTGATGCTGCTGCGGTTACAGCTGGTGATAGCTGTCGTTTACAGCATAAGCTGTCGTTTACAGCACAAGCTGTCGTTTACAACGTAAGTTGTCGTTATTATGATTACAGCGAAAGCTGTCGTGGTGGTGATTACAGCGTAAGCTGTCGTGAATGTGATTACAGTGAGAGCTGTCGTATTGTGTATACAGCCGTGAGTGCTGTTGTTTGAGGTCAAAGCCATGTATCTTTGAGTTGCTGCTGCTATTGCTGTTTGTGATTTATATATATGCTTTGTGTTTATGCATTGTGTGAGTGATTTGTTACTACTGGGATTCTCTCGAATCTCATTCTTTCCAATAACTAACCTTTCAGACAGGGCGTGTGGCTCAAAAGAGAAGCGGCCGACCCGGAGCAATTAGGACCCTTAGGGGTATATTTGATTTGGAGATGTTGGTTATCCATTTTGAACTTGGGATTACTGTATATTTTGAGATGTGAATACTATATTCGATTTTGGTTGTGTAATCCCCTAGGGGAGACTTATGAACCCTCACATTATATATGTATAAAACCCGGGAGTTGCTGGGGATTCGGTTATACACTCTAATATGAATGAATGTATATTAACTACACAGGTAATTATATTCGAACGTCGAAATGGAGACCAGGGAAGGGGAAAAGGTTTTTAAAGATTTTGTAAAAATCCCACTGTACGGCAGAAATTTATAATGAGTTTAAATCATCCGAAGGTCTCTAATCCGATTTAATTATATGTTATCGAATTATAATTACGTGTTTAAAGTTAGGGGGTTACAGAAAATATTAACAAATATAAAAATTTGAGAAAATCTCATAATCTGATTGAACATAGCTAATTTCAACATACTTGCTAAAGTTTAGGAACGTGAAAAGCTCAAAATTAAGGAATTAAGCGATGTTCAAGTAGATCATGATTTAACAATAAGTTGCTAAAAATTAGGAGGAAAAATTGCATTGATTTTAGTCTAGTGTAATCAGAATTATTTTATTGCAATAAAAATATAATAAAAAAATTCAACATTTTAACTCATCATTTTTTCGTACTCTCAACTTTTCTTCTGTGTTTTTTCTCTGTTTTTATCTTCAAAGCAATGGTCATCATCACAAATTAGATATTGTTTTTTATCTATGATTCTTCCTAGATAATCCGTCGACCATGAACCTCAACTTGTAAGCTTTTGTTATATAAAAAAAAAAAGAAAATGAAACTAAAAACATTAATTGGAAAAAAATAAAAACTTACACGAAGAAGAACCAAGAGAGGAAGGAGCTATAAAGTGAAGACCCATAATAATGGTAGAGGACGAAACCCAAAGCGGCAGTGTAAAACTCATGGAAAAAAGAGTATGACACCCACTAGGAAAACTCAAAAAACATTTAAGAAAGGGTTAGAAGAGTTGCGTCAGATAAAAGTTTTTAGAATCCCACCTCTTCATATTTAATATTTATCAGAATTTCTACTTTTTATATTAAAGAATGCTTAACAGTTTTTTGTGAAGAACTGTAATTTATTATCAAATAATATACTATCATAATAGAAATCTATACGACCATATGCTGTCATAAAAAAAATAACCGGGAGTTAGTAAAATATATAATATTCGAATTTGTTGAAAAAGAAAAAAAAAAATCGATCGCGATACATATTTTGATATGATTTAAACAACTAGGGTCAAATAGCGTCGTCGTGATCATCTTTCTATTGTTATCATTTTCCATTTTTTCCCTGCCCTGTGAATATTTGTGGTTTCTTTTTGTCGATTTCTTGATACTCTGTATTTCAATTTGGGTCGAATCTGGTCAAGATCATATTTTCATTGTTATCATATTCTTTTTCCCCTGCTCTCTGAATATTTGCTGGTTCATTTTATCGGTTTTTTGATACATTGTATTTCAATTTGGGTCGAACCTTCATCAAGATCATCTTCCCATTGTCACATTTTCTTCCCCCTGTTCTGTGAATATTTCTCTGTTTTTTTTCCCATACATAAGATGAAACCCATAAACAGACTACCCCTTATCTAATTCGATAATACGAACCACCTCTGGAGGGACTGTAAAACCGAACGAAAGCCTGGGTATGCATCTAAACCTTTCTTCGCTAACCAGTCTGCTGCTGCATTGGCAAACCGACTCACATGACGCACCTCTACAAGCCAATCCCTGCTCATGAGAATCTTGGCTTCAAAAATTATTATCCAGTCATCATGCTGGTCATTTTCTTCTGCCGTTAGTTCTGCAGATGAAGCATCACCATCTAGGAGTCTGACCAAATATCCTCGAACAAAGTTACCCCATCCCTAAACACTCCCCACAGGCTGCATGACCATTACTTTGATAATTATTTAAAAATTGGGAAATTAGTCCTATAGTCTATGCTGGTTGCTCAAAAGCCAAAATATATAGTCCAAGTTCTTATTAAAATATATGTTGGCCAAAAAAAAAAAAAAGTTCTTATTAAAATATAAAAACTAACATTTTAGTTGAAAAAAACTTGACGAATTGAAAGCTATGGTTTGAAAATATATGGACCAAAACTTGTATTAATCCTTTTAAAAAATAAAAACCATAACTTGAAAGTAGATATAATATGGTATTTTAGGTCTTTTATTATATATTTGACTTGTAAATAATTATGTTTTAGTTATCTTTATTTGTCATTGATAATTATTTATGTACTTTTACTGATTGCTGTTATTATTTTTTTCCCTTTATCACTTTATTACTAGGTTATGATGTTGATCGAGAACTCATTCTAGTTTCAAATTAATGTATTGATGTATTCTTTTATCTAGAACATGCGAGGCTAAAAAAGGGAACGAAGAGGAATTTCCTGCAAGGTCAAAATGTTGAGAATTAGCCCTTGATAATAATTATGTTTTTGGAATAGAAATCTGTGATAGTCAATGATGTTTTTTTTTAATAGAAGTCTGTATGGTCCATGATTTTTTTTGTTTTTTGGAATAGAAGTATGTAAGTAGTCCATGATAATTTTTTGTTTTTTGGAATAGAAGTCTGTGATAGTCCATGATAATTTTTTTTTTTGGAATAGGAGTCTGTGATATAGATATAGTCCATGATGTTTTTTTTTTTTTGGAACAGAAGTCTGTGATAGTGTATAATGATTTTTTCTTTTGAGCAGAAGTTTGTGATAGTGTATGATAGTTTTTCTTTTTGGAATATAATTTTGTGATAATCATGATTCCATTCATAGATCTCATAATTTCCACGGCAGATCAACAGTAAGAGAAGCCTAATCTAACTTTTTGATGAAAATAAGTATTCAGGTTCCTTAACGGTCTTGGGGTTGGCTAAAACACAACCATCCGTATCTAATCTCAACCAGTCTTCCTTAGAATTAGTTAAAAAAAGGAAAAGAAAAGCGTATTTTAAAAAAAAAAAAAAAAGCTAAAGCATACTTTTAGTTATTTAAGTTTACATGAGGTATACTTTAGTCCCTTAATTTTATAAAGTATACTTTTGGTTCTATATTTCTAATACCCATAATGTTGCTAACTAAAAACACTAATGCAACAAACTTAAGCTATGACTATATAATTAAATGTTATTAATCTTAAATATAAAATATGTGTAAATTGAAAAATATCTAAAAACCTAGAAAAGCACTCAATATAACAAAACCTCAATTGTATTAAAAAATTAGTTTGATAATCTAAATATATTAGTTTATTAATCTAATATCAAAACCTCCATTTCATTTGTAGCAATTTGGCAGTTCATTTTAGTTTAATAAAATAAATATATTATATTAAAAAATTAAAACTTAAATATGCTTTATTAACTGCACAGTCATCACTTAAGTTTGTTCCATCAACATTTTCTGTTAGCAACATTAAGGATATTAAAAACATAAGACCAAAAGTATACTTTATAAAGTTAAAGAATCAAAACTATGCCTCATGTAAAATTTAAAAGAATAAAAGTACACTTCAATTTAAACAAACAAAAGAAAAGCCAGAGACCGGAAAGGCGCATACATAGAACTAGGAGGGAAAATTCAAGGGAAAAATTAAAATAGAAAAGCCTCAAATTAAATTTTGTGGTTTGTGTTTGTTTGGTATGAGGGGAATGGAGAGAAAGTGAGTGGAGGGAAAAATTTTTAGAGTTGGATTAAAAAAATGAGAGAAGTGGGGTTATTAGTTTTTAATTAATTTTTCTTATTCTTTATCTTATATTTTCTCTTTATTAAAATTTTGTAACCTCACTTCTCCAATTTCTTTAAATTCAATTTATAAAAATATTTCCTTCTCCTCCCCTCCAAATTTGTCTCGTACCAAACAGGAACAAGCTTGTCGTTACTAAACATAATAAAATATATTTTTTCTCACCTTTTTTTCCGTCATTTTCCCCCATGGTTATCAAATGATGAGTGCTAGAAACTCACCGGTCGGATGAACTCAGATGCCCCAATTCAATGGACTCTGCTCAAGAAAGCTATTTCATTGTCTATTGAGTATATAGTATGTGCTGTAAAATCCTCCTTGCACACTATTACATTGGATTTGGACTTTTTGTGTTCACATAAAAAAGGAAAAAATAATTTGGACTTTTTTGCTAGGATAAAAATAAGCTATCAAGCGTCAATGTTTGCACAAAATCAAAGAGAAGGGATAGTGCAACTTGGTACTTTGAATTTAGTAACCTGTGGGAATTGACAAAAGCATTAAAACAAGCAGAAAAAAGATATATAATCTCATAATAAATGTATGAAATAACGTTATCATATGAACATGTCAAACATTGATGCAAGCAACATACAGCGTAACTAAATATAACTAATACCCCAATTCATCTTCTTTGATACCCAAAATATGAGCTCAAAGAATTTTCTTCTAATGCCCTTAAATTCATTTTCTCTTCGTTTTCCTATTCAATTTGTCACGAGGAATCAAAATAAAAATTGAGATTTTTGAAAATCATCTCCTTCCCCATGAGCCAGCCTTGGCAGAATCTAAACCCTTAAAGGTGGAAAAAAAAATAAAGATGTTTCCATGCCCAATCTTGCCAAACTCATGGATTCTTTTGATCAAGCTTCATTCTAACATCATCTATATATGCTTCTAGCTTGGTGAAAAACGGAAACAAACATTTATTTTATTGAAAATCTGGTCAGCATCCACTTTCATTAAAATCCCAATCAATCTTCTTATTATAATTTGCCTTAAACCAAAGCTTAAACTTATTGCCTGACTTGAGCCCTCCAAACTCCTCTTTCACGGAGTTCTAGCTTGGCTTTATTTCTTCTCTCTCCTTTTGCCATGACAATAGCCCTTAAACTCTTTTTGTTTTTTTTTTCCTTTCTCCCTCTAACTTTCTCCTCTGATTCTATTCATAATGGGGGGAGAGTGTATTTTTTCCCCAATATAAGTAATTCTTTAAATTTTTTTATATAAATCTATAGTTTTGTTTCCATTTTATACTGTTATTTTCTTGAACTTCTCATTAAAGTATACATATTAAATTAATATGGGTAAATTTGTAAAATTACTCTAATTTAAATTCTATATTCATTATGGTTTATACATCGTGTAAATTCCTTCAAAACAAAATACAAATAAAATTTTAAGACTAGAGATAAAATCAAAATGACACTTTGAATATGAAGAATTAATTTTAATAATATAATTAGCGACATTTTCATGATTTCAATTTCCCAAACTATTAAATTATATTATATTTTAACCCTTTAATGTTTATATTAGATTTTTATCATTTAGTAATAATGTTGGAATTTGCCTAAGCAGCCCCTTGCTGTGTTTGGTTAAGAGCTTTATTTTTGCGCCTAACGATGAGCGAAACAAGTTGAATAGAAAGTCGGTGAACTCTGTTGAAGTTTAGCGTAAAGAACTTTGTTAGAATTTATGTCAATCAGAACCTTTAAGCTCACTTTTTTTTTTTTTTAATGGTAATGACATATTTCCCTATATGTGCTAAAGCTCAAAGTGAGGACCAGTTTGTTTGAATACTCATTTTAAAAGGGTGAGGGAAAATATAACCCCAAAGCAGACATATGTGATATCAGAGTCAGACTCAGTTTGATGCGCCATCAAGAACGCTATGCCCTTAAGAGTGGATTGTGTAAGTCCCAAATGACAGGAGAATAAAGGACACCTTACAAAGGTATAGACCTCACTCTCTCAACACGTTTTAATAGCTAATTGACTTTTTTTTTTTTTGACATACTTAAAATTTTAAATAAATTACTTTAAAGTATTTATGTTAATGATTTTTCTCTAAACTACTATTTTTCCTATATAATTTAATGATAAATAACATATGATATGATTAAGTAATTTATTTAGCTTCTTTAATCTATTTAAAAAAAGTTAATTAAATCTTATATTTAGGACCAAAGAGTATATAACTAGGTGCCTAAGGGGGGGAAAATTGACGGCAAAAACCCAAAAAAGTTCCGCAATCTAGGATTCCTATCTAAGGGCAGCCCTTACCTCAAACTCAAATAATATAGAAGTTCAGGAAAAAAGAGAACATATATTTACACACACATATATATTAATTTTAAAATAGTTATAATAAGATGATAAGACTTTTGAGGACAATTAACTTGCGTGTGATTGTACATATATATATATATAGACAAACGTAACAGTGATCCTATTTCCTATATCTATAATTTCCATTTGGAAAGACAACTTATGATTTAAGTATCAATGATTTGATTAGAAAAGTAATTTGGATGATTGCCATGATTTTTTTTTTTTTGTAGTTGAATTGGTACCTTGTTGTGACTGAATTTTGATACCCCTAGAGCGCCTTATTTTAGTATGAAGTTGGATCTCTCAATCGTGTCGAGTGAAACCCTATATTTTCATCCCATTTCTTTTCACTTCATTCCATAAAATACTTTAGGGATTTTGACCGATGGTTAGCTTAATTATTACTAATTATTCATGATATATTATTTTTCTATGCACGTAACATTAATTTGTAATCACAATTTATAATCATAAATAGAAAAATTAGTTAATAAATTTTGGTAGGCTATAATTGAAAAAGTAATTACATCCATCCTCCACTATGTCATCCTTCTCATCACCAAGAAAGTATATCTTAGATCTTCTGATTGACCCAACTACTCAAAGAGTTCTGTTTGCTAAAGCAACCAAGGAGTTCATAGACTTACTTTACAACATGTTTGGCTTGCCTATCATTAACTTGCTTACTAGGAAACTCACTGTGGGTTCACTGCCACATTCTATAAAAGCATGGAGGTTCTAAAGAAAGATTTGGACATTGAGAATGATTTTTGCATGGTAGATCCAAAGAAAGATTTGGACTTTGAAAATGCTATGCTCTTAGGGGTAGATTGTATAAGTCCCACATTGGGTAGGGAGAAGAACAAATGACTGCTTATAAGGGCCTAGACACCGCTCTCTCAACACGTTTTAAGATTGTGGGGATGTGGCCCAAAGCGGATAAAATCATGAGCGAGATACAAGAATGTTATTGGTGGTAATGTTATAAGAGGTATCAAGATAGGTTTAAGACAATGTACTAGTAAGGACGATGGACCCCCTAATGATACATGTGGTATCATGGCTAGCATCAGAGTAAGGTTTGGGTCAATATAGTAGCTAGGATGCTTGGAAAAATTATTATCCAATTAGCATGCTGTTTATTTCCTTATGATGTTAGCAAAGCCATTGCATCAGAAAAATATGACTCCAGAATGACTTCTCGCAGCCCCAAGTCCCATGCAAACCTTAGACCATGGACACAATCCCAAAGTTCTACAGATAAGCATCACTATCTAGTAGTTTGACCAAGAATCCTCGAACAAAGTTACCCCCATCCCTTAACACTTCCCCACAGGCTGCATCACGTGACAAATGTGATGTGTATACTATTTCTTTGATAATTATTTGAAAATTGGGTAAATTAGTCCTATAGTTTATGTCTGGTCCCTCAAAGTGCAAAACATGTTTTAAGACTATGAGGATGGGGTCCAAAGCGAGTAAAATCATGAGCGAGATGAAAGAATGTTACAAGTGGTAATGTTATAAGAGGTATCAGAGTTAGGTTTAAGACGATGTACTAGTAAGGATGATGGACCCCCTAATGATACATGTGGTGTCATGGCTAGTATGAGAGTAAGGTTTGGGCCAATATGTTATCTAGGATGCTTGAAAAAATTAGTATCCAATCAGCATGCTGTTCATTTCCTTCTGCCGTTAGCAGAGCCACTGCATCAAAAGAAATTTCCTGCAATATAAGTCTGTGATATAGTCCATGATGGTTGTTTTTGGAATAGAAGTCCGTGATAGTCCGTGATAATTTTTTTTTTTTTTGGAATAGAAGTCTGTGATATAGCCCATTATGTTTTTTTTTTTTGAAACAAAACTCTGTGAAAGTGTATAATGATTTTTTCTTTTGAACAGCAGTTTGTGATAGTGTACGATAGTTTTTCTTTTTGGAATATGATTTTGTGATAATCATGATTCCATTCATAGTTCCTGCTAAAAAGGTAAACGAAACAAGCTAGGTTTTCACTATTTCCTATTAAATTACGAACAAAAAGGTAAACGTTATATTACGGTTTATCATCATAATTAGGAACAATTTCGTCACGAATTTAGCAGGAACTTCATGTCCATTTATTCTACTTAGCTTGGTGGTGATGACACCATCTATAGTTATCTATATACATAATCAACTAGAGAAAAATGTCTCATAATGGATATGTTGAGAGTATTATTTCAGATCAAGATCCAAGATTCACCTTGAACTTATGGAATTCCCTATAGGAGGCTATGGATACAAACACTACTACAGAAAGCACTTTTAACGTTTGTTTTTAGACAATTTCTATATTCCTTTACAGGGGATGCCTATGTGAGTGACGTAGTAAATTTTAAGTACAATTTCGTTTATATTTTTAACTGCCCAGCAATTAAACCCTATACATACACATCATCCAGCAATTAAACCAAAATACCCTTACAACTAGTATAGAAACATCCATCACTAGCTAATCAAAGTGTTAACTACTCTACTATGTACAATTATCACCACAAAGTGTCCAAAACTTGCCTACTTGACTACTATCTAAAATAAACTATTTATCAAAGTAAACTTTACTCATTTATGTGTTGAAGATGATGTCTAACCAAAAGGTCTCTAATAAAATTAATGTCTTCGTCTAAGTGGACGTCGTCATTATCAAAAATCTGCGAATTGGAAAACAAGCTAAGATAAATCAATCAAGTGAATCAATTAATTAACAATTCAAAATCTGTAGTAACTTCACTCTGAATGATATTACACATATAAGGTATAACATAGTCAAGACATTCTTACATTGTAGGGAGGCCTTCAAGAGTTTAATTCCCTATCAGAAAGAGAAATAAACCACACTCAGTAAACCAGATTAGCTGAGGATAAATAATTAACAATTCTTTGAGAACAAAAACAAGGAGTTGTAAGGTATAAATAGAAGTGGTGATATTTATTTTCCTCTTATCCAAACATTTTCTTAGAAAATAATAGATATAGATATAAAAACATAAAATCTTAAATATCACCTCTTCTATTCCAAAATCAACGACCCTTTCTTGTAAAGAAGCAATATCTTCGATGTTGAACTTGGGCAGCAAAGTGATAGTTGGAATAGCAAACGTGGGATGAACCTCAAGATCAACCATAACAGTGTAAGCCACAAGTCCTTTCACAAACCCACCCTCACCACAAGATCATTTCACTTCTGTTGTCTTGTGATCTACATATTGTACGGTGTCGTTCATCTTTTCCCACAATACGGACAAGGAGTGCCTCGAACATCAGTCACAGGATAGTTACAGAAGTTTAGTCACGTATACAGATTTGAAGGCCTTGTTGAGCTATTATTACCTTGGCCACCATTATTTGCAGATGGAAGATATCTACCTCTACGAGTATAACATATTAGTTCTCGTGCTCCTCTTGATTGGTGATGATTTTATAACAGATTGTTCAGTAGAGCTCGTGCTAGAACTTGGATTTGGCAAAATTTGCTTGTCTTCCTTTTGATTTAACATGTCATTATATGGCAGAAGACATCCAGGGATTAATTGAACACTTGGGTTCAGCAATGCTTCCTTGTGTTTCTTTGGATTTGTATCATATGGGAATTTAAATGCAGTTCACTGCGTTGTGTCGAAATTTGGGTGCTCCCATTTTTGAAGGAAAAGTGATCTGAACCTACCAGATTCGATTATTTAAAGAGCACATTCGGATTTAAGATAGAAAATTAGCGTTTTGAATTAATTCAAGCGTATGGATGCATAGCATATCAAAACTTTAAAAGTTGTTAAATTTTAAGGTAGAGTTAATGAGGCTTTAAGATTTTTCTTTGTTTATGTACGTAAAACATGTTATAGCCTTATAAGGTCCATATGTGTCATTGAATTGGTGCATTTCTAAAAGAACAAAAGGATATTCCAAAGAGATATTCTTTCTCATTTCTTCATAGCAAAGCATCTCATTGTTATGGACTGACGACGCTTGTTATATGCACTGTCTTTTGTCTTCCCTATTCGGTAGACGGATTCAAATTTTATTTAAGGATGGAGACACAAGTAAAAAGGGAAAAGACAGCTACATAGCCCTGAATTATTCAAGACTCAAAACAATACCTCAAAAATAAAAAGTGCCAGACAAGTACTAGGGAATTAAAATAAGATTTTCAGAATTTTGTGGATTGACTTTAATGCCCTTCGCTTAAAGATATAATGCAGAATAATAAATATGTTAACTATCAAGTTTTGAGATATATGAAATGATTAGAAAAACTAAGTGAATAACAACTTCCCCTTAACAATGACAAGAACAACTTAGTCAGTGACAAAAAGTAGACCTTGTTGCGTTGACAAGTGTTATATTTTCTATCAAGTTAGTGAACGACAATAACAACATAGTAAATAACAAAAATTGAGTAGCAGATGACCATATCGTCATCTAAGCGAGTGACCATTATTTTCACAAATACTAGTTGGTTCAGTTATAAGTTTAAGCATATACAACATCATAGCGAATAACAATAATGGACAAACAAATGCCAAACATCCAAGCGAGTGACCATTGTTTTCTCAAACACTCATTAGTTATGACCATCCTCGTTGGTTAAACGTAGCTCAGATGGTATAGTCAAATCTAGGTAATTGCCGACGTGCTGTTATATTTATCGATGCTTAAATTTGTAATTGAACCAACGAGCGTCATCAGTGAAAATAGTGGTCACTCACTTAGATGATATAATCATTAATTTGTTAATCAATTGTTATTATTTGCTATGCTGAAGTCATTCACTAACTTGTAACAAAAATACTTGTTAATGCAACAAGCTCAACGGTTTGTCACTGATTAAGTTGTTCTTAACATTTGTTAAGTGAAAGTGCTATTCAGAAATATTGTTTAGACAATAGAACTCATGCGTGGCCAATGGAGGTTTTTTTAATTGAGGTCCTTTCCTCAAATTCTAAGAGTATTCAACTGTCTTTTTCCCAAATTAACATGGCGCGTATTAAACATTAGCATTCAAATTATTTCAGAAAAAGTGAGGAGATCTGGTCAAAACTAGAATATGGGGCCTGGACAATAATACACACACGAAACAAAAACCCTAGCTATCTGCTCAAATAGAAGATTAAAAAGCATCTAGTGCAGATGTATGGATTGAGACAACAAAGAATATATAGAATAATATAACAACGAAAAGTAAATATCATCTAAATGAATTTAAATATTTTTTCTATTAATTGTCATTGTACTTACTTGTAACTTCCCGGACACTCTCCTGTGATTCATATTGATAAATTAATATATTTTATGTAATTAAAATAATAATATTTAATTCCATTACAAATGGAATATCTATTATTATGGTATTTAATTATGTAATATTATTTATGATTATATTTAATTTGTTTGTGTTTGTATAATTCAAATCCTATTATTTACTTATTCTAAATTTTGTTGTTATTTTATCTTATATTTTATTATTATTTAAGCTTATTTCATCTTTTATTTTTTCTTTGTTATTTTTAAAAGCCATCGTGCTAGTAGTTGAATTTGTGCCTCTCATATCTCTTCTCTTTACTATATAAAAGGAGCAGTTTGAGCCGCCCTTGTACTACTACGTAAGCATTTTCCATAGCTTATTCCTTATTTTTATATTTTATTTTATATGTTTTAACTTAATAAATAATTTCTAATATATGTGAAACAATCCCACTACGTCCCCATTCTAAATAGTTTAATAAAACATTTTTTTAATTTTATTTTAAATATTTTAAACATTTATTTATATTACTTTAAATTATAAGGAAAAAAACGTGGAGAATTTAGTCATGGTCTTTTTTTTTTTTTTATATTTTTATATATTTTGACTTAAATAATAACATCATAACTGAAATATATTTTTTATATTTTGAATTAAAATTTTGTACTTAATTATTTAAAATATTTCAATTAATATTTGCTATATTGGTATAATACCATAATGCCGGATTTTTTTGATAAATTTGATAATATCCTAAAATATCTCCCAAAATATTTAACTTATAGAAATAACTTCCAATATACGGGTAACAACCCCACTATTCTCACTAACGGCATTCTAAATATTTTAATCAAAATTTTTTAGGAGAATTACATTCAGGTCCTGCACAAGAGAAAAAATAAAAAAAATAGTTCTTTGAAGTTGTCAATGACGCCCCTGGACTTATCAATGGGATCATTTCTTCATTTTTTTTTTATATGGGACCAGAATGTAATTCTCTCAAATTGTTTTATATTTAAAACATTTATTTATATTACGTTTTGCTGGTGCTAATAGCTCCAACGCATCCCACTGCCTTTGTTCTAGACTCGTGTTGCTCTTCCTAGAATTTGGGCATCCTTGACCGATGTTCAGGGGGTTCCATTAAACTTTGATGGTTCTCCATGGCTTCCTATTTCTCGTTTTACTCAAAGATTATTATTATCCCATGGTTGCCAATTTTGTTGATTCCATGATCTGAGTCAATCTGCTAACTTTGCAAAGCTGGGAGAGCAGGTGAAAGCAGTTGAAAAAAAAAACGTAGTGGGGGGGGGGGTGATATAACAAGTGTTCTACTAAGGAAGAGTTCTACAATGAAACTGTGAGATACTTAATTGGAGGGGGCAACAATGAAGAGGTTGAAGGCATTGAGACTATCAAAAGGGAAATGCAAATTCTCATGGATATTTCTAGAAAGACCATCTGTTATAACTCAAGCTTGGAGAGATTGTAAGTTTGTAACTATATTTCCTGCTATTGGGTTCAATGTGGGGCTGTTAAAGAAGCTCTTCCAAGTTCTGAAAGAAGCAGAGTGCGTTAATGGTCTTCTAAAAGGAATATGGTCAATGCTTGGGTGGCACTACAATATGTGAGGCAATGATTGCAGAAGCTTACAGATTGAAGCCGTTCAAAAGTGAATCAACAAATGTACATGGAGAAGAGTGTTGTGGAGAAATATATGTGTTATTTTGTAGACTAAAAATAATTTGATTTAAATCACCCTACACCCTCTAGTTTGTGTTGTTCAAGTTGAGCACTTGAAGAAAAGTAGGGTTCAACTTGAGGGACATGTTAGAAATATAAGGTGATTGGTTGGTTAGTTAAGACCTTAATCTATACAAAGGATCTTAGTTAATGTGGTTTAGTATGTTGGATAGTGAGATTCATACAATGTTAAGAAAGAGGTTAATGTGAGTCTCTCTCTCTAAAGAGGAAAGTCGCTCTTAAATCCTTAGAGTTAAGATTAGTTGTTAATCACCCACAAGGATTATAGTTTATATGAGTATATTACTCTTATGTGTTAATACAATAATACATGATTTTTCATCATCTCCATTATATTTCTTTAATTACTATTCTCTACAACATGTCTTTGGGTTGTCTTCAAAGACCCTTTTTACCCAATTCTTTTCTGTGCTTACAATAACCTTGAATTCTTTTGTGATGGTTTAATCTTGGAAATTTGTTTTCTATAGAGCAAGTCATCGCGTGATCCATCGTGTCTTATTATTTGTAGTGAGCTCATCAACTTTTGATCTATCTTTCCACCTATGATATGCGATAAATTTACAAACACATTATTCATGTTACATCGTACTTACTTGTAATTGTGTACCTATAGTCTTTATCTGCATCTTAATGGCCTCAAAGTTGTAAGGAGCAGGATCCCCTCCAAAAAAAAAAAAAAAAAACCCTCTATTTTTTCCCCCCCTAAAGATTGTAGACATGTCAGAGAATGAAATCATCCACTTTTCATCACACTTTCTTTCCACAGTTGCGAGGACTTTATCAGCTACCCGTGCATGTTACTTATTGTGCCAGTATTCATTTAGATGAGCACTATGTCCAACGTACAGTTTGGCCCATCCGGATTTTATGAACTATCTTACGGAAATTGCATTTATCCCTCAGTTATGATATTAGATTAAACTCTATTAGTTTACCATTTTCTTTTTCAAAGCGCACTCACCAAAACGATGCATCGTTTTTTTCTTCTGCCTTGTACAGAGGACTTCATGGAGGTGTTAACTAATCAATTTAATGTGCACTTTTTATGGAACAATTTAATGTGAATTTTTAAAATCATTATTTTTATATGCTATGTCAACAGATAATAAGGTTAACAGCATCCCACTGACACTTTTTAATTTCAAAAGATGCTAGAATTTCCCCTCCATGACCAGTATTTTAATAGTTTTACATTAATTTTTTTAATATTATCATCTGGTATCCAGTTCGAGGTTAGTAACTACCATTTCTGACACAAATGATTCCTATGGGATCTAAACTATCATTTCCAACATATATGACTCCTATGCTACTAAGCCCGGTTTAACTAAAGTCCCATAAATGCCTTGAAAGGATAGAAGAAGATGACATTGTATATCTTCCATCTTAGGCTTGGGCAAAAGCATATTTTTCAGAAATTACAGGTACGTAAGGGCAATTTTAGGAATTATGCCTGAAATTTCAAGGAAAAAAACCCATAGAGATAGGAAGGTAGAGAATAATTCCTTAGACTTTATTTGAGGTGTAATTGAGTTAAAAATGAGAAAATTTATTTAATAATGAATTTAAATAATTACTGAATTTTGGCTAAAAGAGAGGATGTTTAGCCAAATTTAATTATGAAAGATACAAGGAAGCCTCAAATAATTGGGAAAGATTGTTTTATATGAGGATTAAATTCTTCAAAGAATTACATTGATTTTATTGCTAAGGATTTTCCTAAGGAATTAAATATGGAAATTAATTCCAATATGTTAAGTATTTATTTATGGTAATTAAAAAATTTATCATGGTTAAAGTGGATGGATGGCAAGATTAGTAAATAGGCTCACATGCAAGTTCAAAGTGGGAGATTAAAATTGATTTCAAGGGCAAGAGTGGAAGTTTAAAATGAATGGCCAAAATTTATCTTTAAACAGCAAAGTTAATGATGATTTAAGTACAGATTTGGCTCGTTGAAGCCAAAATGCAATAAAATTATTCCAAGGATTTTTTTTTTGAGAAGAAAACAGTGGCGCTTATGTTTTTTTGTTTTTGGGAGGCGGGGACGATAGTAGCTTTTGTTGTCTGCAAAATGCAAATGGAGGATTAATTAATTTGTTTTGTTTCAAAAAGAAAAAGAAAAAGAAAAGTGGTCAAGATGCATTTATGACCATATGTTCAAGAGAGGGCGATTAAATAATATTATGTGAAGGAGGTTGAATTGAAAATTTATCAGCTAATTGTTGAATCGTGGCTATCTAAAGCCAGACCCGGTTTTTCTTCTTTTACCTTTCCCTCATTTTTCTTTCTTTTTCGCAATCTGGGCTGTTGAATTATGAACTCAACAGTTTATGTTTTTCTTTTATTATGAAATTATTATTATTATTATTATAATAAAATATTATAATATTATTATTATAATAACAATATATTATAAAAATATTAAACTTAGACTGTTAAAATCTTAATCCAACCATCCATATCAAGAAAAAGAGAGGAGAAGGAGGGGAAGACAAAAGGAGGCCAGGAAAGCCGGATCCATCTAAAGCCCTCTATTCCTCCCATTTTTTGAGTATCGGCCAGGTGAAAGGCAAAAAGAAAAATAGAGGAAAGAGGCCGAGAGGGTGGAAGGCAGAAGATAAAAAGAGAGAAAGGAGGAGAAAGAACAGCCAAACCTTGGTAAGTTGGAATCAAGCTTCATCTCTACCCTTAGTTCTTGAGTTTAAAGCTTCCTGTGGTATCTAAATCTCTCTTAATATTTTGTTTAGCAAAAGAGGGTTGAAAGTTATAAGGGTTTCAAGAAGAAGAAGATCCATCAAGAAAGACTTGTTCTTGAATTATTATTGTTATTGATGATGGTTGATTGACTTGTTCTTGAATTTTGTAAGTTCAAGAATTTTGGAGAATAAGGGGAGGTGCTGCTACAATTTTTAGGAAATAGAGAAACAATGATTTAAGATTAACTCATGTTTAAGGAAGTGGTTATAAGTTGAGTTATGGTAGTTTATGCAATAAAAAATTGAAAAATCATTTTGTCCTCCCTAGATATGAATTTTGGTCTAAGCAGGCATTAAGATAGAGTGGGATTTGTCCATTTTAATGCTTCTAACAAGCTTAAAATGAAAAATTGTCTAGGATACAAGTGAGAAATCAAAGTTGGAAGCATTAGGAATCATAGTGGAGTCTCTGCCTAAAGGAAAATAATGGGGGAATAAGTAAAGAGAACAAATCTAGAAACCAAACAACAAAGTGGAAATTTATGTTAAAGAATAACAATTTTGAGAAGCTAAGCGTTTTAGCATGATTATTGGATCTAATTAATGAGATAAATTATGTATGTTGTGTCTTTGGGGCCATGTCAAGTAACCTAAAAGATTGGAAGAAAACATAAACAAGAGGAAGTTGATAAAGCTTAAGGATTTGTTTGGCAAAGTGTTTGGGAGGGGTAACCATACGTTTTGGCTGAAAAAAGCTCAGTAGGCATAAAATGTCTGTTTGGTAAAGTGTTTTTATCCACTGTACTTTCATAAAAAACGTGGCGTTTGGTAGAAGCACATTTTCACAGCTTCTGATCTATCTCTTTATCACGGTAGATCATTTATTGCAGATAAGAGGATCGCTGCAGGAGCATTTAACTTGCTTACCAAACATTGAGAGAAGACCGTTGGAAGGGCATGCAACTCTCGACCTCTGATCTGTCAAACAGACTGATATCGTTCAATTGCTTGGCTTCAGCCGTTCTTCATTCTGATCTCTGTGTCTGTAGCGTTGTGGTCGTGGTTGGTTAACTAGTGGGTGGTGGTTCACTGATCTCTGTGTCAGCAGTAGCGTCGCCGAAACAATGTCAAGTGGCCGGTTCTTTGTTCTTCATCTCCTCACCGTATCTCTGTCATATCTTCACGCCACAACAAGATAGCCAGCGTCGGGTAAGTTGTTGCCTGACGAGCTCTTGTCTGTGTGATTACCGTGTCATGAGCATCTTTGATTATTATTTTTTTGGACAACTTTGATTATTATTGATTCTAAGAAAGATGGCATCATTCTGAGCCAAAAAAGAAAAAAGAAAAGAAAGATGGCATCAGCATAAGGTGTAAAAGCATAAGGTGTAAAAGCAAAAGGTGCTTTGATGTGTTATAAAGGGACTATTTTATTTTTTTATTATAATTGACAGAAAGGCAATACGGGGCAAAAAGAAAGTAGGTGCAAAGAAAACATGTGACATGTAACACAGTCAGTCATAAGAGACATTGAGGATAGATGATCTAATAATGAAATATTTTATATGTATGTATTTTAATTTAAATACAAATTTATCCATTTTTAATTAAGTACTTTCGTGTATTTTTTAATAATAATTTAACCTTTTTTATTTTATCAAATTTTATTTATATTTTTTAACTTCAATTATCATAAAATATATAAATAATATATATATATAGTATTCAATAAGATTCATGCCTTTTTTAGTCATTTTTCATTTAAACAGGTTTTTCAAACGCTAATCCAAATAGGTTTAAGGTTAGAAAAAAAAACCAATTTTGCTATCGCTAATCCAAACATAAATTACATCTACAACCTGACTTTTTTCCTATCTTACTTTTCCAAAAGCCACATTACAAAAAAAAAACAACTTCTCCACCGTTAATCCAAATAGACACTAAAAGTAGCAAACTTTACCTTAATCTTATATTCTTGGTTATTGCTTGCATAAATTATTTAGCATCATGCATTTTTATATGTGATTATGTTTGAAACATGTCATAAGCCTATTTGTTTCATAATAATGCATGATAATTTTAAGCATGTCATTATAATGATTATTAAATAATGTTTGATTAAGGCATCATTTCTATGGCAAAAAAAAGATTAAGGCATCATTTTATTACTTAGTGTATATTTGGGAACACTTATTTTTTGAATATAAGTGCTTATTACATAAATCGAGATAAAACTCCTCTTACTTACTTATCCCGTATATCGTGAATCATGATTTATAAGCATTTATTACCTAAAAATAAGCTATTCCAAACGAACACTTAAAATGATGGGTACATATTGGTTTTCAAAATATAAAGGATGTCTCTATAATTTAGATTAAATAGACAGAGATGTTGGTGTATTATTTAATTTATTTTACCCTCAAAGAAAAAAGTGATGGAAGGAAACTAGGGCATGGGATGGAGCGGTAGGGGCTTCTCCTCCCTTAACCATTGGTCGAGGGTTTGATCCTCGTCACGTCATGGGTATAGAAAAATGTTAAATCTTCTGGCCAGCCATTCCACCCATCGAGGTGCCCACAATTGGCGGTTCGGATTAGTCTGGGGCTGTCAGCCCTAGGATACCGAATGATGAAAATCCAAAAAAAAAAAAAAAAAGTGATGGAAGGAAAAGGAGTAAAGAGCCAGGCGGGAGATTTGAGGGGGGAAATTTGAAAAGGACCAAAGCAAAAAGTTCAATGATCCGTGTTTCCTATTTAAGGGCGGCCCCTCCCTTGAGTTCATACTTATCTCCATTTCTCCAACAATCTCAAGCTCAGTGATAGGTGACGCTGTGAAACCTGAAAGGTACGATCATCTCTCTGTTCCTCTTTCTATTTGTTCTTGTGATCCTTTAGTCAAACTCTGTAAATATTGACACAAGATTCAACTAGAAAATCTCTGTTCCTCTTTCTATTTGTTCTTGTGATCCTTTAGTCAAACTCTGTAAATATTGAGATAAGATTCAACTAGATCATCTCTCTGTTCCTCTTTCTATTTGTTCTTGTGATCATTTAGTCAAACTCTGTAAATATTGACATAAGATTCAACTAGATCGCCTTAATTGATTTGTATCAAACAAACAAATCGATTGCAATACATATTTCCATATGATATGTACAATTTGGGTTGAATCGTCATCAAGGTCATCTTCCTATAGGATTATTTGCTGTTTTTTTTTTACGGTTTTTGATAATGATACGGACATGGTATTATGATTCTGTGTCAAATTAGACAATAAAATATATTGGATGATAAAATTTGAATAATTTTATGGTTCTTGCTATAGTTCTGGTTCAAACTAAAGATCTCTTAAAGAAAACGCTAGCAGTTAGCAGTATGAGAAAACAGATTTGAGATACTCCTGTGAGTAACTTCAAAAAGCAAAGGGGATATTTTTTCTGGATGAAAACAAACTCGTAGTCTAAATAAGATAATTATAAGTACAAATAGATTGAATCGGTATCTTGTTTTCACCATAATGATGAATAGAACTACGGATCTCACAATTCCACTTATGACCTGCATAAGCGAAACCTACTATTTTCAACCCTTTTTTCACTTCATCCCATAAATTACTTTAGGGGATCTATATTCGTTTTGAATGATGAATAGCTCAATCACTATAACTAATTCAAGATGTATTGTTTAAAATATAATTTATTAGTTAATCTAAATTAATTAATATTGATTCATAGTACATAGTCATAATCATAACTCATAAATGAGTGAATTCTCTGATTTTTAATGGATTTTTTCTCAAGGTTTTCACAACAACGAATTCGAAGCAAAATGAGCTTAAAGCTTCTTATTGACACATTTACTGAAATTATTAGGGGATAAAAGTTGAATCATTTTAGACATTTTGTTATAATTATTTCTCAAATTAGAGTTCTGTAGAAGAAAAAAGCTGGTAAATAGCAGTCAGAAAAAGGGAATTGAGATACTTTCGAGAATAACTAAAATAAAAGGATAATCTTTCTTTTATATGAAAACAAACTTGTCTGAATAAGATAATTATTAATATAAATAGATTTAATTAGTATCTTGTTTTGACTGCAGTTTGGTTCTTTAGAGCATCTTATTATAGTGAATCAGAGAGATTGAATCTCCTAATTGTATGGAGTGAAACCTTCTATTTTCATTTTATTAGATTGACCTCAGCCCTAGCTACTTCCTGTGGCGGGAGTACTAATCACACCATATTCTTTTGAACACTATCTTTATTTTTGATATTTTTATGTTAGGCTAAAATACCTAACTATATATGTTTATCCTCCCTGTTTTGCATTAGCAATATCAGTGGAAGATGGAATCATCATCATCTTCAAAAGTGAGCTTGAAGTTGTTGATCGACACAAATACTGAAAGGGTTCTCTTCGCTGAAGCTTCAAAAGAGTTCATCGACTTTTTGTTTAGCCTGTTTCGCTTACCGTTGGGCACAGTAACAAGGCTTCTAACAAAAGATAGTATGGTGGGTTCCTTAGGCAAACTTTACGGAAGCATAGAGAAGCTCAGTGACGATTATATGAACAATCCAGAACAAGACAAGGATATTTTGTTGAAGCCAAGTGCTCCATTAATTTCTGGTTACCTTCTACATGCAAGTGATGATCAGAAGGTTAATACCAATTCAGGAGCTTCAAATTTATATATGTGTGCGAGGCGTTGCAGTAATGTTGTGACGTATGCTATAAACACTAGGTGTCCAAATTGTGGAAATGGCATGGGCCACCTTGCACAGTTTGTGGGCAGTAAAAAAAATACAACTGGGGTGAAAGATTCGAGCGGTGGTGAGGGAGGCTTTGTGAAAGGAGTGATCACTTACACAGTGATGGATGATCTTGAGGTTCGTCCTATGTCTACCATTTCAGCAATCACAATGCTGTCTAAGTTCAACATCAAGGACATTACTTCGTTGCAAGAAAAGGTAGTTGAGTTGGGGATCGAAGAGGTAGATTTTCTGGGACTTGTCTAAGATTTTTATTTTTATTTTTTTTTTCCTGTTCTTGCCTTCTTTGTTTTTCCTTTTTTGAATAGTTAGCATCTGACCTATTGATCATGATCGAGCTGACTGCAAATGGAGGAGCCTTTCTCTCATATATGTTTAACCAGTTTCCTTAAAATATGCTTGAATTAAAGACAAGAACTGATGGTAAAAAAGTTCTCTTGAAATAAATAATCTATCCAAAATAAAATCTAAACATATGAGGATAGAAACAACCATATGTACATGTTTTATTTACTCTTAATTATTATTCTTTAGCTTTTTTTTTATCTTGTTTACCCAATGTGATGCTTTTAATTTCTTTTAATTTTGCATATTCTAATAACTTCTTAATTCTTTTTTCAGGGTATCAAATTGCTAAAGGCTTCTCTGCAATGCAAGAATGTTTTGACTAACGTTTTTCTCAAGACTGACAGTTTAAGGAAGCAAGGGATTTCTTAAACATTGAAATTGAAATAGTGATAGGGTATCACATTTTGTGTTTCAGTCTTTAGTTTTCCTTTTGGTGGGTAACATGTGTTTTCGTCTTTATCAAATGAACTTTTATGTCGTTATGGACTTATGGGGTGTTTTTTTGATGGTTAATCAGCTTTGTTAAGATATTACCCTTTGCAAACCTAACCATATATTTCAATAAATATGTTAAAATTTCAAGCTTTACATTGCGGCTAGATCACAAACATTAGATTTTTATGGTCCTGCAAATTTAGTTAGAAAAGAATAAAATATTTCTCATCTATTTTATAAGTATTCTGACAATTAGTTACTAAGTAAATGAGATGCAACAAATTTTTATCAGCCCGAGTCACTAATACAGGGTTCAATTTAGCAAAAAATATCAATGTTATTTTTCAGCACAATATCTCTAAACAAGAGGTATAGACTGGCTTCCAACTCCTCTCCAATTCCAGCTTGAAATGATCATTTCTCTCTTTTTTTTTTATAATGTTTTTTACCTAGATGTAGTCATGGATTTAGTTGAGGTATACTTAGGGGATCCAAACAGTCATTTGATCCTGAGCATTGTATATACACACTTTATGATATAGATTTTTATTTTATATTATATGGTGCATTGCATATTTAATTTTCTCATTTTATATGATTGATTATGTGTTACTATTGGAATTCTTTGGAATGTTATTCTTTTTTATAAATAATAAATGTTCTAGCGGGAACTAGTGATTTCAAAGACAAAGTGGTTGACATGGGTAATTGAGGTGTGCAAGTTTTAAGATCAGAATTATTCGATTATATTAGTTAATTTTAATATTTTAGACAAAATTTATGCACATTATCAAATCCTGCAGGGAAGACTCTTGTATATAAATTTATACTTAATATCATTATATTTGTGCAATTTCTATATATCTATGAAACTGCGTCTCTTTTACTTTGTGAATACGGAAACAGAACTAAAAATAAGCACTTATCTGCTCAATTCCAGATCTTCTGTCTGTGGCTAAGCCTTGTTGTGACCAATGTGGCCCTTATCCCCACTAGCACCGTAGTGTACTTTATTGCCGTGGCCCGTTAAGGCCTTGTCCTTCAATACCCCGCTTTCATTGGACTTATTATCTACCCGAGAGGCCTTATTCTTTTTAAGAAAGTTGGGCTTCTCCGTCATTACGCCTTGATTTTTAGTTGTTTTAGCTTTGACATCAGACGTACCGGCCCCACCCCATACTGTGGGTTCGTAACAAGTTCCTTTTCCAATGGCTGCGGTGTCTTTTAATCTTTCCCTATGTACATGATTAATGATCAATAGTGCTCAAGCATTTTATCGCCCTCATTCCATGCATAGTATATGCTCAACAACATAGCAAAGCCGCACATAATTCAATTCCTTGAAGTGATAATTAGGTCCAAATGTGTGTAATTGAATCGGTGCATTTATTTATTTATTTATTTTAAAAAGGATACTCAAGACTATTTATGTGATAATTAGCTAAAATTTACAAAACTCATGAACTTTGGATAAATTGCATATAATCATCCTAACATTTTAAAATTTAAATTTAAAGTTTTGCCGTTATATTACTAACAGAGACTACCACGTCAAATTAATGAGAATGATTGACATCTATATAATTTAGGTGCCGCGACTCTCTTGGTACTGTAATGGGCTGCAATGCAACGGCTGCAATACAATATTTATTACCTTTAGCATGTTTGGTTAATTATTGCTTTATTTTTAATTGAAAATTATTAAAGGTTTAAAATGTCCCTCAGGAAAAAAAAAAAAACTCAATCCCCAATTGTCTTCTTCCTCATCCAAAACACCAATCAGCCTGTCTTGGCAAGATCCCTGTAATAAGTTATAAATTTCCAGCTAACTGGCCCTTCAAAGATTATACATAGGAATCAAATTAGGAAATACAGACTTTTGATTGAATATCTAACTGGCCCTTCAAAGATTATATACATAGGAATCAAATATTAGTGTGTTTGGATTAGCTTTTGAGAATAATTTTTATGACTTGTGAGGTAAGTGTATGTGAGGAGTTTTGTCTTAGGTTGCGTAAACCTAGGTTTGGATAATTTCCAAACAAAATTCTCTTATAATTTTCTGGGACAAATTTTTCGGTAATCAGTGCAACTACTATAAAAAATGACATGAAAAAGCAAATTATGAATGGCAGGGGCAACAAACCTCTTCCAGAGGAGTTACAAGAGGGCTTTGCTGGTGATAGTTTCACATTTTATTCATGAAAATGTCACTTACCATATTTTTAAATTCTTTTGTACAAGGGATATAACTTTTTTTTTTTTCTAAACAAAAGTGCAATGAACTGCAATATATTTAAATTTCCACATGAAAAATCCAAATGTTATTATCACGTCATTACAAATATTTCATTCCAAAGTTTCTAGCCAAAATATCTATTCCATGTATAACATAATAGTGTGACGAGTCATTTTGGTCTATAGGAGTATATAGATACTATAGTTGGCACCATCACCTCCAAGCAGAATAACCTTAAAGTACCACTAACCTATGCTTGTCTTTTGCCTTATAATGACAGGTTCAACATAAAAATATTGCTTGAGTATAAAATTAGGGATAAAATGATTGAGTATTATTTATCATTTATCATGTTTGTATACAAAGTTTAGACGCTAAGAAATCTGTTACATCTCATTTACTTAATCATATGATAAATATTTTAAAATCATAATGTTTTTTATCTAAACACAGTGTAAAGCACGGAATTTTAACCTAGCTATTAGGAAAAATTGTATAGTTTGGATTTTTGGCCCAAGTAATAACTTCAACAAGCTTGATTAACAATCAAAATAACACTTATCTCATAATTTCATAATAATAAAAGTTCATCTGACATAAACACTGAATTACCGATGTTACTTACCCTACCAACCAAAAAAAAAAAAAAAAAAAAAAATCAAAGACTGAAAACACAAGCGAAAAGGAAGCGAGCAAGCCTCGGCATTTCAATTTTAATATGTTTTAAGAAATTATACTGCCATATTCTTAAGAAAAACACTAGTTAAAACATTCTTGCACTGCAAGGGAGCCTTCAGCAACTTGATACTCTATCAAATGAAGAATGAAAAAAGTGTTATTAAAAGAATATGTAAAAATTTAAAATAAGAATAAAAAATATCATTAATAAAACAAGATCGTCAAAAGGAGCTAAAGAATGACTAAGAGTAAACAAAACATACATAGTCCCATCATCATAGGTTTAAATTTCACTTTGGACAGATTATTTAGATTGAAAAGAGCTTTTTCTAAAAATCAGTTGTCTTCAATCCTAGCATATTTTAAGGAAAACAGATTAAGCATAAATTTTATTCAATTAAAAAAATATTAATTTATACAAAATTTTTACTTAATTCACACTTATCAAACCTAGCAAACAAAAGTCGTGGGAGAGGTCAACCTAGGCTATGACAATTTTGAAAAGGCCCCTTCATTTGCGGTCCGAACAATTCAAAAAGGGAAAAAACAAAATAATAAAAAAATATAGATAAAATACACACACACACACACAAGTCTGAGACAAGTCTCAGCATATATATACCTCTTCTATCCCCATCTCAACGACCCTTTCTTGCAGGGAACCGATGTCCTTGATGTTGAACTTAGAGAGCAAAGTTATAGTTGAAATGGTAGACATGGGACGAACCTCAAGATCATCCATCACCGTGTAAGTGACCACTCCTTTCACGAAGCCTTCCTCACTCCCTTTAGAATCATTCACGTGGGTTCTACTTTTATCATTACCTACAAATCGTACAACGTTGCTCATCCCACATCGACAATTCGGACACACAGTGTTCACATCATAAGTGACAGCATTACTGCAACGGTTCACACACATGTACATCTTTGAAGCAGTATCAACATGTAGAAGGTAACCAGAAACTAATGGAGCCCTTGGTTTCAGCAACATGTTCTTATCTTGTATTGGATTGTTCAGATAATCATCATTGAGATTCTCTATGCTTTCATAGAGTTTGCCTAAGCAGCCCACCATGCCTTTTTTGGTTAGCAACCTCGTCACTGTACCTACCGGCAAGCGGAGCAAGTTGAACAGAAAATCAATGAACTCTTTCGACGCTTCGGCGAAGAGAACTCTGTTATCTTTTGTGTCAATCAACAACTTCAGGCTCACTTTTGATGATGACGATGCTGCCATCATTCACTGTTTGTACTTTTTAAGAATACAAGAGAAAGAGGATAAGTGTGTATATATAGTGAGCTATTTTGGCTTAAAATCAAAATGTAGAAAATAATTGTACTCCCTCCGGTCCTAATTATAAGACAAAATTGACTTTTTTGAAGAAATTAAGGAAGCCAATTAAATCACTTTAAAATATTTTTATTTTTATTTTTTTCTTCAAACTAATTAATTTGAATAATAAACTGATATATAATCTAAGGATACTAAAAATATAAATACTCTAAAGTGATTTAATTGGCTTCCTTAATTTCTCCAAAAAAGTCAACTTTTTCTTATAATTAAGACCGGAGGGAGTATTAATTAGATGATTTGTGCTGAGGCCTGAGGGCAGTCATATAATCTAAATGATGATACACACTATTAATGGAAAAACTGAATTCTTCAAGGCAATTATAGTGCCTGAGAATAATTTGCAATCTGGATAATATTGTTTGATTGGTCTCTGGGGGAGATGTATCCACATGGTAATACAAGGACACAGAGAAATTGATTATCTTAAGATGGTTGGTTTCCTCAAAATAATCAATAGCCATAGGTCTATAGCTATTCCCTATATGTAATAACTAGCATTTACTCCCCCAATGCCACGCACGGGAGAATCAACTTGACCTTCTTATATTAAAGAAATGTTCCCCAACAAATTTCTTTACTACCCCAATCAACATCTCTAACGTTCTAACTACCCGTGCCTCATAACAAAAAACCACCAACTTATATAGTATAACGGATGCAACAACAGCTCTCTTCCATCATAAAAAACAGACACCAAACGCGGTCATCACACGAAAAAAATTCACCAACTACCCAGTACCAAAGATATGAAACACACAGCAAATAGAATGAACTCGACAAAAAAAAAAAAAAAAATCCAAACACTAATAAACCCTAAACCAAATAATAAAATTACCATGAGGCCCAATACCATGATATATCCTCAATCATTGCCTCACCCAACAAATCTAGCCTATGTAACCCTCTTCTGTAATTATTATCCGAAATACGTGATTAAAATGAATTAGAGACCAACGAATAGTAAAACTCATATTCAAACTCATTAGAGACCAACGATAGGGTTTTCACAATTACTTTTAAAAATCCAAATAACTTGGTCTCGTATTCACAATTCGAATATAATTACTTTGCGTAGTTCAATTACATTCATATATATGTATATATATATATCAGAGTGCACAATAAAATTCCCGGCTAAGCCCGGTTTCCATTCATTAACTCAAGCTTTACATTGTGCATACGCCCATTACAGCTTCCATATAGGGATTACACAAAATCGTCTTAAATACATATCCAAATATACATCCCAAATCCAAAGACGAATACAAATTATACAGTACTCCCAATCTATGATAACCAACTACTAACTATTACTCCTATCTAGGAGCTTAACCCGTCCTTAGTTACTTGCTTCTTTCTTGAATCGCTTGCTCTGTCCGAAAGGTTAGTCAATGGAAAGAATGAGATTTAAAAGAATCCCAGTAGTAACAAATCACTCATACCACACATAATCACATAGCATGCAAGCATATCATCAGCATCAAGCAACACAAATAGTCTTTCGGTTCATATAGTCAATCCCACGTAAACTACCGCCCTAGCGGGACGGTCCTCCGCCATGGGAACCCCCCATGCGACCGTAGGTGAAAGACACAGAACTACACAAGCTTCGCAGTATCTGCAACATCACAAAACAATGATAGCACATACATACACTGCATTTACACATAGTATAAGGGAAGAGTCACTACCTTATTCTTTCTACGTGTGCCCTGACACAAGTAGATCACGATCAGGCAAATACTGAATCCTGACAATCAAATCAAGGACATAAGGTTATTCCGTTTTCCAATCTCTCAACTTCCAAACACTTAGAGTTGATTATCATTTACAACCTTTAGGTGGCTACTCAAAGCCTAAACACATGCCTAAAGGGTTGGGAGAAACTTGACCAAAGACCATCTTTCAAAACCTCATAACATCATTTTTCAAAGGTTGGCCGCGACCAACATATGGTAAAAAACTCATGGGCTATGGTCAGCACTTCTGGGCCGCGGCCAACCCCTTTTGGGCCACGGCCAAAAGCCGGTTAGAAGGTTTTGGGTAGCGGCCAGCCCATTGGGCCTTAGCCAACCATAGACCTATCCCCTGGCTCATTTTTCCAATGACCATAACTTAGTCCACAGAACTCAAAATGACCCAAACTTTATATCAATGGAAAGCTTGCAATGTGAACTACAAATTTGGAAAGTTTCACATCAATTCAATATTATTTGCTATGTCAAAATACCATGCAAATTTGGTCACTTACATAGCATTTCAGACTTAGCCAAAACCAAAATTTCCATATTTTACACAATGACTTCCAATGGTTCCATTTTCACATCAAACACTATTCCCACACAAAATTTCACAAGGAATCTATTGGAAACACCAATTCAATCAAATTTACATCACATTGACATGTTTCACCAATAATCACAACATGTCAACACAAATCACAATCCAAACTTAACATTTCAATTGCTTTCCAATCAAAGTTTCAAACCAATTCCAATGACATCAAAACATACTATGACATCATTTTTACCACAATACACTATCCAATTCAATCATTTCAAAAATATACCAAAATCAGGGAAAATTCCACAATTCACAAAACTTATCCAATGATCATAAAACTTAGGTCAAAGAGAAGCTATCACTTACCTCTTCCTCTTCCTCAAGCCAATTATTTGATTCCTCCAACTTTAAGATTCCTCAAGCTCTCAAAACACCTTCTTTCACAAATCTAAAATGATAGAGATGAAGCTTTCATCACTATGAACAACATTAAAGAAGGGTGTTTAAGCATTAGAGGACATTACACAAGCCAAAACTCACCTTTTTTCCTTTCTCTTTCCTTCTAGCCTTGGACGAACATGGATGATGAAGAGAGAGAGAGAGAGATGAAGATGAAGAAGAAGGCAGATTTTTGGTCCTCCAATGCTCCCTTGATCGACCTTTGAAGAGAGGAGAGAGGGAATGTGTTGAAACTTTGACCCAATATCAAGGGCTCACATGGTGCCACTTGTCAAAATCTTGCCACATCCTTCATGAGCTCACATACACACAAACACATGGGATTCCACCCTTTAAATCTCATAACAATCAATCACTACAATTGATCTTTGAGTTGCCAAGGAGTTTCCTTTTTAGTAACTGATCAATTGGTCCGTAACTTTTCCGTTTTGCCCCTGATTACTGTAATTCTCACTGAATCACCACAAAATGCGCCCTTACTCTATTTTAAGTCAATTTAGATGTTAATCCATAATTGAACTTAAATACAGGATTTCGGCACTGCTTATATGACATTCAAATAACAGTTTACATCAGATTCTCCAAAAGTTTTCATTTATCAATAATCATATCGACTTTTGGAGTCCTTAACCCTTAATCAAAATTTGGGATATTATAACCCACATAGTTATAATTAGACACAACTAACATATGGAACAGATAGTGAAAATTGGGGGGGGGGGGAAGGTATCCTTGTTTGGTAGACATGGGAAGATAACTTAGGTTGAAGGAAAATGAGACATTTGGTAGAAAGAAAATGAAGTTACGGAGGTGGAACGAATACGTGAAATACCCATAGTAATTAAAAAATGGGTTAAATCGATTTACCATTTTTATAAATCAATTTACAATGGGTTAAATCTATTTACACATTGTAAATCGATTTACCTGGGTGTAAATCGATTTAACCCATTGTATACAAGTTTATCCTGTAGCATACAATTTATTGTACCAAAAAATTAAACACTCCTAATGTGAAATAATTCCAAAATTAAATACTTATCTTTAATTACTTACAATCTTCATGACAGCCTCAACAACAACCATATTTATATACTTGCCACCCTTAACTCTCCATGCTTTCCATTTTTTGAGATGCGGAGGAGGAGCCGGGGCCTGGATAATAATGTCAGGATCTAACTTTGTAGCTTCCTACATTTTCTCCAACTCTTCTTCCATCATCATTCATTCAAGCTTTCGATAACCACTAGAAGGCATGTAATGTTGATACTTATTTCCTGTCTGCCTCTCTTTATTTGCTGCACTTAATTCCTGTGAAAGGAAAACAATGAAAATTGAGTCAATAATGTCAAGTATATTCAAATAAAAAGTTCTATACTATGATGAAAGAAAATTTACCATAAATTGAGGATCTTGTTGTGATGCCACAAACAACCTCCAGTCCTTTAGAGAAATGTATGAATATTTTGTACATGGATTCTTACCTCTCCTTACCCCTTGAATGTACTTTCGTGAGAGCTTGTTCTTGAAATCTTTCCTTCATAGCCGAACCTCCCCTATCCAGTGCTTGTACATCACCTTCGTGTTAGGGACATCATATGTTTGCTACAAAGAAAAACATAAGATAATTATATTTGAAGCAATAGGAATAAAGATACAAATACAGTTAGATCAAAAGTTATATAATAAAATTTGTTGCCAAAATATCCTAAATAGTTGATGAATCGGTCTTCCTTAGGAACAAATGGATTCATATTGGCATTAAAGTCCATATGCAGCCTTTCTTATTGATATTGATGACGTGCAACCAATGCTCACATCTTTGTACTGCCTCTAACCCTTCTCGTAACAGGTTCACCTCTATCCATTTGATCCTCCCTATCACTAGTGAGTTAGCAGAATTCTCCATATTCCTGTTAACACAAAAATAATTGTCAAATGGGCTAATAAATTGCAATTAAATGAATAAAATAAAATAACTAGAATTAAAACAAAAAGCACATAGTACTATTTCCTAACTTAAGGTCTTACTCTATATGGTATCCCATATTACTTCACAATGATAATTTCTTACAGCATATTCTTTATCATCTACCAATTCTACTTCACTTGCTCTAGGTGGATTTGTTATGAAAGGTGGTGTGTTGTCAAGGTTAAAGGTTGGATCACCATACTTCTATTTTTTTACTTTGAAGTACAATGGACATTTTTTTATTTGCAAGATTTGTGACATAAAATACGTGTTTCGCCTAGCTTGCTAGAATGAAGGGCTCATCTCTATAAGCAACTCTTCAAAGATCAACTAAGACAAATCAAAATTATTGATCTATTAAAACAACATTATTGCTAACCCATTTACATTTGAATAAAGCTACTTTGAACTTGTTATAGGTAATCTCACATATTTCTTTAATAACTCCATAATAGGCCATGGATGCTAATATAGGGTTTTTATCTTTCAAACTGGAAAAGTGCATGGCTTTAGCTTCTACCATCACTCCACTATTTTTCAAAGTACTTATGTCATCTTGGTCTTTTATGTAGAAGGAAAACTCATTTATATCATAATTGGTTCAAGTAATGACTTGAAACGAAGGCCCCCAAGCTAACCACTTGATTGTCTCAGGCATACCAGTCTTGTATGAAACCTTTTCCTCGAACCACTCTATGAATGTCTTTTTTTGCTCAATAGCTATCTACATGTCATTCTTCCTTGGATTCATATTCTTCAAACTATTTCTATGTTCATCTATGTACAATTAAACTTCTTCTATATTATTCAAAATATACAAGTATGCTTGCAAAATCTCTTCACTAGGCATATTTCTCACTTTTAGTCCTCGTGTTCCTTTGTTTATCCCCTCTTCATGCCGAGATTGTACCTTCACCTCTGGTAGATAATCTTTACAAAAGTCAATAGCCTCTTCAACTACATATCTTTCAACTTTTGAGGCTTTATGTCGATAAGGATTTTTAGAATACCCTTTTAAGATCTTCATGTATTGCTCGAAAGGGTACATCCACCTCAGATAAACTGGACTGTAGAGTCTTACTTCCCTTACCTAATAAACTATCAAATGCACCATTATATCAAAAAGTAAAGGAGGAAAATGCATATCTAGTTAGGAAAAAATAATATAAACCTAATTTTCCAATTCATCCAAGTTTTTAGTGTCAATGACTTTGTTACAGATAGCATTACAGAAAACACAAAATCTTGCTATAGTGGTTCGCACTTCATCTTTCATAATGCCTCTAATAGGTACTGGTAATAGTTTTTGCATCAACACATGATAATCATGGGACTTCATTCCCACTAACTTTAAATCGTTCATTGAGAAACACCTTCTTAGAAAAATACCCTTATGGCACCTTAATTTCATGCAAACACCCATACATACTTTTTTTCTCCACTTTTGATAGTGTATGCATTGTTGGCTCTATGTATTCCCTCCTACCGTTATCTCGTAATTGTGGATGTAACCGTTTTCTTGTTTCCATATCAACAAGGTCTAGTCTCAAATCAATTTCATCCTTAGTCTTCTATGGTATATGTAATGCCCCAAATTTTGATTAAGGGCTAATGACAATTATTATGGATAATTGTGACTTTAAATTGGAATTATTGTGTGTTTTATGGTAATTTTGTTAAATATGCCATAATTGGTGGAAAATTAGAGGAATGGAAATTATTAGCCATAAGTTAGTGATTAATGAGGGAATTAATTTCTAGCTAAGAGGAAAAAAATGAGAAGTATGATTAAATGGCTAATGGAATGGTTAGAGTAACTAATTAGTTACTTATTTAAGGAGAGCCAATGAGATGGTGACACTTGGCAATATTGTATGTGTGTGAAGGGAGAATAGAGGAGGAAAGTCAAACCCATTTTTTATTGTTGCTCTCTCTTCTTCCCTCTCATTTTGGCTGATATGGGTATGGCAAGGGAAAGGAGCATCATTGCATCTTCTTCATCTTCAAGCTCTCATCTCTCTCTTCTCTTCTCATTTCCGGTGACCATTGTTGGGCAAGAGAGAGAAAGGAAAAGCTTGTGATTTGGGTAAGCAAATGGCCTCTATTGCTCAAGTTCACTTCATTAAAGTTGTTCATTGAGTAATGAGCTTCATTTTGATGTTTTTAGTGTGCCCATTGGTGTTGATTAGTGCCCACATGAAATTTTGGAGGTTGGTGAATCAAGAAATCTCTTTGGCAAAGTGAAAAATGTAAGTGAGACTAATCTATCTATCTAATTTTTATGCCAAATGGTTTAGTTTGAAATTTCTGGAAATTTTGGCCTTTAATCCGAAATGATGACAACTGGGCTTTTGACATGTTTTTGGCGTAGTAATGGTATGTTGGGAATGTATATGGATAGATAGGATTAATTGGGAATTAAATGATTAGGTTTAGTGATTTTGGAAAATCGGTGATTTGTGTTGCCCAAAACCAAAGCATGATAATGAAGTAGGATTTAGATAATTCTAATGATTCCATTGAATTCCTTGGATGTTGTTGTGTGGGAGTAGCTTTGGTAGAAGTTTTGGGTCCATTAGAATCATTTGGGCAATTGTTGGGAAGTGTGGTCTGTTTTTCTGCGTTTTCTGGTTTATGATGAAATCACTCGAGTGATCTGGGATTCACTCGAGTGAGGGTGAGATCACTCGAGTGCTGTAGTGTATTTCCCCTTTTTCTTCCAGTTTCATGTTGCACTTCCGTGGTTAAAGGCAAGAGTGCACCTTAACACTTGTGATTGTTAAGCCTTCACTCGAGTGCTTTGTGTTCCACTCGAGTGCTCCTGATCCTTAAAAACTCTTATGCTCTCGGGTCCTCACTTTTGTGCTTCACTTCCTGATACTCGAGTGAGCCTTTGGCTGTCACTCGAGTGTGGCTTTCTGGACTCGAGTGATGTAGTCTTCTAAAAGTTCTTGTGCTCTTGAGTATTCACTTACTGTTGTTCACTCTCTAGTACTCAGTATAGACCATACCATCACTCGAGTGAGGTCTTCTTCACTCGAGTGAGGTCTTCTTCACTCGAGTGAGGCCATCTTCACTCGAGTGTCTCAGTGAAAAATATCAGTTTTGTGCTTACAAAAAGGGGATCTTTAGGGATAGTCTTCCAACCCTTTAGAGCTATATTGATAGAGTTATTTATTGGTATTAAAATAGCAATAATGATAACCAAATTAAGTGTTAAGAAGTCATTGAGAATTAGAATAGAGAAATAACTCTTCGTCACTGATTATAATTATAGGATACGATATTTGCCATACTCGGGAGAGACTGGCACTAGGACACGCACGGAAGGATCAAGGTAGTGACTCTTCTCTCATGTTGTGTATGATACTTGGTAAGCATGTTTATCATTATGAATGTGTTATTGGCCATAGGGCATTACAGCGCAAGCAGTTCAGCGTGAGCTGTCGTAGGGGGCAATGCTCATGATACCTACCCTGGCCGTTATATCTGCCTTTGTAAGTGCCGAGTCTGCGTTATGGAATCATGGATTCCTGTTTGAGTATCCAGCCCGTGGGGCTGTGTGTTGTAAAATGTTTTATATAGATCCCAGCTGTGGTGATATATGTGATATGTTTATATGGATGTGCAATACAGCAAGCAGTTTAGTGTGAGCCATCGTAGGGGGTGATGCCCATGATACCCACCCCGGCCGTTGCAACTGTTGTCATGATTGCTGTGTGTTGTATAGATGATTTACTTTCATGCTTTTATGTTGTGCATATTATGAGTGATTTGTTACTATGGGGATTCTTTAGAATCTCACTCTCCCAAACATAAATTTTAGACAGGGCTGAAGGATCCAAAGGAAAGCGGGCGACGAAGAGTGGATAGAGCTCCTAGCTAGGAGTTTTATTTTGGAAAATTGGTTATCATTTTGTAAACCATTTGGATATATTTTGTTGGGAATCACATGTACATATTGCATAGTATTTGTGTAATCCCCTGGTTATGGGAAACTCTATAGGCAATTGTGCCTTATAGACCCTTAATTAGTTAATAGAACCTGAGTGTGTCGGGAATCTACATTGTACTCTGATATTGATGAATGGAATCGAATTGTACAGGCCATTTATGTGTTGATTGTTGATGTGAGACCATTGTTGAATATATTTTAGAAAAGCTTTTGCAAGCCCGGTTTTTTGGGAAATGAATACTTTATTAAGTCCTAAACCGTATTATGGTCTCTAATTCAACCTAATTAAGTTTTTACGAACTAATCTCGACCTATGTCGTGAAGGGGGGTTACAGTATGTGTAAAAGCATACAAAAATGGCTATCACAAACATTTTTCTCCACATACATCACATCAATAACGTGTCTCACATTAAGATTATGCCAATATTAAAGATTAAAGAAAATTGATCTTTTCTTCCATATGTTCCTCTTACCCATAGTCCTTTGATTCTTACTAAAGATGACATTGATACGTTCCACTCGACTATAAACTTCCTCTTCAGTTATTGTCTTTAAAGCCATTCAATGCTCCAGTAAGCCATTAAAACTCTTTCTTAACCTGCAATACGAGTGGAATCGATGAAGAAACCTCTTATGATGAAGGTAGACCATTTTTCTTGTGCTTAAGTTGACAGATGTGTGTTTCTATTTCACATATTGGATATGCTTTATGCCCCTTCATACTGTGCCCTAACAAATTTTTGTATGCAGGGTAGTCGTTTATTGTGTAAAAATCATTGCATGTAGCTTGAATGACTCCTTTTTATATGCATCAAACACATCTATGCCTTCCTCCCACAACTTCTTCAAGTCCTAAATCAAAGGTGCTAAGAAGACATCGATATCGTTCATTGGCTATTTTGGTCTAGAAATCATCATAGAAAGCATCATATGCTTGTGTTTCATACATAGCCAGGGAGGTAAGTTGTATATTACAAGGAGAATCCGCCACGCACTATGTGTGCTACTAAGAGTTTCATATGGATTGATTCCATCTGTACAAAGCCCAAGCCAAAGGTTTCTTCTACCAAATTAAGGGAACATTTCATCTATTTTCTTCTATTGTGGAGAGTTAGCGGGATACCAAAGATATTTTTCATCAGACATTCTCTCATCAAAATGCCATCTCAACTTCTTTGCTTTTGTTGTACTCGCACACGAATACTTAAACCATAGTATTATTGAAAGATACCACAACACCATTAAATGTTTCCTTTTAGTAGTCCCATCACCACAACCACTATCTTTCTTCACTTTGTTTCATGAAGTTTTACATTTAGGACACTTATTAAGACCTTTATACTCCTTTCTGTACAATATGCAGTCATTAGGGTAAGCGTGTATCTCTTTATACTCCATACATATCGTAGACAATACTTTCTTAGCCTCATACATACAATTTAGAAGTGTATTATCGTCTGAAAACATATCACACAACAAATTCAAGCAGCAATGTGAAACTACTATTGGTCCACCCATAAGTTGCCTTTAAGTTGACCAAATACAATGTTCCTGTCGACCATGCGTACTTACTCCCAGGGTATAATGGTGTCTCTGTATCACTCTGCAGGCTATCATATTCATGCGATTGCGCAAAGGATTCTACCTTAACATCGTGAATCATTTTCTCCATTCTATCTTCATCTATGACATCTATAACTTCCTTCTTGTGAGAAGGACAATCAGTTACTTCCTCACCATGCCATATCCACCTTGTGTATCAAAGAATTATTCTATCACAAAGTAGGTGATCCCTTATAACATCAACATCTCATCGACTCTCATTTAAACAATTGACACAAGGACAAAAATACATCCCATTTTTTGTAAGAGCATTCCTTCTAGCAAATTCAATAAATTCTTCCACCCCATTCTCATATTCTTCACTAGTTCTCAAAGTATTCATCCAATTATGATCCATTTTATTACAACCTAAGCCATTTCCAACAACACTCAATTTTAGAACAATTGTCAACGATGGGATATCCCAAAATTTCAATAATAAACCACTTTAGCTTAATTTAAACAAAACTAATTGAGGCAATTTAGGACAATATCAACAATTTAATCCAAGAATTTCATTAAAGGAATGAAAACTTTGTTCATTAAATTTTGAAGTCAAAATTACATACATGCTTTTCATTTGAAATTAAAAAGAAAAAAATGAAACAATAATAATTAAATAAATAACAACTTAATTTATCAAGTGATAGAAAAAACTACAATGGCCGGATGCATAGTTAAAAACTACAACTTTAATTTACAAAGATATTTTGTATATTATATTTTTTTCATTTGAAATTCATAGTTATGTATCATAAAAAAAGTGATATTTACACAATTAAAGGTTTAAAACAATATTTGTGTTAGAAACTCAAAATTGTAGTATGAAATGTACATAACTATTTTTTTCCTATGTTGAAATTGCTATTAGTTGAAAATTGATGAATAAATTTATGCAATGTAAGAAATTCTTTTTTAACCAAAATGTAACAAACTCGTGCTACCTACTATAGTAATATAATTTAAAAATTCTAACAAGTAACATTCTTCAAAAATCATAAACATTATAGGCTATTTCTCAAATTATGTGCAACACATAGTATTTTGACTATAATTGATAATAACTATATAAATTTTTTTAATAAATTATAATGTTCATAGCTTATTAGTATGCAACATCCATAATCCTTGAAAAATGTAGTTTAGTTCTCCAATTTAATAAGAAGCATGCCCATTACAAACACAATTTTTCAGCAACTTACAAGTCACAGTCACAAGTCAAATAATAGAAAATATTTTTAAGCAACTCACAAGCTATTGGTCGTCCCACATTTTATTTTTAATCAACTCAAATATTACACTTACAGTCACAAGTCATAAGTCAACCTTTAATTTGGACCAATCAATTTTTAAATTCAAAGAACAGAAAAAGAAGAGTCAAACTTGGAGTGAGACTTTCTTTTAAGCAACTTCTTAGCTAAGTGCTTTATAAGGCTGAGAAGGAAGGAATGACATGGCGCAACTATAAGGAATTTATTCCACTTTTCTTTTCAAAATTCAAATCCTTTAGAAAAGAAGAAAGCAGAAATTTAGTGATTCCAAGTTCTTTACTAACTCAGTGTCGATATCTAAGCAAAAGCAAAGTTCAATCTCAAGCTAACCTGTGGTCGACGGTGTAGAGGGAGATGACCCACAGTGGTGAGAGGGAGGACAATGGTAGTGAGAGTAAGAGAGAAATGAAGGTAAAAGAAAGTAAATAAGAGTGATGAAGAGAGCTCTTCTCTTTCATGAGTTTGGGTGTGAGGTAGGACTCTCCACTGCAAGTTCCTGTCTAGCAAATGCAAAATTTTTCTTTAATTGATAGGTGGGCTATCTTCCTCTTGCAAGTGCAGGAGTGGCTTTGGCCCAAGTAGTAAGTAGGTAGAGCTCTTAATGCTTGGTTCCTTCCTCGGTTGGCTACCTTGGTAGGTGAAGCTCTTAGTAACTACGATACAAAAAGACAGATGAAAGAGAGAGTAAGACAAGGAAAGAAGAGAGAATGAGCATGCTGAGATGAGCTAGCGTGTAGTAGGCACTCTTTGGAGACCGTGACTGACATGCCCAGGCCACATGCATTGGGCACTCCTCCCTTTAGACTTGGTGTAATACCCTAAATTATGTATAAGGGCTCATTGTCTCTAAAGTGAACGTAATTAATGTAGCCAAAAGCTTTTGCTGAATACAATGTGAATTATGACTCGAATTAGCAGAAGATAGTGCCCAAACCATGTATTTAAGCTCAATTGTATTGTCAAAGCTTAAATTGAATTAAAAGAGAGGGGAGGGTGCATGACATGAGGAAATGGGGTTATGTAATGTGTTAAGTGGTAATTCTATAGAAATTGCAATAATAAGGGGCAAAACAGGAATAAAGAAATTTATTGGCCAATTAGTCAGCTATCGAAGAGGGAATTTATTATCAACTAAAAGATCAAGAGGTGTGACTAAATGGCTAATGAAGGAATAATCACATGGTTGCATGCATTTGGAAGAAGCCACAAGATGTTGACACATGGCATCACATGGCACATTGGATTAAGTCAGCATTTCAACTCTCTCCTTCTCTCTTCTTTAAGTCGGCTAGGGCATAGGAAGGGGGCTAAAAATCTGAACAATCATCATCTCATACTCTCTCTCTCTTCAGCTCTCATTTTAATTCAAGAAGGAGGAGGAAAGAGAAAGAAGAAGTTAAGGTAAGTGAGCTCCATTTAACCTAGTAGATGGCCTCTAGTGCCAAAATCCTCTTCTCTAATATTGACCATCTTGATGAGAGCTTGATTCCTATGGTTTTAAATTTTCAAGAGGAGGTGTTTTGAGTATTCAAGAAAAGCTAGTGGTTGGAGAATTGAAGAACAAGCTAGAGATAGTGAAAGTGGTGAGCAAAAGCAACCTTTTGGTATAGATGTTGTGATTATTGGTTGAGACCTTTGATTTTTGGATTTTTGCCCTATTTTTCATGTAATTAAGGTTTTAAAAAGTTCATGATACTTTGATTGTTGGAATGGTGTCTTGTGTTGTGTTTTGGACAATGGAATTGGTTTGGAGTCTTGAATGTGAAATGTTAGCAATTATGAGTTTTGTGTTGAAATGTTGCCCAAAATAGAACATGTAAAAGGAGTGAAAAATTGGTTATTTTTATGCTTCCATTGGATTCTATGTGAAAAACTATGTGGGAGTAGTCTTGGATGAGAATTTTGGAACCATTAGAAACTTAGGTTGAAAACTGAAAATTTTGTTAAGTGAGAATTATGTGTAGGGGAGCTAATTTGCATGGTGTTTTGAAATCACAAATGTTGTAAAAAATTTGTGAAAGTTTCTAGTTTTGTAGTAGACATTGCAAGCTTTAAAATGATATAAAGTTTGTGTCATTTTGATGTGCGCGCGAAAAGATATGGTCGTTGGAAGTCAGCCAAGAAACAAGTTACTTGGCCAAGGCCAGTGGTTCTTGGCCACAGCCAAAAAGTGTCTGACTAGTTCTTGGCAGCGTTCCAAAACTCTCTGACATGTTCTTGGCTACAACCTAAAAGTTTCTGACTTGATCTTGGCTGTGGCCAGTGGTTCTTAGCCACAGCCCAAACCTTTCTGACCATCTCTTGGCCACAGCCAACACCTAAAAATTTGCATTTTGAACTTTTGAAAGAAGGTCTTTTATCTAGTTTTTACCAACCCTTTTAGGCATCTGTTTGGGCTTTTAGTAGCCACCTAAAGGTCGCAAATAATAACCAACTCTAAGTGTTTTGGAATTAAGAATTGAAATAAGGAATAACTCGTCATCCTTGATTATGATTTATAGGACTTGATATCTGCCTTAAGCGTGAGAAATCGGTGCCCGCGCATGAACTAAAAGAACAAGGTAATGACTCTTTATCTTATACCATGTATAATGTATTGTATGTTTGTGTTTATCATTAAGTTGTGATGAATGCAGATGCTACTGCAAATACAGCTGTGATAGTTGTTGTTATTGTGAATACAGTGAAAGCTATCGTTATGATGAATATAGTAGAAGCTGTCATTATGTGATTACAGCGAAAGCTGTCATATTGTGTATACAACCGTGAGAGCTATCGTGATATGACAAAAGTTACAAATGTGATTGTTGCTGTGGATGCTATTGTGATGTTGCTTACATGTTTTGTTTTTATATATTTTATGAGGGTATTGTTACTACTGAGATTCATATGAATCTCACTTTTTGCAATAACTTACCTACAACCAGGGCAATCAGATCTAAGGAGAAACAGGTGATGAAAGGCGGCTAGTACTTCCAGCTAGGAGTTTTGAGCTTATGTGTTGGTTGTCATACTTTTGGGATGATTGTGTAAATTGTATATGTTATAAATTTGTGAGGTTGTTTGTAATCCCTGATATGGGAACTGAAACAGACAAATATGCCCTATAAATCCTTTTCGAATGAAGGAAACCCGAGAGACATCAGGAATTTTGTTATACACTATGATATTGATGAATGGAACTGAACTGCATGTTAGAAATTATGCCTAAGGGGTCAATCATTGTACTTTGAATATTATTAATTAATGAATTTTCTCCATTATGTTATCATATTATTTGCATGTTCACTATGATGACTGTATCCTTGGATAAATAGTAAAGATTGTCCTAAATGTCCCTAGTCGGTCATCTATACGGGAGTAGAGATGAAATAAGATCAGTATGACTTTGATAAGATATGGAGATATGAATCAAAGTCTTAGGCACTTGTAAGAGCACAAGGTGCTGGACCGACTCGCTATAAGAAAGCTGCATGGATCAAGTCATAAGTTTATCTCATGAATAACCACGTCACAATGCCCTTAGACCTGAGGCCATCATGGATTCCTACATAAGAATTGCTAAGCTTTGAACTAGTCAAAAGTCACATTTGACTTGGTGATGATAAAGGCTACGATCAGGCTTGGTGGTTTTTCATGCAGAGGAATATGAATGGTCAAGATAGAATTTGTCCCTCATATTAGTAGAGAGATATTACTGGGTCCCTCGATGAGTGAGTTTGAGAAATGTATGGCCATACTACGATGGAAAGGAGTTTTCATTTCTATTCTCAAACTACTTAGGAATCGGGAAAGTAATGGTCAGGAATAGGAGGATGACATCATCCATGCCTCATCCTTGACTGAAATATCATGTGACAAAAGGGACGTGACATGGTTGTATGACATGTTGGATCATGTTAACGATCCTCATATGAATTGGATAGTCATAATGTCTTGCTAGAGGCCGCTTATGACTTGTGGGTTAATACAGTTATTGGCTCACTACCAACTTCGTATAGGCCTAATGGATCGCACACAAGAATGGCCCAACGCGAGGCAATGTTTAATCTAGGGTGGACGAATTTTCTATTTATATATATATATATAAAATTCGTGAAAAGAAAATTAATAATAATATATATGTGTATTTTTGAAATACATATATATATATATATATATATATAATATTATTATATTGTGTTAGTTTTAAATTTAATTTTATTAGATAAATCAAATTTAATAACTAACATGATAGAGATATAATATCTCAGATTTAATTTATAAGGATAAGTTAAATCTATTGGATCTTTATTCGAATTAAATAAATAAGTTAAATTAAAACTGTATAACATATTTAATTCAACCGAATTTATCTAATTAGCTCATCAAGATAATTAAGAGTTAATTAATTTTGAAATTCGAATATAGCCCTCATGGGTTATAAAATTGATAAGGTAGAAAAACTAAAAAACGGATGAGAATTCAGAGCCACGAAAAAAAAACTGTAGTAGATGTTGGAGGCACTAGCACGCAGTCCGTGTTGGAGTAACATTTGTGTGGATACCGGTAGAGGGAGCCGATCGGAGGTGTTGGTTTCTAGAGATCAAAAACCCTAAATTCAAAAAGGTGCGATTCTTTCTAACTCTGTTTAAATGCCATTGATAGACCCTCAATTGGGATTGGCAAAAATTTTAAAATTATTCTGTTGTGCCTGTCAATTCCAACACTGCACATGCTAAATATATTCAAAAAGTGGTTGTGAGACCGTATTAAACAAACTTTGGAAAAGTTTTTGAAAACCCATTTTATCATAGGGCTGAATCTTGTCTTGAAGTCAAGATCTTTAATGAGTTTCAAATTATCCGTTGGTCTCCAATTTAACTTAATTAATGACTCATTTTCGAACCATATTAACGACTATCAAGGTAGGGGGTTACACTTGGGATGCTACCTTTAGGCATCCCGACTTGACTTGGGAAGCCTAAATTGTGCCCTAAATGTTAATTGGCGCCAAAAGCAGGGCTCTTTGCACCAAAAACCCTACTTTTGGGATGCTTAAAATTGAACTTTAGGCGTCTCAATTCAAATTTAAGATGCCTAAAGTGTTATTTTAGGCATCCCAAATGTTAAAGGGATGCCTAAAATGGGACTTTAGGTGTCCCAATTCAAATTTGGGATGCGTAAATACTAACCTCATCAAATTCATGTCAAATTAGCACATTTTACCTTAATTTCTCACACATTTTAGTGAATTAATGGATACATGGGGATACAAATGTAAAGGAAATGTGCCTAGTAAACATTTGGTATAAAAGGGCATAATTCTTTGGTTAAAAGTGAATATTTTGCTATAGTTTATCAATCTTTGGCTTTATAAACTTTCTTGTGTTGATAGGATAACATTTGAGCCATACATGGAGCCAGTGGAAGCACAACTCAATGACTAGGAAGTTGGAAAAGAGTTTAGGAAGTCAATACATTATGGAAAAGTAGGAAGAGGTGAAGAAAATGCTTGGCTGTGCTAAGGAATCTTCTGCCTGTAGACAAGAAACAACCAAAAAGTTTTGGGCTATAGCCAGGAATCTTCTAGCTACAACCAAAACTTTATAACATATGCTTGGCCGCAGCCAAGAGAAGACAGAAAGTGCTTGGCCACGGCCAAGGACCCTTTTGACTGAAGCCAACACCCGTAACAGTAGATGTGTGTTTTGATGTCAGAATGAATTTTAGGGCTTTTAAATACTGGATCCATGAGCATTGTTCTTTAGATCTAAAACACCTTGGAGGCAGCTGGGGAGCATTTTCAAGCTAAGGAATGGTGTTTTTCAAGGAAAATCAAGTAGAGATTAAATATTTAAAGAGATTCAAGCTCATTTTCCTTGGTTTTACTGATTTCTTTCCTCTTTCTTCTCCATTTTGCCGATATGGTTGTATCTATTCTATATTTGTAGTCATTTGCTGAACATGAGTAGCTAAACTTCTCATTCTAGGGTTATTTTGAACCTTTGTATGGATTAAGACTTGAATATTCTTCTCTTTTATTTGCTAATGATATATATGTGTTGATTTTATCCTTTGCTTAATGCTTTTAAGTGTTTGGCCATCATTTAGACTATTTTGTTCTCCTTGGTTTGACTTGAGGAAGCTCATCTAGGTGTAGAACTTGGTTAAAATCATACTTGACTTGAAGTTTACTTGATAAATGGATGGATTGTTAGTAACATAGAGATATAGTTACTAACCTCGCGTTGTCAAATTAAGGTTGTTGCTGAATGAATATTTTCTCTTAATTGTAGCAAGAGATTGTGCATATTAATTGAGGATATAAACTTCGTTTTAACTTGAGAAAGTTGAACTAAATGCTTTTGAACCTTAGACTAATACATATAATCATTGAAAACACTATTAGAGAGGAACTTCATCAAGTTTTTTTAAACTACAAAGGGGATAAATAATCCTAGGCTTCGTATAATATTTGAAGTCATAGAATCAATTTTCATTCAGTAATTATTAGCTTTAAAAATAGCTTTTAAAACTTCTCTTTTCACACCAACAACATGTTTTGGCTCAACTTTATTGAATTTGCTAAGCCTATTGCTTGATTAGATTTTTTAAATAAATTCTTGTAGGAATGATACTCTACTTATCACTTTGTTACTTGGCATGATCCATGAATTTGCAGTGGAGAACAAGTTTTTGGTGTCGTTGTCGGGGATTGGTTAAACAAATCCTTTGGTTAACCTTAAGCTTGTGTTAGTAAATTTTGCTTTAGCCCTTAGATATTTATACATTTACTTTAGTTTTTGTTTTAGTTTGATCCTTGCTTGCTTGTTCCTCTTGTAGGTAGCATTTAGGTGTATGCAACCTTTGGATCTAGATAGATTGGTAGTGGTACTTGATAGAGTGCCTCTTATTGATAAAGCGATTGAAGTTGAATTTGAAACCATAGTAGACGATGAATATGATAGAGCTACCGTTAATGACTTTGCTAGTTGAAATATGCGGGGTAGTTAATCTTGCATTTGGGTACCGGAGATGCAAGCACATACTTTCGAGATCAAGCCAGTTATGATGACAATGCTTCAAATGCATGGGATATTCCATGGTCTTTACAATAAAGATGCCAACAAGCACTGGATGTACTTCTTAGAAGTGTGTGATTCTTTCCAGCAAAATAGAGTTCCCCAAGATGTTTTGAGGCTACGGTTATTCCCTATTTATCTATAAGGAAAGGCTAGGGATTAGTTCAATAATCTCCCTGAAGGATCTATCAATTCTTGGGATGATCTTCAGGCTAAGTTTAGAGCTCAGTTCTTTTCTGATGACAAATCTGTGGAAGCAAGGGATGAATTTCTGAGCTTTAGACAACATCTAGACTAGCTTCTTTATGCCGCTTGGGAGAGATACAAGATGTTGATGAAGCAATGTGCTAATTATGGTATGGACAAATGGGTTGTGGTCTAAATCTTCGGTACTCGCCTTAATCCTCATTCTAAGGCAATTTTTGATTCTATGACCAATAGAGGCTATCGAAATGTTCCTGTTAATAAGGTGATTCAACTTTTGGATCAATTGTCTACAAACAACACTCAAGGCAATGATAAGAGGACTAGCTAACCTATGCCTAATACAAAAGAAGACTCTTCTTGACAAATTGCAACTATCTTATCCACTTTGAATATGTGTTTTGATATGCTAAAATCTCAAATACAAAAGTGTACTTCTCAAGGTATGCACTCTATTCATGCCACACCAATTGTATGTGATCAATGCAATAATGTCCACATGCCTGACCATTGTCCTCTGTATATGGCTATTGAATATGTCAATTACATGGGCAAGTTTTAACATCCTCAAGGCAACCCCTATTCAAAAACATATAATCTTCCTTGGAGATTTCATCCTAATTTTTCTTGGAGCCAAGGTAGTACCTTGAATCAAACACATGAGTCTACGTCTGGTACTAAGCCTATCCCTCTACTGGGTTTTCAATCATAATTAAGGCAAACTTCTAAGGAAGGGGAATTTAAAATGGACAATATCCTAACTCAAAATTATCTCAGATAGAAAAGTAGTCTTCCTAGTGATACCATTCCCAATCTAAAATGGAATGGAAAAAAGGAATTCCATGCCATTCATTTGAGAAATGGCAAAGTACTACCTGATGTGCTTAGCTCAAGTAAGCCTAGTCTAAAGCAAGATGATGCAGTAATTGTAGGGGTTGATAATGAAGATTTAGATCAAGAAATTATAGTGAAAGAGGATGACACTAAGAAAAGAAAGCAAGATGGGGAAAGTGTGATAATGTTGTCAAAGGTTAGAGGTTGGAAAACAAGATGAATAATGAGAAAAAGCCAACCACCTTTACTATTATGCCACTACTACCTTTTCCTCAATGATTCAGGAAAAAAGAGGAAGATGCTCAATTCAAAAAGTTTGTGAACATGTTCAAGCAACTTCATGTGAACATTCCCTTTACCAAAGCCTTGGAAAGCATGCCTAAATATGATAAGTTCCTTAAAGATGTTTTGTCTAAGAAGCAGTATTCCAATGAGTTTGAAACTATAGCATTCACTAAAGAATGTAGTGCGGTTATTCAACAGAAGTTGCCTACTAAACTTAATGATTTAGAGATCTTCTACATCCTTTGTAACATTAGGATAACTTCAATAGTAAAGCTCTTTGTGACTTAGGTGCATGTATTAATTTGATGTCTTGCTGTTTTCAAATAATTAGGTTTAGGAGAGCTAAAGCCTACTATGGTGACTCTTCTATTTACAGACCATAGTATTTATAAACCAAGAGGAATCATTGAAGATGTCCTGGTTAAAGTAGACAAGTTTATCTTCCTTGCTGATTTTGTTATACTTGATTGTGAAGTTGATTAGAAAATTCCTCTCATCCTTGTCCGTCCAATCTTACCTAGTACAAGGACTCTTATAGATGAAGAGAAGGGTGAAATCACTTTGAGAGTTGCTAATGAGAAAGTGATATTCATGATGATTCGGTTAAATGCTCTTTTGTTGATATATTAGATTTAGTTATTCCTCAAGAATCACATGCCTCTATGATCAAAGACCCTTTATAGGCATTCTTGATTGGTGAGAAAAGCTTTAACGAATTTGAAGAAGATGTTATTGAAGAGCTCTTTTATATAGAATCATTTCCTTATTCAAGATTGAGGAATTTTGAACCACCTGAGGTGCCTAATGCCTTGAGCACTCTATTAAAGCCTTCTATTGAAGTTCCTCTGGTTCTAGAGTTGAAGCCATTACCCTTTCATCTCAAGTATGCTTATCTTGGGAGCTCTAACACTTTACTGGTGATTGTCTCTTCTATCCTCTCTGATTTGCAAGAAGAGAAGCTACTAAGAGTTTTGAGAGAGCACAAGTATGCCATTAGATAGACTATCGCTAATATTAAGGGAATAAGCACTTCTATTTGTATGTACAAAATTCTCATGGAGGATAATCACAAAACCTTTATTGAGTATCAGAGGAAATTGAATCTGATTATAAAAAAAGTGGTCAAGAAGGAGATTCTCAAATAGCTTTCAGCTAGAATTGGGTACCCCATCTCTGATAGTTTTTGGGTGAGCCCAGTCCAATACGTCCCTAAAAAGGATGGCATAACTGTGGTGGCTAACACCTAAAATGAACTAGTTCCCACTCACACAGTAACTGGATGGCAGGTGTGTATGGACTACCGGAAGCTTAACATTACTACAAGGAAGGATCACTTTCTGTTACCATTCATTGATTAGATGCTTGACAAGCTAGCGTGCTAGGAGTTCTTCTATTTTTTAAATGGTTATTCAGGGTACAATCAAATTGCTATTGCCTCAGAAGACTAAGAGAAAACTACTTTTACTTGTCCCTATAGTACATACACTTTCAGAATAATGCCATTTGGACTTTGCAATGCTTCGGCTATATTTTAAAGGTGCTTGATATCTACTTTTGCTGATATGATTTAAGAGACCATTGAAGTATTTATGGATCATTTCTCTATTTTTGGTCCATCTTTTGGATCGTGCTTGGATAAGTTGGATGTGGTGCTTACAAGATGTGAAGAAACCAATTTAATTCTCAATTGGGCGAAATGTCATTTCATAGTGCAAGAAGGCCTTGTACTTGGCCACCAGGTATCCAAGAAGGGTTTGGATGTAGATAGAACCAAAATTGTTATCATTGAGCAATTGCCTCCACTTACTAGTATAAAGGGTATTCAAAGCTTCCTTGGCTATGTTGGGTTTTATCGGGGTTGTATCAAAAACTTTTCTAAGATTACCAAGCTACTTTCCAAGCTATTGAAAAAGGATGTGGAATTCAATTTTGATAACGAGTGCCTATAAGCTTTTGAGGAGTTAAAGAAGCATCTCATTTCAGCTCCTATATTAGTGGCTCCGAATTAGAGTCTACCCTTCATTATCATGACCGATGCTAGTGATTATGAGGCTATTCTTGGCTAAGAGGCAGAAAAGCTATTTCATCCTATCTACTATGCTAGCAATACTCTTGGTTGTGCTCAACTTAATTACACAACTACCGAGAAGGAGTTACTTGCCATAGTATATGCTTGTAAGAAGTTTTGGCCTTATATTATGGGTACTAAGGTCATTATCTACACTGATCATTTGGCTTTAAAGTACCTACTCACGAAGAAGGATTCCAAGGCATAACTAATTCACTGGGTGCTACTACTTCAAGAGTTTGACTTGAACATCATTGATAAAAAAGGCACCGAGAATCAAGTGGCAGACCATCTTTTAGGTTGAGTATTAAGGCTCAACTTAATGCTTCTGATATGATTCATGAATCATTCCCGGATGAGCAGCCGTTATTTGTGGATAACTCAATCTACACCATGGTATGCCGACTTTGTCAACTTTATAGTTTATGGAGTTTACCTCCGGATCTCAATTCTCATCAAAGGCACAAGTTTTTACATAAGGTGAAAAAGTATTTTTAGGATGAACCTTACTTGTTCAAGAGGTGCCCTAACCAATTCATTCTAAGGTGTGTCCCAAAGAATGAACAAGAGTACATTTTACATTATTTCCACTCTTTTGAGTATGGTGGTTATTTTGGAGGAGAGAAAACCGCAGTAAAGGCAATCCAAAGTGGGTTTTATTGGCCCTTTCTCTTCAAGGATGCCTACGTCTTTGTTCTTTAATGTGATAGATGCCAAAGAGTAGGGAATATGTTAAGGAGGAATGAGATGCCATTGATTAGAATGCTTGAAGTTGAAATTTTTGATGTTTGGGGAATTAACTTCATGGGCCCCTTCCCTAAGTCATTCAATAATGAATACATCTTAGTTAGAGTTGATTATGTCTCCAAGTGGGTTGAGGCCACTGCATGTGTCACCAATGATGCCAAAAAAGTGTTGAAATTCCTTAGGAAGCATATTTTCACTAGATTTAGAATGCCTAGAGCAAGTATTAGTGTGGGGGTTTACATTTCTACAATCAACAATTTCAAGCCTTGATGAAGAAATATGGTGTCAAGCATAAGGTTTCATTGCCTTACCACTCTCAAACCAACTGCCAAGTAGAAATTTCCAATCGGGAGATCAAGAACATCCTTAAGAAGATGGTTAATATTACTAGGAAGGATTGGTCTTCTAAGTTAGATGATGCTCTATGGGCATACCGAACAACCTATAAAATGACTATTGGTATGTCTCCATATCTCTTAATGTTTGGGAAAGCATGCCACTTGCCAGTAGAATTAGAGCATGGGGCTTATTGGGTTATCAAAAAACTAAATTTTGATCTTCAAGCTGTGGGAGAAAAGAGGCTACTTCAACAATTCCGCCTCAATGCTTATGAGAATGCAAGGATTTACAAGGAGTAAACTAAAAGGGATCATGAAAACAAGATCATTCCTAAGAGCTTTGCACCTAGTCAAAAATTTCTCTTTTACAACTCCAAGTTAAGCTTATTTCGAGGGAAGCTAAAATCTCAGTAGTCCAATCTATTCATGGTGGTTCAAGCATCCAAATTTGGTGTGGTAGAGCTAGAAAATAAAAAGGGTGAAAGATTCAAGGCTAATGGTAGACAATTGAAGCATTATTGGGGGTGAAGATGTGGATAGGTTGGTGTCCACTATCAACTTATCTAATAAAGAGTGACCAATAGGAAGATTCAGGCTAACAACTATAAACTAAACGCTTCTTGGGAGGCAACCCAAGTTCTTAACTTAATATGTTTACTTTCTTTGAGTTTGGTGTGTTGTTGGTAGATTTATGCTTGGTCTTTTGCTTCTTGTAGGTGAGAGAGATACCCAAATAAGAGGAAGGAAGAAGCAAGCTTGGTATAATGGATGGTTAGAGAATTTTGGTTCTGGATAAGCATTTCTAGGGAAGTCCATCATTTACTATGATCTTACTAATCTTAATATTATATAGGCATGCCCTGGTTTAATGAACATACTAGTCAATGAATAATCACATATCTAACCTTTAATCAAAGTGTATTCTTGGTTGTGGAATGAATTGGAGCTTAACTTGTGCATTGCATTTAACGAATCCTATCAATCTCAGATGTATAGTGAGTTCATGAATTATGGGTGCAAATTAATCTTATGTAAGTGTGCTCAATTAGGTGATTTATTGATGTTTCATGATTGTGTGTGATACAAGATGAATTTGTGGTGAGATTGATTGAGTTGTGGTGTTATGTGCTATGTTCATAAGCTAGAAAGCTTGGAAAATCATTCTCTATAAGTGTGTTTCAACTTTTGGTGCTGATAATTTAAACAGAGTAGAAAGTTTTAGGCTATAGCTAAGTCCAGTTTGGCTGCATCCAAGAAGAGAGCAGTGAGTTATGGGCTACAGCCAAGAAGGTAATAGAAAGTTTTATGCCGCGGCCAAATAAAGGTTAGAAAGTTATATGCTGTGGCCAAGTCAATTTTGGCTGTGGCCAAAATAATAAACAAGAAAGATAGAAGTTTTTGGGCTGTGGCTGAGCCACTTTTGACTGTGACCAAGACCATGGCAGAAGCTTTTGGGCCGCAGCCAAATCTCTTTTGGCTGCAACTAAACTCATGTCAGTAGCTTTTTGGTTATAGCCAAGCATGACAAAATGCCTAAACCCCTAATCTTCCTCCTTGTCCTCCCTCTTATTTTCTTTCTTGCGATTCCTTCTCTGCCTTCAATCTCCCTGAATCCCCAGATCCAAATTCCATTATAGCTCAATCTTGGCCCTCTTTATCCCTCTTTATTAGAATCACCATCTTTACCTCTCTATTTTCGCTCACCATTTTTTCCTCCTTCATCGCCCTTTCATCCACACCGTCCTTCCTTTCTACTCATCCCTTTTCAATAATACCTCGTTCATCGTTGTTGTAGCTTATAGCATTATGCCTTCTATGTTCTTCATTGTTGTCGTCGATCATAGTTTTCAATCACACTCAGTCTTGGATCTCTCTACCGTTGAGCCCTAGACGGCAAGCTCTATTTTTGGCCTTCTATTTTCTCTGCTTGTGGCAGCTTCGTTCCCATCCTTCCACTATCCTCATCCCTGTGACAATCCAAGTGGTATATTCATTTCCTCTATGGCTCTGTGTGTGATGGTTATCATGAGAACTGAAAAATTCTATTGATTTCTGAAACTTATGGATACATTCAAACAATTATGATTATTGTTGAATATGAGTTTTTACAGTATTTAGAATGTCCATTCCAAATAAAGTTAGTATGTAAATGGATTGGAAGTTATGCTGACTCTGTTTGGAATCTGTTGTTGGATGTTCTCTTGATGACTTACATATGTGAATGAATGTGGAAGTTATGCTCTAACAAGTTATTGGAACTATTGAGAATTAAGCTTGACTATGAATAGTGATTTAAGGAATAGTATGTTGCAACTTCTTATGGTTGTTTTGGTTTACCACAAGAGTTCTTTACAACGTTGTGAATTAGTACTTGATCAACCTGTTTTGCACCTTTAGTGTTTACTCAAAACCCTTCATTGTGGAAACCAAAATTTTTGTTCACTGAGTTAAGGGAGCATTGTGAATCACTCTAAAATTATTTTGTTTCCTGCAATTACTAATTATTGCACTTGTTGAACCTATTTTCTGCCTTGGATCTTTTGATTTTGACTTAGCAATGCTTAAACTAAGCTGTTCACAATAGTTCAAAAAGTAGTGAGGATATGTTTAAGTATGGACTTCTAATTGGAAGCTTTAGAACTAGGTAGACTTAAGTTAGGATTTTGTTTTGTCTTAGGATTTTTGTTTCTAGCTTCTTCTTAGGAGTTTTCTACTTTTTTGTCCATATGAGTACTTGCTTTTTGAGCTTGGTGGGCTACTTCTTTTATATCTCTTTACAGACAATATACTAGCCAAAAGGGCTTTCAATAAAACCACCCCTAAAGCCATCGCTGATGCAAAGCAGAAGATTATTTAGTGGCCATTTCTTCCAGAGCACGAATTTCCATTCACTGTCACCCATGACTTTTATGATATTGCAATAAGGACTTATCATATGCACAAGCTCATGGGAGTCAAAAGTGACGACAATCTTCAAATAGTTCTTGAGTTTTACACCCAAGCCTACGTTAGGAGTATTTGAAAATTTCCTTTTCATGGAGTCAACATTGATTTCACACTCGATATCTTCCAACAGTGTTTGGATTTGCCCCTCATTGAAGAGTGTAAATACACATATTATTAGACTCATGAAGATGAAGTTCCTGAGGATGAGATTTCTCAGTTGCTAGATTACGAAGGAACAATATCATGGCAGTGAACTACTGCAAATAAGAAGTATTTGAGTCATGATCAATTATTAGTTCAGGCTCGCATCTGGTTACACTTTGGGAAATATTACTTCTGGCCATTTTCCAACCACGGTCGCATCACTAAAGATTAAGCTCTTATTGTGTTTCTCCTCATGAAAAAGGAGTTATTGGATATTGGACATATGGTTTATAAATCTTTATAGGACCACATTCATGATCACACTTGTGGACTCAAAGTCCCACACCTGAAATCCACCTTCTACACATCTCGAGGAGTTGGTGCCACCCCAATTGATGTTTCATTTAAAGCCATCTAAAATTTTCAGTACAAAAGCATCAAGCCGATAGTGGGTTAACCAAGATCAATAATGTAATATCCTGGATTGTGACCAAGGATTAGCAACTTCAAAGTAATGTAATTAATCTTAATTGAGCACTTTTGAAGTATATATTGTGCAATGTGATAATCAGGGGTAAAACAGTAAATTTACCGACTGACTGGTTAGTTACCGATGAGAACACTTATTAGTAATCAAGATGAATGGCTAAGATTGAAAGACCAAGAGGTGGAATCTTGTGCATGCAAATCTATGTGAAATCATGGTAGGAAGGGTAAGATTTTGCCAAGTGTCATCATAAGGACCCTTGGATCAAAGTCAAATATTCTTCCCTTTCTCTTTCCTTGTCAAGGTCGGCTATATGTGTGTATGTGTGAAGGAAAAAAACTGCATCATCATCTTTCCTTTTCTCTCGCATTTAACTTCCATTTTCGTTGAGCTTGAGCAAGGAAGAGAAAGAGAAAAGCTTGAGTTGAGGTAAGTGAACATCTCCATATGCTCAAATGTTCTCTACTAATGTTATGCAAAAAGTTGAGAGCTTTAAACCTATGGTTTCAGAATTTTCATTGGTGGTGGTTGAGAGATTGTGAATTTTGGAAAGTTGAAGAATCAAGAAGTTGGCTTTGGAAGACATAAGAGGTGAGTAGTTGATGCACTTTGGTATGGTTGCTTTGATCATTGGTTGAGTCTTGAGGACTTTGGAATTTGCCCTGATTTTTGGTAAATTTCGAAAAGCATGATTTGGTTAGTGTTTAGTGTGGAAATTAGTGTCATAGAGTGTCTTTGTGCATTTGGAATTGGCTTGGAATTTTGGGTGGGAATGGATTGCAATGTGTGTGTTGATTGGAGATGTTAAGGTGACATGTGGTGATTGTGGTAGAACATGCTCATGGATAATGAATATGGTCATTTTGATGGCTCCAATGTGTTCCTTGAGCCAAATTGTGTAAGAATAGTATGTGATTTGAAATTAGGGACCATTGGAAGCCAATTGGCAAAATCTGGTCAATGTAAGTCTGTTCTGGACAGTCCGATGGTGTGGACGTTTTGACTGAACAAATGATGTTGAAAAATTATGAAACTTTCCAGTCTTAAAGTTCACATCTCAAGCTTCAAAATGGACATAAATTTTGTGTCATTTCGATTTTTGAGCTGGGAGTTTGAACTGTCCAAAGTTTGGCATCAAAACTGGACCCTGTTTTGGTACAATGTTAGGTTTTTGGTAAATCTGGACTTTTGTGGTGATTTCTAGTTATGACCAATATTTTTCCTTGAAAGAGGACTTAAATATCTTTCATTTGGCTTTGGAATCACCTTATTTATATTTTTCCTGAATTAGTTATGATTTTTGGAAGTTCAGCCAAGAAACTGGATTTTCTGGGCCGCGGCCAGCGGATTCTGGGCCGCAGCCCAAATGTTTCTGAGCGTTTCTGGACAGTTTTGGGCCGCAGCCCATGGATTGTGGGCCGCAGCCCGTGGATTGTGGGCCGCGCCCCACTCCCAAAAATCAGTGTTTTGTACTTTTTAAAGGTGGTTTTCGGTATAGCCTTTCCCAACCCTTTGGCCATATGTTTAGGCCTCTAATAGCCACCTAAAGAGTCTAAATGATAACCAACTTAAGTACTATTAAGAACTTGGAAAAGAGATTGATTTATTGTCCCTAATTTGGTTTATAGGATTCGACATTTGCCGTCCTCGTGAGCCCACTGAGCCAGCAAACGTCAGGAAGGAACGAGGTAGTAACTTTTCTTTCGTACCATATGTGATGCATTGTATGTGTGTATTATCATTGATTTGTGATAAATTCGTATGCTGCGACATTGTGAATATGTGTAAACACCGTCATTCCAATAGTCCCTGAGTAGCTAACAACAGATCGGGCAAGGGTTGTATGCCTTCCCGGCGGAGAAAGGGGATGAGGATGAGGTGTGGTATATGTGATTATGTGGGCCGAAAGGCTATTTGTGAAGGCCGACGGGCCACTTGTGAAAGCCAGATAGCTATATGAGCTATAAGGCTATGTGTATGCACTGCCACGCCAATAGTCCCTAAGTAGCTAACAACGGTTCGGGTTAGGACAGTGTGCCTTCCCGGTGGAGAAAGGGGATGAGGGTGGAGTGTGATTTGTGCTGCTGCTGTATGATGATTTGCTTACATGCTGTGTACTTATGTGTGGTATAATTGTTTTGTTACTACTGAGATTCTCTTGAATCTCATTCTTTCTTTTAACTAACCTTTCAGACAGGGCGAGTGGCTCTAAGGAGAAGCGTACGACCCGGAGCAGTTAGAACCCTGTAGGGACATTTATTTTGGATGTGTTGGTTAATCCTGTTGGACAGGGATCTTGTAAATTATTTTTGGGCTGTATTTAGTAACAGAATATAGTTGTGTAATCCCCTATATGGGAATTGTAAACCTTCTAGTGAATGAATGGAACCCGGGGGATTGCCGGGATTGCTATTAGATAGTCTGATATGAATGAATGTAAATTAACTGCACAGGTGATTATATTCGATAATTGAAATTGAGACCGGAGTAGGAAAGAGGTTTTGAAAATTTTGTAAAGTCCCTACCATAAAAGGGAGTTTTAAATGAGTTTTGAACTATTCGACGGTCTCTAAATCAATTTAATTAAGTGATATCGAATTATAATTACGTTTTTAAAAGCAGGGGGTTACAAATAAGCCCCACAGCCACTTGATGACCTAGACTTGGATGCTCTGACTTCACCACCTGAGCATGTTGAACCCTTATCCTCTAACTCTTAACGGACCATGGAAGACTTGTTTTTCATGATGCAGAACCAAAATGAGAATGTCAGACAATGCCTAACTGCTCTGTATGACCAAGATGCCAAATTGAGCAGAATAGAAGCATTCATCACTCAACAAGCTTAGAGGGTAGAACATGGCACAGATGATGATGATGATTGTGTTACTGGTGGAGCTGAGTAGGGGGATGTTGTTATTGATGGTCGTATGTATTAGTTGTATTTTCTTTCTTTACTAGGCTATGTTTTCTATGTGATTTTTTATTTGGATCTTTTGTATACAAAATCCATTGTGTTGATGAATACTTTGTTGTCGGATTTTTTATGCTATTCTATTGTTACTGCATTATATCTGGTTTCTATATGCTTTGAGTATAGGTGATCTTTGTGCCTCTCATGTAATGTTGTTGCTATTGTTCGAAGTATTCTTGCATGTGAGGAGGACCTCAGGTTTCAACCGTGACAGTGAGGACACTGCCTATTTTAAGTTTGGGGGCATTTTTGATTGTTTTCCTCTGATTTGGCAAGGATTTCAAGTTTGAAAATTTTGATGAGTGCTCGTCCTTTGGCTTGAAAGTTGAGTTAAATTGGTTAACTATTTATGATAGTGAATGTGTGATCCAATGATAGAAAGGATGCTTAGACCTTATGTTTTATAGGAAATGATGGTAAATATTTTTGAATGCTTGATTTAGATTTTAAGGCTTGTTTCCTAATAATTTTTAGAATAAATGCTACGAACAAGAGTTGGGAATGATTTGAATGCTTTTATTAAGAGATTTTGTTGAAAATTGGTATGTATGTTCTTTCTCCATTGAAGGGCTTTAGAACTTATATTAGAATCTCTTGAAATGAATTATTAATTTCACATTTTTTTTTAAAAAAATGAGTTAGGCATTCTCTTTTCAATGTGATTGTGCCTTTCAAGCCTACTTATGACAATCACTCCATTTGTACCCCATTTGAGCCTTATGAAGAAAAACCATATGAATTTTCCTTTTTGAGACCCATACTAGACCTTAACCTCTATAGCTTGAAAAACCATGAATTACCCTAATCTTGAGATAAATGATTATTTGATAATGATTATTAGTAGTAAGGATTGGCATGGTGGTTAGAAGGTGTATGTTATTGAAAAGTTGGGTACAAGGAATGTGGTGCATGTTCTCTAGCAGTTTGTACTCCTAAGTCAACTATACCCTATTTTTGTTTCAAAAAGAAAGAAAGAAAAAGAAGTGTTCAATCCAATAAGACTTAGAGTGCAAAGAAACCAATTTGAAATAAGTTTGGGGGAGTGTTTAGGTTTCTTGAAAGAGAATTTTGTTGAGTACAAATAAAGGAATTATGAATCCTCTTTGTTTCCATATTCTTTTAATGAGCTTAACCATTGGCCACATTACAATTATATAAAGTCCCATTGATTTTGAAATTGTGTGGAATGATCTATTAGTAGAGAGAGAGAAAGATAGGAGAATGTGGGCATATGAAGTCCTGATATTCATATTGTTTTATACATGTTAAAGTGTTGCATTTGATCTTGATATCTGTAGGAAAATTATCATCTAACTGTCCTTACACACACATTTTGGAAGTTGTTAGGAAGCTATTTTAAATTGTGACCCTACATTCCTTTATATTCCATTATTTTTTCCTATTGAATATAACATCTTGAGCAATCAATGAGGCATCATGCATTTTTTCCATTAATCCAGCTCTTTTATCACCTAATTGGTTTTACTCAAGGGCGCGTAAAAGCTCAAGTTTAGGGGTGTGTTAAATTCATGAAATTCTTGTCAAATTGGCACATTTTCCCTTAATTTCTCACATTTTGGTGAATTAATGGATACGTGGGGATACAAATGTAAAGGAAATGTGCCTAGTGAATATTTGGAATAAAAGGGCATAATTCTTTAGTTAAACGTGAATATTTTGCTATAGTTAATCAACCTTTGGCTTTTATAAACTTTCTTGTGTTTAAAGGATAACATTTGAGTCATATATAGAGCTAGTGGAAGCATAACTCAGTGACTAAGAAGTTGGAAAGGAGCTTAGGAAGTCAATGCACCATGGAAAAGCAGGAAGAGGTGAAGAAAATGCTTGGCCACAGCCAAGGAATCTTCTAGTCGTAGCCAAGAAACAACTAGAAAGTGTTGGGCTACAGCCAGGAATCTTCTGGCCGTAGCCAAAACTCTACAACAAATGCTTAGCTGCAGCCAAGAAACTCTTTTAGCCCCAACCAATACTCGTAAGAGTAGCTATGTGTTTTGATGTCAGAATAAATTCTAGGGCTTTTAAATACTGGACCCATGAACCAAAGCATAGTTCTTCATATCTGAAACAACTTGAAGGAGGCTAGGGAGCATTTCCAAGCTAAGGAGTAGTGCTTTTTAAGGAAAATCAAGTGTAGATAGAAGATTTGAAGAGATTCAAGCTCATTTTCCTTGGTTTTACTGATTTCTTTCCCCTTTCTTCTCCATTTTATTGATATGGCTGTAGCTATTCTGTATATTTATGGCCATTTGCTAAACATGAGTAGCTAAACTTTTTATTCTATGATTATTTTGAACATTTGTATGGATTAAGACTTGAAAATTCCTCTCTTTTATGTACTAATGATATATGTGTGTGTGTGTGTGTGTGTTGATTTTATTCTTTACTTAATGCTTTTAAGTGTTTGGCCACATTTAGACTGTTTTGTTCACCTTGGTTTGACTTGAGGAAGCTAATCTAGGTGTAGAACTTGGTTAAAATCATACTTGATTTGAAGTTTACTTGATAAATGGATTGTTGTTAGTAACATAGAGATATAGTTACTAACCTAGTGTTGTCAAATTAAGGTTGTTGCTGAATGAATATTCTCTCTTAATTGTAGCAAGAGATTGTGCATATTAATTGAGGATATAAACTGGTTTTGACGTAAGAAAGCTTAACCAAATGCTTTCGAATCTTAGATTAATATATATAATTATTGAAAACACTATTAGAGAGGAACTTCATCAAGTTTTATGAAATACAAAGGGGATAAATAATCCTAGGCTTCATATGATATTTGAAATCACAGAATCAGTTTTCATTCAGTAATTATTAGCTGTCAAAATAGCTTTTAAAACTTCTCTTTTCACACCAACATGTTTTGGCTCAACTTTATTGAATTCACTGACCCTATTGCTTGATTAGTTTTTTAAATAAATTCTTGTAGGAACGATACTCTACTTATCACTTTCTTACTTAGTGTACATGTGCACTTACGGTGGCAAACACTAAAGTTACCTGATTCCCACCCAAAATTATAAAAACGCCGCCGTCTTTATTTTTGACTTCCCTTTTTGAAAAATGGACGTCATTTGGGATAGTAAAATCTATATCTCGTAGTAGTATGCCTTATAGATTTGCCCAATGTTCATACAAGTCATGCCTCAATCTCTAACTAGAGATGTTTATCGGCTTATGGCAATAATCTCAAGACCACTTTTTGAACAAAGCAACGACACGATGGCCTCTTATATGAACTATCCTTCCCCACAAAAATTATGTTTGAACAATGAAATGAAAAATCAAATTAACTCTCTACTTTTTCTCGTTGCTCTTCTAAAATTTTTGTGTGTCTTGCTTTAACCCTTTTCCCTATTTACATTGTCAAGGTAGTGTTTTATTCATAAATGTTCCTTCTTTTTTTATTTTTGATTTTTATATTTTATGTTAATAAAACTTCCTAACTTGATCCAATCACCATCAATGGGAGATTTTTTTTTTAATTTTCATTTTTTTAAATTTTTTTGTTTAGCAAAACTTCCTAATTTTAAACCTACTAACCATAATTGAGAGATACCTTTTTTTTAAAAAAACAAATTTTGTTTGTTACTTTTTTTTATATTTTTTCCCATAAGCAATTTCCTAATTTAAACCTATCATCATAAATGAGAGATATTTTTGTATTTTTTAATTTCTGTTTTTGACTCCACAATGACTCTACACTGAATTTCCTAATCCAAACCTTAATCAACATCAATGGGATGGATTATTTTGAAATTTGTTGCCATTTATTTCAAACCTCAATTTCAAGACAATCACCATTAATGATGATCATTTTTCAAATTTCAATTATAATCCAGTCACCATCAATGTCATTTTCTTATTTATTTAGATGTGTAAGCATCAAGCAGGATTTTTTTTATTTTTTAATTCTTTATTATTTTTTGTGTGGGGACCCGACAAAATAGGGCATTCACAATTGCCCCTCTTTACTTGTTTTATAGCTGAAAAAGGTGAGATTCTCACCTATGAAGCATGTAAAGATAAGAGCACATATCTTGTTCGACCAAAAGAACAAGGTGCCTCCTTTAGAACTAAAGAGAGTTTGGACAAAATATAGTGTCAATGCCCCTCTTTTCTTAGTTCATAGGGGCAAAGGGTGCTAGCTGTTACTAGGCTTTGATGGTGTTTGTCGATACAGGGCTTGAAAGGGTACTAGCTGTTACTGGGCTTTAAGGGAGCCTGCTGATACTGGGCTTGAAAAGGTGCCAACCATTACTAGGCTTTAAGGGTGCTTGCTAATAAAGGACTTGAAAGGGTGTAGTGCCTATGCTAATGATATAGATGCCAATAAAGATGATGACATGTATGATGAAGTGCTAATGATGATGTCATGAATGATGATAATGATGACACTAAGCATGCGATGCCCCCACATGATGAGGTTTATGCACTATGATGATGATAATGATGATGGTAGTGATTATGATAATGTCAATGGTGATGCTAAGTCACTTTTTACTCATATATTACACATTCTCTTTCATATTTTATACTCATATTCTCCCATGTTTGTTGCTCATTCTCTCTCCTATGCTCTTTTCATAAATAGACGTATATTTGGAAGAAACATGATATTTTTGACATATTTATTATTCTTAACTAATCTTAACTGCTATTTCATTTTGTGCAATAATGATAAAAATTGTTTATAAAAAGGACTGAAGGGAGTATTCTTCAATTCCTTTTGAAATGCTTTTTGTTTTTTGAAAATTATGTATATTTTTCTAATATTTTATTTTTCTTTGAAAGGGTATCAAATTGCTGCAGGCTTCTTTGCAATGCAAGAATGCTTTGACTAGCGATTTTATTGAGAATATTACGAAGCAAGAAATGTCTTAATACATTGAAATTGAAATTGATTGGGAATCAGTTTTTTTTTTTGTGTTTCATTATTTGATTTTCTTTTGGTGGGTAACATTTGTCTCAATCATTGTGCCAAATGAACTTTTATATCGTTGTGGACTTATCAGATGTGATATCTTTATTGTTAAGAAACTTGACTATGATAATACTCTTTGCATTAATAAAATGATGGTCCAAAATGTCAAATATATACTCATCTTTAATTTCATTCATTTGCCTTCTCACCTCACCAAGGAATTGGAGTGTATATATGCTTTCATAGAAATATATCTATCAAGAATATTTCATGAATAATAGTGATCGACCAACTTTATTAGCTATCAAAATATTTTTCTCTATTTTAAGATGCCAACAAAAATAATCTCCATCATCTATCACTCTATTGTAGATGAATATAAATAAGGTTAAAACAAGCTCTTAAAGAAAGGTATTTCAATGTAGCTGGCAAAAAGAGGGGAAGAAAGATAACTATGTATAAAATTAAATCAATGACTAGAACGTGACGATAAAAACAAGAGTCAAAACAAACTTTTAACTGTTGAGATTATTCATGTCAAGATTAGTAATTCATCTCCATTTTAAGACCATCACATAACTTAACATACATTTTAATTTGGCTAATTATATGTAACACCTTTACATTTCTGCCCCTTTATTATGTATATGGAAGCATTATTCTATAATTGCTTAGGGGATTATTACTCATTTTCTGCTGTTGAGCCGTTATTCTTATCAGATATCAGAGTTCGTTCTATTTTTTATTCTTATTTGTAGTTGCAGTGAGTTTAGCGATCCTGATGATGTCTTAATTCGATTTCACGCATTCGTACTTTTCATACATACATTCTTGTCGTGCAGATAATTTACATACAGTAAATTAATACACATTCTTTCTTTCTCGATTCTTCATCTTCTTTCCTTCTTGTTCATCTTCAGCATTCTTTTCTTTCGTATTCCTGTACCTATATGGTTGGTGGGGAGTGAGATTCAATATAATCTCAGTAGCAAACATTACAGATAATACATGTAAGATGAATGCTAGTGCATTATATGCTTGACTTACATAGGCTCATATTCACATAATGATATTCTGCATACTCAATGTTTCGTGCAACATACTTCTGGCCACAGCAAAAACAAAAACAGAGCTTCATTCATTCATATATGCTTCACATAATCAAGTAAAACAATACAGCAAATCAATACACAGCATAAACATCACATACATGCAAGTAAGTAAGTTCACTACCTTGTGGACAAAGTCCTTCTTCTTGTCCCCTTTTCTTCCAACCATTGAAGCTTCTTGGAAATTCTTCCATGCTTCTTCTTTCTTAGCTTTTCATGGCCCTAGATATATAATCATATAATTAGTGTCATGATAAACAATATCTCAATGGGCTTCTTTAGCCTCATGAGCTTTCTTTCACCCTTGGAATTCACATAAATTACATTTGGCCTATTCTTTCTTAAATTTGCATGGTAACCAAAAGCTGCTAGTATTTTGACCAAACTTTGAAAATTCATAACTAATTCTATAGAACTACAATTGGGGTCGTTCAAATTCGTACTTAAATCTATTTGAGTCTAGTTTAAAGATAAAATATTACTAAGAGACAATTATAGCCACAGAATTCCAGAATCACGACCTAACTCACACTGTGTAACCCCCTTCACGATTAAGGCCGAGAAATATTTCATAAACACGTAATTGATGTAGAATTAGAGACCTTAGATGATTTTGGGACTTAAACAAAGTCATACTTCCCAAAAACCATGGCTTATAAAAACTTTTACAAAATCTGTTCATGACGGTCTCATATTCACATTTCAATACTAAATGGCCTGTACAGGTTGATTTCATTCACAAATATTAGAGTATAAAGCAAATTCCCGACACACTCGTGTTCCATTCATTAATAAAGGTTTTACAAAGGCACAAAGCTCACAATTCATTACCCTTAACTTGGGGATTACACAAAACTATACCACCAATCCCATTATCTACAATTGTTTACCAAAAACATCCAAATGATATATATGATAACCAATAACCCAAAATATACTTCTAAATCAGAGCTCTATCCGCTCTTCGTCGCCCGCTTTCCCTTTGATCCTTCTGCCCTGTCTAAAACATGGTTTTTGGGAGAGTGAGATTCTAAGGAATCCCCGTAGTGTCAAATCAATCATAGTATGTACAACAATAAGGCATGAAATCAAATCATTATCCACACAAGCAATTACAACGGCAATGGTTAGTATGACACATGTCATCCCTTACGATTGCTCACGCTGAATTGCTCACGCTGCATTGCATCACAACAATCCAGACAATATATTTCACCACAGCTGGGATTCATATAAAGCATTTCATCACACAAGCCATACAGGCAAGATTCAAAACTCACAGCCCACGGCTGAATTAACAAACGCCACCCCACGGGTCGGATTCACAAAGTTCCATGTCGATTACAACGGCAGTTCAACGGCCGACCTAGAGATGACCAACGTCAATTCCTACACGGCTCACGCTGACCTGCTCGCGCTGTAATAGACCATGGTACATGCAATTCACAGTTCAATGATAAGTTATGCATACCAAAACATCATACACAACATGAGAGAAAAGTCACTACCTTGATCCTTTCAAGCGTACTCTGGCACCGGTCTCTCCCGCCTAGGGCAAATGTCGTATCCTAGAATCATGATTAGGGACGAAGAGTTATATTCTATTCCAAGACTTAATTAACTTGAAACACTTAAATTTGGTTATCATAATTGACCCTTAAGAGGCCACAAATGCCTCTAACAAAGGCCCTAAAAGGTTGGGAAACAATAGGTTAGAGATCTCCTTTCAAAAACTCAAAGTGCTGGAACACAGGGGTTGGCCGCGGCCAAAATATGGTCAGAAGGCCACTGGCCGCGGCCGGCCACCCATGGGCCGCGGCCAGAATCAGGCCAGAAAGGTTTGGGCCGCGGCCAGCCACCTTGGGCAGCGGCCAAGAAATTCCCTGATTCTTGGCTGAACTTCCAAAATTCATAACTAATTCTAGAAAACTCAAAACGAGGTGATTCCAAAGCCAAATGAAAGGTATTTAAGTCCTCTTCCTAGGAAAAATATGGCCCATTACTGGAAATCACTACACAAATACAGAATCACCAAAAACTAAACACTACTCCAAAACAGAGTCCTGTTTCCATCCCAAACTTTGGACAATCATATCTCCTAGAATACTAAACGAAATGACACAAAATATATATCTATTTTGAAGCTTGGGATGTGAAATGTAAGACTGGAAAGTTTCATAATTTTCCAACACCATTTGGTCATTCAAAACGCTCGTGCAAACTGACTGCCCAGACAGAGCTCACACAAGACAGATTTCCAACTTTTCCCAAGTGATCCAAATGAACCCAAAACCCCAACCATAGCTATCCCCACACAAAATCACTCAAGGAATCCAATGGAAATGTCAAAATCACCAAAATCCTATTCCATTATCATGCTTTGGTTTTGGGTAACACTAAACACTAAAATCTCAAATTCTCCAAACTTAACAATTTCAAACCCAATCAATTCTATCTATCCAAAATGCATTCCAAACATACCAATTCCATACCAAACTCCCAATGGCCCTCATTTTTGAAAATGGGCCCAAAATTCCAGAAATTCCAAGTTAATCCATTTGGCACAAAACATAGATAGATAGATAGATTTCACTCACCTTATCAACTTTCTCAAAGGGAGTTCTTAATTCACCACTTCCCAACATTTCGTGTGGCTACAAACCAACACCAATGGGTACATTATAAACATCAAAATGAAGCTCTCACTCCAAGGAACAACATTCATGAAGTGAGTTTGAGCAATAGAGATCATTTGCCTTACCTTTTTGCAAGTTTTCCCCCCCTTATTTCTGCAACAATGGCGCCAAGAGAGAGAAGAGAGATGAGAGTGAGAGATGGAGTGGAAAGATGAAGAAAATGGTGATGATTACCAAGGTATTAAAACCCGGACCGGGTACTGAACCGGTCGGGGTACTGGGTTAAGGGTCAGTGGGTCAGACCGGGGCCAAATCGGAGCTAAACCGGGACCAAACCGGTGAGAAATTGAAGATTTTAGGCTTATTGGTATGAAATTCTAAAGAAAATATAAAATTTTTTTTTTAAAAAAAAATTGGAAACCGGACCGGCCAACCGGCCGGTTCGCCGGTTACCAGGCCGGACCGGCCGGTCCGGTTCGGTTTCCATAACATTGATGATTACTCCTTCCTTTCAGCAGCAGCGAAAATAGGGAGAGGAAGAGAGAGAGAAATAATCATATTAAAATATCATTTGACCTTTCTTACACCTCTCCCTCTTGACCAACTTTTGCCACATGTCACTTTATTATTGGTTCCCACAAGATAAGTCACCAATTAGCCACTTTAATCCCTCCATTAGGCATTTAATCACACTTCTCATTTTTCCCATAGTTAGTAATTAATTTCTCCATTAATTACTAATTTATGGCCCATAATTCCATTCTTCAAATTTTTCACTAATTATGACATATTAATTAATATTGCCATAAAACACGTAATAATTCAAATTAAATTCATAATTATCCACAATAATCATGATTTACCCTTAATCAAAAATTGGGATATTACACACTGGTCCAGGATTCTGTCCAAATTCAATACCTAACTTCAAAAATTCATAACTCTTAGTGTACGGCCCAAATGGCACAAATGACCTATCAAATTAAATCTTGAAAAGTCTACTGTTATTCTAAAAAGTTTCATGGTCATTGGATAATATTTGGTCATTGAAAACCTCACTAGAACCAAGCTACCTTCCAGAAAACGAAATCTGGCAGCACTATGTTCAATTTCAATTTTTTGATTTCAAATCCATTCTTTTAAAAATTATGCCAACAACCTATTTCTACACAATTTTGCCCAAGAAATCCATTGGAGACCTCAAAATTGGCAAAATCATTCCCTTCCTACTTGCCCTGTTTAGACCAGAAATTAGGGTTCCAAGCAAAACTTCACCAAGTCACATTTTAACCACCAAACTAGGTTCATATATATGCTTCCCAAACATCATATAACCACTTGTATATGATCACAGCATCATGAAACCCCAAGAACCCTAAATGAAAGAAAATAGGGCAACAAGAGAAAAGCCACAAAAATCCACCAACCAACACAATATATACATCAAAATGTTGCTCTTACTCACCTCTAGCTCCTTCTTGGGCTCTTTTCTTGATTCTCCAAATTTGGCTCTTGCTAGAAGACACAAAGCACCTCCCGCTTGAAATTCTAAAACCATAGAAATGAAGCTCTCATTAAGGGGAACAATGTTTATGAAGAGTTTTTGAACCATAGAAGTGGTTAAGAGGGTAAATATAAAGCTAGAAGCCATACCTTGAACTTTGTCTTCCTCTTTCTCTCTCCACAAGCTTCTTGGACGAATTTTGGAGAGAGATAAGAGAGTCCAAATGTTCTGATTTTTCCCTTCCCTTATCACTTAATACTTGGCTGAAAATTGGCCAAAAGAAATAAGGAAAAAGAATTAATCATGTGGCCACAATTTCTCCTTCTTGCACAAGCCAAGTTTATTTACCACGCGTGGTAAACTTTACCATGGTAATTGTTCACTTTTCTTTCTCTCTTGCATGAAAATATGGGCCGCCAAATGGAGGAAAATGTTGGCCCATTTTGCTTCTTTTAGCTTGCCATTGGTCAATAAATTCCCAAGTTGGAAAAGTTGTCAAACTTTAACTAATTGACCAAGCTATTGTCCTTTTTCCTTCCTTGTCCTCTTTGGACTTTTTTTTATAGCATGAGGGAGGAAATTAATTTGCTTTTTCATCTTCATCATTACTTTTGCTTTTCAAGAGCAAATCCTAACCCTTCATGTTGTCTTTCAATTTTAACCTCGAGATCAAGTGGCAATTGTCTCTTTTGCCCTTAATTATGGCAATATTATTTATTGTGCCATTAGTTCTTTTCTTTCTTTACATTTCTCTTGTTTCTTCTTTCTAGACACTATTTCCGTTTTTCATTGGATTCGGGTGAGGTTCAATGTCATTCTAACATATCCTAAAGGAATCGGGTACTTTCTTTCGAATAATTCGCATGAAAATTCACATTCTCTTCTGAGTGCGGTTTCTAATAGTCATTCTATAATTTCTTATTCATTCTTGAGACTCTTACTAAAATAGGTTTAGTAGTCTACTTTATTTAGACTTATTCTCTAGCCTCTAGTCCCAAAATTCAAGATATTGCATTATATATGATAAAAAATTTAACTGAAAGTTATGTTAGAAGATGGAGGATAGTAAACTAACACTACTACAAAAAAGTAAAGCTGTGGCGCTAGAGAAGTGCCACATATTAGGATGCCACTAAAAAAAGCTGTGGCGCTTGGAAGCGCCACAGCATTTTAAATTTTTTTTTTAAAAAAAATACCCTATTGTGGCGCTTTTTTGAGAAAGTGCCACAGGAGGTGGGTCTCCTGTGGCGCTTACGTCAGAAAGCGCCACAGGAGGGTCCCTTCATGTGGCGCTTATTCAAAGAAGCGCCACCTAAAGTATTTTTTTTTAAAAAAATTATTTTTGTATTTTTCTTTTAGAACCCTATAATTATTTTTTTTATTAAAAGAATTAATTAAATTCATGGTCAGATTTGGTTGAGCAAAATATGCTCATGAAAATATACTTCTGGTTCTGGAATAAAAAAAAATTATCTAATTAAAGGAAGAGAAAGGAGAAAAAATTTGGAACAAGAAAGGTATCCCTATAATAAAATGCCTAGACACACAGAGAAGACGAATCCAGCGAGTTTCAACAAGATATAAGATAAAGCCCTTGTATCAGCAGAAATTGGTATTTAATAAATATATAAAAAATATTCCTAAAGATGGAAACTTAAGAAGAGAATCACTAAATATTTCGAGTACTTTGATCCAATTTTAAGAAGAGAATCACTAAATCGGGGAGAAGCAGAGCATACCGTATAGGACAAAACTTGTAGAGAGCAGCAAAGTTTCTGTTTCACCACTCAGTTTCAAACGATGGAACCTGTTTTTTGGGGTTTCCATGAACCAAAAAACAGATCTAGAAGAGGATGATAATATAGCAGATCTAAAAACCAAATGCCTAGCGAAACCATAAAATACAGAGATCTAACTAGTTGCCACTAGGATGGTGAAGAAGAAGACCTAGAATTGGAGGAAATATGAAGAATGAAAAGTAAGAGGCGGTGCATATTAGAAAATCGAAACTGGAGGTGAAGGATAGGGGAGAAAGGGATGGCTTTGACTAATTGGATGATTGGTACTTGGTACAAATTAAGTGGTAGGAAAAGAAGGCGCACAGGAAAAGGAAGTGGGAAAAGAAGAAATTTGGGGTGTGTTTGTACTTTTCTCTTTTTTATATTTATTTAATCCCATCATTATTATATTGGGGAGATACATTGCTTTAATTGTTCAGAACCCTCACGTGGGCTTGGAGGATCGCAGCACCTAGTGTGGCGCTTGCCTTGGGAGGCGCCACACATGCATGAACACCGGCTATGGCGCTTGTTTGACCAAGCGCCACAGCTGGTCCTTAACATGCTTACGTGGCGCTTGTTTGATCAAGCGCCACGTAAGTAATCCCACAAGCTGTGGCCCTTATTTAAATAAGCGCCACAACTTGTATATTTTTTTTAAAAAATAAAATAAAACGAAAGCTGTGGCCCTTTTTTAAAGAAGCGTCACACTATATGCGCCACTATTTTCTCTTTTTGTAGTAGTATAAGTACATTTCTCCAAATTTGTAGACTCTATAATTCAAATAGCACAAATCTTACCTCATTGGTATATCGACCCGAACATGGCTTTGATACCATTAGTGAATTCAGGGACCAATGTCCTAATTGGCACATTGGCCCGAACTTAACTTTGATACCACCAGTAACATTAGTGAGTCAAGCATCCTAGCTAACATATTAACCCGAACCTTACTCTGATATCGGCCTTGATATTACCCGTGACATCAGGGCACATCAGCCCGAACTTGACTCCGATACCAGCCCTAATAACACCTATAGCATTAGATGGCTAGTGTTCTTGCTGGCATATTCTTTTTGTTGTGTTTCTATTTTTTTTAGTAGTTAGGATCTAATTGTTACATTAGACTCAGACTAAGTTATTATTATTATGTTCTTTTTGCCCGAGAAATAAAACCTTCATTCATCAAACAAATGGAAACAAAATACAACCAAAGTCTGAAATATAACAAAAACTAACACCGACAGCAAAAAAACAACAAAACTATCCATAATCATCCACTAAGTTGAAAACATCATTGTCTAGCAAAAACCGTAATTGAGAAGGAGGTCTCCACACCCATTTTGCAAGGCATGGCCTCTTTAATGAAGCTTTAGCCACCCAGTTTTATTATTCTTCTATTTCCTTGGTGTGACACTGTTTTATTTTCGTATATGCTTATTCTAATATTATTTTTTTCATTTGATAAATTGGTCAAGGGTTTCCTGCATTGCAATAGTGTTCTAACTAGCATTTTTCTCAAGAATACGGTAGCATAGGGAAGGAATTTCTTTAAACATTAAAATTGAAATTATAAGACTTGCTCAGTTCGGGAAAGATGATGAGGATGCTTAGGTGAGAGAGGGAATTGTAGATATTAGACCGATGATGAGTGGTGATGAGTGGTGAGTGGTGATGAGTAGCCGAGTCAGTTGCCAAATTCAAATTTAAATTCTAAGGTAATAGGGGTTTGGGACTTGAAAGCTAACGCGGTTGCAATTAATGGAAATCACAATTAGTGGGATGTGGGAACAATTGGAGTAAATAGACCGAATTTAATGAAAAAAATTCAAATTTAGTGGAAAGAAATATGTTCATTTCAAATTTCAAATGGCAAGCTAAACAAATTTGTTACAAAGAAATGAAATTGAAGATATATATTGATAATACCGAATAACTCGAGTAATAATTAAATTATAATAGGAAATCTTTTTTCTACCAGTAAATAAGTAAACTAGGATAATTAGGATATTTGAATTGAACTGATTATAACATGGAATGGAATTAAATTTTTAAAGAAAAGAGTTAAAATGAATATATTTTTTCCTAGACAGAATATTTGGAATGGAATGAAATCGATGGTTTTAATCCCTGAAGTTTGACCCAATTTTGGTTTTGGTCTCTCGAGTTTGAAATTGGTGGTGTTGGTCTCTCAATTTTACTCCATTTATAACTTTTGGTCCTCTCAAGCTTGAAAAGGATTTGGTGGCCAGGTTATGAAACTCGGACCGGACTAAAACCAAGACATTTTCAAACTTGAGGGACCAATAGTTATAAACAGAGTAAATTTGATGGACTAAAACCATCAATTTCAAACTTAAGGGATCAAAACCAAAATTGGGTCAAACTTTAGGGACCAAAAATTATATTTACCCTTATAATAAATAATGAGCTTGAAAAATGAGATAAAAATATGAAATTGAAATCTAAATCAAAATTTCAAACTTCAAATATTAAACTAAATACTCATTTAATGCGTGGAGTTTATTATGGAGAAAGAAAATTTCAACCAATAAGAATGATTCTATTGATGATGTGGACGAAACACATGTACCAATCAGAAGATAACTAGCAGTATTGAAGATATATATTGATATATTGATTGATTTCTTAATCTGCATAGAGAAGTCCAACCATTTACACTACTAGTGGTGCTTCATTATGGCACTCTAAACGAAGCTTCATACTCATAAATTGAAGGGCGGTTCAAATATTCAATTCACAAAGGGTTGAAATTCGTGGATACAATATTATTGTTTTAACCTTCAAGGCCGAACTTTTTCTTAGTACAATAATTGGAAGTTTGAAACGCATAATTTTAAACGCCTAGGATCCTTTTTCTTTCGTGGAGTGGTTAACGAACCAATTTTTTTTTTGTTTTTTTGCCTCGAACCAAATTTTGATATCCGAGACGCTTGAATGAATTCAAAATGCTAATTTTTTATTAATTATATCTGAATAACTGAATTCTGTCCTTTATATTTCCTTGTGAATTGCTGGGATCACACCAAATCCTGACACAATAATATGCAATGAACTGCAATATATTTAAATTTCCACAAGAAAAATAGAAATATTATTATCACCTAATTACAAACTCATTCTAAACTTTTAAGCCTAAATATGTAATCTATGTATAATATAATATTGTTACAAGTTATATATTTGATATGTATTTCACAAAATTAAAATAAGTGAATATTTTCACTGATTCTGGCAAAAAAAAAAAGAGAATCTTTTCACTGTTGACTTAGTCACTGAAATCTTGTTATAAACACTTTTAACTTATTGAGAACATATGTTTTTTTCCCTATTTTCGTTGTCTTTACTGATTGACCAAAGCAACAATATCCAAATTTAATTATTTTACATATATAGAAATTTATTGCAAATAGTAAATTTATACTCTTATGGTCCTATTTATATGGAACTTCCAGCATGTTTTATACAATAAATGAAAACCTTAAATCTCATTAGTTATGCCTTAAAATTTAATAACTTTCCAACTTTTCAAATTTACCCCTACTTAATATACACAGTATATAAGTATATACCCTATGAGAACAAAGTTTCCACAAAAATAAATAAAGGATAAAATTGATCATTCACGTGAAAAATCTAATGAAGTGATTTATAAATAGACCAAAAATATCCTTCTTTCTTTGTCTTATAAATAGAATATAGGAGTAATTAACACTTCGTTTTTCAAATATAGTGACCAATCAAACAATGTCCTGGCAACATTTGATTCAAAATATTGACCTGATTTAATTTGGTCAATTATTATCAGAGGACATCAGACTCCATATTTTTAAGCTGCATTCGTTAATTTCAAGAATTTATTGACTAGAACTTCCACTTTGAATGCCCTACTTGCAGAAATGCACTGATTCAGTCGTTTATATCAAATTCAAATACGCCATTTACCTCACTCCGTAACTTGTTATTTCTTTAATTGCATCACTTTTTTCCAACTTGGTTTGATAAAAAAATATCTGACTATATATACTTTTGCCCTCTTCATTCAGGATAAGTACGTATTCTATCATCGAATAAGAATGGCGTCATCATCATCTTCTTCTTCATCTTCAACCAAAGTGAGCCTGAAACTACTTATCGATACAAGAAAGGAAAGAGTTCTCTTTGCGGAAGCATCTAAAGACTTCGTAGACTTCCTCTTCAACTTGCTTCGTTTGCCTATTAGCACAGTCACAAATCTTCTAACCAAGAATCACATGGTGGGCTGCATAGGCAATCTCTTTGAAAGCGTCCAGAATCTCAGTGATGATTACTTGTTGAACCCAAATCGTGACAAGGACGTCTTGCTGAAGCCAAATGCTCCATTAATATCCGGACATCTTCTTCTTCCTGCAAATAATGTTACAGCGACTAAATATTGTGCTGATGGTGGTGGTGGTGGATTTGTGAAAGGAGTTGTGACTTATACTGTGATGGATGATCTTGAAGTTCGTCCCATGTCTAGCATTTCAACTATCACTTTGCTCTCTAAGTTCGGTATCAACGATATTGCTTCCCTAAAAGAAAGAATCATTGAGATGGACATGGAAAAGGTATGATTCATCCATATCACTATACATACACGCATGATGTATTGCTATATAATATTGTTTCCCACTTTTATACGCAGGGTATCAAATTGTTGAAAGCCTCTCTGCAGTGCAAGAATGTTCTGACCAGTGTTTTCCTCAAGAATGGGGAAGCTCGAGAATGAGTTTCTAGCTATAATGGGTTGAATCGAAATGTTGAAACTTTTAATTAGTTAATTTCCTTTTCGTTGGTTCTTATGGTTTTTTTTCCTTTTATGTTTATGCCCATGTTTTGTTACATGAATTTTTCATATGACTATGAGATATATATGGAGTTGATTTCCTTGCTCATCGTCGGCATGAAGAAATTTTGAGTCATCGTCTTAAACCCGAACCCTCTGAAGCATTAAAAGCCAACCATTCGCAGGAGGGAGGCGTAACAGACAATAAAAACATATTTGAAAATCATATTATTTAATAAAGATAAAATAAGTAAATTTTATGAATTTAAAGCATACTCCTATTTAATAAATTAACTAACATTATTTCTTGATTTGTGTGAATTAAATTAACAATATCTTATAAAAAGGACTGGAGAGAGTATTTCATCTCTTAAGAATATATCAATGGCTCCATAAGAAATAAACAAACTTAATGACACTTAATCAACAAAACTATTTTTTAAAACTTTTCAGCTTAGTCCCTACGTTTTTCCTTTCTTTTTTAATTCTGGTCCATATGGGCTTCTTTCTTTCTTTTTCCTAATTCCACCAGACGGATTTTTTTAAGTGCTTTTAACCCTTATGTTTAGTAAAATTACATTTATGTCCTTGCAATGTTAGTTGAGGACGACCCAAACGCGAGCCTCACAGTATATATAGATCTCGTTATATGAAATCTAATGGGATCCAGGGAATTTTTTAGATTCCTTTCTAAATTTTTCATTATTTGATTGTATCAGTACTTGATTAGTTCACAAATAATATCTTTGTTCAACAAAGAGCTACTGGAACTAGTTTAAAATTCTTCGAGAGATTTAGCTAGAAAATTGTGAAGGGTTTTTAGAGTAAAGAATGCAGACTGGTTACTATATATATGCATTGTGTTAAGATTGATGATAAAAGATTAGTCATAGGACAGAATAAGAAGTTTAAGAACAAGGGATTTAAAGCAGGGTTGGTTTCACGCTTGTTTTGATGATCTTCAATGTGAAAACACACACACACACAAATAAATAATTACTGTAAGAGTCACATGTGATAAATGATTCGTGAAACCTTCTGGACTGGTAGGGGATTGTGAAAGCTCTCTTCTCCCGAAAGATAGAAAGTTCTCTCTTCTCCAGAAAGATAAAAAGTTCCTGTTTTTTTTTTTTTTTTTACAAGATACTCCCTCCGGTCTTTTTTATAAAAGCTCAAAGTCTAAATTATCTTGGTTCTTTTTCTAAGAGCCGGACAAGAGCGGTCACAGCATTTAATGAGTTTTTACCATTTGTGCCTCTCATTAATTATATATATTACATTAATTAAAGAGTCGGTAATACTTATGTTTACTCTAATTCTCTTTCTTACTTGCCCTCTTATAAATAAAGGCATACTTGGAAAAAAGTTTATTTGATGACATACTTATTATTTTTAACTAATTATAACTGCTTTCTTAAACTGCGTAATTCGGTTATCAAGCTCTTATAAATAAGACTAGCGAGAGTACTTACCTTAGCTTATAACTTGTACTCCCTTTGGTCCTTTTTATCATGAACTCTCTTATATGGTTGGTTCTAAATGTAAGAAACAAATCACCTTTGTCTAAAATTTCAAACTAATCTTTCCATATTTAACACCATTAAATATATGCCACTTATTATCTCTCTACAATAAATTTGCACTCATTATCTTTCATATACTCTTTTTATAAGTAAGGTTATAGTTAGAAAAATAATACATATATTACACCTTTATTACTTTTAACTAAATTTAACCAACATTTTGAACCGTGTAATTTTGATACTCCCTCTGGTCCTTATTATAAGGCACAAACTAACAAGTGTTATTAGTTTTTTTTATAAGGCACTTACTTATTTTCAAAGAGCATTAAATTTTTTTCCATGCATGCTCATATTTAATAAGGGTAGTGCACTACAAAAAAAACATTCGTGCACTACAAAAAAAATATTCAATTTCTGATGGAATTTGCCACAGACTTCTTTTCCGTGGCAAATTAGAAAATTCACCATAGCAAAAATTAGTGATTTTGAAAACTTTGATACATTACGTAACTCGATCTACAAGTCAAGTAAAATATAAAATTACTTATTTTTCAATATATTTTTTAATAAATTATATACACTTGAATTATTTTCAAACTCATATAACATTTTATATATAAAATGATTTTCTTGTATATGCTTCTAGAATTTTAGATCTTTCAAGGATTCTCATATAAATTTCACTATTTAATGAGCCATATGAATAGGCTATATATAACAATATCTAATAGATGCATAATTTTATTTTCATATGCTGCCATAAATATAAAATTATTGTATCCACCAAAAAATAGTTTGCCTCATCATAGTTTTCATTAGCATTTGTAAAAATATTTATTTTCTTTTAAATATTTATATATTTCATATTTCAACTTTCCGACGGAATTTTTCCATGGCTAAATTAGCGATGGAAAACTTCCGTGGGTAAATTAGCCACGGAATTTTTACTTGGCTAATCACCTGACAAAAATTAAAATTTTTTAAATTTTTTAATAAATTTTATATTAAAAATAATTTTTATAAAATTATGATATTAGTTATTAAATTATGTAATTAAAAATAAAAATAATTATTATTTATTAATATCAACTATTATTTTTTACTATTATATTCATAATTTTATATAAAAAATAATATTTATAATTTTTAAATATTATTTGTTAATTAATGATATTTAATCTTAATTAATAACATTATATTATTAGTTATTGATATTATATTTATAATTTTATATTAAAATAATATTTATAATTTTATTATAATAGTTATTATTTGATTTTAGTTAAAAATAAATGATTAGTTATTAATATTATATTTATAATTTTATATTAAAAAAATATTTATAACATTAAATTATTTGTTATTAAGTAATTTTATTAAAAATAAAATTCAATTTAAAAAATGTCTAAAATTATATTGATAAGAAGATTTATTTAAGATTTTAAAAAAAATTATTTTAAATTAATTCATAATAAATATATAAATATTATTTCAAATTTTGATTTAATTTATTATTAGGTTTAATGATATTATATAAATAACAAATATATGTTGAGATATAATTAATTATATATGATAATATATCTGTATATATATATATATAAAATGTAATATTATACCGCGAGTTCATTTTGGCACAACTAACAAAGGAATGCACGCATCATGATCATGAGGTAGCGAGTTCGAACTAGAGAAAACGCATTTTCAAGAAAAAAAGAGGCAGGGACATGTAGTGTACTGTGGAGTTAATACTCGGCAGCCACTGCCGATGAGGTGGCTGCTGCCAGAGCTGACACTTAGCGTCATTGGTGAGGAGCCGATGATGAGATTGCCTTTTAGGGATATGACACATGGCTTCTCTGGAGAGTGTCCATGTGACATTTAAAATTTAAAAATAAAAAAATAAATTAGCGACAGAATCGAATTCCATTGGAAATTCATTGTTTTTTTTGTAGTGGTGAGAAAGAGTAATAGTTAATATGATATTAGATTTTGGTATAATTAGTAAGGGTAATATTGGAAATTATTTAAATTTTAGGATAAATTTAATGCTTTTAACCGCTTTTTATTAGTTTGTGAGAATTGTTATTTGATGCCTTATAATAAGGACAGATAGAGTAGTTGTTCTTGATAAAAGGGATAGGAGGGAGTAGTTACTAAACATAAAAAACATTCTCTCACCATTTTTCCCTCATTTTTTTTTTCAAGGATATCAAATGATGAGTGCTAGGAATAATTCATGATGTATAAGTTTCAGTAGGGGAGAAACAATGGTTAGACTGTGTGGACTCTAGTGGATAGAATTTAAGTGTCCTTGAATTTCAGTGAATCTGTTTAATTACTACTATAATAAGTTGGAGCCATGGTTTGTTGGCAGTATTTTGAAAACAGTTGCATGAAATCATTGTCCTAATTCAACGGACTCTAATTTGTGCCCAAGAAAACTACTCCCTCTTATTCTTTTTTTTTTTTTGGACAAAAAGAGAATACTTCATTCATTCATCAAAATATCAACCAATTCCTTCCTTACAGTTCGAATCATCAAAAATAAGGTCAAAAAGAGGAGATGGGGGATTAAAAACTCACTCAGAAGAGCTCATCCCCTTGCAGCCAGCTTTGGCTAGCCAATCAGCTACCAAATTACAAGACCTAGGTGCATAAACTACTACAAAATTTGGAATTGATTGAAACACATGTTTAATATTTGATATCAAAAGATTAATTCTCCAGTCTGGGCATGGACCATTTCCTGCTACTGCATTGACTAATGGTAGGCAGTCTGATTCAAAAGTAACAGCTCCCAACTCCCGATCTTTACATCTTAGAAGTGCCAACTGCATTGCTTGAGCTTCACTTTCTATAGCTGATTGTGCATTTGAAGACTTGCAGAACAAATCAATCACATCACCTTGTGAATTGCGCAAACATAACCCAGTCCACTCTTTCCTGTTGCTACAACAAATGAGCCATCACAATTAAGTTTGAGACAATCATTACTTGGTGGACTCCAACCCAAAGAATCATGAATACAACTCTGTCGACCATCTCTAGGTTCAGTCCATCCATGAGCTTGCCATAATTCATTCACACAAGACATAGCTGAATTTAAAATCCATTCACAGTTAGCAATTTTAAACTCAAAAATCTCACTACATCTGGCTTTCCAAATAAACCAACATATAGAGGCCACAATTGCTTGTAAGGATTCATCATCCTTTAAAGAAGAGAGAACACTATAAAGCCATGAATCAAAACTTTTAACATTAAATTCATTTACAGTAATGGAAAGTGGAGAGGCAAACCAGATTTTTCTGACCTCCTGACATAAGAGAAGGCAATGTTCTATAGTTTCTGCAATATTAGTACAACGCACACATGAATGTGAAGATCCACATTTTCTCTTCATTAATGCTTCCCTTGTAGGAAGAGCCTTAATACAGGCCCTCCATAGGAAATGCCTGATCTTAGGCTGCACTTAGAGACCCCATATAATTTTCCACAGATCATTTGGAATAACAGTTGAAGTACTAGGTAAGCTTTTCTTTTTATCCACTTTCCTCTCTTGAAGCCATTTGTACCCTTTTTTATTGTATATTGCCCATCACTACTCCCCATCCAAACAAGAATATCTGATATTGCATAAGTAGGCAAATTAATCTTACCTATCTCTTCCCTGATATGAGCAAAAATAGGTAGATGATTTAAATGCCAATCATTGTTTAGAATAAGGTCAGCAACGGTTAGATTTTCTAATTCTTTAGGGACATCTATTTGTGGAATCAGAAAGTTCTCTCTTGTAGGGATCCAAGGATCTTGCCATACATTAATTCTCTTCCCATCACTTACTCTCCAAAAAGTTGACTCAAGAAACATTCTTCTTCCCTCTAATAAACTAGACCAAGCCCACGAGGCTCTTACTCCCTTCTCTGCACTCAAGAAAGAACCCTTAGGGAAATAAATTACTTTCATTATCTTGGCCCAATAATCCTCAGGTCTACTCATTAAGCACCAAACTTGCTTTCCCAGTAAAGCCAGATTGTAATTTTGGAAGTCCTTAAAACCCAACCCTCCATCCTGTTTCCTCCTAGTCAGTGTATCCCATGCTTTCCAATGAATCTTCCTCTTATTCTCTAAACCACCCCACCAAAAATTGGAAATTATACTATCAAGCTCTTGACACGTTTTCTTAGGATAAAGAAAGCAAGCCATAGAATAAGTAGGAATAGCATTTGCAACAGCCTTAACTAGGACTTCCCTACCTGCCTGCGAAAGAAAATTCTTATTCCAGCCCAAAACTTTCTTTCTTAACTTGTCTCTCACACAAGCTAGTGCTTCAACTTTAGACCTACCCCACAAAATTGGAAGCCCTAAGTACATGCCAGGAGACTCTGCCAATTCAAACCCTAAAGTTTGCTTAACCATGGACTGAACCTCGTCAGGGGAGTTTTTGGAGGCAAAAATACATGATTTTTCAGCATTTATACGTTGACCCGATGCACTACAGTAATCTTCCAGAAGTGTTTTAAAAAGAACACAATTTTTCCTTGTTGCTTTAAGGAAAAAAATTGAGTCATCAGCAAACAAACAGTGTGAAAGAATAGGACATTTGTTAGCTAGTTTGATTCCAATTAGATCTTTACTATCAACATGACTAGAGATCATTTTAGAAAGAACATTTGCCACTAATATGAACAAGTAAGGAGATAGTGGATCACCTTGCCTAAGGCCACACCTAGGATGAAATTCTTCAATCTTTCTTCCCTCAACTCTAAGATTGAAAAAGACTGATATGACACAATCCATTATGTTTTTGACCCACTTAGGATGAAAGTTCATTTTTAAAAGCAGCAATTCTAGGAAACCCCATTCCACCCTATCATAAGCCTTATTCATATCCAACTTAACTGCAATCTCAAACTTACTCCCTGTTTTGTTCTTTAAGTAGTGGAAAGCTTCATGAACTATGAAAATGTTATCCTGAATTAGTCTATCCGGTACGAAAGCTCTTTGTTGCTTAGTAACCACTCTACTCATAATAGATCTCATTCTATTACTGAGAACTTTCGAAAAAACTTTATAGTTGAAGTTACACAAACTGATTGGGCAAAAATGCCCCACCACTTCAGGAGAATCCACTTTAGGAATAAGGATCATATCAGTATCATTAAGACTACTAATACTAGACTCTTGATTAAAGCAAGATTGTATCACCTGACATACTTGCTCCTTTACTTGATCCCAAGAATGTTGATAGAACAAACCTGGGAAGCCATTCGAGCTTGGCGCTTTTAAACTTCCTAATTCATGAACTGCTGTCTTAATTTCTAATTCTGAAATTGGTAAGAGAAGCCTATTATTATCCTCTTCTGAAATTACAGGAGGCACATAGGATAAAACCGACTGGATCTGCGTAGTTGCACTTCCAGCAAAAAGATTCTTATAAAAATCAGCAAAGGATAGGCTAATCTCATTCAAATTATCAGACCACACTCCTGATTCATTTTTTAATCTCACAATCTTATTCCTACGCCTATGTTAAGCTGTAGTGGCATGGAAAAATTTAGAGTTACCATCCCCCCACTTTAACCAATTCAATCTTGCTCTTTGGTACCAATATTTTTCCTCCCTTGCCCAAACTTCTTCTATTTTAGACCCTAAAATCTTAGCTTTTTCAGCATTGAAAGCAGACCATTCTTATTCATAGTACTCCCTAAATTCCTTGAGCAATTCTGTCAGGAGCTTATTATTATTAGGGAATTCTTTTTTGCTCCAATCTACTAAAATTCTCCTAATCCTATCCAAGTTATTCCTAAAGCTTTCTACAATTTCCCTATCCACCAACGCCCCCTATTCCAGTTTTCCCCAACCAGAAGTGCATAATCCTTGTGGTCAATCCAGTTCATGTTAAATTTAAATACCCTATCACATTTAAAACCAGAATATGCCAATTCAATAATCAAAGGTGAATGATCAGAACGTAATGGTTCTAAGATACTTACTTGTGTGGCTGGGCAGAGATCACGCCAACATCCATTGCTAATAGCTTGGTCAAGCGTCTCTATTATATTGTCAGCTTCTAATCTATTATTAGACCATGTGAATCTTAAGCCTTTCGATCCCAGATCCTCCATTTCACAGGTTGACATAAAGTCTTGAAAATCCCCAAAAGATCTCAGAGAACGAGTTCTGCCTCCAACTTTCTCAAACTCATATAATAGCTCGTTAAAATCACCAAGATAAAGCCATGGGGTTGTTGCACCAGGATACAGATTTTTGAGCTTCCTCCACCATATACTTCTCTGCTGCTCTTTTGGGGGACTATACACCAAAGTGAGATAACCCTGAAATGGTTCCAATCCCGCTACAATCTTAAGATGAATAAAATTATGCTAAGCCTTTAGCACTTCAACTTGCACCCCATCTTTCCACCATACTGCTAGACCACCACCAATACCCACTAGTTCAACATAATACTTGTTGTTCAACTGTACACTCCTTCGACACCTTTCTACCTTATTCATATTTACTCTGGTTTCCATAAAAAAAACCAGAGAGGGTTTATATTTCTTACACAGAAATCATAGATTTCTGCCTGTCAAGGGGGACCCTAACCCTTAACAGTTCCAGCTTAATAGACTCATGGCGACTTGGTGGCCATTTGAGGCTAGCCACCATGCCCTGCAGCAGCAAATACAAAATTCTGGGAAACTGAAACCTCTGACTACTTTTTGATGTTAAACTCATTGACTTCTATAATTGGTATCTCTACCAATTCAGAATTCTGACTCTTCCCTCCACTATAAGTTTTCCTGCTTAGCTGTTTAGTAACTAATTCTTTCCCTGTAGCAAAACTACCATAGCCTTCTTTCATCTCAACTATAAAATGAGTTTGATCAGTCTTGTGCTTCTTTACATTCTCTTTGTCCTCCAAATCTTCCATAGCCCTCTTCAGATTAACCTTTTCAAATTTTTGAACCAATGATTTCTCTTATGTAAGCTGCAGGACAAGTTGTCTCAGAATTCTGGTGAACTTACGAACAGGAAGACTCACACTACCTGCCTCTTTTTCCTCTGGTAACTCAACTATATAAGGTTCTGAAATTGCTGGAACAGAGTTATCCACTGGAGTTGTGAATAAAGCTTTACGACAGTCACTAGAGATTTTCTTGAACCACTGACTTGGGCCCTCCTGAGGAAAATTTGGATGCTTAACATTGACCATTTTTTATTTATTTTTGCTTAACATTGAACCAATCTCACAAATCAGATTACCTTTCTCCAGTGGAAGAGGTTTGTTTTTAATTGGGCTTGTAACATCTTCATAGTCATATCAATATCTAGCCCTCCTAGAACACCATTAGCTGATACATCTTCTGGAGACTTCACACTATCTTTTCCTTCCTTCACTAACATCTGACCCATAACCTTTTCCCCTACTCGAGACCCATCTTCCTCCACACTCTTCCTAGACGATGAGCTTTCCCGAGTTGAGACCATCTGGACTGATGCATACTCACCTTCCCGTATCATCACCACTATAGATATTGTTTTCACCAGATTTGCCCTTAAATCCGCTGAAAACATGGGTTTAGAAGGGTCCTTCTCTGACATAACTCTCTTACTGTTGTCACATACTCGATAGTCAAGGCCAACACGGCCACAGTTATAACAGAATCCTTGCAGCTTCTCATATTTAAATGCTACCCATACCTTCTCCAATTCTGGTCTCAGGACCCATACTCCAGCAGTCAAAGGCTTAGTGAGATCAACTTCAACTCGGATTCTTGCAAAGTCCCGAAAGTGCAGGTCATCAATCTTTGGATCTTCAAAATAGATCACCTCACCTATCACATTGCCAACCTTGACAATGTTCTTCCTTGTCATAATTCTTGGTGGTAAATCATGTGCCTATACCCAGTAAACACACTTACTAGACAACACTTCCTTCATTGTTAACACTGGCGACCATGGACGCAAATTAAGAAGTAGACCAACCACTACCCAAGGACTGTCACGCAGTACACGATCATGCTCCTGCTTGTCTTCAAACTGGAACGTATACACATTATCATCGAGAAACCCGATTTCTAGCTTACCCTTAACAATCCAACTTCTAGCTATTGCTTTCCGAAAAATAGTTCGATAAATTGGACGATTTGACACCAACTTACCAACAAGTCCAAAACCCCTAATCTTCGATTCTTTATCGTCCCAATCCAGAGCACATTCATTCAAATCCTTCATCGTAACCTCCATTTTTTAAACAGAGAATAAGAGATCCAGTCGGAAATATACAGATTTGAATAGAAAAACCACAGATCTAACAAACACGAAACAAAGAAAACCACGGTGAGGTAGAAGATAGAGTAGAGGATAAAACAAAAAAACTAACCCAATAGAAGTGCAGATGAAAAGAGATAATCCCTGCGATAGAGGAAAACCACTCTTCGTCGGAGTACAACGCTCCAATCAAGATAGGCAAAGGCTCCGATGAAGGAGAAGAGTAAAGGCGCTCTCACTAGAGGAGAGAAAGTTCGCCCTCACGCAGAGGGAATCGAGTTGATGGATTAGTTTACTCCCTCTTATTCTTTCTATAAGCAACAACTATCTAAATTACGCAAAATGAACCATTAGTTAAAATTAGTTAAAAACAATAAATATGCATGAGATATTTTCTCTCTCTAAATATATACCTTCATTTATGAAGATGCTGAGTGTAAGAGAGAATGAGTAGAAAGATAGATGAGAGAGAATACATAGGAAAAGAGATGAGTGAGGCATATAATTAATTAGGGGGTAAAAATGGAAAAGGTGCATTAAATTTTTAGACAATTTCAAATTATTGCTTACTCCATATATAGGATCAAGCCTAAGAGAGAAAATGTTGCTTATAAATCGGACCAGAGGGAGTACTCCCTCCATCCCTATATATAAGATCATTTTAACCAAATTGTGAGATTTAAGAAAACAGTTAAAATGAGCTAAATGTAATAAACATGTAGAAAATACATTTTTTCCATCAATACCCTTGATTATGAAATGAGTAAGAGAAAGGGTAATAATGAAAAAAAAATTATGAAAAAGAATGTATGAGGAATAAATGATGTGAGAGTAATTAAGGTAAAAGTGGGTAAAAGTGCACTTATTATCGAGATCAACTCAAAAGGGACCTTATAAAAAGAGACAAGCCCATTCATAAAATGAGACCTTATATATAGGGACGGAGAGAGTATTTAGTTGTCTAATTAATTGCATGGACTAAATTAGTAGCAAATCACAAGAAAGCTATTTCCCACATATTTGTGTCCTAATTCAATGAACTCACATTTAAGCATGAATTGTACGGACAAAATTGATAAGTAAGTATTAATTTTTTCACAATTGACTTATATTGTAGATCAAGACAATATTCCACAATTGACTTATATTTTAGACTTATATAATAATGATAATAAAAGTATAGTAAAATATCACGCACTTGAGTAATCTCTATCATTGGTACAAGCCAAATAGAGAATGCAGAGTAATAATTATAAGTTTTGGAGGTGGAACTTGGAGGCTGGAAGGGCAATATCAAACTATCGGTCGTTAGCTGCAAGGGTTGGGAAAGTTTTAGAGGTGGAAGACCTTGGTAAAAAGAAAGGGAGGCAAAAAGTTTTTGGAGAGTAAGGGTGGAGATATATGTGAATAAACCCTTGTTGCTAGGATTCCATATTTCACAACCTAAGAAAGAGCGGAAACCAGTATGGATACAAATAAAGTATGCTATCTGTCCGGGAGACAGGGACATGTGAGAGTAAAAATTGTGATTTCTAGGATCCGGGGACACAGGAAAGTTCAGGGTATAACATCCTTATTTTTATCACCTTAAGTTAATTGTAGCTTAAGTTGTATGTAGTTAAAGAGTTAGAATAAATTAATACTTTAAAAAGAAGTATCAAGTTCAAAATATATATATATATTACTCTATAAAATAAAATAATAAAAATGAAATGCCTCTATAAAATAATTATTTAAATATATGAGTATATGTAAACTTATCCTAATATTGTAAAGTAACATTAAAAAAATGTTATCTGAATATCATACCCATTATTATCTTATTCTTTTCAAACAAGTTGTTATTTTATTCAAAAGCCAACCCTAACCGTAATTCTCTCTCATTTAAATTCCTTACCTTCCCCACTTGTTGAGTATCCCTAGGCACCAAATTGCTTCCTATAAGTCCATTTTTCTTTCCTTCACTCTTCAAATTCGTTACTGTTAGATTTAGAGTTTTGATGATATCAAACTTAGGTTTATTATTTAAATAGGCATTCAATTTCTGGATTAAGGAAATTCATTTTGTTTTGGTTAACACTATGGCTTATTCGAATAAGCATAGTCTTATTCGATTAAGGAAACTTGTTTTCAGTTAAGAGTTATACAAATAACTCTTAGCTTATTCGAATAAACAGTGTGTTATTCGAATAAAGTCTCACATATTAAAGGGAAGCTTATTTGAATAAAAAAAGCACCATTCGAATAGATGTAGCCTTGTCTATTTGCAAATTTTAAACTTATTGGCAAAGCTTATTGGAATAGAGCACTAGTTATTTGAATAAGGATGACACTACTGACATTTCTATTTTACAAGAGAAGTGTTATTCGAATAAGGAATTGTTATTTGAATATGATAAGGCAGCTTTTCAAAATAAAAGCTTATTCGAATAGGAAGACACTTATTCGAATAAGATACTCAGTTTCCCACAGATTCAAATTCCAAAACTCATATTCGAATAAAGGACTGATTATTCTAATACACCTCTAGTTTTTGAAAGCTTATTCAAATACGGAATGGTGTATTCGAATATATTTATTATCAAAGATTCTTATTCGAATACAAGTGGCTATATTCAAATAAGGCCACCTGATTTTTATCAAAGGTTATTCCAATACAACCAAGATTATTCCAATACAAGCATGGTATTCCAATACAAGGAACATTATTCGAATAAGAAAAGTATATTCGAATAGGGATAAACATATTCAAATAACTAAGTATCTAGAAAAAGAAAGCATGATATCTAAGTTTTTGGAAATCAAAGGAAACACTGTTAAATTCTTTAAACTTACTTGTTATTGTTCTTTTACAAGATTAACATCTATCCTAAGCAATTATCAGGGATTTCCAACATCAGAAGTTTTAATATCACAAAAAGAAAATTTTGTGTCAGAAGCATTCAATGCAAGTAGAACTACAATTAAGACATTCTCTCTGCTCCAACGGCTATTTTTCTACATACTCAGAATGTCTAGAAAAGCAACAGGCACTATACGAACAAATGGAATGCTCATAATGGTCATTTATTACACTCCAACTACAAATATGAAAGCATTCAAACTGGAGCAACTACCAAATTGTTAAACATTTAAGTCTGCTATTAGTACTCTATTTTTATTTCATCATTTTTTTTGTATCATGTACTTCAGTGATTATTTATTCTCTCTTAGAGAGAGTTATATCAAATGCTCAATACTTCTTATTGAGATAATATAAGGTTGCGGAACCTTAAATTGGATATTGGTTTACATTGTGTAACAGGGAACGAGTGTCCGGTGAAGGAATTTACTGCGTACTGAGGTACCAAGAACCCACTGAATCTTGGAGGCTATAGTGAAAATCTCAGAAATGCTCTGAGGACTGGACGTAGGTCAAAGAAGTTGTGACCGAACCAATATAATCTCCAGTATACACTTCGGTGATATTTTTCTAACTTTTAACTCTGATTTAATTTATTTAATTTCTATTAATTGTTAATTTTAATTAAAATTTTTATTATCATCCAATTCACCCCTATTAAATGAAACGCTTGCACTAACAGTTCCTCCCAAAATTCCTATGTTCAGATCCATGTCTTTTAATTGTTCATTTCATGTCTTTCTTCTCCTATTTCTTCAATACTTTATGTCTGTCTAATCATAAACATCCTCTCTCCTTCACTGTTGAGTAGGTGTAGATATACTCTTTATTTATCTTTTTTTCATTGCTACAGACCTCACATGCCTATCTTCATTACTGTGTGTTGTCTTTTCAATGCTTCAAAACTAGAGCTGGGCATCAGAGCTGGTCCGGCCCTACAGGGCCGACCCTTGATGAGTCAAGGCCTAAAGGGGCCGGCCCCTTTAGGTCCAGGGTCAGAACAATTGCAATTTTTCAAGGCCCGGCCCGAGAGCATGCTGGCCAGGGTGGGAAGTCATTTTGACAATATTTAAATATTTTTCCTGCATTTTTTCCCCAGAAAGATATAATTAATAAATAACAACGATTAAAGTTCTAATCTAACACATAAATGTTGTCAACATTAAGGTTTAAACAACACGTCTCATACAACAAACAAACACAGTTATTAATATATAATCAAAGGTAAAATCATGTCCATTAATAACTCACGCAAAGGCTAAATCATAAGAAGGCAAGAAGCTAAACACTCTAACCTCTAAACAACATGAGTATGACAACTATCATTTTCATCTTCTTCAATACTATCATCAATTTCAAGGATATTTGATTGTGCTTCACTTTGAGTAGTAGGCTCAAGTAGTCAAATAATCACAACCCCATCAAAAATCATATTCTATTGGGCATAACAGTATACAATATGCTTTTATTCTAAATAGGCAGAACAATATACTCAAAAATCACAATATGATTCGATTAGGCAAAACAGTATACTAAAAAATCATACTCTATACAATATGAGGACATAGTGACATATAGATTCAATAAGGTAATTCAAAAAAGTAACACGGTTTCTCTTTCCAAGAAATATATACATATATAAATGGGCTTAATGGGCCGGCCAGAGGCTCTACAGGGCCGTCCCTTTTAAGCCCTTGGCCCTACAGGGCTGGCCCTTTTAGGCCCAATTTTCTTTAGAGGCTACAATTTGCAAGTTTGACACTTGACAGGCCAGGGCCTAAATGGGTCAGCTCGACGGGCTCGGCCCTTTTCCCATCTCTATTCAAAACTCACAAGTTCCTCTTAATGTTTTCTTGTCAGTCTACATATTTTACTCTTTCTCTCTCTCTCGGACAGTTCATCCAGCTTGTATGTGAGATTTATTCATAATTTATGAACCATTCCTTTCTTGTGGGTGAGTGTTGGTTGTGAAAGTTGTTTATTTTACTTTCTTCCTGTTGACGCATATATTTCCCATTTCATTTTGCTTCTGGTTGGAGCCAGGAATACAGGCCGGCCACTACAAAAAAAACGTGATTTCATAGCGGTTAAAAATGGGTATTAGTAGCAGTTTTAACCGCTATAAACAATATTAGTAGCGGTTCATGAAACTGCTACTAAATCATATGTTGCAAGCGTATTTGTAGCGATTATTAAACACCGCTACTCAAGGAAAATAATCGCTACTTTATTTGTAGCGGTTGAATCCCACCGCTACAACATGCCAAGAGCTATCATTTTTTTTTGGAACTTTGTAGCGGTTATTGAACCGCTATAAATATCAAAACCTGAAATTTTCAAGGCGGGAAATCCAAATTTTGTTCCATTTTGTAGCAGTTCAAAAACCGCTACTAATATGAATTTAAAAAATGGCACCTTAATTAGTAGCGGTTATATAACCGCTACAAATTCCATCAAAATTCAAATTTGGCGCAAAAAAATTTATTCACATTTGAAAACGTTGCTCTAGTTAGTAGCGGTTTAATAACCGCTACAAAAAATGAATAATTTTTTTTAAAAAAATACAATCATTTGTTTCAATTTTTTTAATATTAAATTAAATAGTTTATTTTATTAGTAGTTTAGCTAATTTAATTAGCTTATTATTTAATAGTTTAGCTCATTTATAAATTAAAAGGAATAATTTTAATTAGTGAGATAAGTATAAAGATTGCATTGATAATATTATTGAGGATATGTAGGTAAAAAGGAACTATTATGTTGTGTACTACAATTTGATTATGTATGAAAAATAGGTGAAAATGAGAAAAAGCTCTTAAATATCTGCAAAAAAAAAATAGTGAGGATATATTTTATGCGAAGGAAAGAAGTATTGAAATAAAAAATTTAAAAACTTGTTACCATATTTGATCACCTTGTTTAGCTCCTCAACTCATACAAAAAAAATTGTAAATGAGAGAAAATAAAAGAAGGGTAAGGTGGAAAGAAGTGGGAGAGTGTTTGAAATGAGATGTGGTGAAGGTTTTTAAAGGGGTATGCGTAGCATTTGTAGCGGTTTTTAATTAGTAGCGGTTATGTATATTTTTGTAACGGTTTTTGAACCGCTACAGATATTTAATTTATTTTTGCAAAATTTTTTTTTAAAAAGACAAAAACATAATTTGAATTTGATCACTCATCCTCACCATCCCTATAGAGATTGTGTAGAAAAATTGTTGTCAGTGATGTATTATTTTGTTTAAAAAATTTAATTTAAATGATGTAAACTTAAAAAAACTCACCGTAGTAGAGGTAAATTGCCATCGCCTTCAGGGAAGAAATTTTCAAAATTGGCGGGCTGAAATGGCTACTCTTGTAGGCGATGTTATCGCCTTTACCCATGTCGTAAAGGTCTCGTGGCTTTAAATGAACGACCATGTGCCAATCCCTGTGCCTCTCATCCGCAACATAATAAACCTGTTGTGCCTCTGAGGCAAGAATGTACGGCTCATCATCTTGAGAATTACTAGTATGAATTGGATGTGAGAAATTGACTGATGTGATCCATAAGTCGTCAATTGTCAGTCCACAGGATGTAGTGGTATTTGTCCACAAACACTTGAACAACGTCACGATGAAGCGGCCTTGATAATTAAATTCGACAACATCAAGAAGCTTTCCATAATAAGGAATGCCTCCGAACTGCATGTTGGCGTCATTGTTGCTCGCATAACTCCTTGTCCCAAATGTGCCATAAATACCCAAATTTTGAGTTTGCAATCCTTGATTCCGTTAAACCATGCAAAACTTGAAACCATTGAGAAATTGACTGATGTGATCCATAAGTCGTCAGTTGTCAGTCCCCAGGAAGTAGTGATATGTGCCCACAAACACTTGAATAGCGTCACGGTGAAGCGGCCTTGATAATTAAGTTTGACGACATCAAGAAGCTTTCCATAATAAGGAACGCCTCTGAACTGCATGTTGGCGTCACTGCTGCTCGTATAACTCCTTGTCCCAAATGTGCCATAAATACCCAAATTTTGAGTTTGTAATCCTTGATCCCGTGAAACCGTGTAAAACTTGAAACCATTGACATTGTATGCTGTAAACCTTTTTGCATGATCAAGAAGGCCAATTGCGAGAGCTCTGAAATCTGGTGAGTATAGGTTGTGGTCATTTAGTATTCTACGCGCAAATCAGCTTAAGAATCTCTGTGGACCTTTTTGTCAACTTCTGAGGATGTTTGTGTACGGATCCTGAGTTGAATCTTAACATGACTTTTGAATTCCTTGTAATTAATCATGGAAAGGCGATAGTGAAATGAAAGTGACAAATGTTACGAAAGATATAGAATAACATGTGAGTGTACAATTCTTACTGTATGAAAGGTTCAACTTGAGTGCAATTAATCAATACATGTCTATGTGCTTGCAACTTCTCAGCTGTCGTTAGTTTGAAATTCTCAGTTCCTCCAACTGGTTTACCAACACGAGGGATAAATTCTTCTGATGTTGGTGCAGGTTCAGGACAATCGTCAACACGAGGTGGGCAGTTGAAAGCATCTTAAGGTCATCAAAGTACCTTGAACAAAAATACAGCACCTCATCCCCTATATAGCCTTCAGTTATAGAACCTTCTGGCCATGCCTTATTCCTGACATAAGATTTTAATTTCCCAAGAAACCTACAAAGTAAAGAAGAGAAAAATGATACTAAATGCTGAAAAGGACGACCAATAAACATAGGAACTAACAATGAAGCACATGTTTAAAATGAGTACCTCTCAATCGGATACATCCATTAATATTGTACTAGGCCAGCGAGCTTTGTTTCATAAACGAGGTGGACTGTAAGGTGAACAATCAAAGTGAAAAAAGACAGAGGTAAGATCATCTCTAAATGACAAAGCGTAAGAATGATTTTGGACTGCAGTTGATCGAGCTCCTCAATGATCAAAACCTTAGAACACAACTTTCAAAAGAAATAACAAAGTTCCACCAAAATGATGGAAACATCAGGAGAAAGTGTATTCTTTATATCAAAAGGGGGTAACTGTTGCATAAGAACATGTGAGTCATGACTCTTTAGGCCAGCAACCTTTCGAGCCTGCAAGTCAACACATCAAGAAATGCTGCTTGAATACCCATCAGGAACTTTTAATTTCTTCAACGTCGCGAGGAAGACTTCCTTGTTGGGTTTTGTGAGGGTAAGCTTTTCCGGCTGACATTTGTCATGCTCATCTGGCCAAGCGTCTTCATGAACTCCCATGGCGTGTAAATCTTTCCTTGCTTGAAGGTGATTTTTTGTCTTGCCGGGTTCGTTAAGATGCATATATAGCACATTATCGCAAACATTCTTTTCAATGTGCATGACATTAAGACTTTGGCGAAGTAAATTAGATCTCTAATATGGAAGAGTGAATAAAATACTTATCTTCTTGCACTGCTGAGGCGCCGAGGTCCTACATGTCTTTTGGCGAGTTTGTGTTGAATCGTCGCTTTTTCCAAACTCGAAGTCAACATGCTCAAGTTACTGTAAGATATCTGTACCGGACAAAGTCTGAGGTGGTCCTCTTTTTTCTGGTTTCCCATTAAAGCGATTCCATTGGAATTTGAATGTATGCCTTCCATCGAGAAACCTCCGATGCCCCATAAAGCACCACTTTCGGCTATGGTGAAGGCGCACTACGTCAGAGTCAAAATTGCAAGCTGAACATGCCGACCCAGTATGCACATTCCAACCAGATAATGTGCCAAGGCCAAGAAAGTCACTAATCGTCCACATCAAGGCTGCACGCAAGTTGAACAAACTCTTCCCATAAGCGTCGTATGTCTCGATGCCGACATTCCACAGGTCAAGCAATTCCGCAATAAGCAGTTGGAGATACATATCAATGTCATTGCCTGGTGCCTCTTTGAATGGAATGATCATAGACATAATGAAGGAGCTTTGTTTCATACACATCCAGGGGGCAAGTTGTAGGGAACTAAGACTACCGACCAAATACTATAACTTTTGCTAAGATTCCCAAATGGATTGAAACCGTCGGTTGCCAAAGCAAGCCGAACATTTCTGGGGTCAGCCGTGAAAGATGGAAAGTCGTTGTCAAACATTTTCTGATCATCTGCATCCCGGGGATGTCTTAATTTACCGTCTTCATTGTTATTAATGGCATGTCACCTCATGTGCTCCGCAGTTTTAGACGACATAAATAATCTTTGTAGGCGAGGTTTCAAATGGAAGTACCTGAGAATCTTTGCAGGTTTCTTCTTCTGCTTTTTCTCCTTCCGAATAGTCTTGTACCTTGATGTATGACATCTCTTACAAGTCTCCCTGCTGGAATAGTCTCCCCAATACAGCATATAATTGTTGGGGCATGCATCAATCTTTTGATAGTTCAACCTCAACCTATTGATAATCTTCTTGGCCTTGTAGAACGTTTTAGGAATCTCCGTATCGGGGAATACATCTTGTAATAATTTGAGCAACATTGACATTCCCTTGTCTGTGATTCCACACAAGCACTTGATATGATATAACTTGATCAAGAAAGATAATTTAGAGTATTTTCGACAACCATGATATAGAGGATGATATGCTTCATCCATCAAGCTGAAAAATATCCTGAGCTACTTCATTCCTCATGAACACTGGCTCTGAACCTTGCACTTCTTCGTTGAAGTTGTCGCCTTGGAATCCAAAAGCATCACGCATAGCATCATTAACTGGATCATCTTGATCTAGTTGAACTCCTACCTGTGAACTTTGAGGAAAAGCATCATCATATCTCATATCGGCCTTCTCACCATGAACTGCCCAGAATGTATAGTCTTCCGGGAAAGGCTTTACAAGCAAATGTTCCTTAACAACTTATCGCGCATGCCACTTCTTAAACTTACAACTCCGACACGGACAGATGATCTTTCCATTACAGCTGGCGTGAGTGAATGTGAAATCCAAGAAATTGTTTAAGTCGTATAAATATTTTGGAGAATTGTGTGGCAACCTGATCCATGATTTATCCATAGCTACTAGCGAGAGAGAAGAAAGTATAGTAAAGAAGATGAATGAATTGAGAATTACGAATGCCTGGTAGCTTATATAAAGGTTGTCTAACATTTAACATTTTGTAGTGGTTCCTAAAACCGCTACCATAACTGCTACAAATTTGCAGACTGTTGGCCAGTTCTAAGAGAAATTTATTTCAAACTTGTAGCGGTTTATGTAGGAAAACCGCTACAAAAATACATTTGTAGCGGTTTTGTTTCATTAACCGCTACAAATATTTGCATCTTGTAGCGGTTAAAATAAAAAATCACTACAATTGTTTGCACTCTGTAGCGGTTATTATGAAACCACTACAGATTGAGAAGGGAGAGGGAGGGAAATTCAAATTTAAAATTTGAATAATTTGTATCGGTTTTATTAATCACTACTACAGAGTGCATTCAAATTCTCTCAACGGTCTTGAACAATTGTAGCGGTTTTCTTGTTTTTAACCGCTACAAGATGCAAATCTATTTGAAATTTGAATTTCCAATGGCGCCGATATTTTGGACCTGGTTACTCGAGTGGCTACTCGAGTGATGCTTGTGAAAATCTTGTTACTCGATTGACTACTCGAGTAATGGTCTATATAACTTTGCAGATTACTCGAGTGGTCCCTCGAGTCACTTCGTTTAAAATTTGGCAGTGCCTCGCTGGATGAAATTCTCTTAGCTTACTCGAGTGGCTACTTGAGTAATGGCTTCTCTTACCCGAGTGGCTACTTGAGTAAGCCTTTAAAAAATTTGTTGATTACTTCCAGTGCTTACTCCAAGTGATGCTTTGCTACTTTGTTCAAATCCATTTGTTTGTTATTAAATCCTTTCATATTATTGATCCAATCTTTGTTATCATCAAAACATATGGGATATAACATTTTCCCCCTTTTTGATGATGACAAAACTTGGTGATTTTGAACAAAGTTATTTGAAGTTGAGTTTTCAAACATATGCTTTTCAAATTCTTTTCATATGAAATCATTTGTTGAATTTAAACTTGAAAACTCTTTGTGAAATAGTTTATTAAAGGTCTTTTCAAAGTTTTTTGTTCTTATGTACTTGTTCACCTTGCATATACAATCAAAAAACTCATTAGTTCCTCAACGCAATATAATTTCAATGAAATGTTAACATAAATGGCATAAGAAATAACTTGCATAATGAGAAGTTCATTACATAATCAAAACTTATAATTCAAAGATAAAAATGCCCTAAAGCCCCATACACCCAAATCCCAATACATTAACTTAGCCATTCGTTACAAAATCACACTCAGTTCTTCTCCCCCTTTTTGTCTTCATCACAAATGTGGAATCAATCAAGAGGAGGACTAGATGGCTTGGCTGCTGAAATGGGAGTAACGGGAAATGCCAATGATTCATATGAGCCATCTGAACTAGAAGAGTGTGATGATGATGGTTCAGGGTCAGGAAAGTGCACCGGAGGTGTCTGAAGATCCTCTGGAGGATTTATTGGATGCAGAGAAGTAATTTCTACTTCCTCTGTACCAACAGGTGAAAAAACTAGAACCTCCTTAGTGCGAGTAGGTGAGGCAACTGGAGTAGGCACTGACTCAGGTTGGACAGGCTGAGCTGGCTGAACTGGATCATCAAGGGTGAAATGAACCAACTGAAGTGTTTCTGGGTCAGGCAAGGAAAACAAAAGGTTCTTGGAGATAGAAATAGGTAATGTAGGAGGAGGAATAGAAGAAGGACCGGCCTCAAAAAGTTTAGGCTAAAAAGATATTGGCTAAGAAGGTCCAGGCTGAAAAGTTGAGACAAGCTCAGGAGGTCTCAACTCAGAATGTGGTGCCTCAAAGGGTCTGGGTTCAGGAGGTGACATTGGCTCAGGCATGAAAGAAGGTTTAGAGGTACCAGAGGTAGAGGGGCCAGATGCTATAGCATCAAGTCTGGCTACAATCGACCTCAGAAGCTCACCCTAGACACGTTGTTTTGCTAACAATTCTTCGTGCCTCTTATCCATCCTTTACACAAGTTGTCCCATCTTGACATTCATGTGAGTGATCAACTAGCATTGGTATTTGCAATGTTGATATGAAATCCCTTTAGTATATTTTCCATAAAATGTTGTAGTGTGGCATTGAGGAATGAAGGTGAGGATGTAGTACCGGCTGGAGCAGAAGACTGTGTGTCATCCATTCTACTTGTCTCAGTCTCAGTCTTCTTATTCTTTCTGCGGCCTGACTCCAGAGGACCCTTGAGAGGTATTTCAATGTTCATTTTCCTAATTTGATTCCTCCCAACAGGAGTTATCCTCTCAACCGGTTCCTTACTCTCCAGATACCAAATCTTGTTCTTCTTTAGAATCAGAGATATGAGCTGAGGATATGGCATATGAGTGGATGGCTTCCCTTTAGTCTTGTACTTCTGTATCTCTGCAAAAATATATTCTCCCAAGTCCTTTTGCTCTTGGAGAAGGAAAAAAGCAAACAACCTATAGTCCCTTTCAGTGAAATGTGTATAATTATTGGATTTGTTTACTAAGGCTCTAGAGTAGATGTACCATATAACCCTGTGGTGGTCACACATATCACTCGGATTAAAGTTTAGAGGTCTCACTAACTCACCAGGTCTAAGAACAGAGAAGATCTAGTTAGGCTCAAGTTTAGAATAGATATCATCAAGGGGATTTTCTATTCCTAACCAAATATTGATCCTAGATGGTGAGATGAGGATTTTCTGACCTCTAACTTTTGTGGTAATTTCTTCCTCTACTGATCTTCTAACAGGGTTATTAAGTATTTCAAGATTGCAGTAGAAATGACTAACTACCTTGGTGCAAAAGGGTAATTTAATAGATAACCAAGGCATAAAGGGTTCAAGGTAGGGACTAAGGTCGTACTTCAATACCTCCTGAAGAACTTGGAGATCAATGTAATGAGTCTTGCACACCTTCCTCCTAGAGAAATGAGTCAGGAACTTCTGAGACTCCTCCAACTTGCTAACATTGAAGTCTTTAGGGGGAGAGTAATTTCCTCTTCTGGCACTTCTGGCCTTCCATGATAGCTTCTTCAAGAAAGCCAGCCATTGCTTTGGCAATATTTTCATCGTATTTAGGTTTCTTAGAAGATTTTGGAGTGAAAGAGGGTGTGGAAGAATCAGAAGAAGAAGGGGATGATACTTTTGTGCCTTTGCCTCTTCCAGTGGAGGTACTCTTCTTGGATTGAGCTCTTGTGACAATGGGCTCTTTGATCACAACCTCTTTCTCTTCAGGCTTAAACTGAGGCTTATTTGAGATTTAGCTTTGGATTTCAGTGTAAGCTTGCGTTTCTTGGTGGGTGAAGAAGAGAGTGGGTCAGATGATTGTTTAGGTTCAGAGGACTCTGAAGGGGTGAGATTTTTTGTTCTAGCCATCTTGATGAGAATTTCTGAAAAAAAAAGTGAAAGTCGCTCGGCTAGGGCAGAGAGATTCTGAGCAAAATAGGAAGTTTTTTTAAGCTAAAAATTGATGGGTTTTGACGAAAATGAAGCAAGGAAATGATTGTGAAAAATTTTTATGAGAGCATTTGATGAATCACTCAAGGCGATTTTGTAAGAAATGACCGAGTATCGAGTTGAAATAACCTAGAGCCCGACATCACTTGAGGGCTTACTCGAGTGATCATCAGCTTCACTCGAGTAGCTACTCGAGTGATCATACCAGAAATTCTTAAAATACAGTGAAATTGAGTGCGTACCTGGCATGAATAATATTGTAATTACCCATATATATTCCCTCGATCAATTGATGGCTCTTTAGAACAGATTTGAGTTGAAATTCAGTCAATTTGAAATCTTCACCCAGATTCACTCGAGGCCTTGCTCGAGTAATGTTGAAGTTTACTCGAGGCCTTCCTCAGGTAATCTGTCTCTTCAAATTCTGACTATTCATTTCTAACCGTTTTGCCATTTCATTTGAAATTAATGCTTCACTGGCACTTTTCCAAGTTCATTACTCAAGTGACTACTCGAGTAATGCCTCCATTACTTCAAGGTGTCTCTCCAGTGATGGTGGTTACTTGAAGTTATCACTCCAGTAATGTTATCCTCTGTTAATCTCTATTATTCATTCCCCAAAATAGAATATCATGATCTTGCAAAACAAATTACTAGAAACTCCGATGCTTAAGTTAGTAATCATCAAAACATTAATGCATACCATCATTTAACATTTTGTAAACCCTAAATAACTTATAATTCATTGGGATTTACCATTCCCAATTCTCGTCTAATATACAAAAATTGATCTTTTGCAAGAGGTTTTGTAAAGATATCAGCTAGTTGAAGATGAGTTGGAATGAATATTACTTTGATATCTTTCTTTTGGACATGGTCTCTGATGAAGTGATATCTAATATCAATATGCTTGGTTCTGGAATGTTGAACGGGATTCTTTGCCAAGTTTATCGTGCTAGTATTGTCACAGTTTATTGGTATCTCTTTCAAATAAATACCAAGATCCTGGAGTTGTTGCTTTAGCCATATTACTTGTGCATAACAACTTGAAGCTGCAACATACTCAACTTCCGTTGACGAAAGAGACACTGTAGTTTGTTTCTTGCTGAACCATGACACAAGTGAGCCTCCAAGAAACTGGCCTTGACCACTAGTACTCTTTCTGTCTGTCTTGTATCCTCCATGATCAGAGTCTGAGTATGCAACTAGATATTCACTTCTTCCTTTGGGATACTAGAGACCCAATTCTGGTGTGTTAGCAAGATATCGAAAGATACGTTTGACGGTTTCAGCATGTGACTCTTTTGGTGCTGATTGATATCTTGCACATATACCCACACTGAATTGAATGTCAGGCCTGCTTGCAGTAAGATAGAGTAATGATCCAATCATTCCTCTATATTTTGTGATATTGTAATCTTTTCCCTTAACATCCGCATCAAGCAATGTGGTTGAACTCATGGGTGTGTCCGTTCCATTTGCTTCATCCAATCCATACTTCTTCAATAGCTCTTTCAAATATTTCATTTGAGATATGAAAATTCCATTCTTTCTTTGTTTGATTTGAAAACCGAGAAAGAAATTCAATTCTCCCATCATTGACATCTCAAACTCCCCCTGCATTATCTCAGAGAATTCTTTGCACATAGTTTTATTAGTAGCACCAAAAACTATATCATCAACATATATTTGCACAATTAATATATCATCACGTTTTTGTTTTGTAAAAAGTGTTGTATCAACTTTTCCTCTTACAAAACCTTGATCAATGAGAAATTTACTGAGCCTTTCGTACCATGCTCTAGGAGCTTGTTTTAAACCATATAAAGCCTTTTTGAGTTTGAAAACATGGTCAGGTTTGGCTACATCTTTGAAACCTGGAGGTTGATCTACGTATACTTCTTCCATGATGTAGCCATTTAGAAATGCACTCTTTACATCCGTTTGATAGAGTTTGAATCCTTTGATGCATGTAAAGGCTAAGAGTACTCGTATAGCTTCCAATCTAGCCACTGGAGCATACATTTCCTTATAATCAATTCCTTCTTCTTGATTATAGCCTTTGGCCACTAATTTTGCCTTATTTCTGACAATAATTGCGGATTCATCAAGTTTGTTCTTGAATACCCATTTAGTGCCAATGATCGGTTGATCCTTAGGTCGAGGTACCAAATCCCAAACTTGATTTCTTTCAAATTGGTTTAGTTCTTCTTGCATTGCTATAACCCATTCATTGTCCAATAGGGCTTCGTCAATGTTAGAAGGTTTAATCTCAGAAATGAATGCAGAAAAACTAACTTCATTGAAAATTCTATTTCTAGTTTTGATTCCTTCATTCACATCTCCTATGACTTGATCTAGGGGATGACTCTTATTGTATTTCCAGGCTTTAGGTTGTCATAGCGACTGATCTTCTTCCTTGGTTTGATCAACTTCTGGAATAAGAGATTTAGAAATAGATTGATCATTTTCTTGATTTAAAACAACTTCCTGCTCATCATCAATGATTTTGTCAGAGGATTCAAATTCATCAAATACAACATGAATTGATTCTTCAACAACACATGTTCTTTTATTGGAAATTCTATATGCTTTACTTTGGTTAGAATAGCCTAGGAAAATTCCTTCATCCATTCTAGAATCAAATTTTCCTAAGTTATCTTTACCATTATTATGAATGAAATACTTACAACCGAAGATGTGTAAATGAGCAAGGTTTGGCTTCCTTCCTTTGTATAGTTCGTATGGTGTCTTTCCAAGCTTTGTTCTAATGTAAGCTCTATTTGAAATATAGCATGCTGTGCTCATTGCATCGGCCCAGAAAACTTGAGATACGTCCTTTTCATTCAGCATTGCTCTAGCCATTTCAATGAGCACTCTATTCTTATGTTCCACGACTCCATTTTGTTGAGGTGTCCTTGGAGCAGAGAAATTGTGATATATGCCATTAGTACCACAATATTCTTCAAAGGCTTGATTTTCAAATTCTCCACCGTGATCTATCCTAATACCTGCAATGGACATACCTTTCTCATTTTGCACTTTCTTGGCAAAAACAATGAATTCTGCAAAGGTTTCATCCTTTGATGACAGAAAAATAGTCCATGTAAATCTAGAGAAATCATCAACAATGACAAATTAATATAAGTTACCACTAAGGCTTTTAACTCTTGCCGGACCAACTAAATCCATGTGTAGTAATTGAAGTGTCGATTTATTGTAATTTCATTTTTCGATTTGAAAAATGATTTAGTTTGTTTACCCTTTTAACATGTGTCACAAATCAAATCATTTTTAAAACTTATTTTGGGTAATCCAAGAACTAAATCCTTTTTTAGTAGTTTGCCTAGTTGGTGCATATTGACATGAGCTAGTCTCTTATGCCATAACCAACTTTCATTGGCATTACTCAAAAAACAATTTTCAGAATCACTTCTATTGATATCAATTGTATAGCAGTTACCTTCCCTTTTTGCTCTGAGCTTTGCCTTGATATTTTTCTTATCAAGTTGTAAGTCTTTCTTGTTGAGAACCAGACATTCTTCTGAATCAAATATTATCCAGTTGTCTTTATCTGCCCTTTGACTTACACTTAGCAAATTATGACACAAGCCTTCAATATAATATACATCTTTGACTTGTATTCCTTTGTCATTTTTTATTTCACCAATTCTTGCTATCTTTCCGGATTGATTTCCTTCAAATTTTACCTTTCCACCTTCCTTAGGTTGCAATGTGATAAAACTTTTGAAATCTCCAGTCATATGTCTAGAGCATCTACTGTCTATATACCACTTGTTGTTTTTGGATGCTTTGAGACATATCTGCAATCAAATACGATTAAGTCTTAGGTACCCACATCTTTTTGGGTCCTTTTGGGTTAGTACAAAAGTTTTTCGGAACATATGAACTTTAGGTACCTATTTGTAGGTTCCTATCTTTCCTTTCTTCTTATGAATGCATGATGAAGTATAATGTCCTTTTCTATTACAATAATTACAATATGCAAAAGGATTTGATGTATGCACAAAATGTTGAAAATAATTCAAGTATGATTTACCTCCAGCTTTCTTTCTTCCTTTCTTTTTATCTGATTTTGGATCATATCCAATTCCAGATTGGTCATTCACAAAACGTTGAGCTTTTAAAATCACATTTAGCATCTCACTTCCTTTAGTGAATTTTTCAAGAGTTTTCGTGAGATCAACGTTTTTCTTTTTAAAAGAAGAACAGTTTTCACATTCTTTCTCTAAATTCTCTTTTAGTTCTATTTCAAGAACTTTGTTTTTCTTTTTGAAAAAAAACTAGTTCTTTAACTACTTTGATGAATTCAGAATGTAAAGCATAATATTCAGAAAGTAATTCATCATAGGTGGGATCAGAATCAGTTACATCTTCTTCTGTTTCTTCTTGAGCAACTAGACAGATATTGGCTACTTCCTCTTCATCGCTTTCTTCATCAGAAGAACTATCTCCCCATATGGCATATACAAAGGCTTTCTTCTTGTTGTAGAATTTGTCTTTTCTCTTTTCTTTATTCTTCTGAATCAGTTCTTGACATTCTGATTTGAAATGTTCTGGCTTTCCACATTCATAGCAGATAATGTGTTCTTTATTGCTTGTTCCTCCTTTTTGAAAGTTTTTGAATCTTTGGCCTTTCTTGTAAAACTTTCTGAATCATTTTATGATTAAACCCATTTCGTCATCGTCAAGCTCTTCATCTTCATCTTGTTCATCTTATTTTGCTTTCAGTGCTAGACCTCTTTTCTTCTTGTCACCAATATCATCTAGTTCTTGTTTGAACTTTAACTTACTTTCATATTCAGAAAGGCTTCCAAATAGAGAAGCAACCGAACGCATTGATTCACCTTTTGCTTCCTCAATTGCAGTGACTTTTGCATCCCAGTCTTTAGAAAGAATATTCAAAATCTTTCGTACTTGGGTATGTTAATCATAGACTTTTCCAAGTGCTGCAAGTTGGTTAACAAGGTGAGTATATCTAAGTTCAAATTCAGCTATCGACTCACCTGATTTCATTCGAAGTAAATCAAACTTAGTAACCAGAGTATTGATCCGGTTTTCTTTTATTCCCGAAGTCCCTTCGTGGGCTATTTCCAAGGCTTCCCACATTTCTTTAGCTGTTGGAAGTATGCAGATTCTGAAGTACTCATTTTGACTTAAGACACTTTGAATCATTAGAATTGCTTTGCTGTTGAGTGTGATGAGTCTCTTGTCATTCTCATCATATTCTGCTGGTGTCTTGGGAATTCTCTGTGAATCTACAATCTTTTCAGGTTTGTAGTTTCCACTCTCAATCACATCCCATAGCCCATATTCGGTAGACATTACGAAGACTCTGAACTTTGCTTTCCAGAATGAGAAGTGTTCGCCATTGAAACTCGGAGGTCTCGTGATAGAAGCTCCGTTGGGAAGAATGCCTTCATCCATGCTTGCCATTGGATCCTTCTTAGGCTGTTAAACCTTAACAAGAAGACATACGCTCTGATACCAAATGTTAGTGCAAGCGTTTCACCCAAGAGGGGGGTGAATTGGGTGATACCAGAAAAATCGTTGCAATAAGAAAATTGACAGAATATTTAAAGCAGTTGAGAGTAAAGAGAAATATCACCGAAGTGTACACTGGGAGTTATACTGGTTCGGTCACAACCACTTTGACCTACGTCCAATCTTTAGAGCGTCTCTGAGAGTTTCACTATATTCTCCAAGATTCAATGGGTTCTTGGCACCTCAGTACAAAGCAAGTTCCTTCACTCGGACACTCGCTCCCCCTTACACGTTGTAATCAAATCCCCAACTCAAGGTTCCACAAGCTTAAGTTATCTCAATAACAAATATTGAGTTTGTAATGAAAAACTCTCTCACAGAGCGGATATATAATCACTGGAGTATAATGAATGAGTATAAGAAAATAAAGCACTAAGTGTGTTAATCAATGTATGTTCGTGTGTTCTCAATTGTTATTCTCTACTCTTTGAATGATCCATATATATAGATGATTTGTAGTGTACGTTGGAAGCAATTCAAACATATCCGTTGGAATCAATTCAAACATGTCCGTTGGAATCGCGTAGCAATATTTGACTATTCTTCAAATTTCAAACATGTCCGTTTGCAGTAGATGGCGGTAGGTGAACGTTTCAGACTTTTATTTGACTTTCACTTCTGATATGGTCTCTTCATTGTTTCTCTGCAAATGTACTTAGAATACTAGTGCAATAAAGAGTTAATCATATAGAAAACAATTTAATAAACATTCGATGAAAAACATAATTTCTGGACTTCATTACTCGAGTGGCTACTCGAGTGATCAAACTCTTTACTCGAGTAGTCCCTCGAGTAATCTCATAAAAAATATGGCAGTGGCTTGCTATTACTCGGGTAAGACATGGAGTGAGATAAATCACAAACCTTGGAAATACTTGATTACTCGAGTAGCTACTCGAGTGGCCATGTCTTTCCTACAAAGGTTACTCGGGTGCTGACTCTGGTCATCTAGTTACTCGAGTGACGACTAGAGTGACCATGTGTTTTCTTCAGATGTTACCTGAGTGCTCCCTCGAGTAGATGCCAAATAACTTTGCAGATTACTCGATTACTCTCTCAAGTAATGGGATCAAATTCTTGGCCGAGAGTTTGTTTTTCGGGTACTCAAGTGACTACTCGAGTGGTACTTTAAATAACTCCGCAGATTACTCAGGTTGTCCCTCGAGTAATGCTATTTTCTCACTTGTTACTCAAGTGGCTACTCGAGTGACATGCTGCATTTCTTGGCTGAGAGTCCCTGGAAGATTTTGGACCTGGTTACTCGAGTGATGCCTGTGAAAATCTTGTTACTCGAGTGACTACTCGAGTAATGGTCTATATAACTTTGCAGATTACTCGAGTGGTCCCTCGAGTCACTTCGTTCAAAATTTGGCAGTGCCTCGCTGGATGAAATTCTCTTAGCTTACTCGAGTGGCTACTCGAGTAATGGCTTCTCTTACCCGAGTGGCTACTCGAGTAAGCCTTCAAAAGATTTGTTGATTACTTCCAGTGCTTACTCCAAGTGATGCTTTGCTACTTTGTTCAAATCCATTTGTTGTTATCTTTCATATTATTGATCCAATATTTGTTATCATCAAAACATATGAGATCTAACAATAACCGCTACAATGTTTAAAGAAATAAATTTATTTTTTAAATGTTTGCAGCGGTTTTCTTTTTTCTAACCGCTATAAGATGCAAATCTATTTGTAGAAGTCTTTTTGTAATAACCGCTACAATTTTTAAAGAAATAAATTTATTTTTTAAATGTTTGTAGTGGTTTTTATATTAAAACTGCTACAAATATATTTTATTATTATTTTTTTGTTAGTTTTAGAAATATAAATGTAACGTTAAGTAAATGCAACAAGAATTTACCAAGGCTCCGAAAATATGAATATAACTATTGTAAAACACAACAGGAATTTAATTTCAAAAAATAAAATATCCAGGTTTATTTACAAATGTTTAAAAAAATTACAAATGTCCTAATCTAACTAGCATGAGGTTGATCATCTAGTACTCTCTCAGGTGGGCATCCCTCTGGTGCAGCCGTACCGGGGCGTTAGGCAGAGTCAACAGCACCATCATCATCAATAGGAGGAAAAGGAGGATGCTAGACAATAAATCGAGGGACTGGGGGAACCTTTGGATGTGCCTCGTTTGGGAACAGGTGACTCCACGACCACTCGAGCATGTAGTTCGTGATTTCACGCCACTGCGCATGCTGAGCATAGTATAAATTAGCCTGCTACTGCTGCTGAGCCATTGCAGCCTGGGTCCTGGCTAAATCTGAGCATAGCTCCTCAACCTGCTCGTCCCTTGGACGTCTAACCCCGGATGTCTGTGCTATAGAGCTGCCAACCTCAGTGGTGGCGCTCCTGCCGTAGACCATGCTAGGTTTGGTGCCTATTTCCAGTCCCCACACGCGTCTGGGGTGCTCAGCCTACCCCAGACCCACCTTCAAAGTCACTGTAGGTCTACAGACCCTTGTGACTCTTGGGTCTGGGTCTCTCGCAGCTCAGCCTGTGCTTGCTCCATCCGCTCCTGCCATTTTATGAAACAGTTAATTATAAATTATTTTTTATAATATAGTCGGTTTAATTTTATAAGCAATATAAGAATAAATTAACTTACAATGGCCACCTCTGCCTGTTGAGAGGTCGCAGTCCCGTCACGATGTCTATGCGTGATAGCATATAACTCGCCGTAGTCCATCTAACGATTCTCCTGCTGTGCCTTCCTCTCTTAAAACAATTACAAAATTATAAAATTAAATTAGTATTATGAACAAAAATATACTAAATTTATAATATGAAATAAACTGCTAAAAGTAATTGATAACGTGGAAAGTTAGCAGCTCACTGTAAGTGACAGCAAAGGTCTTCGATCTTGCCGTGTGGTGGATCGTCTGCTACCCTCAGCACCTCGTGTTCCTATGAGAAAGCACCTGGACAAAAAAAATATTAAAATTATTAATAATTATGATTTAAATTATAAATTTAAAAATTATATATAATTAAATATTATTATTAAATATTAATATGAATTATAAAATCTAATCTAATCTAAATCTAATAATCAAAATTATCTAATAAATATATTACCTGCCCCTCTGCGCTTCTCTTGAACTGGACAAAACTTGCTCAATCATTCTGCGGCACGCCGTCCGGGACATTCTCGATCAACTACTGCAAAGGAATCATTTCATCCTTATCCACACTATGGAAGAAACGGCTCCTCCTGTTCCTCCATCCATCGCCCATCTTCATCAGCGTGTACCTCTTCCGGTTGTCCTGAACGGCAAACCTAAGCTATAACACAATTCAATAAAAAATAATTAAATATAACTAATTACAATTAAGATAATTCATAAATATTAATTAAATAAAATTAATTACAAAAAATATAATATAATTAAATATTATTACTTACGCGCACCATCTCGTCCCACGCCAGGTCCTTTGGCCCCTTCGGAATGTGCCTCCACGTCTTAAAATAAAGGGGGAACCGCATCCAATTCGAGCCCAGCTCATTCAGGAAGCGGTTGAACAGGTGACCCCCATTGTCGATAAGCTGGTCCATATCCTCATTCCACAGAACTACAACTCGTAGTGTCTGGTCTAAACTATTCAGACCAGCCATGTCCAGCCTCCTCGTGGACATGTTCCCCTACTCATCTCCACAATTTGTCGAACGTTAGATAAATTGCATTTCAAATTTATCATTTTGAATGTAAGGTTGTTTCCTTTTCTATAAATTTACAAAATAATATAAATAAATAAAATATTTATAATTAATATTAATAATAAATAATATATATATATATATATATAATATAAAAAAATTAATATTAATAATAAATTTAAATAATTAATTGATTAAATAAAAAAATATATTTACCTTGGACCTGCACCTCAAACCCAGTCGACCGAGAAGAGGACCATCGAGGGTTGTTCTGCTCCCGCGCCTCCTCCTCATCCAGGAACTGCTCCATCTCTCTGAAGGGGATCGGGATCTCGAAGTCCTGTTTCACGTCATAGTCATTGACGCTGATGTCTCCCTCCCCCAGATCAGGCACATCTGGTGCGGTCGTCTCCTCTGGGATCATCTGCAGCGGCTATGGTAGGGCCGACTCCTGTGGCTGCTGTAAGGAGATGGGCTGAAATGGCGCGATTGCCCTCCCACGACGCTACCCCCCTCCTACTACCCCCTCCTCTGCTGCTGCTACCCCTCAGAATCAGTCTGGGGACTTCGGGCTCCTTCCCCCTATCTTACCTCAAAGCCATATCAACTACAAAAATTCACAAAAAAAAAAACCATTTAGTCACGTAAATTAGTAAAATTATAATAAAAATAAAATAAATATTATCCGTACCTCAAATGAGAATGAGAAATGCTGTAGAATAACTTCTCGATAGATGTCTGAAAGCTCAAATCTCAAGGAAAACTCTCAAAGAAACAAAATGGCCAAATAGAAAATGAAGGGGGCGGTGACTTTTATAATGGAGGATTTAGTAACGGTTATGAAAATAACCACTACAAAAAATTAGGGCATCCAAAATTAGTAGCGGTTATAAAATAACCGCTACAAATGTCACAACGGTTCAAGGTCTGTAGCGGTTATTGAGAACTAACCACTACAAATGTCGAGACCCTTCGACTTTTGTAGCGGTTATCTAAACATAACCACTACAAATGTAACGACCTTTCAAGTTCTGTAGCGGTTATGCCATCATAACCGCTACATAAAAAAGATTCGCTATTGGCGCGGCTTCATGATGCCATGTGGCACGAATATTGTAGGGGTTTATATGATCTAACTGCTACAAAATAACTGCTACTAATTTTGGCAGGAATTTCGGGCCATATTTGTAGCGGGTTTTTCCTTTTAACCGCTACAAAAAACGTTGCAAAGCACTCGCGTCACTTGGCGCGTAGCTTGCCGCTATGATTTTGTAGCGGTTTGTGTTATACCCGCTACAAATGTCAATATTTGTAGCGGTTAAATATAACCGCTACAAATATACCACTACGAAATACCTTTTTTTTTGTAGTGGGCCCTTCACGGGCTAGGGCCTAAACGGGTCGACTCGTTTAGGCCATTTTCCTAAAAAGTATTATATTTTTTAAGCTCGCGGCCCTTCACGGGTTCAGGCCTAAACGGGCTTAAACTCATTTTAATTAATTGTTTTTAAATTTTTACAATTTATTTATTATTTTTCTTTAAATTGATATACATTATTTTTAAAAATCATAAATTTTTAGTTAAAATAATCATCTAATGTCCAAATTAGCCTTTTTTTTAGTTTAAATGAATAAATATTTATAAAAAATAAAATAAATCAAACCAATTAATAACTGTTTTCCTGTTATTAATACTCTATTAGGTACTTAACTGTTTCTCATATTGATAATTTGATATAATGATATTATATTTATTAATTTATTTTAAAAAAATATTAAACGGACTTAAAAGGACCGGCCCTACAGGGCTATAGGGCCTTTTAGGCCCATTTCCTTTTTTAGCCTCTAAATCATAAGCCCGACCCTTAAAGGGCTCGGGCCTAAACAGGCTGGCCCGACGGGCGCGACCCGATTTCTCGGCTCTACTTCTGGTGTGTACCTATATACATACTTTATTTTCTCTTTCTTCATAAGCCACCAACTCCCAAGAACCGCATTATGGGTGTTTACTCACATTTATGTATATATATATATTTATTTATTTATTATGTTCTTCATATCCAAGACCCACCTACTTTGCTTTTCGATTTGTGTGTGTACTTTTCTCTCATAATAGATTAGCACCTAGTACCTATATCTGGACCACTCTTGACCTTCTTTTTTTATTTATTCATTTTATTTCAGATTTTTTTCCAAATGCTACATTTTCTTTTTGACTTGTTATTGTCAAGGTACTGAAAACTGGACCGGGCATTGAACCGGCCGAGGCACTAGGTTAAGAGTCAGTGGTTCAGACCGGGGTTAACCCAAGGGTCAGACCGGGGTCAATTAAAAAAAATATATATAATTTAAATGTTCATACATACCATTCAAAAAACTATATGAGAGTTATTTTTCAACTAATAGTCCAATATAACCTCCTGAACCTAATACCTACAAAAATATCATTAAGTACATAAGGATTTTTCCCCAACCAATGCCAAAAGTATTCCATAATCCTTTTAAAGCTCCTTATAAATAAAAAACTATTAGGAAATTTTTTTTAAAAAAAAAAGCCAAAATGACTTCATTTGGAGTGTAAAAAAGATTTTTTTAAAAAATAAAGACCAAATCGTGACTAGTCCGGGTCAGGCCGGTTCACCCCGGTTCAGGCCGAGTCAGACCAGGTTGATTGGTTCACCAATTTTTTTCCCTCAACCGGACCAATAACCGGTTCACCGGTTTCCGGTCTGAACCGGCCGGTTCAGTCCAGTTTTCCATACTTGATTATTACATGAGAGTCGAGTACTCCCTACCCCCGACCCCCCACCCCACCCCAAACCAATCCTTAGTCCCCCCCCAAAACCAATCCTTAGTTTTGTCTTCTTCCTAATAGATGTGTGTGTATGTGTATAATATACTCCTTGGTTATTAATTAATGCTTCAAAAGCCCTTCCTTCTTCTTATCAACCCACACCTATTAATACACACATGTTGTTTTATATTTAAAACTTTGGTAATTTATAATAATCTTCACTTCTAATTTCTAACTAATATAAAGTCTCTTGATATAAAAGTTGATACGTGGTAACTAGGAAATGTATATCTATCTAATATTAAATTTTAGAGGGTAGCTTGAGGCTTTAGAGTAATTTTAGAGTAGTAGTAGATTGACTTTAGAGTAGTTTTATGTAGTATATTAATAGATATTTGTGTGTGCGATCTATTAGACTCTCATTGAGGGATTTGGAGTTACTCTTGTGTGATTACCTGTACGCAAAGGAGTAACAGGCAATTCTGAATATTCTTCTATATACTTGTGAATTGTGTACAATTATGAATGACTATCTTTTATAAAAAAAATATGGGCTAAATTATATGTATGTGTGTATGTATTATAAATTCTCAAGTAAGTAATGTTACAAGTAAATTTCTTTATAATTCACTTTATTCGCATAGTTAATAATTTAATTATAATTTATGTATTGTTAGATTATTGTTTCCTTTTAAGCATGTTTGAATATGTGATGATATTTTATATGCATGGAAGCATGATTTATTGTGCCTTATCTTTTAATAATAATATATTTATTGGTGATTGAATATAATTGTCATGGCGGTTGCATTTGTGATGAGTTGGAGTAAGGAGGAATTTGTGTTATGAGATATTTTACCACGTGGTACGTCATCACTTAATGCATAATGGATGTCACTTGTCAGGGCCCCTTCTTCCATGTTTTCCTTTGGCTAGGATTGCATTAGAACAGTGGGACATATGACACCTCCTTAGTTTTGTTTTGTTATGGAGGGGAGCCATAGTCCAAACTTAAGCTCTACACCTTTGGTTGGGTGTATCTTAAGAACTGGTGATCTCGGGACAATCCAGTCAAATGGATGAGTTTCTGTTGGACTATGTGTTAGCCTATGGCTCCAGTCAACGGAATAAGGATGGACGGTGATATAAGGGAGATTTCATGTTTCATAATTGTATAATTACATGTTGTGATGAAATAGAGATTGACACAAATGATGATTAATTTGACATTGTTTTATATAAGGATTGTGATATATGCAAATATACATGTAATCAGTTCCCTCTTTTAAATCATATGTAGTTTTCTTGTGTACGGTAGAAACTTTTCGAAGTTACTGAGACATGGAATCTCATCCTTTATATTAACATTTTTCAGATGATTGTTCTAGTAGAGAGAAAGGGAAGGTAAATATGGAGTGAGCCTTGAAGGCTCTCTTGTGCTCCTGGAGCACATGTTATGTTGTTTTTATTTGCAATGACCCTAAGACTTTCACATTTTATTTTTATTTATTAAAATTTTTTGAGTATTTAAATTGACACCATGGTATAGGTTTTATTTGAACTGATTATGAATTTTGATGATGTGGATATTGGACATCGTTATTAGTTATATGTGAGATACTCTGGTTAAGTATTTGTCTGTTAGGTTTGAGGTGTTACACGGGGAGGAGGAGAATTGGAGCTAACATGTGTGCTCCTTTGTTGAGGTCCATAATGGAGTCACTGGCGAGGAGGGGGAGCAACCGGACAGTAGAAAGCAAGGTGAACCCTGGGGAATGTGAAGATATTAGATGCATGCATAGGGAAGAAGAGAATGTTGAGTCAACCGAGGTGCACGTAGGGATTCCTCAGGGAATGAGTAAGGAATATTCTGTGGAAAATGTAAAGTCCTCATTTAATGAGAACAAGATAGATACGAATGGGAGTTGAGGAGTACAGGTGGGATGCTCTTCGAACCCACTTCCCCAGAGGTGAAAAGTCAAAATTAGTAAAGATACAACAACATATCAAAAGCCACACTCCTAGGCCGATTTAAAATGGCCCAAATTCATTGTTTTGGGCATAAGAATTATGGAGGTATCTTTTATCGTGGGTCATTCTAATAGATGATGAAGTGGAAATGATTTGGGCCAATCTAAAGGCGGAATAGAGTTAGTAGAAATTGAAGATGAAGGGGTTGAAGGCCAAAATAGTGATTTGGCTGAGAGATTTGGAGGAAAGGTAGAAGTGTTGGCTCAACAAGTGGCACGGGTGAATCTAAGGGCCTGTTTGGTACAAGGAACATTTTAGGAGGGAAAGGAAAAGAAGGGAAGTGAAAAGAAGGGCAAGGAAGATTGGGAGGGAACTTTAAAAATTGGTCTGTTTGGTATACATAGGAAGGAACCTAAGTTGAGGGAAGATGAGATGTTTCGTTGGAAGAAAAGGGAGTGGTTTAAGTGGGAAGATTGTGTGAAAAGAATAAAATACCCTTAACTTCATCAGAAGTTCAAGTTCGAACTTAACATCTCTGTTCAAACTTAACAACCCCAGTTTGAACTCGACCTCATCTTCACTGTTCATCATCTTCCTCATGGCACTGTTCATCATCTTCCTCACCTAGCTCCAAGATTGAAAGAACTCATCTTTGTGCTATGAGCAAAGGGGTCGGCGGACAAAGGCGATGTCTTTGATAGAGAAGGTTAGAAACTTTGCTTCACCAGAGGTCAATCCTCATCTTCTTCGAGCTATCAAGTTGGTAGTTCGAAACTCAGATTTAGAGCTTCAAATCACTGCCGAAACTCATGAATCGAGACCACTCTTAGATTCACACCAGAAATTACTTTTAACTCAAATTTCTGGCCTTCAGCTCGTCCTTTGGCTCACAAATGCTCTGCCTTTCAGGGGCATTTTCATCCCACAATTTCACTCTCCCGGGAACAATTTAAGATCCCACCATTTTTGGAGGGATATGAAGATCCCATGTTTAAGGAAACATGGCAGGAGGCAGGAACTGATCTTCCAATATTGTTGGAACGCCAAATGCGTTTTGAGCCAGGGAAGTGTGGCATCTTCCCTCCTCTCACCTTCAATTCTTATGTACCAAACGGGTCTTAAAATGAGGAGTAGAGGATAACTGGAAGTCACCTATTGCTAAACGGTAAAAGCCACACAAGCAAGACTCGCCAGGATTTGCAGAAGGAAGGAAAAATGCTGAATTATATCTTAAAAGGTCAAAGGAAAGGGAGTCGAGTGTTAGCATGAGGATTTGGAGCCCTATCAATGCCTCTAGAGAACAGAAGTAGTCAGAGGTGAGTTCTTTCAACTCAAAAGTGAATCTGGTTTGAAGAATGTGGAGTCACAAGCTGATAATGTCACAAAGGAAAAAGGGAAGGCAAAAAGGGTTCTTTTCAAAGGGGAATGTTTGAACTCTGGTACTGAGAGGGTGGTGACAGGCCTTCTCCAGTCACCAAAAACCCATGATTCTTGCCTGGAACTGTTAGGGTCTTAGAACCATGTCGACGGTTTGAAATATAAGGTTCCAGTGCAAGAAACGCAAACCAAATATTGTGTTTCTTTCTGAGACAAAAATGCAAAGGGAAAAGATCGAAAAGTTAAAGCAGAAATTGGGGTTCGAGTCTAGGGTGTATTTTGACCCAATTGGGCGTTCTGGTGGTCTTACGGTGTGGTGGAATAATGAGGTTGACATAGTAATTTGGGTAGTGAGCAGATTTGCTATACATGCAGATAAGGTTGTAATTGGTGGCAAGAACTTAAGGGAGGTTTCGTTTATCTACGGGCCGACAGATTATGTTCAAAAGAGAAGGTGGTGGTCACACTTAGAGCATCTCAAGTCTAATGATCTTGTTCCTTGGACACTAGTGGGAGATTACAACGACCTCATCTACTAATCAGGTAAAGAGGGAGGGCCTAGTGTTCCTAACAGTAGTCTGGAAAGATTTTGAATGTTCATGCTAAATTGTAATATATTGGAGGTGGAGACAAGGGGTGGAAGGCTTACTTGGATGAACATGTGGGAGGGCAAGGGATTAATCAAAGAATGTCTTGACAAAGTTATTGTGAACTCTATTTGTAAAAATAGATTTCAGAATAGGTTTTGTCAAATTTTGGAGGCTATAGGATCTAAGCGTTCCCGATTATTAGTGATATATGAGCCAACAAAAACTAGAACTTCAAGGTTGTTCCATTTTGATGAAAGATGGCTGCTTCACCATCAATTAGAAGAGACTATGAAATGACAATAGACTGAAAGGAGCTATGATGGTGGCCTGGATGGCTTTATTAGTAATTTAAAGAAGTTGGAGGAAAAGTTAACGAGTTAGAGCTGGAAGGAATTTGGGCAAAGCAGAAGTATCATTAATCATATAGTCAAAGAATTGAATGAGTGCTTATCAAGACCATGGACTGATAATACTTTTAGAGAAGTGGAGGCCTTAAAGTAGAAAAGTGATGAGACTTGGAAACAGGACGAGATTTATTGGGCACAAAAGTCAAGGTTACAATGGCTTAAATGTGGGGATCGAAATACCAAGTATTTTCATATGACCACAATAATGAGGAGATCGACACCGTAATAAAATTTCAAGGCACAAAGTTGCTGGGGATGTATGGGTGGAGACAGAAGAAGAGATAAATCAAGCTTTTAGCTCATTTTATTCTCGACTTTTTAACTCATTAGGACAAAGGGACTTTAGCGTGATTTTACAACTCATTAAAGAGGAAATTTGTGCCAGTGACAATAGCTTACTAATGGGAAGAATTTCTAATGAAGAAGTTAAAGCGGCAGTATTTAGCCTTATTAGGTGTAATATCCTAGATTGTAATCAAGGATTAATAACTTCAAAGTGATGTAATTAATGATAATTAAGCACTGTTGAAGTAAATATGGTATAATGTGATATAAAGGTGCTTAGTGATGGTTTAGTTAGTATTGTGTCAATCAGGGGCAAAATGGTAAATTCACCGACCAATTGGACAGTTACCGAAGAGGAAACTCATTGGTAATTGATATCAATGGCTAAGATTGAATAAGCAAAGGAGTGGGATTGTGTGTGCATGTGCTCATGTGAGTGTTTAAAAGGGGGCACAAGATGATGACACATGTCAACACAAGAACCATAGATTGGGGTCCAAGAGTCAACAATTGCAACTCTCTTCCCTCCTCCATTTCAAGTCGGCCAAGGGCCTAAGTGCACCACAAAAATCTGATTATTTTCCCTTCATCATCATCACCATCTCATATCTCTCACCTTGCCTCCATTTTCGTTCAAAGCTTGAAGGAAAGAGAAAGAAGAAGGCTCAAGTTAGGTGAGGATTTGTTCTTGTATGCTCAACTCACCTTCATTAATATTGTTCATGAGGTTGAGGGCTTTATTCCTATGGTTTCAGATTTTTGATTTGTGGTGTTTGAGAACTTTTGGAAATTTGGAAGTGAGGGAAACAAGGAACTAGCTTGGGAAGAAGTTAAGGTGAGTATTTGGAACCTTTTGGTATATTCATTGTGGTTATGGGTTTAGTCTTGAGATTTTGTGATTTTGCCCTGGTTTTTGGTGAATTTCGAAATGTGTGAATTAGTTAATGTTTGGTGTGGGAATTAATGTCATTTGGTGACTTTGTGCCATTGGAGTTGATTTGGAATTTTGGAAGGGAAGGAATTGCATTGTGGTGGATTGTGTGTATATTGTGTTGACATGTTAAGATTTCTGTGGAACATGTCTATGTGGATGGAATTTGATGGTTTTGATGGCTCCAATGGATTCCTTGGGCAAATTTGTGTGGGAATGGTGTTTAATGAGAAATTGGGAACCATTGGAAGCTATTGTGAAAAACTGAAAATCTGTCCATTGAAGGTCTGTGCTGGGCAGTCTTTTTGTGTGGGCGTTTTGAATAGGGTAATCATGTTAGAAAATTATGAAAATTTCCAGTTTTGAAGTTCACTTCCCAAGATTCAAAATGGACATATAATTGGTATCATTTCGTTTTGTGCACTGTGAGTTATGGTTGCCCAAACTTAAGGATGGAAATTGAACTCTGTTGTGGGACAGTGGTTAGTTTTGTGTAATTCTGTACTTTTGTGGTGATTTCCAGTAATGACCAATATTTTTCCTAGAAAGAGGACTTAAATAGCTTTCATTTGGCTTTGGAATCACCTTATTTCGATTTTTCTTGAATTAGTTATGATTTTTGGAAGTTCAGCCAAGAAACTGGATTTTCTTGGCCGCGGCCAGCGGATTCTGGGCCGCGGCCCAAATGTTTCTGAGCAGCTTTGGGCCGCAGCCTGTGGATTCTGGGCCGCAGCCTAAATGTTTTTGAGCGTTTCTGGGCAGCTTTGGGCCGCAGCCAGTGGATTCTGGGCCGCGGCCCACCCCCAAAAATCAGTATTTTACACTTTTAAAGGTGGTTTTTGGTATAGCCTTTCCCAACCCTTTGGGTATATGACTAGGCCTCTAATAGCCACCTAAAGAGTCTAAATGATACCAACATAAAGTATTATGAAATTAGGAAACTTGGAAAAGAGATTGATTTATTGTCCCTATTTTGGTTTATAGGATTTGACATCTGCCGTCCTCGTGAGCCCACTGTGCCAGCGAACGTTAGGAAGGAACAAGGTAGTGACTTTTCTTTTGTACCATATATGATGCATTGTATGTGTGATATATCATTGATTTGTGATGAATTCGTATGCTGCGACATTTGTGGATTTGTGTTAGCACCGTCATACCGATAGTCCCTGAGTAGCTAACAACAGATCGGGTAAGGGTTGTGTACCTTCCCGACGGAGAAAGGGGATGAGGATGAGGTGTGTTATACGTGATTATATGAACCGAAGGGCTATTTGTGAAGGCCGACGGGCCATTTGTGAAAGCCGGTTAGCTATATGAGCTATAAGGCTATGTGTATGCACTGCCACGCCAACAGTCCCTGAGTAGCTAACAACGGTTCTGGTTTAGGCGGTGTGCCTTCCCGGCAGAGAAAGGGGATGAGGGTGGAGTGTGATTTGTGCTGCTGCTGTATGATGATTTGCTTACATGCTGTGTGCTTATGTGTGGTATAAATGTTCTGTTACTACTGGGATTCTTTTGAATCTCATTCTTTCCATTGACTAACATTTCAGACAGGGCGAGTGGCTCTAAGGAGAAGCGTACGACCTGGAGCGGTTAGAACCCTGTAGGGACATTTATTTTTGGATGTGTTGGTTAAACCTGTTGGACAGGGAATTGTAAATTATGTTTGGGTTGTAATTGGTAGTTAGATATAGTCGTGTAATCCCCTATATGGGAATTGTAAACCTTTTGGTGAATGAATGGAACCCGGGGGTTGCCGGGATTATTATTAGATATTCTGATATGAATGAATGTAAATTAACTGCACAGGTGATTATATTTGATAATCGAACTTGAGACCGGAATAGGAAAGAAGTTTTGAAAATTTTGTAAAGTCCCTGCCATTAAAGGGAATTTTAAATGAGTTTTGAACTATTCGACGGCCTCTAAACCAATTTAATTAAGTGATATCGAATTATAATTACGCTAATTAAGGCAGGGGGTTACATTAGGGGCTCCAAAGCCCCAAGACCGGATAGTTCTACCGGGAAATTTTACCAAACACATTGGCATATTATGGGGGAACAGGTATGCTCTCTAGTTAATCAATTTTTTGACTCTGGTTTTATGTTGCATGAGGTAAATATGACTAATCTTGTACTCATTCCAAAAGTGGATAGACCTGAATCTATCAATGACTATAGGCTAATCAGCTTGTGTAATTTCTCATATAAAATTGTGTCTAAGGTGATGGCAAATAGACTTAAGCCACTGTTAGAAAGGATTATTTCGAAGAGCCAAAGAGTGTTTCTCCCGTACAGAATGATTCAAGATAATATAATCACAATCCATGAATTTTTCCATCATTTGAAAAGCAAAAAGACCTGTCAAGAGTTGACTCTCAAATTAGATATGAACATAGCATATGACAGAGTGAAATGGGACTTTATAGTGGCTATTATATTGAAAATGGGCTTTTCTACGAAGTGGGTGGTTCGTATTATTTAGTGTATTTCTTCAATCCAATTTTCTCTCATGCGGTTTGGGAAAAAGGTGGCAAACATTAGCCCAAGGAGGGGCTTAAGATCGGGAGACCCTTTGTCTCCTTATCTTTTTATCTTGGTTAGTAATGTTTTGTCTAAGGTACTTGAGAGGTGGCTGGCGATGGGTAAATTAGAAGGAATCAAAATCAACCGAAGTTGTCCTGAGTTAACGCACTGTTTCTTCGCGGATGACTCTGTTTTCTTTCTTAAAGCTAGTGTTCAAAATTGCAAAAATTTACAATACATTCTGAGATTATATTGTGAGGCTTTTGGTCAATTGATCAATGTCAAAAAGTCCTGTTTATACTTTTCTACAAATGTGCCTCCTTTAATGCGTGGGGAAATTGAGCATATCTTTCAGATTGCTCCAATGGACACCCCTAAGAACTATCTAGAACAACCCATTCCCATTCTTTGGGGGAGATCGAAGAAAAAGGCGCTTAACTTTGTTCTTGACAGAGTTAAGAAGAAAATTATGGGATGGCAAAATAATTTCTTATCTAAAGCCGGCAAAGAGGTACTGATCAAAGTACCAGTGTATCCTATGTCCTGTTTTATGTTTCCCAAATCTGCTCTTAAAAAGCTTAATAGCTTTATTGCTACCTTTTGGTGGAAAGGGGATGGGACAAAAAGGAGAATTCATTGGGCCTCTCACAAGACTCTAAATCTCCTAAGGCTCATGGGGGTTTGGGTTTTAAAGATTTTGAATCTTTCAATAGAGCTCTTTTGGTTAAATTAGGTTGGAGAATTTTGCAGGATCCTCAACAATTATGGTTCAAGGTGCTTAAGAGCAAGTATTTTCCTGCTTGTTCTTTTATGGAAGCTAAAGAACCCAAATATGCTTCTTGGTTGTGGAGGAGCATCGTTGCGGGATGAGGCTTCTTGGAAGGAAATGTCGCTGTTAGCATTGGCAATGGCCAGAATACCCGAATATGGACATACCCGTGGATTAAGAGCTTACCAGGTAATAAACTAATATCACCATGTCCTTTCCCCTCCATGGTCAATTGTAAGGTGTCAGCTTTGAGAGATGGTTTCTCTTGGAACCTAAATTTAATTGCAGAATTTCTCTCTGATCAGGAAATTAGAGCAATTTCCAGTTTATCTGTTGTTTTTACAATAGAGAAGATAAATGGGTCTGGTTAAGGGAAGGGGTAAATATTTTTATACTGTTAAAGAGGGGTATAAGGTGGCTAAGTCCCAAATGGAAGATACTGACTCTATTGGTGCACGTCCCAGTACCACTAATTGTTTCAATGTTTGGAACCACATTTGGAAATTAAAAGTCCCTTATAAGATCAGAACTTTTATGTGGAGAATACTTTCGGATGCGGTTCCTACAATGTTGAATCTTAGTAAAGGGAAATGTACCACATCGGACTGATGTCCTCTCTGCAAAAGAGAGTCTGAATCTGTCCATCATATTTTATTGAGATGTGAGTGGGTCATGAGAGTTTGGCATGGTAGTAATCTATCTTTAATGTATAAGTTTCAGTAGAGGAGAAACAATGGTTAGACTGCGTGGACTCTAGTGGATAGAATTGGAGTGTCCTTAAATTTCTATTAATCTGTTTACTACTATAATAAGTTGGAGCCATGGTTAGTTGGCAGTATTGTTAATACAATTGGATGAACTCATTGCCCTAATTTAGCGGACTTTAATTTGTGCCCAAGAAAACTACTCGCTCTCTTTCTTTCTACGAGCAACAACTCCAACTGTTAGTTAAAATTAGTTAAAAACAATAAATATGTACGAGATATAATTTTTTTTTCAAAAATACCCACATTTATAAAGATGTTGAGTGTAAGAGAGAATGAGTAAAAAGAGACATGAGAGAAAATACGTGGGGAAAGAGATGAGAGAGACATATAATTAATTAGGGGTAAAAATGAAAAAAATTGCATTAAATCTTTAGACAAATGTCAAATTATTATGCTTACTCTATATATAGGACCAAGCCTATGAGAGACAATGTTGTTTATAAATAGAACCGGAGGGAGTACTCCCTCTGTCCCATATATAAGATCATTTTCATCGAATTGCGGGATTCAATAAAATAGTTAAAATTAGTTAAATATAATAAACATGTAGGAAATATAATTTTTTCCAACAATACCCTTATTTATAAATGAGTAAGAGAGAGGTTAATAATGAGAAAATGATGAAAGAGAATGTATGAAGAATAAATGATGCGAGAGTAATTAAGGGTGAAATGGGTAAAAGTGCATTTATTATTAAGACCAACTCAAAAGGGACCTTATAAAAAGGGACAAGCCCATTTAAAAAATGAGACTTTATATATAGGGATAGAGGGGTTGTCTAATTAATTGCATGGACAAAATTAGTAGTGAGTCACAAGAAAGCTATTTCCTCCATATTTGTGTCCTAGTTCCATGAACTCACATTTAAGCATGAATTGTATGGACAAAATTGACAAGTATTAATTATTTTTTGAGTAACTTATATTATAGACTTATATAATAATGATAATAAAAGTATATTAAAATATCACACATTTGAGTAATCTCTATCCTTGGTACAAACCAAATGGAGAACGTAGAGTAATAATTAAGGAAAATCTCATTCAGGTCCCAAGGACTAAAAAAATGTCAAAAAAGTCTCATTATAGATTCATCTATCAAAAAAGTCCCAAGGGACCTCATTGATATAAATTCCTAATGTGAGTTTACTTTATTGACAAATGCATGTGACTATATTCACAAGTCAATGGGCGGCCATTGGCAAGTTAATATATGTTAACTAAAGCAACTCTTGTTGACAAGTGTATGTGACTATATTAACAAGTCATGGAGTGGCTATTGATAAGCCCATCTATTTTAACTAAACCAGCTCTCATTGACAAGTGTGTCACTATATTGACAAGTCATAGAGTAGTTATTGACAAACTCATCTATATTAACTAAAATAGCTTCCGTTGACAAGTGTCTGTTACCATATTGATAAGTCATAGAGTGGCCATTGATAAGCCCATCTATATCAATAAGATAACCAGGAACTTTTTTGATTTGTGACCTGAATGAAATTTTCCCTAATAATTATAAGTGTCCTTGTTGAATTATTATTTATTATTTTCGTTTTATTACATATATTAATAAATTAATAATTTGGAGAAGCGATGTCCTTTGCTGGAGGAACATTTATACATCCACGTCCACTTATATCACGGGCCCATACCCACCAGCTCATCCGTACATCTCATAGAAATCAGCCGCGGTGCAATCCCTCTTCATTGCCCCTTACAGCCGTGCTTAGCTTTTTTTTTTAATAAAATACTGAAATTCATTAATCCATCAAAAGATTAATACAAAAGACAACCCAAAAGAGTTACATCTAAGGATACTTCATCAACCACCGCCTGTCGAAAGAGCAGGTGGTAGGTGATCAAAGATGACAAAATTCTCAGTACTACTATGAGCTAACTTAGCTAAACAATCCGCTTGTACGTTATGCTCTCTAAAGATATGGTTAATAAGGATACACCAGTCTCTAGACAATCATAATCTAGCCTCTTCAATGACCTCCTTAAAGGGGTGCCTCTCATCACAACCCATACTAAGTAAATGAACAGCTTCAATACAATCCGTAAAAAGGATAATATTTGTTAAATTCCTATACCAGCAAATTTGAAGACCCTAGATGATTGCGATAATTTTTACTACCACCGGTGGAACCTGCGTAAGTTTACACATGTATCCACATAGCCAGCCACCATCTTCCTCTCTAATAACACCGGCACTTCCACTTTGACCCGAGTCAAGAACCAATCCATTTGCTTTGAGTGTATGAAAACTCGGCCTCCTAATTAGTTGACCTTTATTCCCACTAACGGGCTGAGTGTAAAATTTTTAGTGAGCGCTTAAATCCATATCCCAAATTGCCCGAAAGAGACTAGAGTGGGCATTTTGATAATCAATGCCGGCTTCTTCTCCAAAAAGCTTCCTGCATATGTCCACCCAAATATCCCAACATACGTATCTGAACAGAGTTGCCCATCTGATCTTGTTGGTGAAATCCCTGCCAGCTTCATGCTTGAGGTTCCATTCGATTCACTCCAATCCCTACAAATTAAAAAACACATGACAGGCTTAATTCTGGAGATCCACCTTTCACGATCGTTAGTACAATCCCTCAAGAGATGCATCAAGTCCTCATCCTGATCACATTGAAAAGGGTAAGTTGCAAGATCAGATAATCCCCTCCTTGCTCTGAGGTATGCTGTATGCACCCTTCCATGCGCCACAAGCCACATAAAAGATTTAATCTTCTCAGGAATTTCCCATCTCCATAGCTTTCTCCAAAATGTTGAATTTGAATAGGAAGAACCTGCAGTCAGAAAATGATAAGCAAAACTAACAGAAAAAAACCATTAGAAGAAGGCCTCCAAAAATACTTATCTACTCCTCTCTCATCACAGGGGGGTTGTGCACATATAATTCGTTCAACAATCTGAGAGTGGAACCATCTACCTAGCTTGACTATATCCCATTCTCCCCAGAGATTAATATAATCATGCACTCTTTCATTCTTGTCCACAAAGGCCTCCCAGCCTGGAATTAGCTCAATCAAAGGAAAATTCAACTCCGACCAGTTGTCATACCAAAAGGAAGTTGAAGCACCATTGCCAACTCTAACGCCCACCCCCTTCTGGAATTTATTCCAAACAGAGCAAATACCTCTCCATGTGGAAGATATATTACTTCGAGCCACAGGTCCACTTATCTGATCCCATCGATCCTTCTCTCTTAGAACACGAACTCATAGCTTTTCAGTATTATTCATCACATGCCAACATAGTTTCATAATGAAAGCTTCAATTTGTTTACACATATCACGAATCCCCAAACCACCTTCTCTCTTATGTCTTGTAATCTAGTCCCAGGAAATGAGATGGAGTTTTTTCTGGTCATCCTGTTCATCCCATAGGAATTTTCTGCTTTTTCGCTCCATTTCCTTCAAAATTCCTTTAGGAAGCAACAAATTCTGCATCTGATAAGAAGGCAAAGCAGACATAACTGCTTTTATGAGTGTAATTATACCCGCAAAACTTAAGCAGCCTCTTTTCCACCCTGAAATATTTTTGAAAGTTCTTTCCAGAAGGGGCACGAAGGTGATCTTGTAAACTCTCTTATGAATTAGCGAGATGCCAAGATATTTCCCCAAATCTCCAGTTAGCCGAACACCCATCTTTCGACTCATATCATAAGCCCTTGAAAAATGAACATTTCTTGAAAAACACATTCTAGTCTTGTCTTTCTTCATCTTCTGACTCGACGTATTACAAAACATCTGCAAACAATTAAGCATAACCTCCACTTGACTATCAGAGGCCTCCCCAAATAAAATGAGATCATCCTCAAAGAATAAGTGGGAGATTTTAGGGCCATTCCTATTGAGCTTTATCGGTACCCATGGTCCTTCTACAATAGCATCTTGGATTATATGATTAAGGCACTCCATGCACAATGTGAAGATGTAAGGAGACAGAGGATCCCCTTGTCTTATTCCACGGGAGGAATTAAAACTCTTAGTGGCTTCCCCATTCCATAAAACTTGAAACGACCATGCCATAATGATCTCACAAATTTTTCCTTCAACACCCATAGATATAAGTGTATCATAAATGAAAGGCCATTCAAGAAGATCATATGCCTTCTCAAGATCCACCTTAACCACCATCCAACCCTTTCTTCCAGCTTTAGTCTTCATGGAGTGAATCACTTCCTGAGAAACAATTACATTATCACTACTTTGACGACCCGCATTGAAGCTACATTGATGATCCCCAACCACTTTTGCCATAATATCACGAAGACGACGACTCAGCATTTTAGTTATGATTTTGTAACTAACATTGTAGAGAGAGATAGGCCTGAAATCCCTTATTGTTTCCGGATTTTCCAACTTTAGAATTAGGACAATGTTAGTGTTGTTTATGTCTCTAATACGTTGAGGGTCCCGGAAAACATCCATCCCCAAATCAGTAATATGATCCTCAAGAGTGGACCAATATTCTTGGTAAAACACTGCTTATAATCCATCCGGCCTAGGAGCCTTAAAAGCCCCTAGATCAAAAGTCGCCTCTTTGATTTCTTCCTTAGAGAGAGTTGCATTAACCTTATTAAGCTCGGTCGAAGTTAGAACCGGAAAGCGATTCTGCATATCAATGGAGTAGAAATTAGTCAATTCACTCCGAAAAAGCCCTTTATAATAATTGATAGCCGTATGTCATGCTTCGCTTTCCTTACACATTGTAGCTACATATATATTCCACAAAGCAATTTATTAATATGCTTAAAATTCATATATATGTATCTCCTCAACCCAAGCATTCTCTCTCGGTCGCTCTCTCTTTTAACAGTATTAGTATCACTTGTGTTATTCAAAAACTAGGCTATATAATATTGCACATATATACTCATGAAATTCTCATTGTAGAGTAATCTTTTAAGCATACAGAAGTATTCATGAGATGACACTTGTCGTAGGGGGAGAAACCTTTTATTTTTAACATCGGCCAATTTACACCCGTTTCAAAAGAGACACGGTTTAGAATATATGACTCTTGACAATTTCGAAAATAAATAGCGAGAATGTTGATTTTCTTAGCTGGTTGCAAAACTAACCTATGTAGTAAACACTTTCTACACTGGTTGCCACAACAGCTGGCGGTGTAGAAAGTAATTAATTTTTTTAACAAAAAAAAAATCCTCTTCAACTTTTTACATTGATTGGAGAACTGGACCTAGAAGGACTCTTAAACCAATATAAAAAGACTTCTCCACGCTGGTGTAAATTATGGAAATTGTAAAAAGTGTGTGAGAGAGATAACTTACTTGAAGCAGAGATCAATATAAACAATTCCAATTTAAAGGGAGTACGCATCCCCATGTTTGTTTTTAATCTTGTGAAGAAAATATTCTTGACCAATGCTATATTTAAGCAAATAACAGGACTGACTTCTTTGGCAAGCTCAATCTGCAAAATTAAAATCGCACCAAAAGTTATAGATGTTCTAAAAGATCAAGAGTGCAAGAAATTAATAAACTCCTTCTTATTGGATATTTAGTATGCCTTTATTTAACATTTACTTTACACATTACAAAACCCCCCATGGTAAGACACCTTAGAAAATCTACGACACTGATATGTGACGTAATTTTAAAGCATTAAAAACTATTTCTATTTTGTGAAAAGTTGAGATCCTTATGGGGGAAAAGGTTGTTTTTATGGGAGATCCTTAATATAAGACATATTTACATAATTTGATTATATTAAGGAAGTATTGGTTAAGTTAGTTAATATCACTTGTATTTTCTAAAACACCCTAGTCACCTTTCTTAATTCCCTCCTTCTCCCTCCTCCCTATTGTTGAGGGAGTATAATTTTAATAGTTTAGATTTCTTTTTGTATTTAATATTATTATAAAATGTTAAATCCCACCTTCCTAAATCTTATTTTTTATGATAAAGTTGGGTTAACCTAGACAAAAATGAGTTTTTTAACTAGGACCATCGAAATATGAGAATCACAAAATATCCCTTGAAATTGCTGAAATCCTATGAAGTTCTTAGTGACTATTCTGAAATTATGTTTTTATGAAATAATGAAATCAATAATCACCATCTTAGTTGTAATTATCATTTGAAAATATCATTAAATTGTTTTTTATGTAATATAGTTTTCGCCGTGATATTATTTTCTTCTATTTGATGACCAGATTGGTTTCCTGTTTATTACTTTATTATAGTAAATTTGAATAGCTTATTTACCAAACGCACGTAGCGTGAAAAAGGCTTTTATATATGTCTGTATGTTTCTATATTATTGTCTGAGTCCTATATTCTAATATTGACCATATCTCCTTACTTTTGCTCTTTCATATACGCCATTTTAAATAATGTTTGCGGCCTAAAATTTGAATCGTCGACCCGCCTAATTAAAATCAAAATAGAAAGAAAATGTCAACAGTCTCACATTTTATTCATGAAAATGTCACTTATCATATTGTTTAATTCTTTTGTACTAGTGAAATGACTTTTTTATTCTGAACAAAAGTGCAATGAACTGCAATATATTTAAATTTCCACATGAAAAATCCAAATGTTATTATAACCTCATTACAAATAATTTATTCCAAAGTTTCTAGCCAAAACATCTAATCTATGTATAATATAATAGTGTACGAGTCATTTTGGTCTAGTGGAGTATATAGATACTTGAGTTCGCAATTTGGCATCATCACCTCCAAGCAGAATAACCTTGAAGTACCATTAACCTTTGCTCGTCTTTTGCCTTATAATGACGGGTTCAACATAAAAAATATTTATTGAGTATAAAATGAGGGATAAAATAATTGAGTATTATTTATCAGTTATCATGTTTGTATACAAAGTTTAGTCGGCTAAGAAATCTCTTACATCTAATTTACTTAGTAATAACTAATACGTATCAGAATAATAAAAAACACATCATATGATAAATATTTTAAAATCATAATGTTTGTGATCTAAACACAGCGTAAAGCACGGAATTTTAACCTAGCTTTTATGCAAAAATGTATAGTTTGGATTTTTGGCCCAAGTAATAAATTCAACAAGCTTGATTTACAATCGGGTTTCACCAAAAAAAAACAAATCATATCTCAAAAGTTCATAATTATAAAAGTTCATTTGACATAAATATCCAAACAACACTGAATTACGGACGTTACTTACCCTACCGACCAAAAAAAAATCAAAGACTGAAAACACAAACAAAAGGAAGTGAGCAAGTCTCAGCATTTCAATTTTAATATGTTTTAAAAAATATGCTGCCATATCCTCAAGAAAAATGCTAGTTAAAACATTCTTGCACGGCAACAAAGCCTTCAGCAACTTGATACCCTATCAAATGAATAAAGAAAAAGTGTTATTAAAAGAATATGCAAAAATAAAAAATTAGAATAAAAAGCATCATTATAAGTAAACAAGATCGTCAAAGGAACTAAAGAATAATTAAGAGTAAACAAAACACATATAGTTCCATCATCATAGGTTCAAATTTCACTTTGCACAGATTATTTAGATTGAAATGAGCTTTTTCCAAAATTCGGTTGTCTTTACTCCTAACATATTTTAAGGAAAACAGATTAAGGATAAATTCTATTCAATTAAAAAAATATTAATTTATATAAAATTTCTACTTAATTCACACTTATCAATCCTAACAAACAAAAGTCCTGGGAGAGGGCAACCTAGGCTATGACAATTTTGGGAAAGGCCCCTCCATTTGCGGTCCAAACAATTCAAAAAGGGAAAAACAAAATAAGAAAGAAATATAGATAACAAACAAATATAAAAGTCTGAGACAAGTCTCAGCATATATACACGTCTTCGATCCCCATCTCAACGACCCTTTCTTGCAGGGAACCGATGTCCTTGATGTTGAACTTAGAGATCAAAGTCGTAGTTGAAGTAGTAGACATGGGACGAACCTCAAGATCATTCATCACCGTGTAAGTGACCACTTCTTTCACAAAGCCTTCCTCACTCCCCTTAGAATCATTCACTTGTGTTGTACTTTTATCATTACCTACAAATCATACAACGTTGCTCAACCCACGTCGACAATTCGGACACACAGTGTTCATATCATAAGTGACAGCATTACTGCAACGGTTCACTCACACATGTATATATTTGAAGCAGTATCAACATGTAGAAGGTAACCAGAAACTAATGGAGCCCTTGGTTTCAGCAACATGTTCTTGTCTTGCATTGGATTGTTCAGATAATCATCACTGAGATTCTCTATGCTTTCGTAGAGTTTGTCTAAGCAGTCCACCAAGCCCTTTTTGGTTAGCAACCTTGTCACTCTACCCACCAGAAAGCGAAGCAAGTTGAACAGAAAATCAAGAACTCTTTTGAAGCTCCGGCAAAGAGAACTCTGTTAGCTTTTGTGACAATCAACAACTTCAAGCTTACTTTTGATGATGACGATGATGTCATCTTTCACTGTTTGTACTTTTTAAGAATACAAGAAAAAGAGGATAAGTGTGTATATATAATAGTCAGGTATTCTGGCTTAAAATCAAAATGTAGAAAATAATTATATTAATTAGAAGATACGTGCTGAGGCCTGAGGGGCCTGAGGCCAGTCAAATAATCTAAATGATGATCATAATATTAAAGGATAAATTGAATTCTTCAAGGCAATTATAGTGCCTGAGAATAATTTGCAAACTGAATAATATTGTTTGATTGGTCCCTAGGGGAGATGTATCCACATGGTAATATTAGGATAGAGAGAAATTGATTATCTGAATAAGGTTGGCTTCCTCAAAAAAATCAGCCATGTGCCTATAGCTATCACTACTACAGAAATCATGATATATGACGGTTATTAATTGTCATATATCATGGTTCTAAACTGTCTTATATGCGGGCGCTATAAAAGCTTGATGTAGATACATTTCGGTTCCAAACCGTTATTTATTCCATACATATTATAACGATTATAATATAATACCCGTTATGTATTGAGGCTTGGTGGTGCCATAATATGATTATTGTTGTGATAATAATTGACGGGCACATGTGAATAACCATCATAACATATGGTAATGCTTACATGATACATAATGGTCTCATTTTGAAAACCGTAATTTATTCAGTAACATAAATAACGGTTCTTTTGTAAGAACTGTAACTTTTAATAACACTAAATAACGTTCTCACGTAGACAACCGTTATGTATTTAGTACATAAATAATAGTTTCTAAATAAGAACCGTGAACTTTTATGATGTATGATGGTTGTTATATAATAACCATGATATATAGTTATGAGACTCTTCAAGTCAGAGTTTCTAAGTTAGTTGGATTAGACTATATGTAATAGAACGGTACCTCCTACATCGAGTTTCTATGCAATATGGAATAGATCAGGACATTCTAGGCTTTGTGGGGAGAATCAATAGCAACTGTTGACCTATATAAGTGATAATGTAATTGTTTACATATAAATTGGATCTTTTCCCAGGAATTAACCCTAGAAAGCAATGGATTGGGGAAACAACATATGAATATCCATGTTGGAAATGCCACATGGGGTATACAAACCCTTGAGCAAACAACTCAAGGGTTTGCTCACCCCTTATGGTCATTCCTTTACGCATATTCGTGTTTTTTTACCCAGACACGTTGCTTTCCTGCTTAATTGTTGATGAGACATAAGGTATAGGTGATGAACACTTACATTATGAGATATATAGGTCAAGGATACGATTGATTTAAACCACAAAACCTAGAAAATCTTGATCCATCCTATATTGCATGGCTACTCAATGTGGAAAGTACTACTTTATTAGATAGAGTTGTGACCAAGTAGCTTAGAAACTCTCACATTGAAGAGTTAAAGACTGATCACAATGTTGAATTTCAGAGCTCTTAACTTGGTGCCACCTACTCAATACAAAAACAAGAGAGGAACCTTCGATCAGAGCAATAATGGGTTTTAAAGGGGAGAAAAACCTTGAATGCTTGAATGCGTTATCGCATCTTGGTATGATTGAACTAGTTTATTCATCACATCCCTATTGAGCTTTTCGAAGTAACTTTCTGAGATATAGATACTTCCAAGAAAGGAGGTATTTGATTAGGAATCCATATCTCCTGAAGTGACTTCAAAAAAAATCAACAAAGTAGGAACTGGGAATCAAAGCAATGGGTTGGCAACTTCTTGTTACAGAAAATGAACTTTCAATCAGAGCAATACTAGGGTTTCCAAAAAAATATAACTTCGCAAAAAAAATTTAATGCTAACTACACAAAAGAAATTTAATGTCACCTTGAATGTATTATCATGTTTTGATACAACTGAAATATTTTATTCACACATCCCTATTGATCTTTTCAAAGTAACTTCCAGAGATATGGATACTTCCAAAAAAGCAAAAGGTCTTTGCTTAGGGATTCATATCTCCCAAGATCAATTTGAAAAAGATTAAAGTATGAATTGTGAATCAAAGCAATGGGTTGATAAAACAGGAAAAGAACCTTCGATTAGAGCAATACTAGTATTTCAAAAAAAAAACATAACTTCAAAAAAGTAATTTAAGGAACCTTCGATCAAAGCAATACTAGGTTTTCTAAACCACTTAACTTTAAAAATCAATTTAGTATCACCTTGGACGCTTTATCACATCGTAACTTCTCAAAGGCAGCCTAATCGTCTAGGTTGAACACTCTAAGAAACAGGAGAGGAACCGTTAGAAGTGAATGCAGGAAGGATAATTTGAAATGGATGAGAGAAATGATAACTATACCTAGCTAAGGCTTACAAACAAAAATAGCTCACACGATAGTCACTGAGACAAGGGTCAGGTGCATTCACTAGCACGGCTATCACTGAGAAGTCGTGTAACCCCCTTCGCACCATAGGCCGAGATTTAAGTTTATAAATATGTAATTATGTGAAATTAGAGACAGTAAGATGATTTGGGATTTAAAAAAAATTAAACTTCCTAAAATCAGGGTTTACAAAAACTTTTACAAAACCTGTTCACAGCAGTCTCATATTCACATTTCAATACATAAATGGCCTGTATAGGTTGATTTCATTCATATATATCAGAGTACAGCATAAATTCCTAACACACTCGGGTTCCATTAATTAATAATAGGTCTATAAAGGCACAAAGCCCATAACTTTTTCCCTTTTACCTGGGGATTACACAAAACTACACTATGAATCCCAATATATACACATTTGTTTCCAAAAACATCCAATAATTTATACATGATAACCAAATATTCCAAAAGTAAAACTCCTTGCCTGGAGCTCTAACTACTCTTCGTCGCCCTCTCTCCCTTGGATCCTTCAGCCCTGTCTAAAAATGTGTGTTTTTGGGAGAGTGAGATTCTAAAGAATCCCCGTAGTAACAAATCACTCATAATATGCACAACATCAAAGCATGAAATTAAACCATCCATACAACACACAGCAATTCCAATAATAGTTGCAACGGCCGGGGTAAGTATCATGGGCATCGCCCCCCTACGACGGCTCACGTTGAACTACTTGCTGTATTGCACATCCACATGAACATATCACATATATCACCACAGCTAGGATCCATATAAAACATTTCACAACACAGCCCCACAAGTTGGATGCTCAAACAGGAATCCATGATTCCATAACGCAGCCTCGGCAGATACAACAGCCGGGGTAGGTATCATGAGCATTGCCCCTACGACAGCTCACGTTAAACTGCTCGCGCTGTCATACCCTATGGCCAATAACACATTCACAATGATAAACATGCATACCAAGTATCATACACAATATGAGAGAAAAGTCACTACCTGAGTTCTTCTGGGCATTCCCTGGCATCGGTCTCTCCCGCGTCAGGCAAATATCGTATCCTAGAATCATAATTAGGGACAAAGAGTTATTTACCTATTCCAATTCTCAATGACTTCTTAACACTTAATTGGTTATCATTATTTCTCTTTTAGTACTCAAGAATGCCTCTAACAATAGCCCTAAGGGGTTGGAAGACTATCCCCATAGATCCCCTTTTGGAAACACAAACTGACATTTTCTACTGAGGCACTTGAGTGAAGATGGCCTCACTCGAGTGAAATTGTACGGATACTCGAGTGATGGTATGGTTTGCACTCGAGTACTAGAGAGTGAAGGATAGCTAGTGAATACCCAAGAGCACAAGGATTCTTCAAAGACTACAACACTAGAGCATACTGGACCTCACCCGAGTGAAGGGCAAATGCCTCACTCGAGCACCTGAGAGTGAAGTCCAGAATGTAGAACTCGAGAGCACAAGAGAAATGGAAGTAGCCCTCACTACACTCGAGCACAACACAGCTCACTCGAGTGAATACCCTATACCCGCGAGTGAGAAGGCACACTCTTGCACCATAACTGTAAGTGACAACCCGAGAGGCAAGTCCTTGGCGTCAAATATGCCAGTCACTCGAGCATGAGGAGGCTCACTTGAGTGATATCCCACCGCACTCGCAAGTGATACTATACACTTTTGAATTTTCCAGAAAACACAATAGAAAAACTGAAGAGAAAACAGAATATACACACATCACTCGAGTGATGCTCAATCTCACCCGAGTGATCTTCATCCCTCACTCGAGTGAATCCCAAATCACTCGAGTGATTCTATCAGAACCAGAAAACGTAGTAAAACAGAGGCATTTTCCCAACACTTGCCCAATTAATCCCAATGGACACAAAACTTTACCCAAAGCTACTCCCACAAAAAAACACCCAATAAACTCAATGGGATCATCAGAATCATCAAAATCCTACTCCATTATCATGCTTTGGGTTTTGGGCAACTAAATCAACAAAATACCAATCTCATCCAAACATCACTTTTCAATCACCAATCAATCTATCCATCCTAAACTCATTCCAAGTTACCATTCTCATGCCAAAAACATACCAAATGAACAGTGGCACTCTTTTTCGGATTCAAACCAAAATTTCCAAAAATTACAAACTACTTCAAATGGCATGAAACATAGATAGAAAGATTGGTTTTACTTACCTTATCGACTTCTCCAAAACCACTCTTTGATTCTCCAACAACCAGATTTTCTTGTGGCACAAATCAACACCAATGACCAAACTACAACCACCAAAATGAAGCTCTCATTCAATGGAACAACATTAATGAGGGGAATTTGAGCAATAAAGGTCATTTGCTTACCTAAAATCATAAGCTTTATCTTTCTCTCTCTTAGCCAACCATTGAGGATGAATTGGAGAGAGAAAATGAGAGAGAGAGATGGAGTGTGATGAAGAAGAAGCAATCATCACTTTCCCTCTTGCCCATGCTTCAGCCGAAAAGGAGGGAAGAGAGGAGAGAGAAAATGATATTTTATCCCATTTGACTTTTTCCCATGCTCTCTCATACTCTCATCTTGACACATGTCCACATGCCATTGGTTTACACAAAATAAGTCACTAATTAGCTTTTCTAATCCCTCCATTAGCTATTTTAATTTCACACATCATTTTCTCTTGGTTAGTAATTAATTTCTCCCTTAATTACCAACTCATGGCCAATAATTCCATTCTTCCAATTTTCACTAATTATGACATATTAATTAATATTGCCATAAAACACATAATAATGCCAATTAAATCCATAATTATCCATAATAATCATGATTAGCCCATAAGCAAAAATTGGGATATTACAAGTTGAATGAAGGCCTTCTATGGTGGAATTCGACTTAAAACAACTCTCGATGGCTAGAAAAGACAACAGGATTCGTAGGAGTGTGATGTTGGTGGGTTTCGTTCAAACAAACTAAGTGTCAAGAGTATTTTGTTTCAGACATTTAAATACAAAAGGAATGGTATAGGGTTTTTTGGGTTATAATGCCTAAAACTTTACATCATGGTTCATCCGTAAGAACTGTTATTTATTTATTTACATTTATCACAGTTTTTTGTCAATAGTTGTTATGTATTTGACTTTTTTTAACATGGTATTCTAATAAATGATGAGTTTTACTTAATAATTGTTATGTATTTCACTTTTTTTTTCAAATTTTGGTGGTAGATTATGCAACCACAAGTTTACGAACAAAATTAAATAAAAAAGATAAAGTATATAAAAAAAATTAAAAATAACAAGTTATGGAGATGTTTTAAGAATCTGATGCATCATCAGATTCTTTCTTCTCTAGTAACGTGTCCACCTTCTCGTTTAAAAAGTGAATGAGAGTAGTAAGTTCCTTCAAGCACTGGTCCATGAGTCCTTTCTCTTGTAGGTAAACCTGGACCATATGATGGAGCTTATAGGTCTCATGGACCATCCCTTCAATGCTTATTGGTGGAGGGAGTTTACTTTTCGGTTGTCCCGAGATGACCAGCCTGGTTGGGTCACTAGTGGTGGGGATGGTCTGTTACAACAATTGTTTTAATAGAACTGTTATTTATTTTATTTCACGATAGTTTTTTCGAAAGAACTATTGGACATATTCTCTTTTTTTTACAAAATCTCCTATTTAAGAAGAAAGAACAAAAAATGAACAGTGGTGAGCAGCCTAATGAACTAATTATATCACAAAGATACTCATCACTAGAGGATTGACTAGGAATTATTAAGTTTTTTTTGTTAACTTCATCTCCCTCCTCTAATGATGAGAATGAGGATGAGGATAAGGAAGAAGATGAGGATGAGGAAAAGGATGATGAGGAGCAAGAATAATTTATGGTTCTTAATTAATGACCATAAATTATTAAGTTGTTTTTTTATTAGCTCCATTTTTAATATTTTAAAAAAACAATGATGATGTTTAGTTATCACCAACACTGCCGTCTTCTTCCTCCTCTTCATTGTCTTGTCCTCATCCTCATTCTCATCATCGAAGGAGGGAGATGAAAGGTCTGATTGCAGGTCATATTCAACATCATTGTGATGAAGTATGTGGTTCAACTTCATGTTTAGTTTGTTAGCGTATGACTCGAGACACCTTGTGTCGCGGTCAAGGCTTGCCAACATCTACATCAGAGCCCCCATTTCAAGAGGAGGCGGAGGAAGTGGTGGTGGTGGTGGTGGTGGTGGGGGTAGCGGTGGCGGTGGCGGTGGCAGAAGAACTCCCTGGGAACTTAACATGATCAAGGAGAGAAAGAGGTGGCCAATAAAGAAAAGTAGTAAGAATCACAAAGAATATGTGAGTTTAAATAAAAGTCTAACAGGGATTATGAAGGGTTATGAGTATGACTTATGAAGGTCTAGCAGATTACAACGGGTTATGACTTATGACTTATAAAGGTCCGATGATATTATGAAGGGTTATGAAAGTGTTAAAAGACAGTTGGTTCTAAAAACTTATATGTTTTGCCTTCGCTGATATAAAATGTTGGAAGACGAATCATTTATAAGTATTATATGATGGTTTTTATGCAAGAACCATCATATATCTCACTAAATAAATGACGGTTATTAGCTACAACTACTATTTTTGTGTTTTCGCAGATTCCGTCTCTCAATAAATGACAATGTGCATATTTAACTGTTAGGTTTTCCCATTCACTACTATAAAATTATGATATAACCACCCTAAGGGACATCCTAATTTTAAAATTGGGTGGTTAAATAGGAAGGCGGTGGCATTTTCATAATTATTTGTATATAAGGAAACCTTTAGAAGTCCCAAATTTGAATTTAGAATGCCTAAAGTGCTTCATGGTACGAATTTAAACTTTTCACATTTTTTTAAGCGCCAGAAACTTGGTTTAGATGTCCCAAATCCATTTGGGACACCTAAAGTCTTACTTGAGGCATCCCAGATGGATTTGGGACGTCTAAACCTGGGACTTTAGGCATCCCAAATGCCATTTGGGATGCCTAAACTCATCTTTAGGCGTCCCAAATGGCGGCATCCCTAGACGCATGTCAGACACTTATCTGACATGCGTCCTCTCACACACACACACACCCCTTTACTTTTTTACCATCTCCCTCCTTCTTCATTCATTCATTTCCTCCGTCAGCGTTCTGGTCATTCCTCCTCCTCCCTTCTTCTTCTTGTCTTCTTCAACTCTTCCTCCTCCCTTCTTTGTCTTTTTCACAACTCGTCCTCTCCTCCCTTCTTCTTCAACTTTACACTTCCTCCTCCTCCCTTCTTTGTCGTGCGTACTTTGTCCTGTGCTCTCTGATTCACTTCCTCACTTGAAACCCCTTCTTCTTGCTGCGGATTCAATAGCTACAGATTCTGAAGAAATCAAAACAAGATTAAACAAGAAGAAGAAGATTCAAGCAAGGCACACACCATTGTGACGCCCTCCACCTCCTTCCTTCCATTATGACGCACGCAGGCTCCCCCCCCCCCCCCTTTGGTTAGTTTTTTTAAAAAAAATATGAATTTACTTGAATTAAATTTAAACTTGCAATGTGAAATTATTTTATATGATTTTAGTTATTGGGGTGATTTTACCTTGTGATTAAATTTTTTTGTGTTTTTTGGCCAGAACCATAGAATCGTTGTTAGCTAGTAGTTATGCAACAATATATTGTTTGATATGTTTGGAGCTTGAAAATGTTTGTTTTATATGTTTGGAGCTTGAAAATTGAGAGGGAAAAAACGTATGTATATTATTATAAATAAATGGAGCTATTGATTGATTTTGATGAAATGAACAACAATTAAACATAGTAATTTTTGTCTGTTTAAATATGGTTGGTTTTATTTTTTTTTAGATTATATTAGTATGATTATTATTAGTGTAGTGGTGAAAATCTTATTTTAAGATAAAGAGATTAATAAGATAAAGACATTGATCATTAATAAATATATAATTGATTATTAAGAAACACAATATACTTAATAAATAGATTGAAATATATTTTATTAATCCTTCTCTTCAAATTATTATAAGTTCTTTATGTCCTAGAATAGAAAAAAAAATTTGGATATTTATTTGAAATTCTATATTCTTTTCTATATTCATAGGAGAATTATATTATCAATAGCTAAGAATACAGAGTTAATAACTAAGATAGGGTTGCTTGAAATTTTAGGATGTCTTACTTTTAAGGGGAAATTTTATCGAAATTTTTGTTGAAAAAAGTGAAAAAAGGCAATCACATCCTATATCATTGACAATTGTACTAAACGTGTGAGTGTTATTGGGAATGGCTTAGGTGGTAACAAAATGGATCACAGTTGGATGAATGCTTTGAGAATTAGTGAAGAATATAAGAAAGGGGTGGAAGAATTTATTGAATTCGCTAAAAAGAATGCTCCAGCAAAAAATGGAAAGTATTTTTGTCCTTGTGTGAATTGTTTAAATGAGAGTCAACGGGATGTTGATGTCATAAAGGATCACCTACTTTCTGATAGAATAAATCTACCATACACAAGGTGGATATGGCATGGTAAGGAAGTAACGGATTGTCCGTCGCACAAGAAGGAAGATGTGGATGTCATAGATAAAGATAGAATGGAGAAAATGATTCACGATGTTGAGATAGAATCCTTTGCGAAGTCGCAGGCATATGACATCCTGCAGAGTGATGCAGAGACACTATTGTACCCTGGGAGTAAGTACACGGGCTGACGGGAACATTGCATTTGGTTAACTTAAAGGCAATTTGTGGGTGGACCGATGGTAGTTTCACATTCCAGAGGATAATGTACTTCCAAATCGTATGTATGAGGCCAAGAAAATCCTGTCTACAATGGGTATGGAGTATAAAAAGATACATGATTGCCCCAATGACTGCGTACTATACAGAAATGAGTATAGAGGTCTTAGTAATTGCCCTAAGTGTAAAACTGCATGATACAAAGTAAAAAAGGATGGTGGTTGTGGCGATGTGACAACTAAAAGGCAACCTTTAAAGGTTATGTGTTATCTTCCAATAATACCACGTTTTAAACGTTTGTTTGTGACTGCAACAAAAGCGAAGAAGTTGATATGGCACTCTGATGAGAGAATATCTTATGGAAAATATCTTCAGCACCCAGCTGACTCTCCACAATGGCAAAAAATAGATGAAATGTTCTCTCAATTTAGTAGAGAGCCGAGAAACCTTCGGCTTGGGCTTTGTAAAGATGGCATCAATCCGTATGGAACTCTTACTAATACACATAGTGTGCGACCGGTTCTCCTTGTAATATACAACTTGCCTCCCTGGCTATGTATGAAACGCAGGTATATAATGCTTTCTATGATGATTTTTGGACCAAAATAGTCAGGGAACGATATTGATGTCCACTTGGCGCATTTGATTGAGGACTTGAAGAAGTTGTGGGAGGAAGGTGTAGATGTGTTTGATGCTTATAAGAGGAGTCATTCAAGCTACGTGCAATGATTTTCACAACGATAAATGACTTCCCTGCGTACGAAAATCTGTCAGGGTACAGCATAAAGGGTCCACTACTGGAAATTTTGCTTTTAAGACCGGTTAAAAAAGATATTTTAGACCAGTTCTGAATCTGGTCTTGATACAGTCGGTCTAAAAAGTTTGCTACTTTTTAGACAGGTTATGAAACCGGTCTTAAAAAAATGTTTTAAGACCGGTTATTATATAAAACCGGTCTAAAAATAAATATTTTTAGACCGATTATCAGAGGAACCGATCTAAAAATTTAAAATTTTAGACTGGTTTTCTGAAAAACCGGTTTAAAAATTTGAAATATTTAGACCGGTTTTTCAGAAAACCGATCTAAAAATTCAACTTTTTAGACCAGTTTTCTCCAAAACGGGTCTTAAATGTACTTTTCAGACCGGTTTTGGAGAGAACCAGTCTTAAAAGTTGAATTTTTTTAAAAAAAATTCATTTAAAAGATATATACCCAGCAAGCCATTTCCCCTGTTAAAACATTTCACTCATCAAGCAGCAGCCAGTTCAACGACATTCAAATAAATCTTCTCTTACAGATTATATAACTAACATCTTAATGATAATGCTGTTATACTCAAAACTGATTGGAACACATTAAAACTCATCAACTCCCTTGTGCTTAAACAGTGCTGGCTAAAACAGAAGCAAGGAAAACAACCATGAATAATAAACTCACAATCATAGATAGAAGCATAATGCAAGGAAATCAAACAACTATGACAATGCTGTTTTGACCAAGTTCCTTATCTTTTCACTTACAAACATACATCAAAGATTAAATGACATTAATGATAATGCTGTTATTCATTAGGGCCAAAATACTTTATACACACTCTTCTCAGGCTGATGTCACTAGCTGGCCTGGCTTCAGAGAATCTACACTAAGACGTACACCTCATATCCTTCATTTTCCTGTGAAGACAACAAAAAAAGTAATTATATATATACACCAATAACAATATACATAATTCAAATATAGTTCATGATAATTATTTTAGCTAACTAACCTTCAATGTAGTTTTATAAAGGGATATTCTCCCATATCCCTTCATGATGATCGTTTCTTGTGCCGTGTTCATTGCCAGCTTCATATTCTTCGTTCAATTCTAGTAAACCCATAGAAAAAGGAGTCTCAAGCATATCATTCATTGAATTACTTTCTAATTAATATCAACGACCCTTTTTCCTTGGAGAGATACAGACCATATTTTGTTTGCCTAATCAATAACATAGAACACTTGTTTCGCTTGATATGCCATAATAAAAGGTTCATCTATAAAACTTCTACTATTCAAATCAACCAATGTAAATCCCAACTGATCAATCATCACACCATTGTTGACATCAACCCACTTGCATTTGAAAATGGGAAGTTTAACTTTAACAAATCAACCACCCAAATCTCTTCAATCACCCCATAATAAGGTATTGCTGCCAATATAGGATTCTTATCTTTTTAACTAGAGAAGTGCATAGATTCAGCCACTAATATAACCCCACTGTTCTGGATAGTGCTCCTATCATCAAGGGACTTCATGTAAAACTTATAACCATTGATCACAAATGAAGTCCAAGTTATGACATCAGCCTCAGAACCACGTGTTAACCATTTAATTGCATTAGAAACACATTCTTCGCCTTCAACCTTTTGTTTGAACCAATGTGCAAAAGTTTTATTATGCTCCCTAATTAACCTTTGTTCAGTCATTCGACTATTTCCTTTCCGTACAATTTCTTTATGAGCATTAATGTAATCTTGAACTTCATCAACATTATTCAAGATGTACAAGTGGACTTGTTGCAATTCATCATGATCATACTCTTTACTGAAGCCCCGCATCTACCGCCTTCTTCGTCATGACATTCAAGAAGTCCAATATGTCCTACATTTGACAAGTAATTTTGACAAAACTCTATGGCTTCTTCAGAAACATATTTCTGAACAATAGATGCTTCAGGTTGATTAGGGTTATTCACATATCCTTTTAGGATTTTCATAGTTCTTTCGATTGGGTACATCCATCATAAATACACAGGGCCACACAAATTGATCTCCCTAACTAGATGAACAATTAGATGTACCATGATGTCAAAAAAAGAAGGAAGAAAAAGCTTCTCAAGCTGGCACAAGATTAGATATCCTTCATTTTCTAGTTCATCCAATTTTTCTGTCTCAATGACTTTACTACAAATAGCATTGAAGAAGAAATAAAGTCTAGTCAAAATATGTTGAAGATCATATTCGGCTATGCCTCGAATAGCTACTACGAGCAGTTGTTGCATTAAGACATGACAATCATGAGACTTTAGCCCCACTAACTTCAAGTCTTTCATCGATACAAGCTTCCTAACATTTGAAGAATACCCTAAAGGAACTTTGATGCCATGTAAACACTAATAAAAGCTTCTTTTCTCATCCTTAGACAAAGTATGAGCAGCTGGAGGACAAAAAGTTCTCTTACCATATGGCTTTAGATGCAAGTCTTCTCGTATCTCCATTTCTTGCAAATATAATCTTGCCTTCACGCCATCCTTAGAACTACCTTGTATGTTAAGCAGTGTCTCAATAATACTATCACAAACGTTTTTCTCCACATGCATGAAATCAATACAGTGTCTTACATCAAGCTTCGGCCAATATGGAAGATTGAAGAAGACAGACCTCTTTTTCCATTTACTTTTCTCATTACTATTCTTTGCAGGCTTACCAAAGATAACATTCATATTTTTCACCTTTTTATAAACTTGCTCCCTAGTCAATGCCTTCGGAGCATCTTCAAACTCTTGTCCACCAAAATAAGCTTCTTTAATCTGCGATACGGGTGGCCTCGTCTAAGAAATCTCCTATGATCAAGATAAATTGTCTTTCTTCAATGTTGAGGTTGATGGTAGCATGTTCCTTCTTCACAAATCGGACATGCTTTATAGCCTTTAACACTATAGCCTGACAAATTTCCATATACAGGGAAGTCATTTATAATACAAAAGATCATGGCTCGCATTTTAAAAACCTCCTTCTTGTTCGCGTCAAAAACATCAACACCTTCATCCCACAACTCTTTCAAGTCTTCAATCAAGGGCTCCAGGTAAACATCTATATCAGTTCCGGGTTATTTTGGTCCTGAAATCAACATAGATAACATGATATACTTTTATTTCATGCATAACAGAGGAGATAAGTTGTAAATTACCAACAGAACAGGCTATGAACTATGTATACTGCTCAGGCTACCAAAAGGATTCATGTCATCCGTGCTAAGCCCAAGCCTAAGGTTCCTAGGCTCTTCACCGAAGGCATAAAATAATTGATCGATTTTCTTCTATTGAGAAGAATCAGCTGGATGTCGAAGCTTTCCATCGGATATCCTCTCATCCACATGCCATCTAAAATTTCTTACATCGTTTTCATTAGCAAACAAGCGCTTGAACCTAGGTATGATTGGAAGGTATCACAATACTTTTGTAGGATCGTTATTTGATTTGTATCTCGGGGTTTCACATATCGAACACTGTTGTTCCTCTTCATGCTCTTTTCTATACAACATACAATCATTAGGGCATGCATGGATCTTTTTATACTTCATCCATAGTGGACACAATATTTTCTTAGCATCATAGTATCGAGAAGGCAACACATTATCATATGGAAGCATGTCCTTAAAAGCCTCAAGCGTTTCTAAAAAACTCTTGTCGCTCCATCCATGTCGTGCTTTCAAGCTTACCAATTTCAATACTGCTTTCAACAATTGGTACTTTTTACACCCCGGGTACAACGGCGTCTCAGCATCACTACACATACTACCATATGCATGTGATTGCTCAAAAGTCTCTTCTCCTACATCACGAATAATATCCTATATCCGATCATCCATATCCATGTCATTATCATCAAAGTTCACTCCCCCTGTTGAGATGAACTTGGCATTTCTAATTCTTCACCATGCCATACCCACACTATATAACTCTTACAGAATCCTTCACAAATTAAATGTGTATATATATCTGCAGTACTTAGTCGCTTCTCATTTAAACATACTACACAAGGGCAATAAAACTTCCCACTACCATCATCAGCATTTCTACTAGTGAAGTCTAAAAAACCCCTCACCCCATTATCATATTCAACACTTGTTCGTTTAACGTTTATCCAACTATGATCCATATATATCTCAACACTTCTAGTACCATATATCCAACAACAAAAGGATAGACAAAAAAACAACAACAATAGAGTTTTAGATATTTCAACGAAATTAACAGGCACCATTTGAAACTAGTATTGTTTTAACAAACCAATAATACTGACAATAATCAAACAACCGCACTAAATTAAAACAGAACATAGAGTGATATTAATCCAAGCCAAATATCACAGGGATATAATTAAAATTCAGAGCATATATCTAACAAGAATGTGCAGATTTAATTTTTTTTTTCCAGATTACGTTTAAGTGCTCAAAGCAACAACAAGAACCATTTTTCATAGAACATTATTAATTATTGAACAACGTACAAATAAATAACAGATCGAACACTAACCTGATTAAGACCAAGGAGTGAGCTTCAACCCAAAGTCATGGTGGCGTCGACTGAGGTTAAAATGAAGTCCTCAAATTCACGGCACTGACAAAGGGAATTCAAGTCCGAGGAGAATGGTCACTGTGGAGATTAGAGGTGGCGGCGGAGAAGACTGACGATAATCAAAGAACGACAATGACGAACACAGCAATGACAGCGGTAATGACATAGGAGAGTTGAGCAAATGACGGACGGGACACCGTGGACGAGTTCAGAACAAGCACGGACAGAGCTCATAGAGAAATGGCAAAAAGAGAAGAAAGGGTTCACAGAGCGCGCGATCTGGGCGCAAGAGGAAAAATAAGGGTGAAAAATCTTACCTTTAAGACCGGTTTTTATTAAAAACCGGTCTTAAAAGAGGGAAATTTCACATTTAAGACCGGTTTTTGTACAAACCGATCTTAAAATGTTATCGTATTTTGAATTTAAAATGTTTTAACATTTAAGACCGGTTTACATGTAAACCAGTTTTAAATATTAAAACATTTTAAATTCATAAAAATTTTAACACTTTAAGACCGGTTTTATTTATAACCGGTCTAAATAAATTTTTTTAGACCGGTTTTTTTAAGAACCGGTCTTAGAAGTTCAATATAATTACAAAATTGCCACCGCGCAAATTTTTAAAACCTTATCCGCCAAAATCGGTTTAAATGTGGCGGTCTAAAAAGGGTTTTTTCCAATAGTGGTCATAAAGCATGCCTGATATATGAAGCAGACACACTTCCATCAACTAAAGCATGAAAGAAAAACTCTCTACCTTGACCACAGGAGGTTTCTTCATCGGTTCCACCCATATCGTAGGCTAAGATAGTGTTTTAACGGCTTACCAGAGCATGGAATGACTCCAAAGGCATTAACCGAAGAGGAAGTTTACAATCGAGTGGAACGTATCAATGTCACTTTTGGTGAGAATCATAGGACTGCGGGTGAGAAGAACATATGGAAGAAGAGATTCATTTTCTTTGATCTCTCATATTGGCATTCGCTTGACGTGAGACACAGTATTGATGTGATGTATATGGAGAAGAACATTTGTGATAGCCTTATCAGTACGCTTTTGTACATACCAGGGAAGACTAAGGATGGGATTAGTGTGAGATTAGACCTTGTTGATATGGGAATAAGAGAACGGTTACATCCACAACTAAGAGATGATGATAGGAGGGCATACATGGAGCCAGCAGCTCATACACTATCAAAAGCAGAGAAAAGAAGTTTGTGTGGGTTTTTGTATGAAATTAAGGTGCCGCAAGGGTATTCCTCGAATGTGAAAAGATGTGTCTCAATGGATGATTTGAAGTTAGTGGGAATGAAGTCCCATGATTATTATGTGTTGATGCAACAACTATTACTGGTAGCTATTAGAGGTATAATGAAAGATGAAGTACGAACCACTATAACAAGATTGTGCGTTTTCTTCAATGCTATCTGTAACAAAGTCATTGACACTGAAAAGTTGGATAAACTGAAAAATTAGGGTTACATTATTTTTTCATAACTAGATATGCATTTTCCTTCTTCATTTTTCTATATAATGGTGCATTTGATAGTTCATTTGGTAAGAGAGGTAAGGATCTGTAGACCAGTTTATCTGAGGTGGATGTACCCTTTCAAGCGATACATGAAGATCTTAAAAGGGTATTTTAAAAATCCTTATCGACTAGAAGCCTCAATAGTAGAAAGATATGTAGTTGAGGAGGCTATAGAGTTTTGCAAAGATTATATGTCAGGGAAGAAGGAACGATCTCGGCATGAAAAATGGAGAAGTAAGGGAACACGAGGACTGAAAGTGAAGAATGTTCCTCGTGAAGAGGTGTTGCAAGCCCAGTTGTATATCCTGAATAATATGGAAGAAGTTCAACCTTACATAGATGAACACAAAAAGACTTTAAAGAATAAGAATCAAAGGAAGAATGACATGCAGATTGCTATTGAGCAAAACAAGACATTCATAGAGTGGTTTGTGGAAAAGGTTTCGCACGAGACCGGTGTGTCTGAGACAATCGAGTGGCTAGCTTTGGGGGACTTCGTTTCAGGTCATTACTTGGACCGGTTATGATATAAACGGCTATTCTTTCTATACAAAAGAGCAAAATGATAGAAGTACCATGCAAAATAGTGGGGTCATGGTAGAAGTTGAAGCCATGCACTTTTCCAATTCGAGAGATAAAAACCCCATTTAGCTCATATGGCCTATTATGGAGTTATAGAAGAAATATGGTAGGTTACATACAACAAGTTCAAAGTTGCTTTATTCAAATGTAAGTGGGTTAGTAATAATGCTGTGGTAATATATAAACAATTTAGATTTGTCTCAGTCGATCTTCGAAGAGTTGGCTATAGAGATGAGCCCTTCATTCTAGCAAGCCAGGCGAAACAAATGTTTAATGTCACAGATCCTGCAAGCAAAAACATGTCCATTGTCCTTAAAAGTAAAAAACAAAAGTATGGTGATCCAACCTTCAACCTTGATGACACACCACCTTTCACAACAACTCCACCTCAAACAAATGAAGTAGAATTGGTAGATGATGACGAATATGCTGTAAGAAATGACCATGGTGAAGGAATATGGGAAACAATATAGAGTAAGACCTTAATTTATAAAAGAGAACTATGTGTTTTTTTGTTTTACTCCTGCTTAGTTTATTTTATTTTTATTGCAATTTATTTACGTATCTGACGATGCTTTTTATGTTAACAGGAATATGGACAACTCTAGTGACTCAAATCAAAGTGTTGGGGATGATGAAAGGTGTACAGATGATGAAAGCCCTAGGAATGACGAAAGGCCTAGAGATGAACCTATTGCAAGAAGGAGGGTTAGAGGTTATACAAAGATGGAAGCATTGGTTGCACGTCATGAACATCAACAAGAGAGGCTGCATATAGACTTCGATGCCAATTTGAATCCAGTTTGTCCTAAGGAAGACTATTTCATTAGCTACATAGGGTTTTTGGGTCGAAGCAAAGTGCGCATTACCTACGATAATTAGATATTGGTTCCCCCAAAAACGAAAGACATGATTTGGCAGCAACTTTTGGTATATAAGTTTTGATACATCTATGATAATTGTAGCTTTATTCCTATTGTTTCAAATATAATTATCTTATATTTTACCTTGCAGCAAACATACGATGTCCCAGACACCAGGGAGATGTACAAGCACTAGATGGATGAGGTTCGTCTACGATGGAAAGGTTTCAAGAACAAGCTAACAGCAAGATACATTCGAGGGGCCCAGAGGGGTGAGGATCCATGTAAACATTATTTGTATTTGTCTCCAGAGGACTGGAATCCCCAGCCTTCAATAGCACCAAAGGAAGTTACAACCCTCTAGAGAAACCATTTGGCGACCCTTCTCCCACTCCAACGTCGGGAGACCCTTCCACCCTCTATATGGATGATCCACTGTTGCATGTTGTTGCCGATGCTCTTGTTCACATACGTACTACCACCCACCATCATCAGCAAATTTTGCAGGATTTTCGTAAGGTGAATATGACGAGTGTTAGAAAGGGAGAAGAAGGTACAACCATCCCTGTTCCTGATCCAGAGGTTGGCACATTAGGTCAGGCGATAGGATCTTTCATCCTTTGGCCTCACAATCTTATTGGTTCAGAGGCAACACCTCAAATGGTAGGCATTACCTTACTATTATTGAAAATCTGTTGGCATCCTAATAACAATTTGTTTTTTGATGTTCTAAAAGGATGAAGAAGATGCAAGGAAATGGCCCTACTTAACATGGCTGCAACCGATCTACAAGGGCATTAAACATGTTGACTTGAAGATGCCTCAAGGGATTGTGGGCCCTACATTGGAGTATCCCTACACGATTGACAATACAGATCTCAAGCAGTTTATCAGGTTGGAGAAAATAGATGCAAGATAGGTGAAATTTGCAATCTGGTAAGTTTTTTTTCAATTTTCCCATAGAATTCATTTAGTGGTTTTTTTATTTCATACATTCAATAATTCATTCCTTATTTTAATTCTATTATAGCATCTTCCACAGCCTCTGCACAAACATGGAAAGATGTGATTGGTATGGATTCTTATGCCCTGCGAATATGATAGGGGATACCAATACTGTGGCGTATAGGACTCACTATATGGGCTACATAATGGGAGAGACCAAACTTCGTTGTTATCTAGCACCCATTGTTCAACGGTTCGCATTTTCATTTTGTCAATTTAAGATGTTTAATAAATAATTGCCTTGTCATCTAACTTCATTTTAATTTGTACATGTTGTTATAGTTACCACTGGAGTTTGTGTGTTATATATCCTCGCCGCAACGTAGTCTATTGGTTTGATCCCTTGCGTAAAAGGCCAGACAAAGATACAAAATCCGTCTTCGACACGTAAGTTTTTTTTTTTTTGTATTTTATTGACTCTTAAAAAAATGAATAGTTCTAATTTCTGTCGATTTTGATTTTCATGATAGTGCTTGTCAAACATATAGAGTCCTAGACGGGTCACGCAAGGCTAAAGTTGTTAAAAACCCAAAGTGGTTTTATTCGATAGTAAGTAGTTTCGATTCTAATTGTTTCATTGACAATCGTTTTAGACATACCTTTATTGATTTTAACAACCAATTGGCTTTGATTTAAAGTGCCCTCTACAACCTGGCAACACTGAATGCAGATATTATATTATACTTTATATGTATAACATCATTCAAAGTGGAATTACTAGCGATTTTGAAAAGTTAATCACTTTTTCATTCTCAAATAATAATATTTTTAGTGTTCTAATTGAAATGCTAATTAATTCATTTGCTTGATTCATTTCATCAAAGCTTATTTTCTAATTTTTAGATTTTTGATAATGGAAATGCCTACCTACGTGAAGACCTTAATTTGATCAGAAACCTTTTGGCTAGACATCTTCTTCAACATGTAGATCAGTAAACTTTTTATTTATATCAGTTTGTAGTTGTGTGATGACAGTGTTTTGACACTTTCTGGTTGTTATTGTACATATATATAGTAGTAGGTTGTATGAGTTGTTATTGTGTATATATATATATAGTAAAGATTGTAGTGCTGGATATCCTTACCATTTTGTAATGGACATTGTGGTTTATGAATACATTTTCTATTCTGTTTCTGCAGTATGATTTCGCTGGGTAATGCAGAATGTAAATAATCATTTTAAAAAAAATCAAATCTTTTAACGTCCCAAATTGATATTTGGGACGTCTAAAGTCTCCCCGTTGAGGACTTTAGACATCTCAATTCTTAATTTGGGACGTCTAAAGTCTCACTTTAGACGTCTCATTTTTTTGGAACGTCTTTTCTTAAAACATACTACGCCCCTCACATAGACGTCCTCCAATTTTTGGATGTTAAAAGTGCCAAAATAGGGATGTTAGAACCCCTTTTTGTAGTAGTGATTATATATCCTTGTGTGACCTCCGCTTCGACATATATGACATTTATTCACTATAACAATTATTTATTAAGCATTATAGATATTCAAATCTGTAGTGGTGTATTCCCTAAATGTAATAATGCCTCCACTTTTTTGCCCCATGTAGAGTTAGAAATTTGGAAACCCATTGTGGACAACTCTCAATGTGGTATGCAAACTTATACATTCTGTTGAATATGGGAAAGAGAAGACAGCACACACCCATTGTAATAACAAAAAAATTTAAAAGGTAAGAGTGTAAAATGTAGGGAATAACTTGTTAACAATGCAGGATATGAAAGTCATTTTGCCCTACTATGAGCTAGAGGTTAGTGTGGTTTGATCATCAGATCTCAACTTTCAAGTTTAATTACATGATCTGAGCAAGAGCTTAGGAAGAAAGAAAACACTTGTTCCAGGCGCCCTGATTCTCCAAGTAGATGGAAACCAATTTTTATTAAAAAAAAACCTTGAGCTTGAAAGGTATGATAACATCAACATCACTATGCTGCTTCGTACGTATGCATAATACAAATATTAACTTTTTAGCTACTTACTGGTTTCCAATCGCGTGGATTAATTAACTTTTTATGCATATAAATGCCCCTCTATCAAGAACAAGCAGATTTGTAAGAACCAGCAGGAGGATTTATGAATCCAATTACATGAAGAAAAGAGAAATGCTAGTATATATGTTCTACCGGTGCCTTTATGGAGGAGAGAAACCTCAGTTATGTTGCCTAGGGGTCATGACCTCAAGATGTGTAGCAAAAAGTAGAAAGAATGGAACACACAGAAGAAAAAGGTGGAACACCCACTACGCAATTACTTTGTCATCAAAATTCAACCACTTGGGTCTGATGAAGCACCATAAATTTTTATATTCTGCTTAAATCATCATGTTGTATGGAACATTAATCAGGCTCTTCTTTTCAATTGCTTCCCTTTTCCCATATTTTTTATAAGAATTAAAACATAAAAAGTACTTATACTTGGAAATTTCATGAAACTCTCACACCAAAATGTCGACAATATTATCGTTAATTATTTGCAATAGAATATAGAATCACCAAAATCTTCAAAAATCATACTTTTTAGACCGGTTCTTGTAATAACCGGTCTAAAAAGTACTTTTAAGACCTGTTATTTTAAGAACCGGTCTTAAAACTTTTAAGACCGGTTATTCTAATAACCGGTCTAAAAAGTGATATTTTTTTTTAAAAAAATATGGATTTTTTTTTAAATATGAAAATTAAAAAACAAATTCACCCTTTTAAGACCGGTTTTATTTATAACCGGTCTAAAATATCGACCCTAAATTTTTGAATCTACTCTCTGTCGCACCTAACTTTTGCTCTCTTAATCTGAAACCTCTCTTCTTGGTACAATTACTCTGTGAGCTCAGTCATCTTCAGTCCATCTCATTCTCATGTTTGTTGCTACGGTGCTCTCACCCTCGCACTAAATGAGTTTGTCGCCGCCACAACCTCGCTTGCTCTGATCTCCTTCGTTGCAACTTTTCACTGTAGTTGCTTTTCTATCTCTAGTATGGGTCTTGCTTTGCTTGGTCACATAGACTTGTACCATGAATGTGATTTGCAGACTCAGCATTTTAGAAAAGGTTGAAGAAGAGAACATCAACCTTGCGTTGTTGCGAAGGAAGCATCCTTTCGTCTTTTTAGTTTTAGTACACTGTAAGTGATGATAAGAAGGAGGAGGTTCCTGAAGTTAGTATTCTTCTTTCCCTATTTAATTATTTATGATTTTACAACGTTGTTTTGCTTTGTATTTCGTTTGATTAGCTATGCAAGGATTTTTTTTTTTTTGTTATGGTCTATAAGTTTTTATATTTCATGTTTCTACTCTCTGGCAACCCCATTCATCTGTTACCACAATTACCTGATACTTCAGTTGGTTCAAAAAGCACTCCCTTCTAAGGCCTTATTTATTGAGTGACAGATTGCCCCATTTGATCCTACTAAGAAGAAGAAGAAGAAAGTTGCAATTATAGATCCTACTGATGATTTAGTTGACAACTTGGCTGAGAAGACAGAAAACTTGTCTGGTATCTAATTTAAACCAAAAGATATTTTTATTATTGTTGCCGATGTTATCATTTGAGGTATCTCTAACTGTACATATGCATGGTTCATTCTCATTTTTGCCTTTTCGGATGGGGCTAAGACTCCATTTGCTGGTTTAAAAAAGAAGAAGAAGGCAGTAAGTCATTCAGTATTTATGTAGAATATTTTCGCACACAATCTCTGCCGAAACCATTGGAATATATAATTATATGGGGGCAATATGATGCTTATTTTTTGATTGAAGGTTGAAACTCGTAACTTTACTAATGAGGGTGGAGATGCTGCTGAAGATTTAGATGGTAAGCAGTTGTATTATTTATTGATGTACGATAAACTGAACTCAATGACTGTATGTGTGTTATACTCTTGATGTCAAGTGAAGTTAGCTGAATAAGTGATGAGCATCTAATAAATTTTGAATTCATTACATTGAATAAATCTAAGATAAGTTGCTCTTATCTCAGATATATGGATTGATAGAAAAGTTGAGTGAATATGATAAAAAGATGATTCTTTCTCTCTCTTTTTTCTTTGTTTTGTTATGTTTCTCATTGCCCTTTGTTCAGAGTCTAGAGTGAAAAGGGTGATACAAGTAGAGCACTATAAAAAAAAAAAGTCATATTTATTTTTTTAAAAAAATATCACTTTTTAGACAGATTATTATAAGAACCAGTCTAAAAAGTATGACTTTTAAGACCGATTATTTTAAGAATCGGTCTTAAAAGTCTTGAAAAAAAATTTTTAGACCAGTTTTTAAACAACCGACTAAAAAGTCTGAACTTTTTAGACCTAGTCTTTAACAACCGGTTTAAAAAAGTGATTTTTAAGACCGGTTGCTTAACCGGTCTAAAAAATAACAGATTTTTTAAACTGGCTGTATCAAAACCGGATCCAAAACCGGTCTAAAAAATCATTTTTAATCGATCTAAAAATCATTTTTCCACCAATGCATGTACAACAGCATTCTCACTTACCCAATGATCTGCCTTCTTAGTTTCTCTCAAAAAATCATTTCTATGGATTAAAGCCTAAAAAGAGATGTACTGAACATTTTTAATATACGAAGCTCCACCTAAAAAAGAAGCTCCTTTTAATTTATTCCCCCACACCACCAACTCCCAAGAAAAGTAGGATTGGCATGAAATTACGAGCTAAATTTGGTTACATGCTAACCAGTGATAATTTGTTTCCATACAGCAAAAGCTCATAGTAATTAGTTTTTTTCCAACGTTCAGCAACACTTTGTGAGGTCTCTAATCTTTGCTTATACTTTAATTCTTCCGGATACTAAAGTTTCCGCACTATATTGATTTGATTTTCTTGTCCTAGGTAGAAAATACCTTGTCTTTTTGTCTAAAATATCTGACATTCTGGATGTTTTTTTTTTTTGATACATGACATTCTGGATGTTTAAGTATGAACGCTGCATTATTATACTAATACCTAATCTTTTTGTTTCCCTCGATTTCTCTCTCATTCTCCTTCCTCCCTATTCTTTCTCATCTTTATTCAATAACAGTCTCTTCCTTTCACTACCAAAAAAAAAAGAGCTTCTTAGCGACGGAATTCCAATTTACTGATGGAATTATCAAAAGAAACAGAATTTCTAATAGATTACCACCGGAATGCATTCTATCACTATAGTTTATGTGGCCAATTAGCTTATCGATAGAATTTCAATTCCGTCGAAAATTACTAATGTAAGATTTTCTTTTAGAAATTATCTATGGATTACTAATGATATTTTCTGTCTGTAATTACCCACAAAAAATTATGTCAATAATTTGTCGGTAATTTAACTTTTTCTATAAATAAAAAATTCTACATGGTGCCCTCAAAAGTTGCGATGTGTTGTCACCAGCCCATCAATGGCAGCCACCCTGCTGCCATGTCAGCACCTCGTCTTAGCCATATATTGATGTGTGTATGCTGGTATTAGAGTTGGGAATGCGGGCCAGCCCACGGTTGCAATATGGCCCACACCAACCCGAGGCCCGCACTTCTGCAGGTTGGCATTTTGCTAACCCTAACTCACAGTGTGCGGGTTGCAGGCCAGCCCGCGGGCCCGCATATTCTTTTTGAAAAAAAAAAATCCTATTTTTTAAAGAGGGTCAAAAATATGAGACACATATCATTCCTCTTATAAAAATTTAAAAACATAATTCACAATTTCAAAGATAAAGTAATCAAATTTGTCAAAGTTTATAAACAAAATATAAATACATCCTCAAATAACCAAAATATAATAATTTTGTTTAAAAAAAAGGGAAGAGGCTAAGATTTTTTCTCTTTGGATTGAAAGGTACCAAGATAGGAGTAGACGACTTATAAATTTTGTGAAATTATTATATGTAAAAAAAAAAAAAATTTGAGGGCCAACCCGCGGGCTAGCCCGCATCAGCCTGCGGGCCTAACCCCATCCTAACCTGTATTACCGGCTCTAGTTGGTACCTTTATGAGATGAGATGTTTTGACCTTGCAATCTTTATTTACATAATTATATATAATATTTTAATTCAAAAACAAATTTAATATTTATATATATATATAATATGAAATGTGTATGTATATGTATCTCTTTTTATAATAAATATTTAATATATTCTTTAATATTTCTTTTTAATTTTATTATTTCATGTAAATATTTTTAGTAATATAGTATGTATTTAATATTTATTTTTTAATTTTATTATCACATGTAAATATTTATTATTAATTCATATATTATTTATTAAAATAGGAAATTAATATTCATACTTTAATTTTGATTTTTATTTAATATTTGTATTTTTATTTATTTATAATATTATTTAAAAATTCAAATTTTGTATATATTAATTACAATTGTACATTTGATATTCAAATATTTTATATTTTATATTTTCATTTTATATTTGATATTTTAATCATTTATTATATTTTATATTATATAAAGTATTATAATGTAATAATGAAATTAAAAATTTTACTGTGGGGTTACCGACATAATTGTTCTATTGGTAATAACCAACGAAAAATATTTCAACACTAATTTATCAGAAATTGTATTTTCCAATGGGATTTACCAATGGAATTTTTGTGTAGGTAATTCCATTTTTTTTGTATTGTTTATGTTTATTTTGTGAATAGTCAAAAACTTGATACATACTACAATTGCACAGATCGTATCAAGTAATAGAGTGATGAGAAAAATATCATTCTCATAAAAAATAAGAAAAATTAATATTTAGATATTAAATTCCCAATTTCTTTTAAGTTTTAAGTTAAGGGAATCTAATTTATCATTAATTTCAAAGAAAATCAAATAATGATAACTCCTAATTTCAAAAGCACCTAGAGTCACTAATCCCTTATTTGCTATTTAGATTTTTGTCCCCACTAAATTAACTAAGTTTTAACTTAATAAGTTAATCTAGAGTCTTTCACTACTACAAAAAAGGGGCAGATATAGCGCTTATTTTTAAACTAAATGTGGTACTTAGGAAGTGTCACGTATCCCAACGCTACTAAAAGAAGCCAAATTTTAAAAAGAAAACCACTTCTTGTGGCACTTCATTGAGGAAAGACTTCATGTGGCCCTTCCTTAAGGAAGCACCATAGGAATTGATGCTTTTATTTTTTTTAAGTTTGCTTCCTATGACCCTTTTTTAAGGAAACGCCACAGGAAGTATAATTATGTAAAATTATATTTTTGTATTTTTAATTCATAACCATATAATTACAGTGGACAACAAACTTTAAACACAAATTTCTATATCCACAACAAAATAAAAAAAAGTAAACAACAATGAAATAACGTTAAAATGATACAAACAAATAAATAATTAACAAAATCACTATTAAATATATTTACAACAATTGTGAATGAAATACAGCAAATTCAACTTAAATCAACAACACAACAATTGGCAAGAAACAACATCTAGGCTAGTTAAATAGTAGCTAGCTATAGATTTGTCTAAGCACATATTCACATCATTCCTTAATCACTGCATTGACCGATGGTCAGTCAAATTGTCACAACACTAATCTTCATAATACTATATATATGTACAATCATGCACACAACGAATTAAAAGCACTAAAACTTAATTATCAGGCACTACTCAATTAAATTTAAAACAAAATATGAATTGCAACTAAAATGACTTACTTTTTCAGGAATAAAAGGCTGATCATAAGTAATTACATCCTTCATAAATTTCATAATGTAATACCCGCAATCATTATTATTGAGCTAGAAAGGGCACTACAACAATATAATGAAATAGTTAACTCAATTTTTGAATAAAAATTGTTATAATAACAAAATTTGAGTAAATTCATATATCAATACCCGTAACTTCTTCCAGACATAGCTATTGACAAGGTCAGCAGCTTTAGAATAGCTTAAGGGGCAGAGGCTTGATATGCAATCAATGCGCTAACAAAACAAATAGAAACTGATTACTTTTGGTTATTTAATCACACACGCAAATATTTACATATATATGCATACCTTACCTATTGAGCAATCGCAACATATCAAGACTATTGAATTTACTAATTACTTTTATCTTTTGTTATTTATTTTAAAATAAATTTGACAGCATAACATCTTAAAAATTGAAGCTTTCCAGGTCTTAAATCCTCTTTTTAATTGACAAATAACCAATTAATTAATGCCACAGAATCATAATTAATTTTCACAGCTCATATCGAAAGAAATCATATTTGCCAACATATATCATAGGTAAATTAGAAAGCATTACAAGCCAACAAATAAAATACAAGTGTTATAAATAAATAATTATTTTACTTATGCAACTTATCAATAACAATTACTACAACATCTACATAACTATTACATATCTTCACATACAACCTATATATAATAACATTTAATTTTATCTCATTTATGTTTCAGCATATAAAAATGAGAATAATTTTTTTAGATTTTATAATAAATTAAATATAAAAGACATTAAGCAAATTAAACTATGAACTACTCATAAAATTAGATTTGTAAGCTTAAAAATTGAAAAACTTACCGTGTATAGGAAGTTTGAATAGAGTGAGCTGAAACTTCAAACACAAACATTAATAAAGGGAAAATAGAAACATAAAATTGCATACATCTTTAAAAATTTAAAAAAAATAAAGAAAATGGAATGGGTACTTACATGGGTACAGTGCAACAAATGGGACCAAAGCAAATGAGGAGGGAGGAGGAGTGGAGTAGATTTGGTCCAAGAAATGGGACCAAAGGAAGTGGGGACAGTTATGAGTGATCAAAAGAGAAGGGAGGAGGAGTGATGTAAACTGTTTGATGCAAGAAATGGAGGAAGTGGGGACGATGAGTGATGAAAAGAGGAGGAGAGGAGGAAATGTGACAAATGGGGACCGTGAATGGGGATGAAAATAGAGAATGAGGGAAAAGGGAGTGGGGATGGTGAAGCTCTAAGTGACGACAATGGAGAATGAAGTGAAAAGGGAGTGGGGATGGTGAAGCTCTAAGTGACGACAATGGAGAATGAAGTGAAAAGGGAGTGGGGATGGCACGATTAAGCTCTAAGTGACAATGACAATGGAGAATGAAGTGAAAAGGAAGTGGGGACTATGATAAATAAAGGGAAGTGGGGATGGGATGGAGGAGTGCACGTGGAAGAGGAGGAAGGGATAAAGAGAAGGATGATGCTAGAAATCTGATAAAGATAAAGAGCTTTTGACCAAAAAAACAAACAGCCACTTTGTGTGGCGTTTTTCTTGGGAAGGGCAACACAAAGTCTACCACGTGGGGCTTGTGACCAAGTGCCACACAAGCACCACTTGCAGCCAGGGGTGAGCAAAACATCTGTAACCCGCCTGTCCGCCTGCGCCCCGTAATTTTTTGGCCCGTTTAAGCCCGCCCAGATTGGGCCCGTAATGGGTACAAGTAGCCCGTACCCGTATATGTTAAACGGGGCGGGTAACGGGTTGACCCACGGTGCACCCCATTACCCGTATATTATTTTATATTTTTTTTATATAAAACATTACATATAATATTTTAAATCTTCATTACTATCACAACTGTGGATCTTGCGTCTTGGTCTTGCAATGCTTTAATGATTGAACCTGTCCTTGCTTTGAGCCCCACGCCCCTCATCTAACGCCAACCTTTTTGACTTTTCATCAATTTTCATATATAATCTTAGATTTTATAACACCAAAATTACCAACCAACCCATATGACCCCTTCACCATCAGCATCAACGATTTTTTTTCCTTATTCTCTAGTCCTCATTCTTGTGTTTCTCTCTCATTTATCTCCCTTCTCACATTGCGTACCCACTACCCATGGCCATCTCCTCATCAGCTGCTGCCCAGTCGACTGATGCTTCATCTTCTCAGATCTATTTTCTCCCTAGTCGACTTTTTCAGATCTTGCTTAGCGTTTTTTAGATCTAGCTCTGGAGCATATGGATTTCTCTCTTCTTCATTTTATTCTTCCTCTTCTTTGTTCATATTGCGCAGCAACTGGTGAGAGGGTGGACCTACCGAGGTTTTTTTTTTCAGAGTGGCCATATATAAACGGGTACCCCGTAACCCGTCGGAACTGCCCCGTTTTTTACCATACCCGTTTATCCCTGATTAAACAGGTTGTGCCACGGGTACGGGCTAGCCCGTACCCGTGTATTATAAACGGGCGGGACACGGGTTAGGCCACGGGGCAGCCCCGCCCGCCCGTTGCTCAGCCTTACTTGCAGCCTATAAAGCAGCTTGTGTGGTACTAGGTCAGCCAAGAGCCACACAAGGCCCTACCAAGCTGTGTCGCTTACTCAAGTAAGCAACACAGCATCCCGATTTTTGAAAAGTAAATTGTGACACTTCTGTAACAAAACATGTGTCACTGTTACCTATTTTTATAGTAGTGTTTGTGCCAATAAAGACCATTATTTAATGTCAGTCTCACACAATTATACAAGGCACAATTTTGTATGGAATCACTAGAATTTGATTATGTGGATCCTTTATATATATGTCTATCCTAGAGGAAAATTAGACTACGAACTAATTCCACACTCCTTAATCTCATAGTCCAATTAAAATTCTCTTCATTAAGTTCAACCTTAAATCCCTAAAACATGCTTAAGGGTGGCCAATCAATAAGCAATAAACCAAAATAAAAAATCAAGATTACGGAAACTGAATTAAGTAATTAGTAGAAAATGATATATGAATCTCAAACAAGTTCATAGCTGCTCTAAGTCTAAAAGAAAACTAGCCACACATGATTATAATAAAATCCATGAAAGAAATAAAAATAAAATCAAGATTCAAAACAGAGAGAAAAAGAAAGGAGTACAAGAAAGAGCAAATCCTCTTGACCCTCACACAAGGAGAGAGCCCCACATTTCCTCCGCTTGGTCACTGCTATCACAGGATACAAAGTGCCTGACTGTTCTTGCAGAGAAAACTCTGGCTGTCGTACGCTCGTTCCTGTCTTCCCTTGATTCTTTCTCAACGCTGCCATCATCCCGGGTCTGTGTGTCTCTCTTGTTTTATAAATCTCTACGTGCTTTTGCTTGCGCGTTGGCATCTCCCTTGGGTACAAGGCTCTTGTTCAAATATGATATCTATCAATCACACTAAGGTCCCGACAAACAAAAAATCATATCAGAAAAAACCCTTAGCTTGTTAATGATAAGTAAAAGAGTCACCATTGACAAGTGACAAAACATTATTAACAAGTTATGGGACTTTTCTGATATTATTTTCTTTAAGTGTGATTTTCACTTTTTTTATGCTCTCCTTGCATCCTTTAATATATATATATATATATATATTTGATGCCAGCCCTGCATATTTCTTTATTCCCTTGCTTGGGTCCCGTTTCGTTGGTTCATTCTATCTTTTAAGTGTGTTTGGATTAGCAGTGGCATAGTGACTTTTTTTCCTATATAACTTCTGCAAACTCAAGTTATGATTGATAGAAGTCAGATAGCATAATGTGATTTATGTTTGAATTGATGGTGGTAAAAATAGTTTTTTTTAAAACTAAAACTTATTTGGAAGATTATTTGAGGAACAAGTTTAAATGAAAAATGACTAAAAAAAGATATAAATCTAGCTTATTAAATAATACACACACATATATGCATGTATATTATGATAATTTTAAGAAAAAAATCATCGTTACAATTATTAAAAAATTATTATAAAATACAATTATAAAAAAATAAAAATATTTAATTATTATTAGAAAAAATTTGAAACTACCAAAATACTTTAATAAATATGAAAATAGTTAACATATTGCGAAAATTTTGAAAATATATTAGATATATTTAATACGTATGAATATTATAAATGTTGGCATAAAAAATATATATTATCGGGAGAATTGGGAATAAATATCTTTTTAACAAATTAATTACTGAATACTACCAAGCTGCAAGCCATCTTCCATGTGTGTAAAAGAATTTCCGTTGTATGCAAATACTCTTCTGTGTGTGCACAAATTTTTCATATAAATGTGTAAACCATCTTCCATTATATGCAAAATATATTTCGTTGTGTGCAACATATCTTCCGTTAAAGTACAACCGATCTTCTATAGTAGCATTCAGTAATTAATTTGTCCTAAAGATATTTTTGAGCGATTTTCCCTATATTATAAAGCATAAGTAAAAAATGTTTAACCAAACAATACTCTTATATACCTGAAATTAAAATTCCCTTTTTTAATATAAAAAATCTAATGCTTTTTAGATAAGATAGGACAACAAAGCAAATGTTTGTGGGACCCATGACAAATATCTTCACACCGTGCATAGCTCATCGTAAAAGCAAGGGGTGAGTGGCTTTTGAGCTGCTTTATAAGTAAAAGTGAGATCAACAAAACACTTTTTTCCAAATAAGGAAAAAAACATCTCCACTTGGCTTCTGCCATCTCATCATCATACGTTTAGGGCTACAAAACGCTTTCCCAAAACTGGCACTAAATTACTTCATCCAATTCCCTTCTCTTGTATAATATATATATATATATATATAGTTCTTTAGCTCCATGATTTGTTTAACGTTTCAAATATATTTTCTTTTATTTTATTCCCTCCTAAATCACATACTGTCGCTTGCAAAATAAAATAAGATAGGGATAGATTTTAGGGATAATTGTAACAAGGTTCCAATTAACAGACTTAATAGCAACTAGATTCCTCAAAATCATCAAATTACAGTGAAGTCCCAAGAAACCTGGGTTCTATTAATTCTAAACATGAAAGTACAATTTTGCTCCTTTGTTAGTAATGACAAGTTCAGAGCAACTAATGACAAATTTAGAGCATCCAATGATTATTAATTATATGTTGTCTTTATGATTCATGTTGTTGTTTGATTGAGTGTGTGGGATGGTATAAATTTCAGCTGCAGAGATTTTGCTCTATTTTTGCGTACCTAGATTGGGATAAATGGAAAGAATGAAGCTTTATATGTTTATAATCTCTATTATACGATTTCAAAACGTGTTATCAATACAGTGCTCTAAAGTTGTTAATGTTGCTCATGTAGTTGTTAAAAACAACTTTATTCTATACGGTGTCAGAAAAGATGGCGAGTACATTTGGAAAGCATATATTATGTTTCTTGTATATAGGGAGACAATTTTTAAATGGAGGAGAATATGATTTGCAATATGTGGGGGGTAGCGTTAGAACAAAAACCATAAAAGAAGGCACGATGTATGAGGAGTTGAGAACAATTGCAGCACCAATTGTTAGAAAAGAAAGTTCGTAGTGGAATTTTCATGAAATTCAAGCTGACCTTTGATGCAACGACCTTGGTAGACCTTATAGATGATGAAGGAGTAGAACATTTTACTAAATTCAATGGAGAAAATGGTCAAGTGTATGTAGGAGAGAATGTAGATGACAATACACAACCAACAAGGGACGATGTCAGAGAGAAACAACATATGTAAGTTGTATTCGCTTTTTGAACTAATATTTTATATAGTTACTTCTTACCATGTAAGTTGTGATTGGAGGCTCTAACTTGTCTTTACTAACAAAAGGGCAAATTTGTACTTTCATGTTTGAAATTAATAGCACTCAAGTTTCTTAGAACTTCACTACAATTTGATAATTTTGAGGGATTTGATTGTCATTAAGTTTGTTAATTGGAAGCTGATTGCAATTTTCCCTAGATTTTATACCAAAATCCCTCTTTATCCTATAATTAATTAAAGAGATGAGAAATATATAAAAGAAAATTAAATAGGCATAAAATATTCATAAAGTTAATCAAATATATTTCAAAATCTATTGCTATTTAATCATAAAATATAGATTTATCAAATAGTTAGATCTAACTGTTATATTAAGCTCAGAGTAAGTTATTGTGCTTAAATTACATTTTACACATACTAACAATAACTTGAAATAACCCAAGCTAAGTTTTGTTTTGGGTATATTAGGGGTGCCTCTATCCTAAAGATGTCATGGCTTATTGTACTTAAATCACTTGGCTTCTTGCGGTTTGTTATATGCTCCTGAATGATAATCGAACTATATGTGTATTATTTACTGTTTTATTTTCTTTAATTTTTGTATATGCTTCTTATTCTAATATTTTTTTTTTCTTCATTTGATAGGGCATCAAATTGTTAAAGCCTTCCCTAAATTGCAAAAATGTTTTAACTAGCGTTTTTCTTAAGAATATGGCAGCATAAGGAAACATTTTCCCTAATATACCCAAAATTTAGTTTAAAGAGTCCTATGCATACTTAATTACTCCTTGAACTATATTTTCAAGATTCAAATATAAAGTAAAAACATTTTCCCACAAACAATATAGTTCAAGGAGTAATTAAGTATGCATAGAACTCACTCAACCATCCTTATAACCTCCTTATAACCGCTAACAAAACTCATTGGCTACAACCCATAACAAGATTCATCTTTGTGACAAGACCGCACCAAGCTCTTCAATAATGAGGTGTAGCTCAGCTAAACACTACAAAAAAATATTAAATTTCTGACCCAATTTACTACGAAATTTGTTTCCCAAGCAAATTCTGACAGAAATCCGTCGGAAAAGTTTTCAAAGGAATTTTATCCGTGGCAAATTAGCCACGGAAAAATTCTAAATTCCGTCGGAAAAATTAAAATATTATTATTTTTTAATTGAATTGAATTTTTAAAAATATCTTTATAAAAATTAAAATTATGATATTATTAGCCATATAAATATTTAAAACTTAGGATTAAATTTAATTATTTATTAGTTATTAATTAATGTTAATAGAAAAATTAATTTCAGAAATTAGACAAAAATATAGTCATATGAAATTTATTTAAGATGTAAAATTTTTTAATTTGAAGTTAATTTATATTAAAAATTATAAGAATATATAAAATTATTTTGTATTATTATTACATTTATATATAAGAAAAAAATATATATTTATAAACAATTGATTATATATAAGATTTTATATATATATATATATATAATTGTGTAATTGTGTAATAATAAAACACCAAAGCAGTCATACCCATCTGATAAGGCATTGCACGCGTATGAACGAGGTCATGGGTTTGAACCAAATGAGGGCAAGTTGAGTTGCATTTTCAAGAAAAAAGAGGTTGCGACACGTGACAAAGCGATGTTGCGACAGAGCGAGGTTGCGGCAGAGTGAGGTTACGACACGTGGTGGAGGCAGGCTGCACCATGTGGCGGATCTAGGTGCCGACGACAAGGTACAGGCCACCGAAGCGGCCACGTGCCGTCACCAGTGATGAGGTAGTGGCTGTCAGAGTTGCCACGTGGTTTTTTAAAATCTAAAAAAACAATTAAGTTTACAAAGGAATTTCTGACAGAATTTCTGTCACAATTTCCAACGGAATATAAATTCTGTCAGAAATTGGTTTGTCACACTATTATCAATGACGGAATCCATTCCGTCAAAAATCCCTTTCCGTCAGAATGGATTCTGTCATCGATAATAACATGACAAACCAATTTTTGACTAAAATCCCTGTCCATCGGAAACTTTGAATCCCGTAGCAAATTTCGTCGGAAATTCAGTGTTTTTTTGTAGTGAAGAGTGTCTAAGCTCACATTGAACCATAGGCTCCCTTTCCTTGGAATATGGAAAGGAGTCACATATCCCTTGAGCTAACCCTTACCTAACTAAGGAAGGGTGATACCAAAGGCCTTGAGAATGTTAAAACCAGCCATTGGGCACCAAATGGCCGTGATACCACATGGTATAAAAGCATTAAACCTCCCACAATCAAATATCCATACCATCCAACACAGCTCAATATGCAGTCCAAAAATTCAACATCACAAAATTCAGTATTAACATATTATTCACTTAACCAATACTCAATGACATGCAATATCAACATTTAGATAAAACATTTAAGCCCACTTAACTAACAGGTCTACTAAAAACATAGTTTTTACTATCTTTGTACATTTTTCATATATAAAATAATGTAACATATATTTATAACAATTGAAAATACCAACATATACTTATAATCACCTCAACAAGTATATAAGATAAATTAGAAAGTGGTTACCTCTCGCCAAAACTAAAACAAGTTACCACTATTCTTGTGAAACCCCATACTCAACCACAACTAATAAGGAGGGTCTACATAATATATGTGAATATTTATCAATAGAATAATAACTAATGTCATGATTAACAATTAGTAACTAGACTCTCAACCTTCACTTATTCCTTAGAAAAATTCCTAATATCTCTACCATTTATATGTTTACTATCCTAATGATATTCTCCCTATTCTTTCACTCTATTATACTCATTTATGTCATTATTAAGTTCCAAATGCTCAACTTAAATTATAATTTCTCAATTCTAATATCAAATGTTCAAATTCCTAATTATCTTTTACTTAACCAAATCATTCCTTTTTATAAGAATTTTGAATTTAATCCCGGCAAATGAATTCCAAAATTTCAAACATTTTATTTAATCTCAAATCACTTTTACAAGCTACCAGAAAATTGATAAGTTACCATTTCACTATTATTCCAAAATTCCCCTTTTCTGAGTAAGAATTTCTAGTACTTAATGGTAGCTCAAATCAAGTCCAATCACCATGAAAATTTAACTACAAAATCCTTATTACCTAAAGTTTTTGACAAAAATAATTCATGAGCAAAACAGTGTCCAAATTGTTAATTCTAAAAATACCTCAAAAATTCGTCATAATTCCTCCATAAATAGAAAAACCACCCAAACTTATAATGCAACCACAAATCAACCTTCAATAAGCATTCCTGAGTTACCCATAACTAATTATCAAATTTTCAATCAAGAATTTACTCTAAAAACTAAAATCCCTCTTCCCTCACTTAGGGTTCAATCACAACAAGCCTAAAGTGCAAAAATTAACCTTATTCAACAAAGTAAACCGATCAAATGCAAATATTTACGTACCTCTACATTCCTATGTTTCCCTTTATTGAAAATCCACATTTACTTCAAGCCCTAACCATCGAACTTGCTTTACTCCCAATTAAATTTGTACTAATGGAAAGCTCTCATAGAGTAAAAAAATATTTGGGAAATAGGTATTGTAGTTTGATGATTTGATGAGAAAGAAATGAAGTTTAAAAATATCACAATCCTCCATTAACAGAGGATTGGTGCTCAGGATGCCGAAAATCCGAAGGAAGAAGCAGAAGAATGTTCGAGTGTCGTGTGTGGCGGTGAAGGGAGTCGTGTGTGTTCCCAGTGTGGGCCCACGATTTATTTATTATTCTTTTCTTTTTAATTTCATTACCTTTTTATTTTCTTTTATTTTCCTTTATTCTCTCTCTTATGGCTTTTTTTTTTAAAAAAAATCTAATTATTTTTACCTTTTTATTTTCCTTTATTCTCTCTCTTATGGCTTTTTTTTAAAAAAATCTAATTATTTTTAAATACATAGTTTGACATGGAGAAATCTCTAACACATTTTCCTTAATTAACCACCATTATTTAAAATTCTCCAATTCTCCAAGAGTCCAAATAATTAACTAATTGAATATTTTATTCTAATAAAACCTTCGTAATATATAAATAATTAAAATCACTTAGATAGGAAAACACATTAATTAGTTCTATTTAATCCCACCAAACCTTATCAAATTTTCTTTTCATTCTATTCTAAAAACAATAATCATAAAATTTAATCTATTCAAAATAATTTCTTTATACTCAAATAATCATACAAAAATTTCAATTAACCATGAAATAATCCCTTTAAATTCAACTCATTATTTTGTTTCCAAAATTCAACTCATTATTAATAGATATACTACTCACAACTTTTAATCATGTGTTATTATATTCTTAATTTTATGTTTATATGTCTCAAATAATGTGTTTGATCTATTCTATACCTCAAATTACTTAATAAATCACATCCTAACTATGAAAACAAAAATGGGAATGTTATATTAGGCACATACTAACTATAACTTAAAATTACTCGTGCTAAGTTTTGGATATGTTGGGGGTGCCTCTATTTTAAAGATGTCATAACTTATTATACATAAATCAGTTAGCTTTATGCTCCTGAATCTAAACATATAATAATTGAACTATATGTGTTTTATTTACTCTATTATTATTCTTCAATTCTTTTTTATCTTGTTTGCTTAATGCGATGCTATTTTATTTTTTCCAATTTATGTATATGCTTCTTATTCTAGTTTTTTCTTTTCTTTTCTTTATTTGATAGGGTATCAAATTGATGAAGGCTTTTTTGCATTGTAAGAATATTCTGACTAGCATTTTTCTTAAGAATATGACGGTAAAAGGAAGTAAGGAATTTCTTCAAACATTAAAATTGAAATGTTGAGACTTCTTCTCTTAATGTTTTAGGATTCAAATAGCATCTATCTTACCTCACTAGCACATCGATCCGAAGCTTGCTCTGATACCACCAGCAAATTTAAGGGGATCAGTGTCCTTATTGGCCATTGACCTGAATTTAATTTTGATACCACAACTAATATCAGGCAGCCAAGCGTCCAAGATAAGACATTGACCCAAATGTAGCTCTGATACCACTTATAACATTAGAAGCACATCGACCTGAACTTGACTCTGATACCAACCCTGATACCACTTATAGCATTAGGGTGTCCAACGATTTTGCTGGCACAATTTTTGTAGTGTTTATGTTTTTTTTGTTTGAATAAGAATTTAACTATTACATTAAATTCAGACTAAATTATTATACTTCAATCACATTAGACACATACTAACTATAACTTAAAATCACCCAGGCTGAGTTTTGGGTATGTAAAGAAAGTCTCTATTCTAAAAATATCATAGCTTACTGTACATAAATCAGTTAATTTCTTCCTATTTATTATAAGCTCTTGAATCTAAATGTATGAGTATTATTTAATATTTATTATTCTTCAGTTCTATTTAATCTTGTTTGCTTAATGCGATGCTACTTTACTATTTTCAATTTTTGTATATGTTTTTTATTCTAATTTTTTTCCTTCATTTGATAAGGTATCAAATTATTGACGAATTCTCTGTACTGCAAGAACATTCTGACTAGCTTTGTTCTCAAGAATATGATAGCGTAAGGAAGTAAAAAATTTCTTTAAACATTGAAACTGAAATGTTAAGAATTATTCTCTTAACATTTTAGAAGGAATACCCTATATTCTCTCCTAGCAAACTTTGGAGTTCCGTCCTTAATCTCTTGCCAATAAAAACACGACTCTTTAAAAACTTTGTTTCTCCCAAGCTTCACATTTACCAATATGTTCACGTACACCCCTACACAAGCATTTCAGAAATCATTTATATTTCAAACACAATCATTGTTATTTTCAAATAGCACTAGTCTTACCTTACTGGCATATTGATCGGAATCTAACTCTGATACCACTAGTGAATTTGAGGGGCCTAGCGTCATTGTTGATACATCGACTTGAACCTAAATTTGATACTAACAATAACATCAAGGAACCAAGCGTCCTAGTTAATACATTACCCCAAACTTAGCTCTGATACCAGCCCTAATATCAAGGAGCCAAGCTTAGCTAACACTTTGACCCAAACTTGGTTTTGATACCAAACCTAATACCACCTGTAACATCAGAGGCATATCAACATGAACTTAACTCTATACTAGCCTTGATACCACATGTATCATCAAAAGGGTCCAGCATCCTCATTGGCGTATTGCCTTGAACCTAGCCCTGATACCACCTATAACATTACTACTTACAACATCCTAACTTTTTACACAAGATTGTTTCCTCTTTAGGCCCCATCCCCATGGTCTTAAAACATGTTAAGAGAGCGGGGTATCAAGACTTTTGTTAGGTGTCCTTCATTCTTCTCCCTGTCCAATGTGTGACTTCACAATTTGCCCTTAAGGGCCTAACATCTTCGATGGTAAATTAACCAGAGCCTGGCTCTAATACCCCATGTAAATTCCAACGCCTCACTCTCAAAAGTGTTCACTTTAGGGTCATATTTTCCCTCATTGTTTAAAAACTAGTATTCAAATAAAACCGATTTTCGATTTGTGTTTCAGCACATATAGGAAAATATGTTACTGCCATTAAAAAAGTGTGATTGATGCAAATTCTAAAAAATTCCTTTGCGCTGAAGCTTTAAAGGAGTTCTTCAACTTTTAATTCAACTTGCTTTACTCACCGTTAGGTCCCAAAACAAGACTACTAACCAAACACAACAAGGTGGGCTGCTTAGGCAAATTCCAAGGTGGTCTACTTAAGTAAATTCCAACATTATTAATAAATGATAAAAAAAACTAATATAAGAATTAAAGGGTTAAAATAGAATATAATAGTTAGGAAAATTGAAATCAATGTTCTCAAGGTCCAATCCAGCGACTGGTGAAGAGAATGAATCGGATCTCAGCTTCAACCCACTTCAGAGATTGTGCTGCGTTAAGCCGTTTAAAGCCAAGATTTGGGCCAGTAGCTGGAATAAATCTTGGAACCAGAGTGAGTTGTTGAAAGCAGAACAGGCAACAACTAAAAGCAACACCAGGAGAGAGAAAAGGCAAGATACAAAGTTGGAGAGAGACAGAAAGCCAAGCAACATGCATGTGTTCCCTCCTCCATCTGTATCCAGAACAACTACACGTGTTGCAAAGGGAGGAGATATTTTTAAATTTGAAATGATAAAGAAGAAAGGAAGACGCAGGCAGTGAGAAACTTATATGCAGAGAGAGAATGAGCAGACATCCAAATGGAAAACCATTGTGATTCATTTTGTCTTCTTACTCTTCTCCAGTTCTTATGGTCATCCTTCACAGTCAAAAAGGAACGAAGAAAAAAAGTATATGTGGCTCTGCCATAGTGAAGAGATATGAAGAAAAGGGACTAAAAACATAGAAGAGAAAAAAAGTCAGCTTCGTGAATAACCGTGAGTCTGTGACTTCTTGTGAGTCATGAGTAAAGGAAGGTCTACAACACGCATTGGTTTGGCCAGCTAATAATTACTTAATATTTCTTTTAAAAAAATCCTAGTGTTAATGAGATACTCTTTTTTAGCCAAAAATCTTTTTATAATATTTGAACTTCCAACCAGATAATTTTTTTCAAACAAATTAAAAGATATATATTAAATATCTTATGTATTTTCTTTAATAAAAGATTATAAAACATTTTATACTTAGCTATTATGTATTTAAATTAATTTCTTATATATTTATTTTTATTTATTTGTTATTTAAAAGTATAGTATATTATATATACATATAATTTTTATTTAATTATTATGTCATCAGCCCGTCTGGATGGTGCGATCGATTTAATCGTTTGAACCGTGATCTACTGACTTTTTTGGCTCAACATCCGGTTCGGCTTTTAAAACATTGATTGAAATCATGAAAATGTCACTAATTATATTATTAAATTTAATTCTTCATATTCAAAGTGCAATTTTGATTTTATCGCTAGTTTTAAAGTTTTATTTGTATTTAATTTTGAAAGAATTTACACAATATATAAACCATAAAAATCATAGAATTTAAATTCTAGTAACTTTACAACTTCACCCATATTTAATATGTATACTTTAATGAAAATTTCAAGAAAATAACCGTATAAATTAGAAATAGAATTGTACATCTATATACAAAATTTAAAGAATTACTCACATTAAGTTTGGAATAGCGGTAGTAAAAGTGACTTTTTTTCAATCTGAATTTTGCAAACTTAAGATTGGGTAAAAGTCAAATTGTGTGACGTGATTTAAGTTCAGATTAACGGTAGTATAAGTGACTTTTCTGAAACCAAAACTTGTTTGGATTGGCAGTGCTGGTAGCATAAGTAGCTTTTATAATAATTATAAGAGAAAAATTTTTAAAAATAAAAAATAGTTAATTTTTTATTGAGAAAATTTTGAAAATATTAAAATATTTAATTAAATATATTTAATGGATAAAAAATCATATAAATTAAATCATACCATGCAAAATTTTTAACTAAAAAATCTAATAATAACTACCCCTAATATATTTATATTCAAACCATATTATCATCAACATATTTACAAACCACAAATCTAAGATTTTGGTTAAAAAAAACCATAAACCTAAGATATTGGGGGATTATCTCAACAAATCTAAGATATTATCCCCTCTCTCTTCCGCTCACTTCTTGGTTTCTAGAGGAATCCACGTTTTTCTCTTTTATAAGAAACAGAAATCAACAGACCCAACCAGTGTTGATGTAAAGCTTCAACAGCATTAGAGGATTAAATGCCCCACAAGCCAATTGTGAGTAGAAGCCAAGAAATGTGGCTTTTGACTTTAAGTTGCTTTAAGCCCAATACACAAAACACCAATCCAAACACAATCTAAAAAGATAAAAACAATCAATTCCACATATGCACGTTCGTTTTTTTCAATAGAAACAAAGAAAGAAACGGGGGAAGGGTCTCTGTTAAGAATGGGTCGAAGATACAAACAAATAACAAAAAACAAAAAAAAAGTTTAGAACCACTTTTTTAGCTTTTTGGTGGGGGAATGCAGTTTTTTGCTCAAAAAGCTATGCCAAACACCCTAAAAAAAAAGGAAAAATTAAAAAGATGAAAACAATCAATTCCACATTTAGCCCAACAATCACACGTTTTTCTCTCAAAAAGCTATGCCAAACACCCTCAAAAAAAAAAGAAAAAATTAAAAATGAAGGATATGGAGGAAAAGATATTTATTGAGAAGAACCATAAAAATTCTAATCACTTAGAAGGACCAAACATCATAGTATAAATTTAAAATTACTAAATTGTCTTTAATCAAACATCCTACATTATCTCTTGTACTCATGATTAAAAAAAACAACTAAAATTACAAGTAAAACAGCCCATCTTTCACATGTAATATGATTGTATCCTTATTTTAATTTTTATTTTTCATCATGTTTCATACTCATGTAAAATCAATATATTATTTAATTAACTATTGTTCAAACTCATATTTTTTTAACTTTTATTTTTCAACAAGTTCCATATTCATATAATCAATATATTAATTAATTAACGAATATATCATCAAGTTGCGCAATTTATATTATCAAGTATCAACATTGATATCAATTAAGTTCTTTTTATAAAAATTAAAACTAAACTGATTTCATGCTTTGAAGGATAAAATAGATTATTTAGATTTTTTTAATTTTATTAACATTAAATGAATCTTTTAACCCACATAAATTTCTTCTAAAATAAAAATATACCATATAAACTCTTTTGGTTTAACATATATAAAAAATTATAAAAGACCTTGAGTTTTATTAAAATTATATAAATATATTTTTAATTAAATTTTTTTTAACAAATTATAATTTAATAAAGTTGAAGAATGTGTAATTTTGTTTCCATAGATACCTATTTTAGTTGTGAAAAATGAAAATAGAGAAAATTTTTATTTAATTTAGTGAAATTTAGAATTTTGTATTAGTTTTAAAAATAGAATGTGGGAGACAATGTAGGAGGGAACACAGAAGATTTCTTTAGAGGTATTTTAGCATTTTTAATTTTATATTTTTGTATTTAATCATTCTAAATAATTATAATTTTTATTGTCCATCTCAATAAATATATTTTCCTTCAAGTCCTTCATTCTAATTTTTCCAACAAAAATACTATCCCCCCCCCCCCCCACTATGAATAGAATCAGAGGAGTAAGGTACAAGGGGGAAAACAAAGAGTCTGAGGGCTATTTTCATGGAAAAATTAAGGAGAGAGTAGGGATAAAACCAAGCTAGAACTCCTTGAAAGAGGAGTTTGGAGGGCTCAAGTGAGGCAATAAGTTTAAGCTTTGGTTTCAGGCAGATTATAACAAGATTGATTAGGATTTTTATGAAAGGGGATGCTGTCCAGATTTCGAATAAATGTTTGTTTACGTTTTTCGCCAAGCTAGAAGCATTTATAGAAATAATGTTAGAATAAAGCTTGATCAAAAGAATCCATGAGTTTGGCATGATAGAGCATGGAAACATGTTTTTTTTCACCTTCAAGGGTTTATATTCTGCCAATGCTGGCTCATGGGGAAGGAGATTGATTTTCAAAAGTCTATGGAAAAAAATTCATTAATTCATATTTTGGGTATCAAAGATGATGAATTAGGGTATTAGCTATGATTGGTTACGCTGTTGCTTTCATCAATGTTTTTTTTTTTTTGGCCGACTGCTTGCATCACTGTTTGATATGTTCATATGATAACCATTTTTTGTTTTTTTTTTCCCCCAGAGTTCATATGATAGCGTTATCTCATCCACCAATGAGATTATATCTCTTCTTTCTGCTTGGTTTTATTGCTTTTGTCAATTCCCACAGGTTACTAAACTCAAAATACCAAGTTTCACCATCACTTATCTTTGATTTTGAGCCTGTTTGGATTCATAGTAGGTGTTTTTTAAACATGTTTACAATATACAAGATAAATTATGAGAGTTTTATCTCAACTTGTGTAAACATGTTTTTCCAACACCAATTCAAACAAACCCCTTTTTGCACATAGAGACGCTTGAACACTTATTTTTATCCTAACAAAAAAGTCCAAATTCGTTTTTCCTTTTTTCTATAAGCACAAAAAGCCCAAATCCAATGTAGTAGCCAGAAGGATTTTACAACAAGTATCAAAAGACAAAAAGGATTTTACAACAAATACTATATACTCACTAGACAACGAAATAGCTTTCTTGGGCACAAAGTCCATTGAATTAGGACTTCGGAGTTCATCCAACAGGTGAATTTATAGCCCTCATCATTTGATAACCATGGAAAAAAATTTGGGCAAAAAATAGGGATAAAAGGTGAGGTAAAAACATATATATTTTTTATTATGTTAAGTAACAACAAAGTAATTTTCTTCGGACAAAAAAGGAACTTTCTATATTTATGAAGAAAAGAGCTTTCATATTCCCGCGACAGCCCAAGATTTAACCACAGGCGAGGTGACCCGTAAGTGTAATTGTTTTCCACATTGAAAACCACCAAAACAAGCGTGAAACCAACCATGCACTAAATCCTCTATTCTTAAACTTCTAATTCTATCATTTGACTAGTCCTTCGTCATCAACCTCAATATTCACAATGCACATGGGACCAATAAACCTTCTTTATATGTTGAACAAAGAAAACTCTCTAGCTAAAAAACCTCTTGAAGAATTTCAACCTAGTTCCAACAGCTCTATATATGTTGAACAAAGATATTAGTATTACTTGTAAACTAATCATTTCATGAAACCATCCAGTTTTTCTTTGATCTAAAAAGACCTCATTTGGTAAGTTCATCAATTCTGAACCAAGGAACTCAACTACAGCCTAATGAACTTCCTAAATTTCTACATACAAATGATCAAGAGAAGAAGCTTGAGGTCTTACAATTTTTTTCTTTTTTCATTATAGAAAAAGGAGGGCATTTTGATAACAGGTGAATGTTCACGTAATTTCAGTCTGAAACATAAAATTTTAGATTGAGTGTTAAAGCACTGTACAATCAGCTGAGCTACGATGGATCTCACAGCATCCTGCAAGCAAATATATCACAAGAAACCAGTTTTACGAATGAGATCCAGAGGCGCAAAAGGATGAGATGAAAGGGAAAAGGGCATAATCAGCATAACGTTCTTCTTAAACATTCATTCATGTACAGTCTTGAATAGCTTGAAAGACATGTTCTTTAGACAATATGATCTTATGAAGATGCCAAAGGGTAACATATAATGCTCCTTTCTTTTCAATTGGGATTTGATGTGATTTCTCAGACATATAGCTAGTGATTGAAAAATCCAAATTTACAAAACTTCATACATGCATGAAATTTCACAACTAATTTCCACAAGTGTCATCTGCATGTAGTAGAATTAGACAATAAACTTCCTCAAACTTTTCATGGCATCAAAAGAACCAGTGGTCTTTGACAAAGAGGGTCCAGACACCAGATACTGACTTGGAAAGATTAATGAACATGAAAGATGCCCTCTAGCTTATGTTTATTTTGTTATTACATGTTATATATATTATAATGTCCAAAACCTATCAACGAAAAAATACTGAGTTTAAAAGTATATTAAGATAATTTCACAGAGATAAATTAGCCAAGCATTAACAGGAAAAAATATTAGTTTAGAATGAGGCATGCAACGGCAAATGTTGTTTATTACCTCATTGGTATTTTTCCCCAAGGTTAGATGAACTAATGCCTGAAAAGTTGGTCCACAGAGACAGAGCAAATGCAAGAAAGGTTACAGAAGATGCTTGAAAGCAGGGATCTCCTAAGTTTGTTGTGCTACAATGTACTGAGTAAGGCAAGAAACTCTTCTGGTTCTTCATTCTCTTTAACAATCTATTCATAGAAAGAAGTCGGTGATCAAGACAAGAATTTAATAAATCAGAGCAATCTACAATCCACATTTTCTCGGTTCAATCTTATAACCCCAAAAAAAAGGCAAACAGTTCAACAAGTGCTAATGCAAAGAAGGTTTAGCCATCCTTCTTGGATTGAATATCCAGCAACAGGCAAATAAAAAAAGAGAAAAAAGGCAAACATGCAAGTTATGGAAAATCAAGTTTTAACAAGAAACTAGAGAGGATTCTGTGGTGTTGCAAACTATACTAAGATAATCAACAGACCTTGTCCAATTGTCGTGACTTGACAAATAAAATTCCTAACACATACATGAAATACAGGCCAACAAAACAAGGCTCATCTTAAATTACTATGTCCTCCCCGAAAATATGACCTTATCTCACGTGCCTTCCATGAAAACAAAAGAGAAGCTACAAATAAATCCATTTTAGCCCAAACATAATATTTAAGTGGTCGAAATAATCAGAATACTGACAAGTTATATTTTTGACTAAAAATATTACTATTGTCGTGGGTATTTTGGTCAAAACGAAATTAGCTCCAGCTAAACCTTTGGATTTTAGGGGAGAATGTTACGATTATTCATAATAGTAGGGAGAGCTGTGTGATTAAGACGTCTTTCTATTGAAAGGAAAATAGCTCACGGTAAACTTAAGTCCCCAACCCAATCTAACCTTGCATCATGTATAGTTAGAGATTTGGAAACCCATTGTAGACAACTCTCAATATGGTTTGCAAATTTATACATTCTGTTGAATATGAGAAAGAGAAGACACTACACAACCACTGTAGTAACAAAAAATTTAAGGGCCCATTTGGTTCAAGGAAAATGAGAGAAGGAAAAGGGAAAACTGGGATTTCCTGCCAGTAACAGCTGTTTGGTTCGTCATTTCTGTGGGAAAATATTTTTTTGGGCCCCTCAATTTTCAACCATACGATTGAAAATGGGTTCCCATCAAAATTGGTGGGAACCAATTTTCAAGTGGGGAGGGGAAATGCCTAAAGACACAAAAGCCTCTTAATGTCACCTCAGATGTGTTATAAAAAGGTGAGTGAGTCTCGTTGACATTTAAATAATATTTTTACTCCAGGACAAAATGGTCGTTTGACTCATTTTCCTACCTCGTTTTCTCCAAACCAAACAAAAATTTTCCTATTAACCCATTTTCTTTTCCAATGCAAACCAAACACCTATGCGGCAAAATATTTTCCATTCCTTTCCAGCCTTTTCTTTGATCCAAACGGGCCCTAAAAAAGTAAAAATGTGAAATGTAGGGAATAACTAGTTAACAAGGCAGGTTATGAAAGTCATTTTGCCGTACTATGAGCTTGAGGTTAGTGTGGTTTGATCATCAGATGTCAACTTTCAAGTTTAATTACATGATCTGAGCAAGAGCTTAGGAATAAAGAGAACACTTGTTCCAGGCATCCTGATTTTCCAATTTTTATTAAAAGAAGTTGAGCTTGCAGGTCATGATAACATCAACATCACTGTGTTGTTTAGGACGTATGCATAATCCAAATATTAACGTTTTAGCTACTGATTGGTTTCCAATCACATGGATTAATTAAATACACATCTATCAAGAACAAACAGATTTTTAAGGACCTGCAGGAGGACTTATGGATCCAATTACGCGAATTAAAGAGAAATACCAGTATATAGGTTCTACTGGTGCCTTTATGGAGGACAGAAACCTCAGTTATGTTGCCTAAGGGTCGTGACCTCAAGATGTGTAGCAAAAAGTAGAAAGAAAGGAATACATAAGGAAAAGGTGTAACACACACTTCGTAATTATTTTGTCATCAAAATTCAACCGCTTGGGTCTGATGAAGCACCATAAATTTTTATATTCTTCTTAAATCATCAAGTTGTATGGAACATTAATCAGGTTCTCTCATTTTCTTTTCAATTGCTTCCCTTTTCCCATATTTTTTATATGAATTAAAACGTAAAAATTACTTATACTTGGAAATTTCATGAAAATCTCGCACCAAAATCTCCACAATATTATCGTTAATTATGTGCAATAGAATATAGAATCACCAAAAACTTCAAATTTAGTAACCAGGAGAAACTCTAAACATTGTTTAAAAATTAATTAAACCAAAAACAAAAATAGGATATAAACAAACCTTCATTCAACAGGGTAAGGGAATCTTGTATCAACACTAGCAAGTTATAATGAATTAAATTTTGCACATCAGAAAATTAGATCATAGTTGCAGAAAAGGGGCATCACAATTTTAGAAGTGAATTGCGTAAAATATGACATTCGGGATTTTTAAGTATGACGGCTGAACTATTATACTAATAACATCATCACAGACACAGAAATCAATGTCCACAAGATATAAATAATGAAAAATCCCTCTATCATCCATACAATGCAATAACAGAGGACTCCATTTATATCATATTTGACAGGCTACCCATGTGAGACAACTTGGTCATTGAATAGGCATGTAAACATTAGGCAAACCAAAACCAGCTACCACAAAGAGAGGTAAAGATATTCCATACCTTAATGATGGTGTCATTTGGGAAACAAAAATGGGCAAGGACATCACAACCAACTTGGTTCCAGTCAACTTCTCCTCGACAATCTATGACTCTGTTACTATCTAACTGAACCTGAGATGCAGCAAAGCTGAAAGAACTTCCCAGCCAAAGATACAAAATGTTTCTTGCGTTCTTACCAGAACTTAGACTTGAAGAGAAAATGACAAAAGCTGCTTTAGAATCCAAATGACTTGCACCGAATGTCACAATCTTCTCTAAGCTGGGCCACTGATAAACTAAATTTTGTTTATTATTGGATTGTAGGAGACCACTTCCATCTATGCCATTTGATGAAGTAGACTTTATGTCTTCTCCTGAAGAGATTCTCACCCAAGGGTCACTACAGTTTCCAACAAACGAAGCATTGCTGTAGTCAATACTATCTGCAGCACCTGAACATAATAACACCTTGCACTGTTTGGTTGAATCCAAACCTTTACCCTTGACATGGTTATTTAAATCAGATGAATTTTCTATATTATCTGATTGATGCAAATAGCTAGTGTTGCCATTCATGAGAGCACCATCTTCTCGAGTAGCATTAAAAGTTGATGATCTATTCAACACCAGTGTTTTATCACTTATCAGTGGTAACTTCAAAGACTTTGACAGGCTGCCTCTGCGCTCAGCAAGAGAAGTTGAAGGTTTTTTCAATAGCAGGGAGGCTGACTGATGACAAGGCTGTGATGCCAACTTGACACTACAAGTTTCTGCACCTTTTGTTACTGGTTGAGAAGAACAACTAGATGAAACGAGGGACAAGTTAGAAAAGTTAGATAAAGATGAGGATGCTGGCGTAGAAGTCAAAGCTGCATAAGGAGAATCAAGTGATGTTTCTGAATTCTTTGAACTATTGCTTGAATCAGAAGAAATGGAGTCTGGTGAGAGATAAGGGGATGAAGAAGAAGACGTAGTTGATGACAGTGATGATGATGGAGATGAATTTATTAATGAATGAGTGCCTGACACTGAATCCAAATAAACCTTTGAATATGATAATTTAGGCTCTGAGACAAAATCCTTCATATTGGCAGAGGCAAACTTACGCCTTAGCACACTCCAACAGCTCTGCCTAGCAGGAAGGTGGGTTTCAAGTTCATCCTCTGCTGAAGCAAATGGAGGCACAAAACCTCCCATGATAGCTTTCTGGAAAAATTCAAAATCAACATTATATGAGTCCACTCTCCTCTCACCTGGAGAAATATTTATGGCTGATTTGCCATTTTCTATTCTATTATCAGATTTTTCCATCAAGGGCAAAAACTTAGAAAAGGCATCCCAAAAGTAATCCGGTTCTTCACCTTCCTTGATTAATGAAATTGAACCTTGCACTTTCTCATAGCGAGCAATCTGACACACAGCCCCTCTTGCATCCCTTTCCATAATAGCCTCACAATTGTTACCAATCCAAACATATATAGCATAAGGTATATGTATGATAAACGCACCTCTAGAATCCAGTGCACATGGAGAAGGATTCGTCAACATTTTGGGGACAAGATGCAGTGGATCATAAGGTGAGTGTGGGGCTATTCTATACATTCTCAGCAAAGAGCTTGGGCTAAGTGGAACGGCATGAACCCTTTTTTGACATTGCAGTAATTGGCAGGCAAAACCCATATTAGGATCAGCAATACCTCTTGCTGCCTTCACATACTGAAAAGCATCATCAAAACTCTGCCCTTCCCTCCACATAAGGTATGCAATCACCAGAGAGGTGGACCGAGATACCCCCTGGCAACAGTGTACAAATACCCTTCCATTTTGTTCCCTAACATCTTCAAAGTAGTCAAAGACATCATACAGAATACTAGTAATATCTTCCGAAGGACTATCCTGCAACCACAACGTTCTATATACAAAATCAGATTTGAAGTACTCAGGACAAACAAAGCCCACACAGTTCAAGATATGAGTAATCCCATTTTGATTCAATATATCCTTATCCCTAGCAACGGCGTCTCCTCCAAGATAAATATGTTCAGCCACTTTTGAGCATTCTTTATCAAAGCATGCAATCTTATCTCTCTTCACAAGCCCAGCATTCTTATCAGGGTTTCGCTGAATCGAAGATAAATCAAGCTTCAACCTCTCTCCATTACCTCTTCCACTAGGAGTTGGGGGATGAGTCCACTCACCGATATCATCGGAACTCGCTTTTGGCCACTCGTCCAAGCTCCTCCGGGCAATTGAAAGAGGCTGCAACGGCGGCAAAAACGACCGAGCCTTGCAATTTTGCTGCGATCGAGGGGTTAATGGAGCGGGAGGGTACCTACGACTTTCCCCGTTGATATTACCAACACTCTCATCCGGATCTACGAAGTCCTTTTCCTCGCCATCCGGATTGCGCGCAGCGGAGCGAGACGACGACCAAGAGGCCGACCGCCAGAACATTTTTCGAGCATCGTCCTTACCCACCATGCCCACTTCCAAAATCCCCTAACTCAAGATTTCCCAAAACCTAAAAAATTGAACTGACCTAGCTTTCCTTCACTAAGAACCCGAAGCATGCATGGTAGATACTGACAAAAATTTGCGAAATCGAACCCATATCAGATCAAGAATGAATTGCCCACTGTGACAAACCCATATAGAAAACGTGCAGGAAGCAACAAATCATCACAGAAAAACTGACAACGACAACTAAATGCCGAGAAAATGTATCGAAAACATTTCAGTGACGATTTCTGAATCTCAAAAAGAGAATTTATGAGGAACAGATAAAACAAACAGGTTGGTTAAAAGAGGAAATTTTCAGTCGTCGTCAGAAGAAGAAACACAAAGATTCGAAACACAGTGAAGAAAGATAATCAAGAAGAGAGCAAGAACCGAAGGAAATTACAGAGCAAGAAAGCTATGGAGTGCAAGAGAGGTTAAAGAGCAGCGAGTTGAGCAACTGAGCAATGGGTTTCAGGGAGAGAGGGGGAGGGGGTGGAGAGAGTACTGAATAAGGCTCTTCGTTTCTCATTAAATTTGGTCACGCAAAAAGACATTTGATTAACGTTTCTTCACAGGGGATCCTGAATGCCCCCACACAGTCAACCAAATCCCTTTTTATTTATTTATTCGTGATAAATGAGAGTCTCAAGGGGAGAAAAAACAAGGAAAAATTTTAAATAAATATTATTTTAATTCGGAAAAGAAAAAAGTTTAAATAAATACAATTTGAATTTAGAAAACTTAGAAAGGTATGTTAAAAAATAGAAAGGACACATAGGTATCAAGGGAGGAATTTATGATTTTGAAATGTTGTGCTCTTACCAAAACGTCCTTCAAATTTTCTCTACCTTATCCACGTCATTCTCTTGCACTCTTATCCTCCTCGTCCTTTCCCCCCCCCCCAAATCACACCTAACATTGCCTGCCACTCACTCCCTCAATAAAAAAAGTTGCCATTTTGCTACCTTGAAGAAGTATGAGTTCTAGAAATGGGAGCAATCCGAAGGCAACGATGCAAACATAGACATGGGAAGGTAGAATTCTTACTTCCAACCATGATTTAGGAACCCGGACCGAACCGACTGGTTCGGAGCAGAACCCGGCTAACCAGCCAACTGGCCGGTCTAGTTCAGCCAACGGATCGGTACTGTTCCGACCCGGTTTAACCCGAATAAAAACGGTCCAGACTTGGCTGACCAGCCGAGCTGTACGGGTCGGGTGGGTTAAATTTTTTTAACCCTTCAGCATCTTAAATGACTCTGTTTTGATTTTTTTTTTTTTTTTTATAATTGTAAAACTAAATCCAGTTGCCCTCTTCCTCTGCACTCAACTCTTCCGACGCTTGCTTGCTCTCGAACCTCTCTCGTCTGGTCGTCTGGGTCTCAAACCTGTGCCATAAATCCTAATCAATCCTTCAGTCGGAATCCGCCCCCAAATACTCCAATTAAGGTTTCGTGTGGTATGATGGCATGACCGTGGTTTATGAAAGACACTTTGATGGTCGCCTGCGTTGTTTAATGTGGTAGAGGTGGAGTTCGATTTGCCGCACTTCTCCAGTTCTTCCTTGGTTTTATCAGTGGTGGAGCTTTCTAGGTACGCTTTCCCCCCTCTTCTTCCTCCATCATATCTCCCTTGCTGCACTTCATGTAAAATTTTTAAATGATATTAAGATTTTCTCCGCCGTGAAGATTCAGCCTCAACAACCAAATTCAATACTTGTAAAATGACTGCAATTAGTGTACATTTGGTCGTCAGCCATAGATTTCTGAGTATAGATTTTGTCTTTCTTCCTTCCGCTAGAAAATGACTATACACTCATTGTACAGCTGTTTTCTTTTCCCAATGATATTTCTCTCTTTTTTACTCACTTTATGATCATTCATTCATATTGTATCTTATTAAGTATTCAAGTTTAATATGTACACCAACACCCTCCCGGTTCTACCACTGACTAGTGTCTCCCCAAGAAAATTTTGTTCACCTCTTTTAAGTGCAAGTTTTCCCTTTTATGTTACTCTTGTTTGTTTTCATATTGAAATTATTTTTAGGCTTTATGCTCATTACAATTGAATTGTTTTCTTGCTTGTGGTTGGCTGAGACTGTTTTTTTGTTATTTATTTGTAGCTTGATTGTGATCGAACTGGGTGTTTCTTGTTTGCATTCCTTTGTTGATTGAAAAGACTCTGTTTTCTAGTGTGCTTTCTATTGCTCATGGACATCACAAGTGGTGAAGGAAGTGATAATCCCCCAATCACTACTGCCCCTATAGAAGGGTCCAGCAACCCCCTAATCCGAATGCCTCTGATCCCAGTACCACAAAGTCGACAGGCAGTGTCAAAAAAACTTATCTTGCTTGGCAATATGTGTCTGTCAAAAAAGAGGGGAGAGTTAATATTTTTACTTGTCTCTTTGTGCATCAAGTTACAGGGGGAGGTGGAATTAATAGGTTAAAGCAACATCTAGCTGGTGTGAGTGGTCAAGTGTCTTCTTATAAGAAAGTATCTCATGATATACGTGCTAGAATGAAAGAATCGTTGATAGAGGGTGCAAAGAAAAAACCTATTGCTAGTGACAATGTAGAAGACATTGATGATATGGAAATTGAGGAGCCAATTGCTTCACATCCACTTAGGATATCCAATGAGAGTACTGGGACAAAGACGAAAACAGGTGGGGTTGGGAGGGTTGACAAGTATTTTGCACCTAGAACAACCCAAGATGCTCAACCAAGCATCAAGAGTGTATGGGCAAGTCAAGAAGCACAATATGCTGCTAAGGTGATTATTGCTGACTGGGCTTATGTGAATTGCATCCGTTTAATGCATTGAATTGTCCTTTGTTTCAAAAAGCTGTTGATGCTATTGCTGCCATTGGTCCTGGGTTTAAGGCCCCTAGTGCTCATGAGTATAGAATTAGCTTGTTGAAAGACCGTAAAAAAGAATGTCAGTTATTGATTGATAGTTATCGAGCTAAATAGAAAGAAAATGGTTGTATACTAATGGCTGATGGCTGGACTGATGTTCGACAACGTACTTTAATTAATTTCTTAGTATATTCAGTGCATGGCATGGTGTTTGTGAAATCAGTTGATGCCTCGGATGTAGTTAAAGATGCAAAAACTTTATTCTCTTTGTTCAGCGAAGTTATTGAGTGGGTTGGCCCTGAAAATATAGTCTATGTGGTGACTAATAATGCCGCTAACTATGTCGCATGCGGCAGACTGATTAAAGAAAAGTATAAAACCATTTATTGGTCTCCCTATACAGCTTACTGTTTGAATCTTGTATTGAGAGATATTGCTTCCATGCCTCATGTGTGTGATCTTGCAAAAAAGGCATCTAAAATCACTATCTTTGCATATAATCATATGGTTTTCTTGTCGTGGTTATGAAAAAGACCTAGTTGAAAGGAAATTGTACGTCCTGGTGCTACAAGGTTTGCCACCACATTTATTACCTTGCATAGCATATATTTGCATAAACATGACTTACAAAGCTCTAGTTGTTGATAAGCATTTTGTGAAACACAAATTGGCTAATACTGAGCCTGGGAAAACATTTTGTGTAATAGTCCTTGATAATCGATTTTGGAACGAATGTTTTCAAATTGTCAAGATTGTGTTCCCGATTATTAAACTACTGAGGATTGTTGATTCTGATGGCAAGCCTTCGATGCCTTATATCTATGAAGGCATGCAAAGGGCTAAAATAGCAATCAAGGAGATGTTTCAAAATAAGGAGGAGCTGTACAAGCCATACACTAGCACTATTCAGGCTCATTGGGATAAACATTTAAAGAGTCAACTTCATGCATCGGCTTATCTTTTGAATCCTACCTTCTTCTACAATGCAGAACTTGCTCAAAGAACAAATTAATGCAATCTTTGATTGATGTGTTGGAGGCTCACTCACATGATAATATTGATCGTTATGTTATCATGATGCAGCAACTAAGTGTCTACCGTGATCATAAAGAATCCTTTAATAAAGTTTCATGTGAAAAAACTGCCCAAAAACTAAATCCTTGCAAGAATATTTAATTTTTTAGTCTAATGGACATATTAATACATATTCGATATTTCATACTATATTTAACTAAATGTCTTTTATTTTATGCATATGAGTGGTGGATCTACTATGGTGGTTCAATTCTGGAGGTGCAACATATTACTATTTGTCTACTTAGTAAAACTTCTTCTTCTGGTTGTGAAAGAAACTGGAGTTTATTTGAGCACATCCACACAAAAAGAAGAAACCGATTGGAGCATCAAAGGCCCAATGACTTGGTTTTCGCAAATTACAATATGAGGTTAAAGTATAGGTAATCTTAAAACTTATGACTTAATTTGCTTTTATAGAACTTATTTAATATGCTTTCTACTAAGGTTGAACTTATTTCATTTTGTCATTAAAGGGATACATTGGCAAAGAAGAAGGAAAGTTACGATCCGATTGATTATGAATCAATAGATAAAGTGGACTTTTGGGTTGTTGAAGATGATCCAACTCCTGAGTTTGATAATCCAGATATGGCACATTTTGAACTTGAAGAAATTACAAGGAATTATGAAGGTTTATAAAAATTATATTCTTATACAATAGTACAAAACTATGTTTTCTTTTTCAAAAAACTATGAAGAATTTAATTCATTTCAATATTTCATATGTAGGTCATGAATATGAGGCCATTCCTGAACTTCCATGTTTGAATGCTGATGATGATGTTGGTCCTAGTGTTTTTGGTTTTCCTCCTTCAGCTACACCTCCTGATGTTGCAATACCTGCAGATTTGAATGATGTTAATGAAGATTATGGTGTTAATTGATTATTAGTTAAGTGGTTAAAGAATTGTAGGTGGAAGGAACCTCTAATACTGTGAGTGTACTTTGAAGAATTTCTTACCTGCCTTCTAACTTATGGCTGCACTTGATTGGAGTTAATGCTGAAAAGTTTTTCTCATTTTCGTTTATGTTTGATGATTGGAGTTAATGCTGAAGAGTTTTTCTCATTTTTGTTTGTGTTTGATGATATAACTTTTAAGAAGTTTGAGTATGCTTGGAGCTAAAATAACATTTGCTATTAAGTTAGGGCTCTTGATTTGGTTTTGGAGAATATACTCAGAAAAAACTTTGAATTTTGTTTATGGTCGCAACTTTCTTGTGTTTTAGACTTTCAGCTACCATGCCGGAGATATGTGACCCTGATTTAGATTTAATATGCATTTTACTAATGTTGATCTTCTTTCATTTTGTCATTAAAGGGATACATTGGTAAAGAATTGATTATTAGTTTAGTGATTAAAGAATTGTGGGTGGAAGGAACCTCTATTGATATTTCGGTAAGCATGTTGGATATATATGAGTATTTTGAATAGATATTAACTATTTAGTATATTTAGCTAGTAAAATTTATATGTTGATTTATATGGATTTTTTTTATTCCTCAAACGGTCTGACCTCCAGTTTGACTCTGGTCTGACCCATTGATCTTTGACCCACTAGCTCGCTCGGTTCAGTGCTTGGTCCGAGTTTTAATACCTTGCTTCCAACCCATATCTGAATATGTGGAATCCAGCATCCCAAAACAAATTCAAATTCAAATTCAAAATTAAGGCCATCGACAGATTACATAAGCCAAATCAGAAATCAACAACATTATTAATTGTAAAAATCATCTGTTCCTCTTGTTGGAATTCATCTTCTCATAACAACCAATCAACATTAGAGACAAGGATAAATGAACCTCGTCTTTCCCCAGCCAAGACTATGGCTTTGATCCAATCACCTTTGACACCGTGTTTGCCCATTGCTTCATGAATTTAACAACACCTCCACACTTGCATCAAATCTTGTCCTCAAGATTTTAAATTGTAAAACAATCAAATTCACGAAAACTATGGAACCAAAATTTTGAAGCAAACATTAAAAAAAAAATTGGAATCAATTCAAACTTTCAAAAATCAAATCTTCATAGAACCCTTTTCCACCTTCCAAAAAAATTCAAGTACAAAGGTAATTAATTTGGCAAAGATAAATTACAAGAGAATGTCCCTTATAAGTCAAGTATTTACACTCATCTCTCAATATATTCAAGGTCTTGTGTTTCACTCAATTTCACCTATTGCAACCCGTCTACCATAAGCTTATGCCTCATTTCAATATCCACTTATCCCATTACATACACAAATAAATAGGACTTTGGTAATAGATAAATACTTTAGTGAGTGCCAAGCAATTCAAGAAGATACACAAAATGAAAGGATATTTATACTCTTTTTTTCTTTTTCTTTTTCTTTTTTTGGTTTTTTCCTTGAGCTATTGTAGGTCCCCTTTTTACGTGATCTTGTACAAGGGTAATACAGCACTAGTTACTCAGTTACCCCAACAAGCACCTCAAGAGGCTTGCAACCCAACTCATAACCCTCTTTGACTTAACCGTTTGGCACAAGTGCCAACATTAGTGATGAAGTGCCCCCAATTACTAAGTCAAGTCTAAAGATGTCAACAGAGTTGTTTATATTGTTTTTATTTCTTCTCTTATTCTTTTGGTCCCTTCAATCTTTTTTTATTTAACTTAGCACTTATTAGAGTAATGAATAAAAACAAATGCTTAAATCATCTTTATGTATGCAAAGAAAATTTTTCACTTCAGAAGACATTCAACACAAGTTCTAGTAATGAAATCACAATAAGTGCACTCCTTCTTTGATGAACAAATATTTAGGCTCAAATTCCTAACAGGTTCTTTGACATCCAAACGTGAAGTACTCAAGCCAAATCTTTATCTATTTACTAACATTAAAAGAGCATAGAATCAAATCCTAATCAAATTCAACCCCTTTCAAGTTTAAATCAAACCAACTTTGGCAATTCTCACAAGTACAATCTAAACTTTCAAAAGGAATCAATTTTATTTTGTGTTTTTAAAAAAATTTGAGGACAAGTCATGTAAAATCAAGTTACCCTCACCCCTACACTTAAATGTCATATTGTCCCCAATACGAGCAAGTATCAATAAGTAATAGAAGTGAAGAAACAACCATGTACAAGTGTAGTGATGACACAAATTTCAAGCATTATTATCATCAACAATCAAATGAGACAAATCAAAGAAAAGTAGAAGAAAACTCCCCTATTTTTCCCTGACTTGCTTTTTCAGTTGCTCTTAATCTTTGTTTCCATAGCAAAGCACATCATATGGGGCTCCAAAAATCCTACAAAATTAAAACAAAACATCAAACCAAAACCTTATATTGCCACCAAGAAGCGCTAAGTTTATAGTCTTCAGCCAGACTACTCAAAACAAACTTCTAATCAAAAGTATCAAACACCATAATTACTTTGTCTTCATTCCTTTTCAAACAACAAGGTTTCAAACACAAAACAAGATTATTCAAGTTAATTACTTGCACTTCCTTAATTATAGACAATCTCATAGTACAAGCATTCACTGAATTCAAAGAAAGCACAACAAGCACATCCTTGCAAATAGAAATTGGAATATCCAAAAATTTAGAACATCCTATAAAATCCACTTGACTCTCATCAGTAAGAGTCAAAACATCCATAGAAGAATCATGCATAACAACTATTGGGACCTTCACATCAATTTGATCATCAAAATCATAAACAGTAGGCTCCATAGTCGGAACCTCTATTAAACACCTACTATTCTCATCTAAATCAATTTCAAGCTCATAGTCACATTCTACATTATCCATAATCTTATGCAATTCCACATCCTCAACTTTCTCATAATAATCATCATCAACACAAGAAGTAGTCATCATTCTTAAGAAATTATCTTGCCTCATAGTCTCAAGGGATGAAACAATTTGACTCACATATATTCCAATATTTTGGACATTTGACTCAATTCTAGTGGCATATTATTATTGTTGATGACTAAATTCTTGTTGTTGATGACTAAATCTTTCTAATAATTCCACATACTACTTAAATAATCTTTCTAAATTGGACTTTTCCTTATACTCAAGGGTGTTTTCTTCAATATGTGGATAAGAGTAGAAAGGATGGGTAATTTCATTAAAACAATACTTAGCTTGCGGATCCTAAAACTATTGTTGCTCAAAACTTCCACTAGGACAACATAAATGGTCAAAACAAGTTTAGTTCCTAGCAAAATCATCTCCCACAGTATGCCTAATTGTACTACATGGACAATGCTCATATAAATAATTCCTTCCACAATAAGCACAAGACATGCCAACATATTAAGAAGAATCAAAATATGAAATATAACCATCATTTATGCTCCTTTTTTATTGCCTATATTCATTCAAAGAATTTATAAAAGCAATCAATTCATCTTGTGCTGAATACACAAAATTCATTTCTTTGTTAATATTAAAACCAGTTGGTTGCCAAGTGAAAGCCATATTTTTTTTTTTGATTTTTTTAAGAAAAGAAAACAAGAAAATTGAACAAGATATTTACAAACGCAAACTTAAACTACTAATACTCAATCAATTCCAACTAAACAGTGTGGGCACACAAGTCCTCGGCAATGACGCCAAAAACTTGGTAGGGAAAAATTATAACATAAAAGTCTGCAAGTGAACTGGCCGTATCAAATAATAAAGAGTGAATAAAGAATTATTCCCATGAGGAATTGGCAACCAAAGTTTAGTTAAGCGTGAATTTTACACCATCATTTAAGTTGAGCAACCCAGAGTCACTAATTGAATTCAAATGAGCAAAAAAAAAAAAATTAGAAAAAACGAACTACCACAATAATCAAATGAGCAACCCATAGTCACTAATCCCTTATTAGCTTCATAAACCTTGTTTTCACTAATTAATTAGTTTCAATCTCAATTTGTTAATCTAAAGTATTAATAGATGTAAATATCCCCCGATCACTTACACCCCTTTCTCAAGTTAGAATTGTTATTCCTAAAATAGTTACCTAAAAGGCAATAATTATTCAATTTCACCCTAACATGATCATATGGGTCCAATATGTATATTAATATCCTATTGGCAAATTAGAATAAATTATAATCCCACATTACTCAATCCTATTGTCCAATTAGGATCCCTCTCCCAAGGTTAATCTAAATTCCCCAAAATCATACTTAATGATGATCAAGCACAAAGTAGATAAAAAAATAAACAAAATTAAGCAACCAAAATTAATATTAAAACATAAATTATAAGGGGAAAAAATTTTAATCCACCTACAAGTTCATAGCTCCTCAAGGTTGCAAAACAAAATTAGCCACACATGGATTTAATCAATCTAATCCCAGCAACATCAAAAATAGATTCAAATTCCATGAGAAAAAGAAAGATGAATAAGATAGAAACACTCAATGGAGTCTTCTCAGCTTTGTCTCTCTCCCTTCTAGTTCTAGAGCTACTTTGGTCTCTTCTCTTCTCCATAGTCATCTCGTCCTCCCGTGGAGAAGAAGAATGAAATTCGAATGCCTTTCTCTCTCTCCTCAAGTAGCCTTCTTCCTTCTTTCCAATTCGTGGCTTTCTTGTGCTTTATGTTTCCCTTCTTTTTATTCCCAAAATCACTACTTCTGACAATCAAAAAGAAGAGGAAATAATAATAATAATAATAATAATAATAATAATAATTAGAAGTTTTCTAAAAAAAATAAAAGATATAGATGTTGTTGTTGTTATTATTATTTTCTCTTTTTTTTTTTTTTGAGAAACCTTCTAATTATTATTTTTTATTGCTTCTTTCCTTAGTTTAAAAAACTTCTATTTTAATTTGAAATCCCATAAATGATGTACTCAATTAATATCTCATAAAATCTCAAGAAAATTCATTTAGTTTAGTATTGATGACTTCTCAAATATATCAAAATATATCTCAAATTTTCTGAAAATGGGAAGTCATCAAACTCCTATACAGAAGGAAAGATCAAATACCCAAAATAACAGAGGAAGAAAAGCAGTGTAGAAGGGCACAGAAACAACACAAGATAACCCGGAAAAAAGAGCATCCATAAATCCAAGCCCATAACTTAGAAGAAAACCCCCCAAATAGCAGCCACAAAATTTACCAAGAAAGTCATAAAGCTATTGAAAGAACAAAAATATGTATTTTTCTATTTTTATTTTATCTATAATCATAAATTGCCTCTTACCTAGATTCAGAGGACTACAGGAGTTCCAACCTCAACATGGTGAGCCACCCAAGGTTGCAGGAAAGATCTAAGCTTGCGAGTGATGTTGGTAGAGAGCGGAGGAGCAAGAGAATGCTGGTGGTGGACTGGTGGTAGGGTGACAAGAGAGTGAAGGAGGAGGAGGCGGTGGAGGGTAGGATAGAAGATGAGAGAGAAAGAGAGTGAAGAGGAAGAAGATAGAGAGATGGAAAGTAAGAAGTGAGGGGTATTTTGGTAAAATACTTAAATTTCAAAAACCCAGATTCCTTCACAATCACCTTTTTGTCATTTTTCTTTGTTAACAGACCTTTTTGGATTTTTTTTTATTCAAATGGTATTTATATATCTTTTTTTCAAAAAAAAAAAAAACAAGGAAATATAAGAGAAAAATATAGAAGTAATTATATTATAAATAGCAAGGCCATTTTGTGATGCCTTTGAGAGTTTTGTTGGATAAAAAACTTAGCAAAAAAAAAAAGATTAATGTGCAACCAATACAATGAAGTTTTTTTTTTTCATGTACATCCAATGTCCTAAAATAAATTATGGTACACATAAAACCCTAAAGTCCTTTTCATACAATCTTGAACTTAACAATTTAGAGTATTTAGAGTGTTGGATACATTTGAAAAATACTTCAGGTGTTGGATCTATCAAAAAAATATACTCCCTCCGGTTCTAATTATAAGATAAAGTTGATTTTTTTGAAAAAATTAAGGAAGCCAATTAAATTACTTTAGAGTATTTATATTTATATTTTTTTCTCCAAACTAATGAATTTGACTAATAAACTAATATATAATCTAACGATACTAAAAATAAAAACACTCTAAAGTAATTTAATTGGCTTCCTTAATTTCTCCAAAAAAGTCAACTTTATCTTATAATTAGGACCGAAGGTAGTATTATGGTACTGGACGGACTTAAAAAAAATACCTTAAGATTGTCAATGCGTCACAAAATAATTTAGGACATCGAATACACTTAAAAAATTACTGAGCGTTGGATACATCATAACCTAAAAAAATGACCAAGCTTCGAGGGAAAGACGCTAATACTGGTAAGAAGGATAAGACGAGGACCGTGAAAGAGTGTATGAGAGATCATTTGGATTTTTTTTATTAGTTAAAATGAGGTTTTGACCACGTCCTAATCTCCTAACATGATTTTGAAGACACCTTTAATCTTATATATTTAATATATATTTTTAATTAAATCAAGATAAATTTTAAATTAAAAAGGTTAAAACATAAAAGTAGTTAAAAATACATATGTATTTTTTTGCCATAAAAAATATATGTATCAATTTGATAAGAAGCATGCACCACAATTAAATACCAAAGTTGTTTTGTTTGTTTGAAATGTTACTTACTTTATCTTAACCCATATATTAGTTAAAATCAATTTTGGAGTGATTAGTGTGTGTGTGTGTGCGCGTGTGAAATGGTAACTAAAATGAGTATATAACATAAGACGAAAGATTTTTTTTAATTAAATTAAAAATATATAAGATCAAAGTTTAATAAATATTTTCCGGCAAACAAGGTTTAACAAATATGCTAATGATTGAAATTTACAAAGAAAAAATAATTTGTGGACAAAAACCAAAAATTATTCGTATGTTAGGCATGCATGATGCGACTTGGTCAAAAGAACAAAATATTAATGTGCGAAAAGAACAAGGAATATATTTTGGGAAAATCCCTAATAAAGAATTTTAAAAATCTTAAAAAATAAAAAGGTATTTGGAATATTCATAATGTCATAAGGATGTTAGGCTTAAATTATCTTTTTGAAATTATAAGGAAATGACCAAATTCTCCTTAAATATATATTTTTTAAAAAAATTGCCCTAACGGTCGGTCATCGACATTGGTGACCACCCCCTGCCAGCGATTAGAGTTTCCAATGGTCGAGCTCCTGCAAGAATATTTTAGTGAGAATAAATATTCCTAAAGTGTCAAGGATGGGATTTGAACGCCCCACCACTTGGTTTGCAATCAACACCACCAATGCTTTTTAATATATATTGTGCAAGCAAATATAAATAAATAAGTTAATCCTTTAACTTTGATTCTAACTTATTCACAAATTTTATTATGAAATTCACAATATTTTGTTAGATTTAACCAATTTTCGTTTACCCAGTGAAAAAGTTTATACTATCAACTCATTCACAAATTTTGTTAAAGAATTCACAACATTTCATTAGGTTTTACCAATTTGTGTTTACCCAGTAAAAAAGTTTATATTATCAGTTTATTCAAAAATTTTGTTAAAGAATTTACAACACTTCATTAGGTTTTAATAAATAGGTTTTACCAATTTGCATTTACCCAATAAAAAAATTTAGGGTTAAAGTGCAAAAATACCCATGAGCTTTTCTCAAAAATGCATTCAACATCATAAACTTTTTTTAGGTGCAAAAATACCCATGAACTTCTCAAAATGGGGCAAAAATGTCAAACTGTTAATTGGTACAAACGTCCGTTTTGTGGGACCCATAATATTATTTTTTGAGGTGTAAAAATACCCATGAACTTTTCTAAAAAGTGCACCCAACACTATAAAATTTTTTCTGGGTGTAAAAAGTGCCCATGAACTTTTCAAAAGTTTATAGTGTTGAGTGCTCTTTTTAGAAAAGTTCATGGGTATTTTTGCACTTCAAAAAATAATATTGTGGGTCCCACAAAATGGATGTTTGTACCAATTAACGGTTTGACATTTTTGCCCCATTTTGAGAAGTTCATGGGTATTTTTGCACCTAAAAACAGTTTATGGTGTTGGGTGCACTTTTAAGAAAAGTTTATGGATATTTTTACATCTTAACCCAAAAATTTACACTATCAGCTCATTCACAAATTTTATTAAGGAATTCATAATATTTCATTAGGTTTTAACATCTTCAGTTCATCCAGTAAAATATATTCTTTTAAAAAATATATTTAAGAGCAATTTGGTCATTTCCTTGTAATTTTAAAAAAGACAATTTAAGCCTAATATTTTCCTGGAATTATTTTCAAAACATCTTTTTGTCTTTTAGGATTTTTAAAGTTATTTGTTAAGGATTTTCTCATATATATATATATATATATATATATATATATATATATATTGACTTGGAAGACATGGAATATATCATTCCTAGTCCTCAGGATTTTACCTGAAAATATTACTTTGGGTGACTACAAGTAACAAAAATTTAACAAACAAAATATCATTTGACTCAAGCATATCATATTTGATAAGTGAAACTAAAATTTTTATTTAAACATGGATATGCATTTTATATATATAATCATAATATGGTATATCTTATATAATAAATTGTAAAAATATGGTATATCGAATTGTGAAGGCCAAGCAAGTTTACGGAGAGATACTTGCGCATCATTTGCTAACAAGGTGAATATATGGGCAATAAAATTTGAACTAGCGACTTTATGAGTCAATTTCTTATTAGTTAGGCTAGTTTTTTATGGAAGAAATATATGATGTATGATCAATTAATTTTCTTTAAGGGCTCATTTGGCATGAGGGGAGGGGAGGGAAAGTGAGCAGAGGGAAAAGTTTTTTGAGTTAGATTTAAAAAAAATGAGAGAAGTGGGGTATAAAGTTTTTAATTAAGTTTTCTTACTCTTTTATCTTGCATATTCTCTATATTAAAATTTTATAACCCCAATTATCTAATTTTCTTAAATTCAAATCATAAAAATTTTCTCTCCCCTCCCCTCCCCTCCAAATCCCTCACATCAAACAGACCCTAAAATTTTGTGGTTCCAAATAATTTTATTGCTAGGGTCAAGCATTAATTTACTAAAATACATTTTTGCGCTTAAGTGTTTTTAGTCTATATTTAGGGTTTATAGTTTAGATTTTTTAACTGCAGTTTATACTTTAGTTTCAAGGTCTAAGATATTTTATACTTCCTTCGGTCTTTAATATAAGACACATTTAACTAATTTGATTAAATTAAAAAAGTTAATTAAGTTAGTTAATATGATATGTATTTTTAAAAACATCATAGTTTACTCATTAATTTCTTCATTCCTTTTCCTCATTGATTATTATTGAGGAAGTATCAATAGAAGTAAATTAAAAAAAGATTGACAAATATAAAAAACATGTATTATGTTTAGAATCAAAATCAACTCTCAAAATATGCCATATATTAAGGACTAAAGGGAGTATTGTTTATAGTTTTTATATTGCCAGTTATATTATTTATGGTTATATACAATCAATGTGTTTGTAAATGTTGGGTACATGCCCTTCTCCTTAGATATGGAAATAGGCTAGACTCGACCCTGCTTTGACCTAATAGACTTGAGCCAGTAATGGAGACATAAGCCTGAGCTTAGACGTGAGCCTATATGCAAGTCCTTTTTTAGGCTTGGGCTTGAAACCTTTTTAAAGATTTACTTAGAATGTAGGTTAAGGTCTTAAGTAGACTTTAAGCCTATTAGAATCTATATTAAATTAAAATAAAACTTGATTTGATTACAAATTATTATATAACAAAATTACATAATATATATATATATATATATATATATATATATATAAAATTAAGCAGACTAAACCTATAGGTTTGTAGGATATACCTTTAAAGAAAATGTCTGACATATTAAACAAGCAAGCCTTTAAATAGATATAAGAGTTAAGGTGTAAATTTATTAACGAAGTTTTGTTCAAGGAGCGTCTGGCATAAATATCTTTTAGAAGGGATAAAAATACTAATGAACAATTAAAAAGGGGCATCCACCACAAAAACCATTAATCCGTACTAACGGCGTTAAATTATAAGAGAAGAAAACCCCTAACGGCGTTAGTACGGATTTAACGATTTTTATGGTGGATGCCCCTTTTTAATTATTTATTGGTATTTTTGCCCCTTCTTAATTATTCATTGGTATTTTTGCCCCTTCTTAATTATTCATTGGTATTTTTACCCCTTCTAAAAGATATTTGTGTCAGACGCTCCTCGGATAAAACTTTATTGATAACTATACACCTTATATAAAACCTATCTTCTTTATTAAATAGGTGAGGCTTTACCAGGCTCTAACAAAGCTAGGCCAAAGGCTTGACTTATTTTCACTACCAATCCTCCTCCTCCTTTCATTTGTATGATTTTTTATAAATTTAAATAATAATATATTTGCTCAAATTACTTGTTTATGTGTGTGTATAAATATATTTGTAAGACGTTGGTATCGAATTTGTGCCAGAATTAGTTAAGTTATTTTTTTAACAAAAAGAAAACTATCTTGCAAGTATCTATATTTTTCATCAATTTTTAATCTGATACCTGCATATTTTTTTAATTAAGTAAAATCCTTTTAATTTTGCTTTGTTAGCACGGTTAAGTTAACCCCTATAACATTCTCTATTAGCACTGTTAAGTTCTATACAAGAGCAAACTATGCTAATAGAGCAAAATTAAAAATTTAATTAAGAGAGAAAAAATACATATGTTCTAAATTAAAAATTATTGAAAAGTATGTATAGGTACCTGCAATATAATCTTGGGAAAATTGTGAAAAAATTTCTCATTGGTAATTTATTTGTTAAATGGGACCTTCGCGTGCAAATTATCTTCCGCGTGTGCAGAATATATTTCCTGGTGCTCAGATGATCTACCCTATGTGCAAAATTCTTCCCCATACATGTGCAAAAATCTTTCCCAATGTGCACAAAATCTTCCCTCCGTGTGCAGATATCTTCTCAGGTTCCATTTGACAATTAAATTGTCAATGGGGTCTTTTTTCACAATTCTCCCTATAATCTTCCCTTGTAAAAATGTGCGCTAATTTCTGTAGAGCTTGTTTTGGTTGGAGGGGAGGGGATGGAAGAGAAGAAAAAATGAACCCATAACTACATTTGGTTTAAAATTTTAGAAGGGAGGGGACTCCAAAGTTTCTATCCCCTCCCCTTTAACATCCTTATTTTGGCTTCTCTTTAAATTTGAGGGTTTTGAAGGGGAGCTAAAATTATTGACTAATTTACCCTTATCATCTTTATCATATTACCCCTCAATCATTCACCCCGCATGGCCAGATCCGTGCTTGCATTCCCGATCTTCCTGCCGCAACTTCCATGATCTCTATGTGTGTGCCCTCGATGCCGGATCTTGTCCCCGCAAGGATGCCCAATCTTCCCAGTCGCAACTTCCTTGCTAAGCGTTTTTGTTCTCTGCGTGTACCCTCGTCGTTCTATGTTTCATGGTTCAGATGTCCCATCTGCATTCCAGATCTTCCACAATCTTCAAACTAAGCTCTGATTTGGTGGTTTTGTATATCTACAAAATTGGTTGAAGCCATTTTTTTACCTGAGGTTAAGCCATTCGAACTTCGAAGACATTCTTCTTTTTAGTTTTGAATAATTCATTTGCTCTTATTTATGAATCATTTGTTGGATGTTTGCCGCGAAGTCACAAGTTGCAACTACTCCCTCTTATTTTTATTATAAGACACCGGCTATTAATTCTCATAAATCAATAAAAATAGTTAAAAGCATTAAAGTTATTCTAAACTTCAATTAACTTTCAATATTATCCTTACTAATTACACTGAACTCAAATATCTATTAATTGTTATTCTCTCCCACTATCCTTATTAAATATGTGCATACATAGAAAAATAAATTAAATACTCCTTAGAAACTTACAAGTGTCTTATAAAAAGGACTAAAAGCACTTGATAATTGGTGCTTTATAATAAGGACCAAAAGAAATAGATAGCTAGAGGCAAGAGAAAAGAACACCACCAAAAAGCTAAATTTTTATTAGTTTGATTTTTTTAAAAACATATTATTGTATTGATTAGAGATTTAAGAAAATATTATTATATCATTGCTTTTATGCACAATAAAACTTTGGGATGAGGATGAATTTCCATAATTATGCAATTTAAATTAAGTTGTCTATTAATTTATATAACATAAAAATTAAATAAAAAATATAAATTAATATATAATGATAAAATAGTAAATTAGTAACTATTTCCCCTCCCTTTCTCTCTTGAACCAAATAAAGGATTATTAAAAACCCTTCCGCTTTCTTCCTTTCTAACCAAATTAGACAAGGTAACTCTATTTCCTTTCCTTCCATCCCCTCCCTTCAAACTAAACAGAAAGTACCCTTTTTACATTTGATATTACTCCCTTGATGAAAACACTCTTGATGTGTAATTAATAGAGAGAGTTTAAAAAAATTATAACCTTAACAGACAAGTATGGATTAAAGTCTTATATTTAGGACATGATTTTTTTTTTTTTGATGAATACGATTTATGGAAGGGAAAGGAAAAAGGGAAATTCCCAAAAAGAGAATTTTGAAATTACAAAATTTTAAATCAGGTTTTTTATCAAGATTTTATAAAAAAAAATATCGAAATTTGATAATCAATTCTCAATTTATTTTTTAAAAAATACCTGATTTAGAATTTTATAATTTTAAAGTTTATTTTTTAGGCCCAAAAAATGCACATTTTCCACCACGCTCGTCTTCCGGGGGAACTAATTTTACTTTTAAACATGCGTGGAAGAATGGCTCCCTTTCATCCTTGCTGGCACATATTTTCCTGCATGACAGGAGACCAAATTATCCCTATCTATTGAAGAAAATTACCTACCACGTCATCAGTTATCGAAGCCAATTTTTGTTACAAAATAATAAATTATGAATAGAGAGACCAATATATAATTGGGGAAATTATAAAAACTTGATAAAAAAGAAAAAAAAATCCACAAGAACATAATTAAAAATGAAGTGATATTATGATTGGTTTAATATTTTCAACATTTAAAATAATACTTTTATATTTATTTCGGTTTAATTGATTCATTTTTTGCCTTCAGTTTTGTCACATCCTCATCTTATTTTCATCTATTTCAGAGTATTTATGGAAAACGATACACAGTTCAGTGGGCAACACAGGAATAGCATAAACATACTGATATTATTTGCACGATTACGGAAATTCCCCATAAGGGTTTGTACTTGATAATTACAAATAACGTAGCCTCACAGCCTTACGTGGGTGTCTAAGTCTATCCCAATGAAACGGAGACATCTTCCAATCTTCGTTCCACCACTGCAATCCCCTCGTACGATTCTCTTCTCTGTTCTCAGCATACGTTTTGTCTTCTCCTATCTAAATTGTTGGTAGGGGAGGGTGAGATTCTGGGGAATCTCAGTAGGAAAGCAATACCAATATGCATACAAGATAAGTGCCTAATGCATGACGTGCTTGTATTACGTAACTCATGCTCACACAATGACATATCTGCGTGTTCAATGTTTCAATCAACATACGTATGGCCATAGCATAAACAGAAACAGAGCTTCAATTATTTATATATGTTTCACATAATCAAGCAAAGCAGTAACATGCATCAATATACCAGCACAAATATCAAATACATGCAGGAGAGGTAAGTTCTCTACCTTAATCGCCCTTCCCTGATCTTCGAATAACATGCCTCGATTTGCGTGCCAATCCCTCGGGCTCTCTACTCGGTCCTAGAACGTCAAATGTACAGTTTAGACACTTCCATAGTGTTTCTGGTGGTTATATTAGTCTATGGTGAAATTTTACCAAAATGCTCCCGGGACCCCGGCCCCGCCGTACCCGGCCCGATGGCATGTTTTCCCAAAATTTTGACTAAGGCTATTCTGACTTATTTTCGCCCAAGGAATCCATTTCCAGGCTCAAAATCACCAAATTCAGTGTCAAATTATGAAAATATCCTTAACAGCCCCAATTTAGGGATTTCAGTGGCGTTTTCGTAATTATGCTTTTTCGGCCTCTATCGAAAAAGTGCCCAACTGTAACCCCACCTATTTTTGCCCACTGAATCCAATGGAACCATTTATTTCATGAAAATCCAACTCCTTACCTCATATCTGTACTGGCCGAAATATTAGTCAAAAATTAGAAAAAGGGAGTTTTGTGTTTTAGCTTCTAAAACTTGTACTTTTCCACTTCTAATCCTTTATTAACTTAAATAAAAATTTCTTAATCATGATTCAAAGAAATTTGGGTAGCATAACCCCTTAGGGTTATAGTTTTCCAAATTTACAAACTTGACAAAAATAACTAAAACCAAACACAAACCTCAACAACAACACCATACTAGTTTAGATCTAAGGTTTGTGAAGTTACATTTTGAGATCTTGAATCCTCTCTCTCTAGGAATCTCCTCTCTCTCTCTCTCTTCTTGAGCTAAGAATGGTGTCTTCAAGATCATGGATGCATGAAGAATCATGGTTTAGAGAAGGATCTAAGACAAAATCATAAGAAAAGCCTAAGAAATCACTCTTACCTTAAACTTCTTCTTCTTCCTTCTCTCTAGAACTTGAGAGCTCTCCCTCTCTCTCTCTTCTCTTCTCTTCTTGTGTTGGATGAAAATGAGGAAGGAGAAAATGTGTGTATGAAGGGGAAGGGAAGATGTTTTATTAACTTAGTCATCTTTCTTCCTAGCCTTAGATCTAATCAAGGGTTGACATTTCAACACCTATCATGCACACCATCTCTCCAACCATACCTCCCACCATACCTTCTTACTTTATGCCATACCCCTTCATCATGCCTTCTACTTTATGCCATACTCCTTCATCATTTAGTTTCAATTGAATTGGGACTAGATTCCCTTCTACAAACCATCCCCCTTCTCTTTACTCTAACCAAACCCATTTCTTCTCTCAAATTTCACAATTCTTGATTTATTCCATAAAAAATAATCCACTTATGCATTTTCCTTTATTTTCCTTGATTAATTGAGATTAACTCCAATTAATTGGGAAAATAATTAATCTTGGACTAAATTGGCTAAATTATGATTTTACTATCACCTTTATAATTTAATTCCTTTCTTGAATCAATTTTCCTATTTTCTTATGAACCCGAATATTTCAAAATTCATAAGATCCAAATTTCATAAATATTCACCATTTTATTGAATTATTCAAATAATTACAATATATTTTTGGTGAATAAAATTTGGGATGTTACAAGTTTAATTTGATTCATTACAGATTAGCATTACGTTAAGAGGTGTTTTGGGTTATTTGTATGCATAAGCATTTTGTCTACCAAACAGGCCTCTTGTATAATTGTGCTATGTATGCTTTAACACCTTTGCCTACTAGAGGCTCAAGAGAAAATGATGAATTTCACAAAAACAAGAATAAATTAAAAATGATGTGAATCAACTGGATCAGTTTGGGAAGGTTTTATTATTGTTAAATAAGGCATTTGGATCTAATGCATCAATTGTAGTTTTTTTTTTTTTTTGCAATTATTGTTAAATAAAATATGTAAGAAGGTTTAATTATTAAAGAAAAAGTGAATAAAATAAATTATTTAAAAAAATACTCATAAAAAAAATGCATTAAATTGAAATTCAACTCAAAGATGAATGATATGGCCAATCAAACTTCATAAGCAATGTTTAGTCAGAGATAATTTCAAAGAGTGTTGTCATAAGCTTGATAATCTTGCTCTATTGATTGCAGTTTTTAGATCTATGTTTTTGGATTTTGTAGATTGTCATTGTGATAATGTTTCACTTTGTTGAAAAAGGAGTTAAAGTCAGCTGAGTTTTTTTTGGTAATTAGAGATTAATTGTTAGACTCATTGATTAGTTTATGCGTTGATGGTAAAAAAAATTTTAGAATGGGATTGAGGAACCATCACCAACTCTCCGTTTCAGATTATAAGGATAAGCAAAATCCTTTCTCTTTCATTTATTCTTTAGATTTTGGGGAATTCTTAGCTTAGTATATATATTCGTTCTTTTTGACAAGAACAAAGATATGTATCGGCACATATCTTATCTGAATTGTCTAATATGTTTTGATTAGTTTTTGTAGAATTGATATTGAAAAAAAATTGATTTTGACAAATAAATTGAGTAAAATAGGTTTTTTGAAAAAATTGATATTAATAATTAAAAATATTTGTGTCATTGTTATCAAAACCATGTTTTAATGTGTAAATTACTTAAAGGATATGACTATGTTGTCCTTCCCACAATCATTATTTTTCTCAAAAGTTGATCACCGTAACTTCATGAAAATCATGGTTTGGGCTTATGAAACCATGGTTCTAGGCTTGCAGCATTATGATTTATGATCAATTTTGGATCTTGGTGTTTGGGTAAGTGCCCATCACAACCAACGTTTTGCAAAAAACAAAAGTGCTCTTTTTTTGCTTGGGATCCAAATAGGCAAATACCAGCATAAATTTGGACAGTCTAGATTCTCCTTTTTTATATAATATTTTATTTTGGATATTACAAAATATGAAATAATGTCAACCTTGTAATTATAACTTCCAAAATCAATAATATTTTACTTGGAAAATTATAATAATAATTAATTAGTCCATCGAGTCTAAATGAATCATGATGATTAGCTCTTATTCAATGGTTGGAAGCTATCTTAGCAAACTTTTACTTTTTTTATTTTTTATATTATGACGTGGTATCCAGTTCGGGGTTTGTAGATTCCTCTTTTAACATAAGTGTCTCCTTTAAGACTTGAACTCGATACCTGAGAAGCAAACTTTTACTTTCAAGTAATGTTTTAAAAGCTGGACCAGACGTCGAACCGGAGAGGCTATCAAGTCATGGGTCGTATGGTCGGACCGATAACATAATAATTAAATAAAAATAATATTATACGTATATATAATTATATAAATATAAAAAAATATAAAATTTTAACATTACTTAAAAATAAAAACACATACAAAAGCTTATATGTATCATCTTTCCTATATCCCAAGTTCTAATACATTGAGATTATTAAAAATAACACAATAATATGTCAATAATACCCAAGGTATTAAAACTCGGACCGGGTATTGAACTGGTCGAGGTACTGGGTTAAGGGTCAGTAGGTCAAATCGGGGCCAAACCGAAGCTAAACTGGGATCAAACCGGTGAGTAATTAAAGATTTTAGACTTATAGTATGAAATTCTAAAGGAAAACGTTAAAAAATTTTTTTTGAAAATTGGGACCTGGACCAGACCGGTCTACTGACAGGTTCGGCGGGTTCCGAGCCGGACCGGCACGTTCGGTCCAATCCGGGTCTAAGAACCCTGATAATACCAATAAACGGTTCCCGGTTCAACCCTGGTTTCCGGCCCAATAGCCAGCTTGAAGAGGCCTGAAACAGTCCAAATGGTGAAACGGTTGAACCATGTTGAACGAGCCTAAATCCTCCCGGGCACCGATCCGACCATCCGGTTCGGTCTGGTCTTCACAGTTTCAAGCAAACCTTTAACAAATATTTTGACATGGTAAAAAAAAACACAATACTTTTGACATTTAAACCGATCACCTTTTTTTTGTTTATTTTCTTTGCTTTCACAAGCCTATCAAAGTTCAACTTATCAGAAGCAAGCTGGTATTTTGCCATCATTCAATAAATTAAATTTCAACAGTGCTGTGTAACTTTCCTCTGTTTTTCTGATCGTTGCTTCTCAACGGTTGTTGGATTCTGATGTTGTTTCACCGTGGATTGACATCAATCTGATGCAACGTCTTTCATTCCGACGCTGCTCTTCCATTTTCGACGCCGATCTGAGCTTGCTTCTCCCGTTTTCAGCGCTGATCTGTGCTGAACTTAAGTTGCGTCGATCTGAGCTTGCTGAATGGAAGTTGCGTCGATCTGAGCTTGCTTTTCGTTGATCCGAACAGCTGCCTGGTAGCGTCGATGTGCTCTGCTGCAGTATGTTCAAATTGCCATTTCCAGGTGCTTTGTGTTGCTTAGCTTTGTCTGTTCGAATTGATCTGGTGCTGCTGTTTTTTTTTCTGGTTTGAGGAGGGAAAAAAACAAAGAGAGAGAGTGAGTAGAGATAAAAGTAAAGAAAAGTAAAATTATTTGTTGTATGCTCAAGAGATGAACGAGCGGGAGAGAGAATGTAGTCCCGTGAGAATGGTTTTGGCGCCAATGCTGGAGGAGAGGGAGGCCTTGGAGCATAGTAGGAAGAAAATTCGTGATGATGATGAAGAGTTCACAAATAAGCAATCCTTAGTCCCACGGGTTGAGGACTGGATGAGTGACAATAATATTGTCCGGGAAAATACCATACCTGAAGCACCTAAACGGTCATACAAGGATGCATGTGTGGAGGATCAGACGCAAAATGATTATTCAGATGACGAAGAAGAATGGTGGAGAGGGGACGAATGGAAGTCTAGGATTGAAGTGGAAATGACGAAGAATGGACCAAACATAATTGTGTCTCCGGAGTTTAGAAAGAAGCTAGCGCGGAAATGGTCGACATTGTTGTTTGTTAGACTCCTTGGCAGGATGGTGCGGGAGGATCAATTGGGTCGCAAACTGCAATAGCTGTAGGGACATAGAGGCCAGGTTGAAACTATTGAGATAGGATCCGGGTATTTTTTGGTTCGTATGAGCAATAAGGAGGACTATGATTTTGCATTAACAGGAGGCCCTTGGTTATATATGGATCACTACTTAGCAGTGCAATCGTGGAAGTCAGAGTTTGATCCTGACTCTAGTGAGGTTTCCAAAATCGCAGCGTGGGTGAGAATTCCTAAATTCCCAGTTGATTTCTATGATAAGGGTATTTTATATGTCGTGGGCAAGGTATTAAAACCCGGACCGGGTATTGAACCGGTCGGGTATTGGGTTAAGGGTCAGTGGGTCAAACCGGGGCCAAACCAGAGCTAAACCGGGATCAAACCGGTGAGTAATTAAAGATTTTAGACTTATAGTATGAAATTCTAAAGGAAAAAGTTAAATTTTTTTTTTGAAAATTAGGACCTGGACCGGACCAGATTCGGCGTGTTCCGGGCCAGACCGGCCTGTTCGGTCCGGGTCTGAGAACCTTGGTCGTGGGTAACCAAATTGGAAGGGTTCTAAAACTGGATACAAACACCCTTCGGAAAACCAAAGGTCGTTTTGCCTGTATATGTGTTGAGGTCGATCTGAGTGCGCCTTTACTTCCATCATTGATGATTAATGGGAAAGAGAAGAAGATTGTTTATAAGGGTTTGCATTTGATTTGCTTCTCATGTGGACGGTACGGCCACGACACGGCGCATTGCCTTAATAATCAAGCGACAAGCACGTTAAAGTCGCCATGCATGTCGAACCCGTCGGCTTCCACAGATACAACACAAGAGCCTACATACTCTGAGACCGCTTCCAGGATGTATGGGGAGTGGATGGTCGCACCGAGTCATAGAAGGGGATAATGGATCTCGAACACAGGGAATAGTAATCATGGGCGTGAGTATAGGAGTGATTTACATTCTCGAAATACGGGAGGAGGATCATGTTTTGAGGCTCTTAATGTTGAAGATATGAGAATTAATGATGGAGTTATAATGATAGTGCAAATCAAGGCAAGAATCGTGTCAGTTCAAAGCCAGGAGAAAGATCGCGTGAATCAAAAGGGAACTCTGGTCATCTAATTGAAATAAGTAAAGGGAGTAAAGGGAATAAGCGATCGGATAATCTGAATATAGGAAAAAAAGAGAGAATTTGTGAGAATCCGAATAGTGTTGGCCAATTGAAGACGTTGAATAAAACACGTGCGACACAGACAACAAAGAAGAAAGGGATTGAGGAGGGAGCTTCCCACGGATCTTTGAGTATGGGCTCGAAAATGCAGTAAACAAGAACTCAAGTGGAATCTCATTTGTTTAACTCTCACATGTTAACTCATAAAGCTGAATCGTCGTATAATTCAAGTGGGGAGGCTGGGTTAAGAATTAAAAAAAATATTATTCAAATAGACCCTAATTCCACTACTATCCGCCTAGAAGCCACTGATCCTCTTGACCAAGGTGCAGAACAAGGGGTGAATTTTGCAAGTCCAATTAATCCACTAGGGACTATTGATGATGTGGTGATGAATGGTGTTGTCGAGGTGTAGGAGGGACATATGTCTCAATAATGACTGATTTCGTTGTGCTCTTCTTCATATTTATCAATTTTTTTTATGATTATTATGACTTGGAATACTCAGGGTGCCGATGGTGCCTCTTTTACCATATTACTTAGTGATGTTGTTGTCAGACATGGGGTTAATTTCTTTGCTTTGTTAGAGCCCAGACAGCAGGGGATGAAAGCTAAGCTCATTGCAAGGAAATTGGGATGGACGAATATGCACATTATAGAAGCTCGGGGATTTAGTGGAGGTATATGGTTATTCTGGGATTCTACGTTTCATTTTTCTGTGACTTGTTATAGTGATCAATTTGTTCATGGAATGGTTAATAAAGGCACAAGTGTAGAATGGTCTCTTACTGTGGTCTATGGGAATCTAAATATGGTTATTAGATGACAACTTTGGCCCACTCTTGAGGGTATTCAACAATCAATTGCTGGAGGCTGGGTGGTAATTAGAGATTTCAATGTTGTTTCATGTCCTGAAGAATGCTGGAGTAAGAAACACAGGGAGAATACAGGTATTGTTAAGTCCTTTCGTAATTGGTTATTGGGTAGTGAGTTACTTGATATTGGCTTTAGCTGACCTTAATTTACATGGGGCAATTTGAGTACCCAAAGCAGAATTGATAGGACCTTGGTCAATAACTGTTGGTTTACAGAGAATCCTAATGCAACTATGACACACCTGCCAAAATATAAGTCCGATCATTGTCCGGTGCTTCTGGAGACTGAATCTCATGTTCTTACTGTAAAGAATCGAAGGCCTTTAATATTCTTTGCCCCCTGGGTTATGCATGAAGATTTCAAGAAGTTTGTGTAGTGTCACTGGGGGTTGGGGGACGACTGGTGCAGATCCATAGATCGGTTCACGGAGGATTTGAGGCTATGGAATAAGGAGGTTTTCAGTAACATCTTCTATATAAAAGAAAGTTTATATCGACGATTAGATGGGATTAATGCAAAGATAGCTTCGGTTGGTATCTCCGAGTCTCTTGAAAAGTTACAAGGGGAGCTATGGGGCGAGCTGGAGAAACCTTGACACGGGAAGAAGTCATGTGGCTACAATACTCTCATGTTAACTGGTATGTGGATGGGGATCGAAACACCAAATATTTTCATTCAGTGGCTAACAGCAGGTGAAGAAGGAATAAAATTGAGGCTTTAAAGCTTGACACTGGGGAGTGGACATATGATACGGCTGAAATTATGAAAATGGGAAGTTAATTCTTTGAAAATTTATATACGGAGACCCAGATATATAGTGGATCTTTGGTTTTTGGATGCACTTATCCTATTATTGATGACGTTAATATGCGTACTCTGGGGAGATCGATTGAAGATCACGAGATTAGACGAGCTTTGTTTGATATGGGGCCTCTGAAAGCACCAGGACTAGACGGTTTCAACCCGTTATTTTATCAGAGCCGATGGGAAACGGTGGGACCATCAGTGATTGATTTAGTTAAAAAAGTCTTTAATGATCCTATGTGGATACGACAAATCAATGCCACTCAAATTGTACTCATACCAAAGGTGGAACATCCTGAGACGATTAAAGATTTCCGTCCTATAAGTCTTTGCAATGTTGTGTACAAAATAGTTACGAAAGTTATATCAAATAGACTCAAGGCAGTCATGCCTTTAGTGATAGCCCCAAAGCAGTACAGTTTTGTGAAAGGACGCCAGAGCTCGGACAATATTATCCTAGTTCAGGAGATCATTCACCCTATGAAGTCCTTAAAGAGAAAAAAGGGTTTTATGGCCATTAAGATCGATTTGGAGAAAGCTTATGATCGGGTCCGACGGAGTTTTATTTCTGAATGATTAAAAGAGCTCAAGATCCCTGACTATCTTCTTAGAGTTATTCAAGCTTGCATCTCAACGTCTCAAATGCAACTGATTTGGAACGGAAAAGCTACTAATATGTTTTGCCCTTCCCGTGGAGTTCGACAGGGTGACCCAATATCGCCCTATCTTTTTGTTATTATGATGGAAAGGTTGGGGCATCTCATCCAAATAGCAGTAGATGAGGGTGACTGGAAACCTTTTAGGCTCTCCAAAAGAGGTACTCATGTCTCTCATATTTTTTTTGCTGATGATCTCATTTTGTTTGCAGAAGCAGATCTTGATCATGCAGGGGTTGTGAAGGCCATCTTGGATGACTTCTGCGACATTTTGGGCCAGAAAGTGAATGCTAGAAAGTCAAGAATTTATTTCTCAAGAAATGTGAATCACATCAGGTGTAAAAAAATCAGTGAGTTTTTGAATTTTACTCCGACGTCGAATTTGGGTAAATACCTGGGAATGCCTATGTTACATGAACGGAGCTCAAAGGCAACGTATAATTTCCTCCTGAATAAGATGGATGCTCGTCTGGCGAATTGGAAGTCCAACATGCTATCCATGGCAGCCAGGCATACTCTAATGTCCTCTGTAATGTCGGCTATGCCATCTTATGCTATGCAAACAGTGCCTCTACTTTTGGGAACGTGTGATGAAATTGACAAACGATGTCGTAACTTCCTCTGGGGTAGTAGCTCAATTAGTAGAAAACCGCATCTAGTCTCCTGGGATTTGGTGTGTGCACGTAAAGAAAATGGAGGCCTTGGTCTCAGGAAGGCTCGTTACCAGAACTAGGCTTTCATGATGAAGCTTGGATGGAATATGATTAATAGACAAGACTCGCTATGGGTCAAGTTTTTGCTTGAAAAGTATAAAGTAGGCAATGATATTATTCCTAAAATTGAAAAGCGTCAGTCGGAGTCAAGTACATGGAGGGGTATTCGTAACAATTGGGAGAAGGTCAATGATAGTATAACATGGAGAGTAGCAAATAGAGAGAATATTTCTTTCTGGAACAATGTGTGGGTGCCACATTTGGATAGGCTTCAGAGTTTAGTAACCCAAGCATTGCCTAGAGATGTTACTAAATGGAGAGTAACTGACTGCATCACTCCCTCCGGACAATGGGATATGAGCAAGTTTGATCACCTACTCTCAGGACATGTATGTACCGCTATCAGACGGGTTAATATCCGTCAGCTAAATGGGGAGGATTTTCCAGCATGGAGATGGTCTTCTGATGGAAGTTTTTCCCTTAGCTCTGCTTACAAATATATTGTGGGTAACCCACAGGCTCACACTAAATACCGATGGAAATGTGTTTGGAAAATGAAGGTTCTTCAAAGGTACCGTACTTTCTTGTGGCTGTGTTTTCATGGTCGTTTAATGATGAACATGGAACGGTTCCATCGTGGTTGTCATCCTACGGGTACTTGTGAAGTATGCCATAATGCACGTGAGTCAATACTCCACGATCTACGGGATTGCCCGACCATTTCTGAATTTTGGAATAGTTTCTTATCGCTGGGTTTGCGGGATCTATTTTTTGGCATCTTGGATAGAAATGACTGGCTTGCATGGTGTATGGAGAGAAAGGATGTTGTACAGGGTTTTGAGTTTCGTCTTTGGTTTACCGTCTTATGCCGATATATCTAGTTGGCTCGAAATGACCGATGTTTTAACAACAACTCTTGGAGTAGAAATGTCATTTTAGCCCGTGCTCGTGCATGCTTAGCATGAGGTAATACAAGCCTGTGTAGAAACCATAATGAGAAAGAGAGTTGTACACATTGGAAACCACCTTCGCCTGGGTGGGTGAAGATTAATACTGATGGATCCAGGAGTGACAACTTAAGGATGTGCACTTGTGGTGGTGTACTGCGAGATCACAATGGTGAGTTTTTGCTGGGGTACATGTATCGAATTGGCCAAGGGACGGTGGTCTCTGCTGAAGCTTGGGGTGTATTGTGGGGTCTTAAAATTGCCTGGGATAGAGGATACAGACAAATCCTAATTGAGAGTGATTGTAGTGAAGTCATGGAACTTATTCAAGTAACGGTGTCTCAAGAACACTCAGATTTTCAACTTATCATAGAGATCCGCACGATGATGGCTCATGACTGGGAAGTCGGAATGTTACATTGTAATCGAGATGTTAACACAGTTGCAGACGCCATGGCAAAGGAAGCTTGGAAGATGGCGTTGGATCTCCATATCACTGAATTGCCTCCAGTAGTTATTATGAGCTTATTACTTACTGATAAAAATAGGTCGAGATCGTAGGTTGACTCAGGAGGATAGCTTCTGAGGCGTTTGTAGTTTTCCTTGTACTATCAAAAAAAAAAGTTCAACTTATCACTTGTACACGTTAACATACCATTTGATTTATTTGTCGAATCAAACAATTTATGATAATATTCTTTAATTTTTTTTTTTTGGTAGTAATCCCCTCAAACTTTATACTATGGCTAAGATAACCTTTCTAAATTTTGAGGTAAGGAACAAATAAACCATCTATCATGTAAACTCTTTGTCATGTTGCATTCCATTACTAAAAAAATAAATTAATTAATGGTAAGAAGGTTATCAATACACACGTAAAATTGAGAGAAAGTCATCGTCATCTACACATAGAGCCGGGAAAACGGGCCAAGCCCGTCGGGCCGGCCCTTTTAGGCCCTGGCCCTTCAAGGGCCGGGCTTGTAAATTGTAGCTTCAAAAGGAAGTCGGGTCTAAAAGGGCCGGCCCTGTAGGGCCTCGGGCTTAAAAGGGCCGGCCCTTTAGGCCCGTTTATTTTTTATTTTTTTTACTTGGAAAGGAATCATGTTACATTTTTTAATTACCTTATTGAATCTATATGTCACTCTGTTCTCATATTGTATAGAGTATGATTTTTGGGTATATTGTTTTGTTTAATTGAATCATATTATGATTTTTGAGTATATTATTCTGCCTATTTAGACTAAAATCATATTATATACTATTCTGCTTGATAGAGTATGATTTTTGATGGAGGTTGTGATTATTTGACTACTTGAACCTACTGCTCAAAGTAAAACACAATCAAATGTCCTTGAAATTGATGATAGTGGCGAAGAAGGTGAAAATGATAGTCGTCATACTCATATTGTTTAGAGGTTAGAGTATTTACCTTTGATTATACATTAGTAACTGTGTTTGTTTGTTGCAAGAGATGTGTTATTTAAACCTTAATGTTGACAACATTTATGCATTAAATTAGAACCTTAATCGTTGTTATTTACTAATTATATCTCTCTGGGGAAAATACGCAGGAAAAATAGTTAAATATTGTGAAAAGGATTTCCCGGCCCTGGCCCTGATGCTCTCGGGCCGGGCCTTGAAAAACTGCAATTTTCCTAACCCCGAGCCCTTTAGGGCCGGCCCTGATTCCCAGCTCTATCACTACACATGATTCAAAATTTGGGAGTTATATTATAATTTAACCTATTTTTAAATAGAAACATGATAAAGTAAACTGAACATCGTATAATTAAATATATTACTGAATTTCACTCACGTGATATTTTTATCAAAGAGCCTATACTACAAACCCTTACTAGTTTTGCAAAAATTTGATCCACTTTCATTTTGTTTCACTATGTAGGCTGGTCTGGAAGATTTAAATGTAGAAACTTTCATCTTCCAGCTAGATAAAGTGAAAATAATTCCAATTATAATATCAAGAGCTTTCTGTATATTTTAAGCCCAACAATCTCCCATATATTCATGTGAAGAGTAAAACATACAGGTATCTGCTATTAAAAAAGGGATTAAGGGGCAAAAATATCTATAATTTTTTTTTAAAAAAGTGAGGTGTCATGAAATTTTTTTAGATGAAAAAATACTTATAAACTTTCTCAAAGGAGGTAAAAACATCACATCCATTAAATGAATTAAACGGACGTTACTTTTCTTATTGTGGGTTCTACTAATATCCAGGTGATACCTGCTATTATCTCCCCCCCCCCCACACACACATGCACGCACCCCCTTATGATTTGGTATCAGTGCTAAGAACTGTGGTTAACTCTCCCAACTCATCAGATTTGGGCTATCCAGATTTAAGTTTTCAAAAGGGTTTATATTTTTTTTAATAAAAATCATTTTAATGGGTATAAATTTTAAAATAAAGATAATCTCTTAATTATTATTCTTTTAAATTTAAAAAATCATCACGTTAAAAATTAAAAAATCATCATATTAAAGAAACTTAAATTTGGACAACCTAAAATCAGATGTGGCCACTGAGAATAATTTGAACACTGGCTTTGTGCTCAAAATCCACGGGAAGAGTGAATCTTCGCTCCTGAGATTCAAACCAAGAATCTGTAATATCTATCGCTTGATTACTACAAGATAGTAGGGTTATCTAACCCGGACCGGAAACCGGCGACCTGGCCTCTAAACCGGTCCGGTCCGGGTCAGATTTTTTTTTTTTTTATTTTATTTTTCCTTTAGAATTTCATACTATAAGTCTAAAATATTTCATTTCTCACCGGTTTGGTCCCGGTTTAGCTCCGGTTTGACTCCGGTTTGACCCATTGACCCTTAACCCAGTACCCCGACCTGTTCACTGACCGGTCCGGGTTTAATTACCTTACAAGAAAGAGATACTCTAAAGGCCTGTTTCGTTGGAATAGTGGGGATGAAAGGAAGAAAAGAACCCCTCCATCGTTTGGTTTGAAATTTTAGAAGGGGAGGGAGCAAAAATTTACTTCCCTCTCTTCATTTTGGTTTCCTTTAAATTGTGGGGTCTTGAGGGAGCCAATTTTTATAACCAAATTACCAAAAGTCTTTTTGTGATATTCCAAATATGGCTATGTCCGTTTCTGCACTCCTACTCCCTTTTCTCGTCTTTTTTAGCAGCGTCGCTGGTGAGAACGATGATGTGACGGCATCTTCGTTGGCTGGGTGGAAGTCGCCAAGGACAAGGTTTGATCTGACCAACAATTATGCTTCTCTATTTCCTCTGCTCTTGTTTGAGCAAGATTTGTTCTGAGAAGACGAATACCTGATCTCTCTCTTCACCAAAGAACACCAACAACGAATTTGATTTGTTCTGGAAATTTTAGAATCTCCTCTCTCCTTGGCTCATCGTAAAGAGGTGAATCGGATTCTTAAGGTGAATATTAATTTGCCCCCTCTGATCTTACTTCAACCCTAGCCATCAATTATATGGATAGCTTCATTTTAAGCTTCCAAGTTGAAATAGAAAAAGCCATGGATCATCCAATTGCAAAGGTCGAAGACTTCAAACTAGATTGCAGTTTTCCAATACACCTTCAATGCTCTCTTCAAGCTTGGGAGAGAAGAGATTAGAGGGTCTGTTTGGCAAAGCGGCAGGCGCATGTCACCGTACGTTTGGAGCACAAAAACCACGATGGCTGTTTTTCGAGTGTTTGGTAAAGCGGTGGTTTTCCCTGGGCTTTTAATATTACCGTGGCTTTTATTAAAAGCCGATGCCCGTAGCTTTTTCCAGTCTCTCCCGCGCTTCTGCTCTCTCTTTCTTCCATCATTCCTCTGCTGCAAAACCTTGGAAGCATTTATATTGTCTCAGCGCCCTCATTATTTTGTCTGACCAAGCTTCTTTGTTCGCTTATGCATAAAAGCTTGAGTGTTTCGCTCTGTCCAGGACTCTGGCAATGGTTCGACGGCAAGGGTGTTTCGCTGGTTTGCGTGTTTGAAGGAAGAAGAAGATGCTGGTCAAATCTAATTTGACCAGGGACTTCTTTGCAAATTTTAAAAGTTTTTAAGGAGGGATTAACTTGAAAATTGTTGAAATATTTTTAGGGTTAAACTATAATTTATGAAAAATTTGCATAAATTTGGGTCATTTTTTGTGATTTCCCCGATCCCTTTTCTTCATTCACTTGTAATTTTCATAAATCTTGGGGTATTTTTCTGTAATTTTCTCTAGCCTCAAGGCTGTGCCGAAGAGAGAGAAAGGCTGCAAATATACGAAAGAGACATTGGATATGACTTTTAGATCTTACTAACACATTTTTGTTTTCTCCGATTTTAATTATAAGATAAAGTTGACTATTTTTAGAAAAATTAAGGAACCTAATTAAATTACTATAGATTATTTTTATTTTTATTTGTTCTCCAAACTAATTAGTTTGACTAATAAACTAACATATAATCTGAGGATACATAATATATGATATAATTAAGTAGCTTTTATTATCAAATTTTATTTATATTTTTTCATTTCAATTATCACAATATATACAAATAACATATATATGTAGTATTATATAAGATTCATGCCCTTTTCAGTCATTTTACATCTAAACAGGCTTTTCAAACTCTAATCCAAACAGGTTCAAGGTTAGAAAAAAAAGTCACTTCTGCCACCGCTAATCCAAACACAAATCACATTTACATTTTCACTTTTAATCCTACTTTACTTTTTCAAAAGTCAGATGGAAAAAAAAGCTACTTCTCCACCGCTAATCCAAACGGGCACTAGGGCGGTGGAAACAAAAGTGCAATTGGGTCTGATGGAGAGAAGGATTTTTGTTTTTAATTTGATGGGACTAGGGATTATTAATTTGATTTCAAAAAAGATATTATTTATTATTTAAATATAAATAAAAAAAATACAATCATATCAATTTTTTATACCGTATAATTCTACGTATAAGAATAAAATAGTAAATTAGTTATTATCTCCCATTAACTCATTTTTTAAATCAAACAAGAGATCATTACAAACTTCTCCCTTCACCTCTCATCCAACCAAACCAAATAAGTGTTCGTTTGAAATATTTTATTTTTTTACTTATAAGTACTTATAAGTCGTGATTTATGGTATACGAGGTAAGCATGTGAAAGGAGCTTTATCTCGACTTACGTAATAAGGACTTATTATCCAAAAATAAGCGATGCCAAACATGCTATAAGACAACCACTTATCCCTCTATCCTATCCTCTTTCCTCCGTCCCTTCCCCTCAATCCCCTCCCTTCAAACCAAACACAGCCTAATGGTAGATAAATATTTAAAGTCAGATGATGTTTGTCGTTTTCTGGATGTCGGACTATGAGTAGTTGAAAGTTGAAACTAACGGAAAGATGAGTTTTCACGAGCAATCAAGCGCGTGTTTGGAGCAACGCTCGTAAAACTGGTTTTTTTTAATCTTATTTTTTGTAATCTTATTTTTAGGTAAAAGTCATATTATGCAACATAATTTATATTTGGATTGGCAGTTGTATAAATGACTTTTATAAAAGTAAAACTTGTTTGAATTAGCTTAAGTATAAGGAGTGTTTGTGAAAATGGTAACAGAGAAATTAAATTTGAAATTATAAAAAATTTATAAAAGTTAAAGTTGGGAAATTTGGCAATTAAGAAAATATATAATTTGATTAAATAATATTACATAACTAATTGGATCACATGTCTTGTACAAGTTGATCTCTAATTGAGTCACAAATATGATTTATTTGGGAAGAAGATTGCCTACTATAATTTGTCGCGAAAGGCTGTTCATCTACACTATTATTATATACTCCTACATCAACTATATTCCTAGCTTCGCCTTGCTAAAACACTATATCAGTGGAATCATTTCTCCTAATAAAATTATGTAGGGCTATTGTTGCACAAACAATGCGGACTTGTGTCTGGTAGCTGTACTTGTTCATTTTTTGTAACAATTCAAATCGATTCTTCCACACTCCAAAAGTCCTTTCTATAGTAAACCTCAAACTATAATGATAAAAATTAAGTACGTGTATGTAAGTAGATCTCTCAATTAAAAATTTTAACTAATTAAGTATTATGAAAATTGATTTAAATGATTTGGAGATCAAGATATGGAATTATCAAAAAAATATCATTATATGATTGAGAAAGAGAGAGGCCTACATCATTTAAAATAATTTTTTTTTAAAAAAAAATATCAACTAGCATAAAGGTTGGTGGGATCAATGTTAATTAAACAAAATTCACCCCTCACTTCTCGCACTCACGCATCGCCTCCCAGCTTTTTTCAATAGCAAAAAGCTCCCCCCACAGTTTTATGCAAATCATACGAATGCAACAAAAGTCAAATTGCCAATTGCCTCCCACCAAACATTCACTTTAATTCCATCCCTTCTCAATTGCACGATTTGGCCATCAATTGTGCGATAAGGCTCTAAAAACACATCCCCAAACACTCACTAAGAAGGATTGATGTTAATGGCGATTTGGCTCTTATTGTGGGAAACTAGTTTCAGAGATGGAGGAGGCAATCGATTAGGTTGAAAATTGTGCGGTGAAAGAGAAAGTTGAGGAGGTGGCTTGAACTTAGGAGGGAGAGAATATTGTTGGAAGAGCGTTCTTGTCATCACTGTAGAACTTAGGAGGGAGAGAATATTGAAGGAGCCAAGTTGGGAGATTGAGGGTCTGTTTGCCAAAGCATTTGGGAGGGGTAACCGTGTGTTTGGGCTAAAAAAAGTTCAGTGGGCATAAAATGACCATTTGGCAGAGTGTTTTTGTCCACTACACTTTCATAAAAAACGTGGCGTTTGGTAGAAGCTCATTTTCACAGCTTCTAATCTCTCTCTTCATCACGGTAGATCATTTATTGCAAAGAAGAGGAACGTTGCAAGAGCATTTAAGCAAACCAATGTTGAGAGAAGACCGTTGGCAGGGCATGCAACTCTCGACCTCTGATTTTTCAAACAGACCGATATCGTTCAACTGCCTCTCTTTTGCTGCTCTCCGTCCCGATCTGTGTCAGCAGCGTCTCGGTCGTGGGTGGTTAACCAGTGGGTGGTGGTTCACCGATCTCTGTGTCAGCAGCAGCGTCTCGGTCGAAGAGGCGTTAGGTGTGTGTTTGAGTGTTCCAAGGGAGAAGTAGCTATGCTCTGTTTTGCTTGATTCGTTTTGCTGGTTCGAGTGTTTCGACGAAGAAGTAGCTTGGTCAAATTAGGATTTGACCAGGGACTTGCAAATTTCAAAAGTTCTCAAAGAGGGATTAATGTGAAAATTTTTGAAATATTTGTAGCGAAACTATAATTTATGAAACATTTGGGTAATTTTCTGTGATTTTCCCAGTCCCTTTTCTTCATTTACATGTAATTTTCATAAATTTTGGGGTCCTTTTCTGTAATTTTTTCTAACCCTCAAAATATTAATTCTATTAAATGAGTCATCAATTACTTAGCGATATATAATATAAGAGCTTTAATTAAAGATGGAAGATAAAAAGTTACCATTAATCCATTAAATATGTTATAAATTTATCCATTTTTAATTAAGTATATTCCTGTATTTTCCTTTTTTTTCAATAATAATTTTTTTTTATTTTATCAAATTTTATTTATATTTTTTAATTTTAATTATCATAATATATACAAATAATATATATATATATATATATCTGTGTGTGTGTGTAATTTCAATAGCATCCATGCCCTTTTCAGTCATTTTGCATCTAAACGAGCTTTTCAAACTCTAATCCAAATAGGTTCAAGGTTAGAAAAAAAAAAGTCACTTCTGCCACCACTAATCCAAACACAAATCGCATTTACATTTTGACTTTTAATCCTACCTTACTTTTTCAAAAGTTAGATGGGAAAAAAAAGCACTTCTCCACTGCTAATCTAAACAGGCACTGAGACATTGACTTCAGACTTTGGATAGAAAACTAAACGTAGTTGCCACCTGGATATTAGTGGGATCAATAATTAGAAAAACTACCAGTAACACTGGATGTGGCATTTGTACGCTATTTGAAAAAAGTTTATGGTATTTTTACATTTGAAAAAAGTTTATGGTGCCAACACACTTTTTTAAAAAATAATTATGGATATTTTTACCCCTTAACCCTAAAAAAAAAAACTGATATCTTATTTATTTTATCTTTATAACGAAAACCTGGCTTCTATTTTTAAAATTCATATACATATTTCATGAAATTAAAAGTAATATAGCAAACACTTCTCCTCTACTGTCAAAATTATATATACATTCACCTAATTGCTATTTACCATTAAATACCACTATTTGGTATGAATGTTTATTTTACGACAATGTTTTTTATTTTTAATAGTTTTTGAAATTTATTAAATATCACAATACTTAATCATTTACAATTCTTTAAATTGGAGATAATAAATAATTAAATTATGAGGATGAATTACTAATTTTAATTTTTTAACCTGATTTGATTTTAAGAAATTAAGTATACTAGAATGCTTTTTTTACCAAAAATTTTATTAATTTTAGTGTAGTGTTTTTTTAAATATTTATTTAAATATCACAATACTTTTTTTTTTTGGGACGAAAAATTTGACAATACTTAATTACTTCTGTTATTTAAATTGAAAGGAGAAAGTAGATGACTAGATTATGAGGACAAATTAATAATTTTAGTTTTAAACACAAATTGAATTAATAAAATTAAGCATTTTAGAATTCTTAACGGCCTTAAAAATTAAACTAAAATATATGTTTGAAAATAAAAATAATGTCCCTAAAATTTTAAAGAAACTGAGAAAGGTTATGGAATATTACTATCCAAGGGTTTAGATTGGACACGATCTATTAATTTCAACCACAAATTACATATAATTCTTCTCAAATCCATTCTTATTTACCAGAAGGCTCAAAGGGATATTTATTCACTAGTAGCTGAATGGAGATTGAACATCAAGCTTGGATTCTAGGTGATATAAGTTAGGCATCTAAGTTGAACACAGTTACATTGATTCTATGCTAAACCTGGAAGGATTACTTGAAGCACTCATTAATGGACTCCAGGAACAATACAAGAAAAGCATTACTGCTCATAGCATGACCCTGGACCAAAAGGAGCATTTCTAGCAAAATAATTGGTGACAGGAGCGGCCGGAATCCCTCGCCGATTCAGGAGACAACGGAAGTATTGTAGTCGGGGCAATGGAGCGAAGCTAATATTTCCTGTTGTAGAATCTTTCGGACTCCATAAGCGTTCTGTCATGAAAAAAAAAAAAGTAGTTAGTCTTGCATTCTCTGACATGGCAGCTTCTAGTTCCAGCAACATATCAAACCAACGGGAAATATGAAGACAAAGAAGGTATGTCTATATAAGGTGATAATAAATAGTTCATGAACAAATATAGGAATCTTAATCCTTATATAGGAGACCAACAAGCAATATAGCACAAGATATACTTCCTTCCGGTCCTTTTCATAGGCAACATTCTCTCACACATAGTCGTCCCTATATATAAGTAACATTTTGAGTTTGTCTAAAAGTTTAATGCATTCTTTCCATTAATTACATGTCTCTCTCATTTCTTTTATTTTCCCCTCATTCCATCTCATGTTTTTTCCCACTGATTCTCTCTCACTCACCATCTTCATAAATAAGGGTATACTTGGAAAATAATTGCATTTCTAACATATTTATTACTTTTAACTAATTTTAACCAATGGTTTGATTTGCATGACTTCGATAGTTGTTGCTTATAAAAAAGACAGGAGGAGTGTGGTCATTTTTTATCCTACCTATAGAAATCAATCCCAATCTTATAGATGACAGTCATAAAGTGAGCCATACCAGTGATCAGTATGCAGACACTACATACTAGAGCTCTAATCCTGTCAAAATGGGATATTAAAATCATTTATTCTCACAGGGAAGCAATTAAATGTGCTGATATTTTGGCTAAAATGGCGCAGGAAACAAACAATGAGCTAAGGATATTATAGGTTCCTCCAGCTTATTGTTCGGATCAAATTTTAGCTGACTTAAGTTAAGATTTATCGATTGTTGTCATTTATGTGCTATGCAGGTGTAATGTCATTTTGACACCTTCCAAGAGTTAACTCTTGTCTTTATGATTCAAAAAAAAAAATATATGCAGACACTACAAGAACCCTAAATAGATTATAGCATAGACATGGCAAGTTAACCTGCGGCGGCTGCAGCTCGTGGCCAAATTGTTTGCAGAACATCTGATGTATCAACTGTCTCACCCCACATGCAAACTTCTCCTCCAAGGACTAATTTTTGTTCTTCAGCATCTGTTATTCCTTCTAGTGGTTCAGCAGTATAGACGTTTTCCCAAGGTACGTCTAGATGATCCAGATACCAGAATTCCTGGTTGCTGACAATGCACCTGAAACCCTTTGCAACAGCCTTTGGACAAACCCCAGCTCTTAACCTGCAGTAATAATTGATTGAAATACAAGAATTTGAAACCTGAGATGTTTGACTTGCATACCATAGAAAAACTGCTTCTAGTGCAGGAAACTCACCAGTTGTGAACTACAGTCTGAGGAGAGAGCTTTGTCGGGAAAGCATCGAAGGTTTCTTCCCTGAGAATTCACAAAAACTCTTTCCTCAATTTTAGAAATGAAGGTACAGAAGTATGCAGTTATCAGCACATGCTGAAGATTATAATATAAATGTAACCCTGTTAAAGTATATAAGATCCACTTTGTGAAAACTATAATGTCCAAAATAAGACTAAGCACAAAGAAAGACAAGGGAGGGGAGAAAAACACCCAGGGGTAATCGACATCAATATTATACCGGGCACTTGGAGTATCTGATGATACAATTCACATATGTAATAAATCATACCAGTTCACAGGAGTCCACTTCTTAGATAAAGCAATCTGTTGGGCCTGCAGTACAAAATATTGATAGGCATCTTCAGCAGTCATGTTGTGATCCTTGAGCCTTCATTTAAAATAGTCAATAAATGAACGTCACTTAAGGTCATCTGAGCATGTGCCAACTACAAAAATAATCAATGTGTTTTAGTTTTTTCCCCTTTTTGGGCTTGTAAAGCATTCCTAGTTGATCATCCACTTTTAGTTGTGGTGTTGACTTTTGAGTGATGAAGTGTTCCTTTTCCCTAAAAATTATGCATAAGATTAGGAGATGCTGGTGGGTGATGTCATCCTGCTCAGGACTCCAGCTCATAAAACACTTTGATAGAACCCTCAACTCTAATAAGCTAATGACAGACAAAAGCCATGAATAGACAAGAAGAAATGGAAATAGCTTGGGATGAATAATACTATTTCTCAACAACTAAAACAGATTACAAGGGAACTCAAGCCAAACACTTGATCCTTTTACACTCAAATACAAAATTTGCAAAAAAACTAACAGTTTCAGATTGCTAACACAGGATAACAAGGAGCAAAAGATACATAGCACACACCAGACACCACAAACTCGACAGAAAACACAACAGATTTGCCAAACTTTTGAGAGGAAGGCACTCTCCACCCCAAGGCCAAAGCCACACTTCCAAGTTCTCTGCTCTCTCCACCTTCCCTTCTCTTCTTTTTTGTATATGAAAGTATTGGTCTCAATACATGGCTTAAAGATATTCAAAATAGAACGTATTTTTTTCTAGTTCTTCATCTTCAATTTGGCAAGACAGATAAGGTCCCCAAAGAAGGATGTCCTTCCCCTAAACATGACGGGCAAATGAAAAGCAATAACTGCCAATAAATAAATATCATCACATTGATTTCCCCAGAAAGGTATTTTATTCTGTAGGACCAAATTTCAGCCATTTTTAGATCGCTAAAAAGCATCCTTTTCTATTTCTTTAAAATTTTTTTCCTTTTAGGCACCTTTACCACTATTTTGACCCAAGACAAGGGGAGATGAAAGCGTGAGATCTGGGCGGCATAATGCCATCATTTTGGGCACCCTACTCCCTCTATTTCGTTTCTGCCCAGCAATGTTACATCTTCAACCAAATCCTTTTCATAGTGCCACATTGATTATTAAATCCTTTTCCACCCTTCTAAAAGTACCTGGGGCTATTAAATTACAAATTGGAGTTTGTCCTAGTGGTAGGGGCTCTGACTGCTTAAGCATGAGATTTTGAATTCAAGTTCGTGTGAATATAGAAAAAGCCTTTGGGAAAGCTACTCCAATTGAACCGACAATACTTAAATTTGACCTAATTAGAAAACCATATAAAAAAAGAATTATTATTAAATTACTCAAAAATATAAATGTGGAAACTTGTCAATACAATGGAGACAAACAAACCATGCATACACAGAATCTCATATGCATAAATTCTTTCAACTATAAAAAAATGACAGTGATTTGATCTAGAAATTAACAATTATTGCATAAGTTTTGAAATTAAATAAGAACACTTCATGCAAAGTCCATCAACTGTTACAAGTTTGTTTTCTAGTTTGCACAGCTAGATGTACTCTGTTACTTTAGTTAATAATGTCATTATATAACATAGGAATGAGTCGAGGTCGGTACCATTTATCCACATGAGAAGTATTAGTCCAGCAATCTGTCAAACAAATTAAAATTCCTTATCAATTTGCATTGATGAAACTAGTTAAGAAATTACACTTTATCATTTAAGATATTGTATTACAGTTGTTACTGTTGTAGTTTTTTAAGAAGTCACAGATATGCTCAATGTTATAAATCACTTCTAAAGAGACAGGAACCCATCTTAATCACTTTGAGACTCCTTAAAACTCTCACAATACATGAGATTGTTGAACAAGAACTAGGACTAAGCCTTATCTCAACTTGAATTTTGATCCCCTGAAGAAGGCGTATATAACAGAACAACATAAATATATGCAAGTTACAGAACCTGAAGTTAATATCATTCCAAGGATATTTAAGAATTAAAATTATACATCTCGATAAATTACCCGCAGCAGTGACCCTCATAGTATCCAAACTTTCAATACTTCTTTCATGAGATATTATTATTGGTATAGTATCGCAACATATAAAAACTTGAGCAGAAGCATATGCTTATAATATCAGGCGTCAACAGAAGTATCAATGGAGGTAACCACCGGAAGTTGGCAGTAGACTCATCTAGCAGCATGTATAATCTTTTTATATTGGTCTTTGTTACATCTTATACAGCTATGGTAACTTGATAACTGCGGTACTGTCAATGGACCCAACACTCCTAAAGGGGAGGCTTACATGAGGAGAAAGCCCAAACCTGACCAAAGCACCCAGTTACAGAAATTGGGCCTAAATACACTCTTCATCCAGCCCAGTAACCCCAAAGATGATGTCCAGCGTTAGTTTTCTAAGGTTGTGTGCATGGAAGAGGGAGACAAAGAAGCTTGTTCTTGCTGTTTACTATTTGCTAGTTGCTGTTATTTTCCATTTTCCAGTACTGTAGCTAGGAATATCAAACCAATTTGTGGCGTTTTCTGCTTCCTTACCCCAACGAAGAGGACTTGTGCTGCTTAATCTTAGTTATTCAGAAATAATGCAGCTGAGTTACATCAGGTACTAATTATAAAACCCGTTATTAGGGCCTTGCAAAATAGCTTTAGCCTTTAGTGGTACAGAAACCAATATCAAATGTGTTTATTCAAATTCTGGATGGATTACAATGAAAATATACACCTATTTATACTAATAATTCATGCATTAAAATAAGAAAAATAATCCTAGGTTTCAACGTTGGTGTGCCTCACCAACTCCTTCAGCCACCAACCCAAGCCGTCAGCCACTGTTCAACAGTCATGCCTTACGTCATGCTCTGTTTCATTCTCCCGGGGTTGGACAGAACTCGTCCTCGAGTTGCAATCAACATCATCAATATATAGAGATAGATCTGCAACATTGAAAGTGGCTGAAACACCATAAGCTCCGGGCAACTCCACTTTGTAAACATTATTGTTAATTTTTTGCACAATTTTGAAGAGACCATCAGCTTGAGGAGACAACTTGGTGTTCGGTTGTTTAGGAAAACGTTCCTTTCTCAAATGTATCTAGACCAAATCTCCCACATTAAAGACTTGATGTCTTCGATGCTTGTCCCGTTGTGCCTTGACTTTCAAATTTTGTTTTTGTATCCTATCACGAACCTGCTCATGTAGTTTCTTGATTTCCTTGACTCGCTGGTCCGCATGGGTACTATATTGTTGCTTATCAGATAATGGTGTTAAATCAAGTGGGCTAAGTGGACGGGAACCATAAACAACTTCAAATGGACACTTCCCGGTTTCTTGATTGACTGAGCTGTTGTAAGCAAATTCAACTTGAGCAAGAATAAGATCCCATTGCTTCAAGTTCTTTCCAACAAAACTACATAAAAGATTTCCAAGAATTCTGTTAACAGCTTCTTTTTGTCCATCAGTTTGAGGATGGCTAGCACTGCTAAACTGAAGCTTAGTTCCCATCTTCTTCCATAAGGTTCTCCAAAAATGGCTTACAAACTTGATATCTCTATCAGAGGTGACAGTTTTGGGAATGCTATGGAGACGAAAAATCTCTTTAAAGTACAAATCTGCAACTTGAACCGCATCATTAGTCTTTTGGCAAGGGATGAAGTGAGCTATCTTTGAAAAACGGTCAACAACCACCATTATAGAGTCCTTTTGTCTCTGGGTTCGAGGTAACTCGAGGACAAAATCCATATTCACATCTTCCCAAGTTGCTTTAGGTACTGACAACGGCATGTACAACCCAGTATTTTGGCTTTTGGATTTAGCCAGATGGCATGTTCTGCTCCTTTGGATATGTTTGTTTATATCCCGTTCAAGTCTTGGCCAATAGAAGTTCTCCTTTACTAAAGTCATAGTTTTATCTCTACCGAAATGACCAGCTAATCCTCCATCATGGGCTTCCCAAATTATAGCTTCTCATAGTGAGCAACAAGGAATGCAAAGAGTTTTTCCTTTGAATAAAAATCCTTCTTCCCTATAATACTGCTGAAAGGGCTGAGATTCAGTGGCACTCCAGGCACCCTGGAAATCAGGATCATCTTGGTACGATTCTTTTATAGTTTCAAAACCCACTACTTTGGTTTGCATAGTTGTTAACAAAGCATGACGACTACTAAGCGCATCAGCTACTGAATTCAGGACACCGGCCTTATGCTTGAGTAAAAACGGATAGGTCTGCAACATTTCACTCCAAGCGGCATGCCTTTGATTGATCTTCTGTTGAGAATTCAAATGCTTGAGTGATTCGTGGTCAGAATAGAGAATAAACTCTTTATGCAACAGGTAGTGGCTCCAATGTTGCAAAGCTCGGACAACGGCATAGAATTCTTTGTCATAGGTAGAATATTTGAGCTTAGCATCATTAAATTTCTCGTTGAAGAAAGCAATTGGATGGCCTTCTTGACTCAGGACAGCACCAATCCCAGTGTTAGAGGCATCACAGCTGACTTCAAACACTTGGTCAAAATTAGGAAGAGCTAGCACAGGAGTTTTTGTCAAGCGTTTCTTTAGTTCTTCAAAACTTTTCTGAGCCTTCTCTGTTCATTGGAACTTGTCTCCCTTGATGCAATCCATGAGGGGTGTGGCAATAGAACTAAAATTTCGAATGAACCTCCTATAGAAGGAAGCTAATCCATGGAAGCTCCGAACTTCTTGGATAGATTGCGGAGTTGACCAATTGTTAATGGCATCAATTTTACCTAGGTCAACCCGTACACTTTCTGTAGTGATAATGTAACCCAGAAAAATGACTTCATTTGTCAAGAAAGTGCATTTCTTCAAATTGGCATAAAGTTTCTGTTCACGAAGAGCTTGCAGTACTTCACGTAACTGCTCTAAGTGATCTACTATGCTCTTGCTATAGACAAGAATGTGGTCAAAGTAAACAACAAACTTGCTAATAAAAGGGCGAAGAACCTGGTTCATCAGGCGCATAAACGTGCTAGAAGCATTTGTCAACCCAAATGGCATCATATTCCATTCGTACAACCCATCTTTGGTTTTGAAAGCGGTCTTCCATTCATCTCCGGGATGAATTCGAATTTGATGATATCCGCTACGAAGATCAATCTTAGAGAAAGTGGTAGAGCCATATAACTGGTCGAGCATGTCATCAAGCCTGGGTATCGGAAACCGATACTTAATTGTGATCTTGTTGACTGCACGACAATTTATGCACATTCTCCAGCTTCCTTCTTTCTTGGGAACTAGGAGTACAGGTACGGCACAAGGGCTGACACTTTCACGGATCAATCCCTTATTTAACAATTCTTCAATTTGGCTTTGAACTTCAGCATGCTCTTGAGGACTCATCCTGTAAGCTAGCCTGTTAGGAATTACTGCTCCTGGAATAAAATCCATAGCATGTTGAATGTCTTGCATGGGTGGTAATCCCGACGGAATTTCTTCTAGAATTACATCAGGAAACTCATCTAACAATGGCTGCACTTCAGGTGGAATGGCAGTTCCGTTATTTGCCTCGAACAATAGAAGAAAACTCATGACTTGGTTTTTTGTCTTAGTTACCTTCTTGACTAAAGACACTAATGGCTTGAATTCATTTTTGCCTTTATTGTGTTTATCAGGTGGCAAAGGTGCGAGCTGAATCTTCACGCCGTCCTTCTGGAAGGAATATGTGTTTGCATGACCGTCATACAGAACGCATCGATCATATTGCCAAGGTCTCTCTAGAAGAAGATGACAGGCATCCATAGGAACAACATCACACCAAACTTCATCATGATACCTTTTACCAATGGAAAAAGTAATAAGGCATCGTTTTGAAACTCTTACCTCACTGTCCTAGTTAAGCCATTGGAGTTTGTAAGGGCACGGATGGTTGTGAGTCTGTAGTTGCAACTTTTCTACCATATAGCTGGAAACTACATTTTCACAGCTTCCGTTATCAATAATAACGTCACAGACTTTACCTTGAGTAGTGCGCAAGTATGAAAAATGTTGTGACGTAGCCAAGGCTCTTCTTTCACAGTTCCTGTATGCAGACTTCTCCTAATCACAAGTGATTTACCGTGATCAGCAGGAGTAACTTTCTCATCAAATATTGGCTCCTCATCAAATATTGGCTCTGTTTCAAGCATAGGCTCCCTTTTTTCTTCAAATACTACAGAAGCTTCCCCTTCAATAATGGTGACAACTTTGCGGTTAGGGCAGTTAGAAGCAATATGACCGAACCCTTGGCATTTGAAGCACTTAGGAGCTTTGGAACTTAATTCCCTGGTAGCCTTTGGTGGAGGCATGCTTGAAGAACTAGAATGATGCATTTGTGGCTTACACACATCAAAAGGAATTGAGGAGGACGGTTGGTACGGAGGCCTTCTGGGCAACTGCTTCTCGATACGGATGGCTAAACGAATGATGTCGTCAAGAGTCCAGTATTGCTGGAGTTGTACTGGATGGGCGATGTTCGTATTTAACCCTCCGAGATAACGAGCTAATGTTTGCTCCTCTCTTTCTTGTATGTCACATTTCATCCTAAGCTTCTCAAATTCCCTGGTATATTCCTCTACAGACATAGCCTTTTGGCGGAGATTATGTAATTGAAGAAAATTATCTTGATAATAATTTTTGGGAAGAAACTTATGTGAGAGCTCACGTCGCATCTTGTCCCACATTCGTATCTTGCCCTTTCCTTTTTTTTCACGCCTTTTCTTGAGATTCTCCCACCATATGGAGGCATGTTTCTTTAGTTTGATGGCGACAATTTTAACTTTATGCTCATCGGGAATTTCTTTGTACTCAAAAACCCGTTCAACAGTTTGTAGCCAGTCGATGAATTCGTCTGGCTGGAGTCTTCCCTCAAATTCAAGTATGTCTACCTTTATGTCATTAAGGCGGAATGGATGCTGTTGAGGACGGTGGCAATAGTCAGTGGATGACGAATTGTTGTTATCTGAATCATCCTCTGGATATTCACTGCGAGATTCTAACATGGCTTGCTATCTCTGTACAGTGGTTTCCAATTCCTGTATCCGGCGTCTCATTTCTTCCATCTCAATTTCGTGTGTGTTTCTACATCTTGGAGGCATTTTAGAATTGTTCTTGTGAGGTTAGGACTTAAAAAACACAGTTATTAGGTATAGGGTGGAAGGGTATAAGGGTAGGATTGGTATTTATGGAAAAATAAAGGATAAAATTGGAAATTTTGGACAAATAGGGGTCAAAATGTAATTTAGTAATTTTCAGAGGATGAAATGTAATTTTGGCAGAAATCTGGGGTCCAAATGTAATTTCAAAAAGTTTGGGGTATGATATGTAATTTTAGCAGAAATCTGGGGTCAAAATATAATTTCAGAAAGTTTTTGGGGATGAAATTCCGGCGACTTTTCAGCGACGTCCGTGAAGGCGCGTGGAACTATTTCACAGCAATGACCAAGGCTATTCCTAGGTTTTTTGGCCTTCTGAACACGATGGTGAGGTCGGTTTCTTCAAAACACGCTCCGAGAGTGAAAAACCGACACCCTCTATTTTCTCACGTTTTTGTTTCTCACCCACTCCTCACTCTTTCGCTCTCTGGCCTTCTGAAACCAGTCTCTGATACCAAAATGGTACAGAAACCAATCTCATATATGTTTATTCAAATTCTGGATGGATTACAATGAAAATATACACCTATTTATACTAATAATTCATGCATTAAAATAAGAAAAATAATCCTAGGTTTCAACGTTGGTGTGCCTCACCAACTCCTTCAACCACCTACCCAAGCCGTCAGCCACTATTCAACAGTCATGCCTTACGTCATGCTCTGCTTCATTTAGGTTACGTGGTTCTCATGAAAAGCACTCATACTAACTGACCTGTATTAACTTCATCACCACCCAAGTGCAGTAGCTCAAAAGGGAAAATCTTTCTCATATCTGTAAAGTTTGGAGAAAAAAACAGAACACAAAACAAAAGGCTAAATTAAGATGTTGAGATTCTGACAAATAGTAAAAAGTACAATTCTTCGAGACTTAACATGATATGTGCTACAGTAAATGTGCTGCACATACTATATAAGCTAGAGAAAACCTATCGACAATATTCAGATTTGAAAAGGGTACAATTATTACTTTTTGATTAGTTACTTACTCTACAATCAAACTTTCTCTTGAAAATGTATGAGACTACTCTGCTTTTTCAAAAATATTATAAGCACAATAGAAATATAATTTAGCATATATCTTTTATCAAAAAGCTATGTATACCACTTTTAGCAAAGGTTGGTACCATAAAAATAAGTTTTAGGTGACAAAAGACTTTATGCCTTTCTTCAGTCCTTAGTTAAACAATAAGACACGATGAGTCAATATATTAAGATGACACCTTTGTGCATGTATTCACACAAGATATAAGGTATTTTACCTAGATTGATAAAATAGATAATTTTCATAAGAGAGAAAAATGCAAAGGGGTGTGAAAATGACAAAAGAGGACTTAGCTACTCAAACAAAATGGTTTATCTTCAGACAATATTCAATTTCTTTTCGGTAAGAGCATTTATCATAAATTTATCAAGTCTATCACCAGGTTTCAGCATATAAGAAAAGTTACATGCGATACAAAAATATTACAAGAAATGAACTAAACCTGTCAAAATGCCAGAAATGACGTCAAAAGTAAACTTCTTTGAAACATCTAGTGGCTCCTTACATGAAGGAGATGGCCAAAGTTGAGGATATCCAGCACCCCTGAACAGGGAAAAATGTGTAAGTTTTGTCCAAGATACCATAGTTGTCAATACAATGATACATGGTAAATGTATCACCATGACCTTAACAACAACAACAACTTTGATAATTATTCTGAATCGAATGCTCTATAAATGCAATAATTAGTTCAACTTATATGATCAGAATATATTTTTCTAAGAATCTCTCACAAAAAATAAGTGTATCATGAATGAAGTATGTAATAAAAATAAGAAAAAGCACTATGCTCTCCTTAGGTCAAGTGTGAAATATGTCTGATAGCTCTTAGACCACTTTTCCTTATTTATTTATTTATTTACTTTTTTGTTTGGGGGATTCCTTTTTGAACTTCAATCATTCAACCTGTTGATTTATAGCAGGCAGTTAGGTCAATTCAAAATATATTACAGGGGAAAACAAATTGCAGTATTAATCCACAATTATCCATTGGAGGATTTATCATTTCCTTCCATGTATGGAAAGAGAAAAGGAATGAGAGTGAATGGAATGTGAAACAAAACCACATGAAACAGAACCATGCACGTTGAAACAGAGGATATAAACATGCCGCATGCAATGACGATAGAAACAGGGAACGGTAGCAAAGGTTGGTAAGCAGGGGTTGGTGTGGCACGCCATTTCTGATATTTGTATTATTTTAAAGAGTTTTAAAAGGGCTTGATTTTAGTATAAATAGGTATCCCATTTTCATTGTAAAACATCGAGAATTTGAATAAACACATTTGAGATTGGTTCCTGAACCATTTTGGTATTAGAGCTGAGTTCCAGAGTGCCAGAGAGCGAAAGAGTGAGGAGTGGGTGAGAAACAAAAAACATGAGAAAAAGGGGGTGTCGGATTTTCACTCTCGGAACGTTTTTTGAAGAAACCAACCTCACCATCGTGTTCAGAAGGTCGAAAAACCTAGGAATAGCCTAGGTCACCGCCGTGAAACAGTTCCACGCGCCTCCACGGATGTCGCCGGAAAAATCGCTGGAATTTCATGCAGTCGCCGAAGTTCAGAGGTTGAAGATGATGACATCATCTGCCACGTCATCCTGATCTGCTACGTCATCAACATGTCAGCCACTCATTGACTGCCACGTGTCATAATCACCACGTCAACAATCCCAGTCAGCCCAACTTTCAGAAATTGCATTTTGACCCCGAAATTTGGTAAAAATTTCAATTTCCTCCCCAAATATTTCTGAAATTACATTTTGGCCCCATATTTCTGCCAAAATTACATTTCAGCCCCCCAAAACTTTCTGAAATTGTATTTTGACCCCAGATTTCTGCCAAAATTGCATTTCAGCCCCTAAAAATTACTAAATTACATTTCTACCCCTATTTGTCCATAAATTTCCAATTTTACCCCTTACTTTTTCTATAAATACCGATCCTACCCTTATACTCTTCCACCCTATACCTAACCTCACAAGAACAATTCCAAAATGCCTCCAAGACGCAAAAACACACATGAGATTGAGATAGACGAGATGAGACGCCGGATACAGGAATTGGAAACCACTATACAAACGCAGCAAGCCATGCTAGAATCTCGCAGTGAATATCCAGAGGATGAATCAGATAACAATAGTTCGTCATCCACTGACTACCACCGCCGTCCTCAACAACAACCATTCCGCCTTAATGACATTAAGGTAGACATACCTGGATTTAAGGGAAGACTTCAACCAGACGAATTCGTCGATTGGCTTCAAACCGTTGAACAAGTTTTTGAATATAAAGAAATTCCCGATAAGCAGAAAGTCAAAATTATCGCTATCAAACTAAAGAAACATGCTTCTATATGGTGGGAAAATCTCAAGAAAAGGCGTGAAAGAGAAGGAAAAAGCAAGATACGAATGTGAGACAAGATGCAATGAGAACTCTCACGTAAGTTTCTTCCCGAAAATTATTATCAAGATAATTTCCTTCAATTACATAATCTCCACCAAAAGGTTATGTCTGTGGAGGAATATACCAGGGAATTTGAGAAACTTATGATGAAATGTGATATACAAGAAAGGGAGGAGCAAACAATAGCTCGTTATCTCGGAGGGTTAAATATGAACATTGCTCATCCAGTACAACTCCAGCAATACTGGACTCTGGATGACGTCATCCGTTTAGCCATCCGTATCAAGAAGCAGTTGCCCAGAAGGCCTCCACACCAACCGTCTTCCTCAACCAGAATTCCTTTTGATGGGCGTAAGCCACAAATGTATCATCCTAGCTCTTCAAGCGCACCTCCGCCAAAGGCTACTAGGGAATTCAACTCCAAGGCACCTAAGTGCTTCAAATGCCAAGGATTCGGTCACATTGCTTCTAACTGCCCTAACTGCAGAGTTGTCACTATTATTGAAGGGGAAGCTTCTACAATATTTGACGAAGAAAGGGAGCCTATGCCTGAAACGGAGCCAATATTTGATGAGGAGCCAATATTTGATGAAGAAATTACTCCTGCAGATCATGGTGAATCACTTGTTATTAGGAGAAGTTTGCATACAGCCATTGTGAAAGAAGAACCTTGGCTACGTCGCAACATTTTCCATACTCGCTGCACTACTCAAGGTAAAGTCTGTGACGTCATTATTAACAACGGAAGCTGTGAAAATATAGTCTCCAACTATATGGTAGAAAAGTTGCAACTACCGACTCACAACCATCCGTGCCCTTACAAGCTTCAATGGCTTAATCAGGACAGCGAGGTAAAAGTTTTGAAACGATGCCTTATTACTTTTTCTATCGGTAAAAGGTATCATGATGAAGTTTGGTGTGATGTTGTTCTAATGGACGCTTTTCTTCTTTTAGGGAGACCTTGGCAATATGATCGACGTGTTCTATATGACGGTCACGCAAACACATATTCCTTCCAGAAGGATGGCGTGAAGATTGAGCTCGCACTTTTGCCACCCAATAAACACAATAAAGACAAAAATGAGTCCAAACTATTGGTGTCTTTAGTCGAGAAGGTGACCAAAACAAAAAGCCAAGTCATGGGTTTTCTTTTATTGCTCGATACAAATAATGGAACTGCCATTCCACCTGAAGTGCAACCATTGTTAGATAAGTTTCCTGCTGTGATTCCAGATGAAATTCCGCCAGGATTACCAACCATGTGAGACATTCAACATGCTATGGATTTTATTCCAGGAGCAGTAATTCCTAACAGGCCAGCTTACAGGATGAGTCCTCAAGAACATGCTAAAGTTCAAAGCCAAATTGAAGAATTGCTGAAAAGGGATTGATCTGTGAAAGTGTCAGCCCTTGTGCTGTACCTGTACTCCTAGTTCCCAAGAAAGATGGAACCTGGGGAATATGCATAGATTGCCGTGCAGTCAACAAGATCACAATTAAGTATCGATTTCCGATACCCAGGCTTGATGACATGCTCGACCAGTTATATGGCTCTACCACTTTCTCTAAGATTGACCTTCGTAGCGGATATCATCAAATCCGAATTCGTCCCGGAGATGAATGGAAGACCGCTTTCAAAACCAAAGATGGGTTGTACGAATGGCATGTGATGCCATTTGGGTTGACAAATGCTCCTAGCACGTTTATGTGCCTGATGAACCAGGTCCTTCGCCCTTTCATTAGCAAGTTTGTTGTTGTCTACTTTGATGACATTCTTATCTACAGCAAGAGCATAGCAGATCACTTAAAGCACCTACGTCAAGTACTGCAAGCTCTTCGTGAACAGAAATTTTATGCCAATTTGAAGAAATGCACTTTCTTGACAAATAAGGTCATTTTTCTGGGTTACATTATCACTGCAGAAGGTGTACGAGTTGACCTAAGCAAAATTGAAGCCATTAACAGTTGTCCAACTCTGCAATCTATCCAAGAAGTTCGGAGCTTCCATGGATTAGCTTCCTTCTATAGGAGGTTCATTCAAAATTTTATTTCCATTGCTGCACTCCTCACGGATTGCATCAAGGGAGATAAGTTTCAATGGACAGAGGAGGCTCAGAAAAGTTTTGAAGAACTGAAGAAACGCTTGACAAAACCTCCTGTGCTAGCTCTTCCTAATTTTGACTAAGTGTTTGAAGTCAGTTGTGATGCCTCTAACACCGGGATTGGTGCTGTTCTAAGTCAAGAAGGCCATCCAATTGTTTTCTTCAGTGAGAAACTTAATGATGCTAAGCTCAAATATTCTACCTATGATAAAGAATTCTATGCCGTTGTTCGAGCTTTGCAACATTAGAGCCACTACCTGTTGCATAAAGAGTTTATTCTCTATTCTGACCATGAATCACTCAAGCATTTGAATTCTCAACAGAAGATCAATCGAAGGTATGCCACTTGGAAGTGAAATGTTGCAGACCTATCCGTTTTTACTCAAGCATAAGGCTGGTATCCTAAATTCAGTAGCTGATGCGCTTAGTCATCGCCATGCTTTGTTAACGACTATGCAAACCAAAGTAGTGGGTTTTGAAACTATAAAAGAGTTGTACCAAGAAGATCCTGATTTCCAAGGTGCTTGGAGTGCCACTGAGTCTCAATCATTTCAACAATATTATAGGGAAGAAGGATTTTTATTCAAAGGAAAAACCCTTTACATTCCTCGTTGTTCACTACGCGAAGCTATAATTTGGGAAGCCCATGATGGAGGATTAGCTGGTCATTTCGGTAGAGATAAAACTGTGGCCTTAGTAAAGGAGAACTTCTATTGGCCAAGACTTGAACGGGATATAAACAAACATATCCAAAGGTGCAGAACATGCCATCTAGCTAAATCCAAAAGCCAAAATACCGGGTTGTACATGCCGTTGCCAGTACCCGAAGCACCTTGGGAGGATGTGAGTATGGATTTTGTCCTCGGTTACCTCGGACCCAGAGACAAAAGGACTCTATAATGGTGGTTGTTGACCGTTTTTCAAAGATGGCTCACTTCATTCCTTGCCAAAAGACTAATGATGCGGTTCAAGTTGCAGATTTATACTTCAAGGAGATTGTTCATCTCCATGGAATTCCAAAAACCATTACCTCTGATAGAGACATCAAGTTTGTAAGCCATTTTTGGAGGACTTTATGGAAAAAGATGGGAACTAAGCTTCAGTTTAGTAGTGCTAGCTATCCTCAAACTGATGGACAAACAGAAGCTGTTAACAGAATTCTTGGCAATCTCTTACGAAGTTTTGTTGGAAAGAACTTAAAGCAATGAGATCTTATTCTTGCTCAAGTTGAATTTGCTTACAACAATTAAATCAATCAAGCAACTGGAAAGTGTCCATTTGAAGTTGTTTATGGCACCCGTCCTCTCAGCCCACTTGATTTGACACCATCTTCTGATAAGCAACAATATAGTGTCAATGTGGACCAGCGTGCCAAGGAAATTAAGAAATCACATGAGTAGGTTTGTAATAGGATTCAGAAGCAAAGTTTGAAACTCAAGGCACAACGAGACAAGCATCGAAAGCATCAAGTCTTTAATGTGGGGGATTTGATCTGGATACATTTGAGGAAGGAACGTTTTCCTAAACAACCAAATGCCAAGTTGTCTCCGCGAGCTTATGGCCCATTCAAGATCGTACAAAAAATTAACAATAATGCTTACAAAGTGGAATTACCTGTTGCCTACGGTGTTTCCGCCACTTTCAATGTTGCGGATCTATCTCCTTATATTGATTATGCTGATTTTGACTCGAGGACGAGTCCTGTCCAACCCCGGGGGAATGAAACAGAACCATGCACGTTGAAACAGAGGACATAAACATGACGCATGCAATGACGATAAAAACAGGGAACGACGGCAGAGGTTGGTGAGCAGGGGTTGGTGTGGCACGCCATTTCTAACCTTTGTATTATTTTAAAAAGTTTTAAAAGGTAGGTATCCCATTTTCATTGTAAAACATCGAGAATTTGAATAAACACATTTGAGATTGGTTCCTGAACCAGAACGTATGAAATATTTATGGTAACTTTTAAAGTACAACAAGTGATGGAATATAAGAACTATATATTTTGAGGAAACTCCATAGGGAAGAAAATCAAGCTATTTTTATATTTTATGTTTACTTAGCAAGCGGATGTTTTATTACAGCTGCAAGTTTTCGTTGTTATTTACTTTAAGTAGCAAGTTGGTGATTTCTTCTTTGGAAGGAAACCTTTTACTGTTGCTTTTCACTTCCTTCATGAGAAAGAATTATGGTTCTATAACCCATTGTCCGTGGGTTCAGTTAGCGAAGGGGTGAGATATGCGAACATTTAGAGCGTGCTCGATTCCTAGGGAGTACCACTCAGTTGTGGTTCCAGTCGAGGCGCTTGGGGAGGCATCCTAGCTCCTGGGTGTCTAGGTAAACTCCTGAGGGTAATTGATGGCTTGCCTTGCCCAACATTGGTATGACCAAGGAGAAAGGGAGATTTTGCCCTGCCCTTGAATCGTTGATGAGCACAACCCCTTTCCTAAAATTTTGCTATGAAAAAAAGAATTATGGTTCTATAAATAGCTCTTATCAGCTCATGTAAAAGGCAGACTTGAATGAAATGAATATTTGACCATGTGAGTTCTCACTTCCCCCCGCAGCTTCTGTTCTTCCCCCTCCTTTCTCTCTCAGTTTGCACCCCCCGTCCTTCTTCTCTGTTTCAGATATGTTTTTCCCTCTCCCACCTCTGTTCAGCATTAGATCGAAGTGTGTGTGTGTGTGTGTTTTACATCAACAAGTTCTTAAATCTCAATGTGACGCCACTATGAAGCCTTTAAACATCAAAACCATACTATCATATCTGCATCAGAAAAGACTTGCATGTGAGATTATTTTACCAGGATTCAGCATGGCCAGGGACATCCACTTCTGCCATCACATTAATGCCTGGTATAAACCATGCAAATAATCAATCACAGAAGATTTATAACTTACTGGTACAAAAGTTAACCTAATAAACATTTACTCTATGAGCTTATTTTGCATGATATCAAGAAAGATGGGGCAGAGGAAAATATAAGCACAGGTGAAGAAACTGAAAAATATTTAACTACTAAAGGATGCTAGAAAAACCTTTTAAAGGAATTAGAAGATGCCTCACCTCTTCTTCTGGCGAAGCTTTACATCAGCACATGGCGATACATGCAAAGAAACAAAGCAGTTGCTAATAATAAATTAAGAATACAAACTCACAAAGAACAACATCATAACAAGCAAAGAAAATTGATGAAACAACTGGCTGAGAAAACCTATTATGGGTTTACACTAACATATTTTTCATTCATCGCAACTCTTCCTTATTCTACATTATCACCCCCTGAATTTCTTATGCATCAATACTTCCATTGTTTTCAGTACAAGATTGGCTAGGATTTCAACGGCATTAATGGATTTTAATTAAAACCTTTTTCCCCTTGTTGCAGCATTAATACAATTAAAATACTAGACCAAAATAAGGAGCATTTTGACAGGAAGTTTCTTCCACTATGCTCATGTAATTCAATTCCCTTTTGAAAATGTTATAGGTGACATGCATAGAAATCATTAAAACCTAAATAGGTAGTAAATGAAATAAGTCTAGTCTTACTTGACAATTTCATGTGCGTCCTCTACTGTGTAACGCTCCAACTTAGTATATGAACCTTTCCATAGTTTTGGATACGTTGGCACCTCAAGAGGAAATGACTGCTCATCGATGATGTGCCAATGTAGGACATTCTACTGAGTACAATTTTTTATACCAGCATTTTATGAATTACATGAAACAGAATAATGGGCATACTAGTAGGAGGACTTCAATGGTTTCCAAATTTGATAAAGATGGAGAAATTGAAAGAAACTATAAACTTTATCTTACAAGCTTTGCATAGGCCATGGATTCAATTATCTGCTTAATTACATCAATTGGAAAATAATGCCTTGATGTATCTGTAGAACATAAATAAAATATTGATATACATCAATAACTACTGCATGTAATTGAACAAAAAAGGATTATATTTCCATCAAACTTCAGGCTCACCTAACAGAAGCCCACGGTATGCAAATCTGGGTTTATCTCGGATGGACCAAGGTGCATTGTGTATTTTAACTGTTTTGCTTGTATAATCAAAAGAACATAACTGGCTGAATGTCTGGTGCATCACAGAAAAGGGACAAAAAACATTGACAGAACCAGGTCGTGCATAGCTCAAAAGAAATAACAAGGTCATAATGAAGGTAATAGAAGCATCACTGTATTAAATTGCTGAGAACCACTCAGTATACATGGACGGCAAAGAATTGTCTGGATCAATAATGAAAAGATACAAAAATGAAGTTTCTTTCTATGAAGCTGATGACTTCCTAGTCCAAAAGAAGGGGAAAAATAAAACCAAAAAAGAAAAAATAAATGGAGGATGAAGATTTGTTTCAAATCTTATTTTACTTCTTTCCTTACTCCAATGAAATTATTTTTTAACCTACAAATAAAGACACACTTGAAAAGTTACAATAAAGAATCAATATCATAATTCATATAAAACATTTTTAACTCCTATAATCAAATCATGAAAGAAATGTCATGAATTAATCCCATCATTTTGTAGATAGAAATGACCATAACTTTAGACAAATTTGGCCCTTCATTGATGAGTTTAGATCTATTCAGAATACTTTTTTAATATTTTTGACGAAAGAACTCCATTCGAGCCAATTGACTAGTCAAGATTTATCAAAATGTGTCATTTTCCCACCAAGAAAATGAGAGAACTCACAAAAGTTTAGCTTTAAACAAGAAAAGACACACGAAGACCCCAAACATAAATTTATAAAACGAGTCTGTTTGTTTGTTCTTTGCTTATTTTTCTTCTCCCTTATTTATACTTCTTTCCTCTCTCAAAAGTATCTCCTTTTACGCCAAAGAAAAAAAATATACCAGAAGGTCATAGAGAAGGTTACATATCATGCTTTTATCCAAAAAGTATGTAAATACCCCCATCGTACCATGAAAATAATGCATCCAAGTCCCAAGCATCACAGATTTAGCTTCAAACAAGAAAAACTAACTCTATTTAATCCTTCTCCTCTACATCATCACACCCCAGACCCCTCCTATCTTCAAATCTCCCCACCCCTACCCCCCCCCCCCCAAAAAGAGAGAGAGAGGGAGGGAGGGAGGGAGAAGTTTGAGACAATGAACTTGCATGCCTGAATTGAATTGCAGAATGAATCAATGGATACATACCTCTAACGCACGCACAGCACCATAAATAGTATTTGCCTACAATAAACGAACTGAAAAAATAAATAAATAATAAATGATGACCATCTGGCAGTTATTATATTACAGCACATGATGTTATGGGTAAGTCTACAGAATAAAACACATGTGGCACTTAGTTACTTTATCAGTTTGTGGCTCCAATGTCAAAGAAGTAAATCACAATTCTACCTCATTATTCATTAAAATTACTCCAGCCAACTAGTGCTTGAGTAAATAACTAGGAATTGAAACATGCCAACCAAAGTGGTGAACACAAAACAGGGGCGTTATACATCGTGCAAAAATAAAGTATAGCATTCAAGAAGGATAAAAGGGAAACTTAGTTTCAAGTTAAGTTCTTAGCTCAAAAAGGGTTGGAAGTATCATTTCTTTCCGGTAAAAGGAGGGAAAGTACAAACTTTATAACTAAAACAAATAAACTGTTCTCATTAAGTGTAATCCAAGGAATGCATCAACGACTGAAAAATTTGAATCAGCAAGTACAACTCCCGATTAGCACTTGAAGGAAGAAAAACTGCTTGGTGTCACTGCAACATCAACTATAAATAAAATTCTCTGACTGGGTGTCCAGGAAGGATAATTCTAATGCCATTTTAAGAAAAATTTAAAAAAAGCATAAATAAAAAACCGAAATTATACCTCAACCGTCACATTCCCATGACTGGACTGCCCCACGGCCTCTGAGACGAGCAAAGTATAGCTTTCATCAACTCCAAGTTGAAGCTGCAAGAGAGGAAACCTATCATAGACTCAATCATTTTTCAAGAAACCCATTATCATCAGCAATTGTAACCGACCTTGTCACTGTTGGAACTAACTGTAATCTTCACTTTGTTAATATCATAAACAACTTCCCTCAATTTTCTACGATAACCAGTAGCATGGCCAACAATGTTCTTGAATATAATCTTTCTGTATCTATCAAATGCGGCTCGAACAACACGAGAGCGACCATAGCCGGCCGCAGCAAGAGAGAGACCAGGATTCACAGAAAGCACCTTATCGCCAAAAGTGAATTCCGCAGGCAGAGGCCAAATGTATATATGAGACTCATTTGTATGGGACTTTGTCACATCTTTAGCCTCCGTAGCTTTAGAAATGCAGAGAGCACAATAAGTTATGAAGAAAAAGTAAGGAATTGAAGAGAGCCATCTGGGAATGCAGAGAAACATGGCCATGACTGTGAACTTCAGCACCGAGGGTTGAAGCGTTTGTTATAGCTACTTAACGTGAATGTGTGGGTGATTGAGTTGTTAGAAGCTTAAAATTTGAAGAGGAATCAGAAGAAAGAAGTGGTAATTTACACATTCAGTGGGAGTACATGAAAAGTAAAGAATAATTTAAGAAAGAGACAACGAACAAAGGGAGTGGGCACCACTATCTTTTTCGGCTAAAAGCCCTTGTTTTCGAAAGAGGAAATTAACTTCTTTCACGACATCTCTCGGTGTAGCCTAATGGAAAAGGCATCTCATTTAGCTTCTTCTCATGCATATGATGCCACAGACATTTATGGAAAAGGTTAATACAAACAAACGAATGAAAGGAACCATGAGAATCTTCCGCTCAAAAGGGAAAAAAAAAAAAAACCCTCAGAACTGACAATTACGGACAATAATTGAGCTTAGAGAGAGGTGTGAATTGCAGAAAACGTGAGAGATACAACTGAGAAGAGAAAAATGAAGGAGGAGGAAGAAAAGGAAGAGACGGTGAATGAAGGAGTGAGAGAGCGGAATCTCCATCCTGAGCAGCGCTTGGAACGGTCACCCGCTCGTTGAACCAGAAAAACAGAGATTAAAGCGGGAACATGAATGAGAACAGACGGTAGATCGATGCGTGGCATTTTGAGATTTTCTACGGCTATGATTTGAATTTTAACCCCTCATGATGAAATATCATCTTCCTAGTTCCGACCCAATACCCATGATGTCATCATTCATTGCCATCGATGTCATGTCAGCATTCTTTTGTTTTGATTTACATATAAAAGGTAATTTTATAAGGGAATTTTATTCCAAAAGTTTTCATTAAGAGGTAATTTTATCCTAGAAATTTTTCAATGGCATTTTTGCTCTGAAAGTGTAAAAAAATGAGAGCAATGTTGTCTTAATCTTTATCTCAGTTAATTTTGACATTTAGTTGACCAAATATACTGAGCTAACAATCCATATGTCATCCTGTCATTTTTGTTAAGGTGTAAATTTGCACCGGAAGTTCATGTGTCATTTACTTCGTGCTCGTTTGGAAGAGCTTATTTTTAGGCAATAAGTGCTTATAATTCGTGATTCACGGTATACGAGGTAAGTATGTGAGAGGAGTTTTTTCTCGGCTTGCGTAATAAGTGCGTTTTGACTGTTCAAAACGCTGAAACAAACACAGCCGAACATCCTTTTCAAAGTTAAATTTAAAATTTTCGGGGTAAATTTATACCTTAACAAAAATGACATGGATAACATATGAACTGCCAACTCAGCATATTTGGTTAACTAACGGTCAAAATTAATCGGGATAATGGCCAGGGCAAAATTGCCCCACAGTAAAAGCTTTTGGGAAAAAATGCCCCTTAACCTTTTGATTTATTACTTGATAAATGAAAGATGTTAAAACCTAATGAAAAGTCATGAATTCATTAACAAAATTTGTGAAAAAACCTAATAGTATAGATTTGTTACTTGATCAATAGAAGTTATTAAAACCTGATGAAATGTCGTGAATTTCTTAATAAAATTTATGAAAAATTTATTATTTGGTAAACAAAAGTTGTTAAAACATAATAAAATGTCATGAATTTCTTAACAAATCTTATTACTTTGGGAATAACTATTCCCCTCAGTGACCGACTAGCAAGCCACTAGAGCTCCAGCATTGGCATGGGTATGCACCGGCGGCCAACACGGGTGGGGTTCCAAGTTACTTAAAAAAAAAAAAAAATCTTTGAGAGCATTTTTCTAATTTCATTTTAATTTTAAAAATAATAAATCAGGCACTCACACCTATTTAATATTATAAATATTTGAAACACCATATTATCCTTTCCTATTTTTAAAGTTTTTTTTGAGATTTTCCCTAATTTATAATCACTAAATCCCATTATTATTATTATTGTTTGTTTGTTTGTTTTCTTGTATCTCCTCGCTACAGTAACTTATTGTGTCCTAGGATGGAATTAACTAGAGAGGGAAGGAGATAACGAGGGGTCCTGATAACAAGGGTGAACAATTGATTAGAAGCCCAACACATATGCATGACGAGTCGTTGGCTGAGTATTGGTATCTATGGCTGCAGCCTGCAGGTCTTGAGAGCATTTGTGTTTCTTTATTCTATACTTGGGTTTCTGGAAGACGATTGAATATGTTTTCTTTTTTTCACTGGTTCTTTCATTACTATTAAATCTGACACCCCCAACTTCACTGCACGGCGTAGATCATAGATGATCAAATTGCATGTCAGAATCAGCAAGAACATGTTGTTTATGAGTAGGAAATTACCAGTTATTTAGGAGTACGAGAAACTCTGCCATTCTTCAAGGAGTTGAGAGAAACATAGCACAAGGCCCCGAAAGAAGCAAAAGATATGGTAGTGTCTCAAGAAGACAGTGGCTCTAGCTTAAATGACTGTAATGAGTTCCCAAGCAGCAGTTCCAACGTGCAAACCACAATTTGGCCTTTGAACAGAGCATCACAAGCATCTCTCATCGCTTCTCTCTTCAAATCCTCCTGTCATGGCTTGAGCACCAGTAGACATAGGAGCCTCATAAGTTCAGTGACTCTGCTGCATAACCGCCAGCTCCATTCAAGTAGTCAAACCATTTGTTCTTGTTTCTACAACTAAGCTTGTTGCTGCTTCTTTTTTTCTATCACTGTCTATTTATGGACCCCTGCATAAACCAACTCCCCATTTTCATGGACTATATAAGGTCTTCCAAAGGACTCTGGCACCAAGCAACAACAATCCCATTCAATTCTTCATGTCACCATCACATTCTAGCAAGAAGAACTGGTTTCAAGGATGTGCGACAAGATATAGCAATTTAGAGTCCGTTTGTTTATGTGTTTGTTTGGAATAGCGATTGAAACCTTTAAAAATAGCTTGTCAATCATGATTTAAGTATTCGAGGCAAGCATGTAAGAGGAGATTTATTTCAATTTGTGTGAATAAGCATTTTTGAGAGGTTCAAAAATCATCCCAAACATACTTAATGTAAAACAGTTTTTTAAAAGTCAGTTTTGAAAACTAAAAAACAAAAAAATATGTCTAGATGGTTGTTTAAAAAAAAATCTGTTTTTGAGTTGACGTAGGGCTGCGACAATGTGATGTCAACAGTAGACAGGTGGTGATGTCAAAAAATAAGAAATAGAAAAACAAAAACAAAAAACAATTAAAACTATTTTTATTTTTTATTTTTTAGTTTTTAAAAACAAGTTTCTGCATTTTTAAGACAACTTATTGAAAATAATTTTCTAAATAAGTCTTATAATTTCTTTTTGTTTTTAGAAACAGAAAACTATTTTTAAGAATAAAATCAAACAAGCCTTTAATCATGATGTTTGAAGAACTCAAGCATATCAGTAAAATGTGCCAGACATGAGCAGCAACATATAGAATTAACATGACTTCCAATCAATTATGTGAACATTTGCACTTTAAGGTAACTAAAGGTTCAAGGGTACCAACATCAAAGGGTGACAATATTGGGCTAGATACAAGATTCAAAGACATTCAAATTTGAGCATTTTTTTCTTGTTCTTCCATTTGCTAGCACAACTGTCAATGCTTTATATTATAAATATTGCATATGGGTGTGTTAAAGAAATAGTCTCTCTAATATTATAGAATATGTTCAAATAAAGAGATGCGTTTTGAGAAGTCATGTTTTTATAAATTAAGGGACTTGTGTTGGTTCATAAATCAACATTGTTCATGAATTTAATAGATGGTTATGACTTCTAATCGAAGAGGTGTAGTTTTTTAGAGGCACCACTTTAAGGCACTGATTCATTATCTATAAATACCCCAATCGTAATATCATTTGTAGGAGAGAAATAGAAGTCTCGTAATCTCTCATTGAGTTATTTTATCTTCCACCAGTTCTGCCGCCCTATGGGTTCATTTAATCCTGGGAAAATATCGCTTTTTATTGACTGAAGGGGCTACAGAATATCTTTTAAGGACATTGTCATCGGACACGACTCAAACCAAATATTTTCTTGTTTCTTTACAAATTTTGCCAACAATTTTTAAGAGATATTTCTTGCTAATCTTGAGTCATGATGGGTGTTCTCCTATTCATGTGATTGAGGACAAAGAAATCAGATAAGTTTGAATTCCAATCTCTACCTTTTTATTTTTTTATTTTTTTGCCAGTGCTTTTTATTTGATTTTCACAACTAGAAATTATTCATGTTGAGATGCGATTTCAACAATTTGACTGAGAAAATAATTTGGAAAAGTTACAGAGTATCATGTATTAGTTTGCCTCAATTTGTCCGATATGAACATTATTTTCGATTTTAATATGTGTGCGTATACATGAGTTTTCAACCAATACTGGTTCTTGAAATTAAGGAGATGATTAAAGGAAACTAGGGCATGTGTACAAGCACAAAAAGAAAACCGTTATAGGGAGATTTAAATATTGCTTTGAAATTTGCCAATGGGGTTCCTTAATTTTTATTATTATCCAATCCTGAAGATTTATAGAGATATAACAAACTTTTGCTCTCTGTCGAGTTTGGAGACAAAATCATTACTGAACTTTTGAATTGTTTGTTGTGTTGGTCTTTCTTTTTTTTTTTTTTGGATAGAAAAAGAGAAGGCATAGCCCTACAAGCTCTACTCTACTAACTCAGTACAAATGTATTGGTTCTTGACGTCTTCCATCAGCAAACGTGTAACTTCAGCAGGTTCTCTGTCAACTGCAAGAAAATCTACTGTCATATCCCATGCAATTTTTGCCAAGTGATCCGCAACTCTGTTCATATCCCTACAACAATGTAGAATCTGTACATCCCACTCACGTTGCAACATCGATTGAATTTCTAAGATTAAAGTAGCGTCATGATATTCATCAGGCACAAGTCCTTGAATAAGATCCAATACTTCGCTACAGTCACTCTCAACAATAATATGCCTAAATCCTCCTTCCCAGGCTAATTTCATACCACACAAAATTCCCCAGGCTTCTGCTGTGATAACCGATCCTCGTCCAATTCTGAACATAAATCCTTGAATAAAATTGCCTTTTTCATCCCTTATCACCCCACCACAAGTACAGCACCCCGACGTTTCATTCCTGGATCCATATGTATTAACTTTAACCATCCCAGGAGGTGGAGGTCTCCAACCCATACTAGGTATGATATAAGACTTCGGTTTCATGTAGGTTGACATACCCCAAGACAACACCGAACAAGTACGTGCCAATAGCTCCTGTTTACTCCATTATTTATTATTGAAAATACGGTCATTCCTTGCCAACCAAATGTGCCTACATAGAACCGTAAACCAATGTCGAAACTCATAGCCATACACATGATCACGACGGCGTAAACACCATGTTAACCAAGTGTTTCTATCTGTTGATCCAAAGAAATGCCGATGCCATGGACTAGGTAGAATCTCATTCCATATCTCTTTAATCCTCGTACACTCTCGAAGTACATGCATAATTGATTCAGTTTTATCTTGACAAAAAGGGCACATCACATTCGTGTGGATTCCCCATTGAACTCGTTCCAAGTTAGTCAATAAACGACCATGAGCGCATAACCACAAAAATATTCTGTAACGTTGAGGGACTTTCAGCTTCCATATAAGACTCCATCCAAACAAAGAATGGTTTTCACCATGCCCAGCTAACTTCTTGTACGCAGCTCTTAGTGCAAATTTACCATCAGATGTCCATTTCCAAATAGGAATATCACCACTAGTATTGCGGTTAATATTCACTCTTTGGATTGCTAACACAACATGTTTTGGTAATAAATGCCCAAACTCAGCCAGATTCCATTGACCCGACGGAGTAATACAGTCGGCCACCTTCCATTCCTTCATCTCATTTGTTAATAGTTGAAATGTCAAACTCTCCAATCTGTCAAAATGGGGAACCCAAAGATCATACCAAAAAGACACCGTAGTTCCATCTGTAATCTTCCAGGCAATACTCTCAGTTACACTTCCCCAACTTTGTCTAATCCCCTACCAAGTGCTAGATTCTGTCCGTCGTTTTTCCACTTTTGGCACCAAATCACTGCCCGTCTTATACTTCTCACGAAGAAAACGAACCCATAATGCATTCCGTTTGTGTATCAAGTGTTAGACCTCATGTTTTGATGATAACAAAAGAATGGTTTGAAAATGGAAATGTTTAAATAATCAAGCTTGAAAAGAGTAATGACAGGAACAAGTCATACTTGAGGTAAGCATGGAAGTAGTGAAGATTGGCCAAGAGAAAATGCTGAGGAACTTGATCAGAAGTACAGGTTCTAAGACATTACTCGAGGTACTACTCGAGTAATGAGACAAAACTTGAAGTAATGAAGGAAAACTTCCAGTAACCTGCCACCATTACTCGAGGCGTTACTCGAGTAACCAGGTAAAATTTTGAGGTTGCTCTCGGCCTGCTAATGTTACTCGAGGAGGTACTCGAGTAACCAAGTGAAAACTTCGAGTTGCCTTCAAGTTCTCCCAATGTCTCGAGTACCAGTGTTTGTGAAAATATGTACCTCTCGGCATTTTATACGACTGCTAATGTTACTCGAGGAGCTACTCGAGTAACCCTGTGAAAACTTCCAGTTGCCTTCAAGTTTTCCTCATAATCTCGAGGAGCTACTCGAGTAACTTTGTCCCTAAAAAGTGTAACTCTCGGCATTTTGTACCACTGCTAATGTTATTCGAGGAGCTACTCGAGTAACCCTGTGAAAACTTCCAGTTGCCTTCAAGTTTTCCCCATGTTACTCGAGGAGCTACCCGAGTAACATACTAAAGTAAGTAAAAACTTGAGGTTGGTACACGAGTAACCAATGCAAAAATGAGTGCATTACTCAAGTCCCTACTCGAGTAACAAGGTAATTGCTCTCGGCCTTGAAATCCTGCCAACATTACTGGAGTAGAGCATCGAGTAATCAAAAGTTTTTTTAAGGGGATACTCGAGGTGTTACCCCAGTAATCTATGAAGTTGCAAAAGCTTTACTGGAGTAGCTACCCGAGTAAATAACCTTTCCCAAAAGTCTGAAATTTAATTTACTCCATGCACTACCCGAGTAATCTTGTTTCTCTTCATTGACTTTCAACTAAACAAATGATTTCTCGATGTTACTCGAGGAGCTACTCGAGTAAACTTCAAAGGTTACTCGAGGAGCTACTCGAGTAAGCATACCCAGAATTTTAGAAATCATTCAAACTTGCATTATATTGTTTCCTATATGATTAACCTTTCATTGTATTAGTATTCTTAGTCTATTTACAGATAAACAATGAAGAAATCATATCAAGAGATGGAAGTCAAAAGAAACGTTCAAATGCCAACCACCGCCAACGGATATTTTTCAAAAACTTGAAAAGTCAATAGTGGCTGCGCACTCACCAACGGACGAAAGGAAGTGTTCCAACGGTCATCATCAACATACCTATATATATGGGAACCTTCAAACAGAGAAAGAACAACCAAGCACACATACGAATGTATCATTAAGTTCATTGCTCTGTTTTCACGTTGAAATTGTATTTCTATGCATAAGTGATTATCATTTACTCTGTAAGAGAGATATTTCATTCAAACTCAATATTTGTTATTGAGATAACTTAAGGTTGTGGAACCTTGAGTTGGGATTGGATTACAACCTGTAAGGGGGAGCGAGTGTCCAGGTGTAAGGAACTTGCTTGTACTGTGGTGCCAAGAACCCATTGAATCTTGGGAGCTATAGTGAAACTCTCAGAGAAGCTCTGAGGACTGGACGTAGGTCAAAGTGGTTGTGACCGAACCAGTATAACTTCCGGTGTACACTTCGGTGATATTTCTCCTTACTCATTACTGTTTTAATTCTTTTGTCAAAGTTTTATATTTTCGAAAGAAATTTTAGTATCACCCAATTCACCCCCCCTCTTGGGTGAAACGCTTGATCTAACATCAAGTTCCATCCCAATTTCATCATGTAAGCCTGATTCTGAAGCCTTGCTTGTCTTAAGCCTAGTCCACTATCATTCTTCCGAGAACACACACGACCCCAAGCTACCAAATGTGGCTTACGACTCGTGGATGTACTCCCCCAAAGAAATTGCCTGCACTTTTTGTCTATCTCATCACAAGTACCCAGAGGGAGGGGTATAGTTTGCATTGCATAGGATGGTATAGCCGAAACGATTGATGATACCAGAGTATGTCTTGCCGCCATGGATAACATGTTTGGTTTCCAGCTTGCTAGACGAACATTCATCTTATCAAGAATAAATCTGTACGAGGACTTAGTACTTCTCTCATGCAAGATCGGCATTCCTAAATATTTCCCCAGATTTGAAGATAGGGGAAAATTCAAGAACTCACTAATGTCCTTTCTTCTCGTATGACCTACGTTCTTGGAGAAGTAAATGTGCGATTTTGCAGTATTAACTTTTTGCCCAGATATTTCACAAAAATCATCTAGTATGGCTTTCACCACCCCGGCTTGATCCATATTTGCTTCAGCAAACAGAATGAGATCATCAGCAAAAAAGACATGAGAAATAGTCGTACCTTGCCTCGACAACTTAAAAGGTTTCCAATCTCCATCATGTACTGCAGTCTGGATTAAATGCCCCAACCTTTCCATCATAATAACAAAGAGATACGGTGAGATAGGATCCCCTTGACGAACTCCTCTGGAAGGGTAAAAGCCTTTTGCAGCACACCCATTCCAAAGTAGCTGCATTTGCGGAGTAGATACACAAGCTTTAATGACGTCACAGAGGTAGTCAGGAATCCTTAGTTCATTCAGGCATTCGAAAAGAAAACTCCATCTAACTCGGTCATATGCTTTCTCCAAGTCAATCTTGATTGCCATAAATCCCTGCTTCTTCTTTATACTCCGCATAGAATGAATGATTTCCTGCACTAGAATAATATTGTCAGTACTTTGGCGCCCCTTCACAAAACTACATTGGTTCGGGGCCACAACCAATGGCATAATAGATTTAAATCTATTTGAAATAATTTTTGTAACAATCTTATACACAACATTACAGAGGCTTATTGGCCGAAAATCACGAAAAGTTTGTGGATGATCGATTTTTGGAATAAGCACAATTTGAGTATCATTAATATGATGAACCCATTTCGGATCAGAAAATACCCTTTTAACCAACGATGTAACCGAAAGACCAACCGTATCCCATTGACTCTGATAAAACAGAGGATTTAAACCATCAGGACCCGGAGCTTTTAGAGAACCCATATCGAACAAAGCTCTTTTAATTTCTATTTCATCAACCTGTCTTCCCAAAGAACATATATAATTTTCATCAATATCAGGATATGTGCACCCAAACACCAAGGACCCATGGTATGTGCTCGTATCTGTATAAAGTTCTTCAAAAAAATTACTGCCAAATTCACGTATTTCTTGCTCATCGTAAGACCATTCTTGAGAATCAAGTTTAAGAGCTAAGATCCGATTCTGTCTTCTTCGACCATTCGCCTTTGAATGAAAATATCTTGTGTTTCGGTCACCCTGAATATACCAAGTAGCACGAGAGTATTGGAGCCACATAATTTCCTCCTGGGCCAAAATTTGCTCAAGTTCCTTCCATAATTCACATTGCAATTTCTCTAATCTCACTGATGTCCCAACTCTAGCAATTGTGGTATTAATCCCATCCAGACGTCTATAGAGCTTATTCTTCATATAATTTAAATTCCCAAAAACCTCTTTATTCCAAATTTTCAGATGCTCAGTAAAATTCTCTAAAGATCCACACCAATCTTCTTTAACATTCCATTTACCCTTAACAAACTCTGAGAATTCATCATGCATCACCCAAGGGGCAAAGAAACAGAAAGGCCTTTGTTTATATTCACCATGCTCCACCTTGTCAGTATTAACCAAAATGGGGCAATGACCTGATTTATACTTTGGTAGATGAAACACCGATGCATTAGGAAACTGCTCATGCCATCTGTCATCCACCAATGCTCTATCAATCCTGCTCTGACTAGACGGAGTCCCCCATGTAAATCGAGGACCACTAAAGCCAATATCAATTAATCCAGTATCATTAATCCACTCCCTGAAAAATCTATCAACTCCACTGGTTTCCTGTATTGTCATGCTCCATCTATCCTCAGGACACGAAACAGCATTGAAGTCCCCAACGACCAACCAACCCCCACGAACAACCTGGCTAATGTCTCTTAATGAAGACCATAGAAGGCGCCTCGGGTACATATTAGGATGTCCGTAAACAATTGTAAGAGACCATTCATTATCATTACCTGCATTTACCATTCCATGGACAAATTGTTCACCTGCCGAAACAATCGAAAAGTTACAACTTGAGTCCCAAAATAACCAAATACCCCCCACTAAATCCTCGCGCTTCAACCACATGCATATTAGGCCATCCAAGCTTCCGAGCCATTAACTTTGCCTTTATGCCCGCTTGTCTAGGTTCCAATAAAGCAAAGAAATTAACCCTTTGTTTCTCAATAATGTCACTGATTAAACGACGAGATGAGGCACCACCGGCACCCCGAGTATTCCATGTTATAACTATCATTAAAAACAAATAATAAAAGATAAGGTTTCCAACAATCAGGAACACGCTACTGGGACGTAGGTCCATATGCTCCTTCACCTGACTCCTTCATAACAACATCACCATCCTCACTTGGGAGATTTATACTAGTTGAATAGTTAATCTTTCTACCTGCACCTGGATCAATAGGTTCAGAAGCACTATTCATGGTAGATTTTGATGTTTGAATTTTTACACCTTCAGATTTTAAAGACGTACCCGAATAGGCCTTCATTGGTTGAAATTTGGAGGATCCTGCAACACCCTTCCTTCCTTCATTAATACCTTTCACCAAGCTCCTAGCACTATGCACTTTACCACTTTCTGAGTTGAAACTAGAATTACCTTGGTCTACCATTTTATTCTTCACTTGTTGATAATGTTCCATTGGATTAACCAAATCCGTCTTACGTTCCACCACATTTTCTTTGATCCCTGAATTAATCACCACTGGCTTCGTCTTACTAGGCAAGGACCCACATGATTTAGTAATTCTGACTTTTGAAGATTCTTGATTTGTAGTATCATTTGCCGAATTATTGGTTGCCAATAAAGTAATTTCATTTCCCTTCTCTTCCTTATTTTCATCAATCAGTGGTGCGAATCTTGATCTTCCAACATTATTATTTCTACGCAGCTCACGTACCCCTCCTCGTCTCACATTCGATTCTCCTCCGGTGCCACGCTGCATCCTGCGACGCCTGGGTGCTACCATCCATTCTCCATAGGTTATGGCTTCTGGGTCATGGTTAATAGACGTCGAATCCGCTGTCCTCCCTTCATACTCAGTCTCCGAACTTTGTACGCCCGAAGGTCCAAATTCTTTCTTTTGTGAACAATGTTCGGACCCATGCCCATACCTCCCACATGAAAAGCATATCAAGTGTAGTCCCTCATAAACTATTTTTTTTCCTTACCATTAATCATAAATGATGGGAGTAACGGGGAATTTAGATCTATCTCAACACATAATCGAGCAAAGCGACCTTTTGTTTGTTTCAAAGTATTATTATCTACCTTAAGCACCCTTCCAATCTGACTACCCACTACGTATAAAATGCCTTTATCATAAAAATCAACTGGAAATTTTGGAATATGTACCCAAGCAGCGATCTTCGGAACCTCCCCAGCATCAGGATCGAATTCAGGTTTCTATGGCTGTACATCTAGGTAATGTTCCATGTATAACCATGGGCCACCAGTCAAAGCAAACTCATAATCCTCCTCGCTTGTTAGACGAACCAAGAAATATCCAGAACCAATTTCTATAGTAGTTACCTCACCCCTTCGACCCCATAGTTGTTGCAACTTTCTGCCAAGTTGTTCTTCACGAACCATGCGTCCTAGAAGCCTCACAATCAGAGAAGTACTCCATTTCTTTGCTAACTTTTGACGGAATTCCGGTGATACGACAATATTTGGACCTTTCTGAGTGATCTCAACCTCAATTCTAGATTTCCATCCATCACCACGCCACCATTCTTCCTCATCATCAGACATGTCTCCCGCCTTCGGTATATCGACGCAAGCTTCCTTGTAGGATTTCTTCGGTTGTGTAGGAGCCTCCTCGACTAACTCTTCATCAGTCATCCAATCCTCCACCCTTGGTACAAGGGATTGGTGTTCAGAGAACTCATCCTCCCCATTTCTAACTTTCTTTCGGCTCCGTGCCATAGCATCTTGTTCTTCCGACGTTGGCATCGGAGGTACTCTTTCACAACTTCTATCCCATTCACGCATATTGCTTCCCATTCTTTTCTAGGACTTCTCAATTTACACACAGATCACCAACAACTTTGCCAAGCCAGAAACCAGGTTCATTGGTCAGATTACCAATGACTGCACCAAGATAGGATCCCAGTTCAACGCTTTGCGAAGGTGAAGAAGATTGACGATGATGATGGCTAAAACCGAGACAGAAACTTCCCAACGAAAACCACCTGTAGCAAGAAGGACAGAGACCTACTCGGTTGCAATATCCTCCGGACGCTCAAACAGCGAAGCTCAAATCCGACGAAGATCACGCACGCCGAAAACAGAGTATTTGCAGAAAAGAAACAGAGCTTGAAAAATGTAGCTGATAGAACCACCGCTCCAAACACTAGTCGACAGTTTACTTATCTTCCCACCGGCGCAATACAAGATCAGCTCCCCACGGTGAAGATCCAGCGGCGATCTTCAACGTTGAAGTGACCATTGCTCAGCCAACGGAAAAAAAAACCCACGACAGAGGGGTTGCAATGCCCCAACTGCTCCTCTCTTTGACGTTAATTTGCTTTCTCAAATGAAGAGGAAAGGAAACATAGGCAATGTGTAGATATTGTGGACTGTGGCGGGTATGCGGTCCGATCATAATTGAGAATGGAGGAAGTGAGAATTGGGTCTTATTATATTTAAAGAAAGTATATTAAAATAAGCTTATAATAAAGGCGAGTCATGATGATTACTATCATGGATAGATACCTAATATCTCCTTCATCTGGACTCATTTTAATCTTTATGGTAAAAGATTTTAAGGGCGCCATAATCCTTGCAAACACAGGCAAGAGGCAGAAAAGAAATTTGCAACTATGATCAGAAAGAGAGACACAATTGTGTGGGAAGATGAAGATGAAGAGAGATGTATTGTTATTGACATATGTTTGTTATTGAGCAAATCGCTCTTCCCAGGTATACGTCCAATTTAATATTAATATGAATATTAATGGGCATATTTAATTAAAAAACTATCCATATGGTTATAATTTAAATTTGACTGAGATTTGATGTGCTCTTTAAAATCATGACATTATTTAATTATTTAAGCTAATCTGAGATTTTTACGGTGGTAAATTTATTTTAGTTGGAGGCTTTATTTTCCATAAATATATTATTTTGATTAATAGTTAGGAAATCTCCTATTATCTCTCATGAACTAAGTCTCCTATTATCTCTCTTATTATTTCAATGATTCTGTGATAAATATTAAATAAATAACCCAAGATAATGATTATCATATGGAGAAAATGTTTTGGGGACCAAAAATTTTATGCTGGAAATAAATTATTATTGCTTGTTATGATGATTATATTTTTACAAGATTATTTTTAATATAATGGATATTATATATTTTAAGTGTTCATATTTACGAGATTATATTAGTTTGGTTTGAAAAACAAACTTGGGAATTTTGAGATTGTTGTGATATGAAATTATCTTTAAACATTGGTATTTCAAATAATTTAGTCCTGAAAAGTTTATGTCATGTTGAGATATGCGATAAGCTCATGTATTGGACTATTATGAATATTATGTGAAAATTTTAAATTTAATTAGAATTACTTTTGAAAAGCTGTGAAATATATTTAAAATATTTGAAAGTGTGGGGTGCATAAGACATAAAGTATCTTGTGGGGACATCTTGGAATAAATATATTGATATATTGAAAAATTATAAAATTGCCATTATGACATGTGTTATGATTAAAATTAATTTAATGAAGGCTTTGTTATTTACCGTGAAGAGCAAATCTTGGTGTGAATTATTCAATTTTGCATATAGTTTAAAATAAGCATTATAGTAGTGATATGGAAATTTAATTATTTATCTAGTGTTTAGATAAATGTGCTTTAAATTTTCATGATTTATGGATATTCATTTATCTTGGTATAAATGTGCATGGTTATTGAACTTTAATGTGAATGAATGGAATGCATGCTCAAATATATCATATTATGCCCTTGAAATCATGAGAGAATCAAATGTGATTTTGGGTGTTAAAGATCATAAAAGATTTGTGATGATAAATGAGAAATGTTTCTGAAGATTGGTTTTGAAAACCATTATGTGAATAGTCTTTATGATACTACTTGAGATGATTCTAAAGCTCAATCAATATATGCACAAATTGTTGAGAATATGCACTAATAAATGTTAATCCCGTAACAAAATGGATGATATGTGGAGTTTGAGCAAATATAAACTCTCATAAAGAGAGGGAAATACTTGAAGGGTATCATAATTTTTGATATCATATATAATGGCTGCTTGTTGTATTGATATATATGGATGTTAATTGAAATTTGTCAGATATGATTAGTTTTGATGATGTCAAATATAGATGTGAAGTGATAAGAGCAAAAAGTTTATATAATGTATTTCTTTGACTAACTACTATATTTAATGTTACATATTTTGTAGATTAGTCAAGCAAAGAATGAAGAAGATCACATTAATGAAAATGAACAAGAGGAAGAAGAAGAAAAGAATTTGAAGATAGTCAAGGAGATGCTTACTCGGATTATGAAGAATGATTATCAAAAGGAAAATCAAAAAGAAAGATATTGAAGAATGAAGAACTTGGAAGATCTATCAAGAATATCAAGATTCAAGTTGTTAGAAGTGATACTGGAGGTTTCTATGATGATTCCGGAGGTTTCTATGATCAAATAATGGTTGGAATAGGTTATTACGAAGCTAAGATGACTTATATATGAGTTATGACACTTCTAGGGGAGTTATGCTCGAGCACAGAGCTCAATACTCGAGCACAGGATGAACTCACTCGAGCACAGATGAATTCACTCGAGCACGGGGTGAATACTCTGTTCTACTCTGTTTTACGTTCAGTCTGATAGAGGTCCGGTATTTTGATCATATCTCTCAAACCACACGTCGGATTGACCCGAAACTGGTGGCATATGAAAGAGGACTCACAACACGTAAACTTGGCTCCAGGATCACATTGAAAGAAGATCAAATGAAGGAGATATGATTCGTGGAAAATAAAACTGAAATCACCGTCACTTTTCAAGACAGGTTTGGTATTTTGCATGTAACTTACAAATTACACATCGGATTGAGACGAGACTAGTGCCAAATGAAAGTAGACTCAAAGAGCTTTCCATGGATAGGTAATTTGCCTAATTTGAACGTATATTCTAGGAGCTATACCTTCTGGAAGTTGACACTTGTGCAGTCTAGCGAAATATACACTCTTTCAATCATAACTTGCAGAATACAAGGAGTTTGGAGCTGATTCTTTTTGCATTGAAATGCAAATGACAAGAGATTTCTTATGATACATCATTTGAATCAAATAAACAAATTTTTTCTAAAGTGGCCCCACATCACCCGCGAGTGTAAAAACTATCTCTCTGAAAAAGTTGTGCGAGTGATGTCCAGAAGCAACTGAAACGTGAAGAAATTTGTAACACTCGAGCACTAGGATTCATGCTCGAGCATTGGAGTATTTTTCACTCGAGCACATGCAAGTTTTGACATGAGAGTGATAACCCGTGAAGAAGCTTGTACGTGAAAGCAAGAAACGCACTCGAGCATGACTGGTTGTGCTCGAGTGATGTCGAGAATTCACTCGAGCAGATGCGAGTGAAGTGCAGCGAGTGCTTGCCTGAGAAGAAGTCAAAACGTGAAATTATTAACTACACTCGAGTGAGCCATATTGCACTCGAGTGAGGTTCTGACAGAAGCAACGTAGAAGTTCAGAGCCTCACACCAATCAATCCAAACGTGGTTAAATCATTATGTTTTCACTTGTTATTGTTCCTAAACATTAACTAACATATATTTCAAGTGTAAAATAGGAGATTAAATATTTGGATTGCATCTTCAAGAATGGAGGTCCGTATGGCGAATATCTTCACTTACGTGATGAGTCCCAGAAGACAGAAATTCAGTTTTTGACCAATGATCCAACATACCCATGACTAATACTTCATCATATTAATGATTAAGTATTTTGCAGTGTGAAACAGGATATTAAACGTTCGGGTTGCAGATTCAAATAAAAGTCAATTACGGTGAACTTCATCATTACACACCGGATGGCGGCTACCAACCACGACAAGTAACTGACCCACCATGAGAGATTGTCTGAAACACAAAACGCTCCACAACGTGACGTACAGCTCAAAATGAATCTTCCTGCTGTTCAACGAGACGCTCCACTCTGTAACGGACATTTCATAGTGGCTCGTTATTCAAATGTACACAACGTTCAAATGAAGCAATGGGACTCCAACGGACGAATGCTCACAATGGTCATCACCTTCATCAACTATAAATGAGAAAGCATTCAACATCGATGGGTGACTGAAAGAGACAGAGAAAACAGAGCAACGACACCAACATGCGAATAACATGAATCCTCTGCTTCTACCCATACACTCTCTGTTTTCCAGTTTCTATATTACTTATCATTGAGAAAGTGATTATTTGTATTGTACTTCAGTGAGTATTATACCCACTCTGTGAGAGAGTCTGTAAACACCTTCAAATATATTTATGAGTTGATCTCAAGGTAGAGGAACCTTGAGAGGGTTGATTTTCTTACGGAGAAGCTGTAGAGAGAATTGCCAGTAAGACATTTTGCTCGTAAGACTTACAAGGTGCAAGCAGTAGAGAACGTTACTGTTCATAAGACTTACAGGGGTGTAAGCAGGAGAGAACATTGCTGCTCGTAAGACTTGCATGAGTAAGCAGGAGAGGAAGATCTTCGGGATTGCTCTGCTCGTAAGACTTGCCGTAAGGGGGAGTATTTCAGTGAGAGATTTGTAAAAGGTTTCACAAGTACCCGGCTAAACTTGTGGATTGTAAAGGCTTTTCTTGTGCCCGGATTAAACAAGAAGATAGTGGATTTGAAAATCTCAGGAGGAGCCTGGAGACTAGACGTAGGCCATCACAGATTGGACCGAACCAGGATAAATCACAGTTTGCATATTCTCTTCCCTAAACTCTTATATTTCCAGCATATATTATTTAATCTAACTGTTGATTTATAAACCTTCATACTTACCACTTTTGTTAAGATACGAAAAGATTTTAAAGTTCTTAAGTTTTTATTAAACACCCAATTCACCCCCTCTTGGGTGATAGCCGGTTCTAACAAAATTTATTTTGTTTGTGAAAATACACTAGTGATTATCGACCTTTAATGGTGAAAACAAATATTGTGACTTAGAGTTGATTACTTTAAAATGGATGGAGTGATAAAAATATTGAAAACCTCTTAGCAAAATTTTGGTAAGAAACCGACACTAAACGTTGATGTTCTGTGATTGTCAAATGGCAATAGCCATTGTAAAAAGAACAATGATGCATGTAAAAAATCGCTTGAGCTATGATATGATAAGCTAGCTTAAGAATTATTATGGATTTATCTCAATTGATTTAGTGAGGTCAATAATAGACCTATTGGATCCCTTAACAAAACCTCTAGGGATGAAATAAATTAGTCGAGGGGAATGAGACTGAAGCCAACTCATAATTGACAGCGATGACAACCCAACATTTGTGATATGTGATCACGTGAAGAAGGTTCAATGGGTAAGAACTCTACAAATATGGAGAATAGTCACTCCTATAAGATCTTGGCAAAATCTCTAGAGCGTTCGTTATGTACTAGGCATGCGGAAGGCTATCTTTTGCAAATATGTTTAAATGAAGGGATGTGTAGTCTTCAAAAGGCACCACTTGATCCCTCCTCTCTTACTCGCCACCTCGCGCCACCTATCAATCAAGTTACACCTCTATAAGTTATTTCTACATGTTTCACTCAAGTTAAAGAAGCTCTACTCAAGTGATGATCATATTTCAACATACTCTGTTTAGCTTTGTTTTCGTTCAGCATGACATAGGCTTAGTAATTTGGTAATATCTCTCTAACCACACATCCAATTGAGATGAAACTATATTCAGAATGCGGTTTATGGACATCAATTTCATGCTTAAATATTGTCAGATGAAAGAAATATGAACTTCAAAATTTGGTGCTCAAAATCCATGTTGTGTTCCATACCAAATGTTACGACTTGGATCATAAGTTTTGGAATTCAATGTATTTGGGATAGATTCCAGTTGCAGTGAAAAGTAGACTTAAAGAGATTTCTGTAGATAGGTCATTTGCCAAATTTGAAGTTACAGCAAAAAAGTTATGCCTACTGGAAATTGACCTCTATGCCAAACTATCTATATTCTAAAAAAGAAAAGGGCACTCAAGTGAAGAATGTGCCACTCGAGTGATGATCTAAAAAGTTAAACATCATTAAGGTACCAACTAGTGAGATTGCTGATGCACTCAAGTAATGGGATAAGCACTCGAATGATTAGCATCACTTGCAGGTTACTTGCAAGTGATTAGAAAGTTTATGATCTAATGAGAACATATCACTTGAGTCACAAGTTGTGTACTCGAGTGAAACACACCTCTTCCTGTGCTTCTAACTCAAGATCACTCAAGTGACAGAAGGATCACTCGAGTAATAACCATCACTTGCGAGTCACTCTCAAGAGATTCTGAGGTGATGAGATCTGAGAGAGATCACTCGAGTGGATGGTAAATCACTCGAGTGATCCAAGATCACTTGCAAGTCACTCGCAAGTGATCAAAAAGTGCTGTATTGTTCTAAGGGAAGATCACACGAGTGATAAGATGAGCACTCAAGTAATATGAATCACTTGCAAGTCACTTAGTAGAGATAAAATTCATTTTCACAGTCTAAGACTTAGGCACTCATGTGATATCATTTCAAATACATCTCTACCAACTCACTCGCTAGTGATTATAAACACTTGAGTGACAATGTAAGCACTCGAGTGATAAAAGATCACTACTTGAGTGATTTAAAGTCACACTCGAGTGATATTGTTCACAGTTTTTAATCACTGTCTTATATTTTTTGATATTCTTTTAAACTCATTTAAATTTTGATTATCTTGTTCCTAACCATTTCTAATCATCACTAATCAAGTTTACATAAGGATTATAGGTGATTAAACTTGGATTAGAGATCAACGGCCAAAAAGTGACTTTGTGTCAGAAGCTTCAACTGTTTCTTTCAACGGACTTCCAACGGTCATATTCTAAGAAGCCTAACGGGAAGAAGAAAAATCCCAACAATCATATATTCATCAACTATAAATAAAAGAATACTCAAATTTGAATATAGTGAGCAACTACGCCAAAATGCTAAAATCATGAATTACCCTCTTCAACCCGAATACTCTCTGTTTTTCTAGCTCCAATATCATTTATCTTAGAGAGAGAGAGATTATTTATATTGTGCTTCAGTGTTCATCTTAATTCACTTATAAGAATGAAGATCATTGTAATTTTTCATCATCAAGGTTGTGTCCTTACGGTGTGTAAGCAAGAGTAACTCGGTGTGAGAATTGTAAAAGGCTTCAAAAGTGCCCGACTAAACTTGAAAGATTGTAGAGGCTTCTTTTGTGCCCAAATTAAATAAGAAGATAGTGGATTGAAAATCTCAAGTGAAGCTTGGGGACTGGACGTAAGTCATCAAGGATTGGACTGAACGAGCATAAATTATAATTTGCACATTCTCTTCCCTTATCTCTTATAATTCTAGCATTAGTGATTGACATATTGCAGTATGCATTTATGGTTCATTATTTACGTAGTCATTGCTTTCATTAAGATGCGAAAAAAAATTTTAATAGTTTTTATCATACACTCAATTCACCCCCTCTTAGGTATCAGCCGATTCTAACAGTTATTTGCTTTTGATTAGTTGTTAATCGTTACATGGTCATTTGTAGTAAGTTTGCAAGTTTATACCTCATATTTTGTAAGTAATATATAGTGTGATGCCAATAATAAAGGAACATTAAGTGAATCAATATGTTAATGTCTACTTGTCATTAAATATCATAATACCATTATACTGCGATGGCCTTGGTGTTTGGGTAATGCCTAAGTTGAAGTTGTTATTTTCTTATGAATGATTGTTAATCGTTGCATGCATTTTAACTTGTGGGAGTTGTTATTTTCAAATCCGAATATGGTAAACTCATATCAAGTTTAGGAATTAATACACGCCTTATTCTCATTTTTACATGTGGCCAATGGCAAATGGATAGTGGTGATTTTTATATCCGAACTTGGTATTTTCGAATCCAAACTTAGTAAATCCGTATCAAGTCTAGGAATTAATCCACATTTAGGGATGAGCAAATTAGAACCGAAACCGAAGACCGGACCGAACCGAATTCAATTCGGTTTTTTCAGTCTGGTTAGTTTAGTTTTCAATTAAGATTCTTTCTTTTTTTTTTTTGAGAATTTTGGTTTAAATTTTCAGTTTGGTTATTTAAAAAATAATTCGGTTAAAACCAAACAACCAAAATAAATATAATATATTTATATTTAATAGATACTATTTGATAAGTGTACTTTTTTTTATAATTAAATAGGTATAAATTTTGAATTTTATTAGATAAAATCTGTAGTTATTTTAAATCTATTTGATTTATTTTATATATTTCCCCCTAACTCTAATCTTGAAGGTAAAAAATAATCTTTCTACAAAATTTACTCATATATATTTTTATTTTGTAAATAATAAATTAAAAATTCATTTAATTCGGTTATTAACCGAACCGAAATATTTCAATTAATTCAGTTTTGATTAATATGATTAATTAGTTTCAGTTCGGTATTCAATATTAGCTCTATTCGATTGTTTGGTTATTTCAGTTTAACAAAAAACCAAACCGAAATACTGAATGTTCAACCCCTTATTCTTATTTTCACAAGTGGCAATGGATAATGGTGATTTTCATATCCGAACTTGGTATTTTCAAATTTTAACTTGGTAAACCTATATCGAGCCGAGGAATTAATACATGTATATCTTCTTATTATTGCAAATAGTTAATTTTAAATAGATAGTTGTGAAATTTATATCCGAACTTAGTAAACCCAACCCATATCAAGTCTGAGGATTAATATATACATGTCTTCTCAATTTCACAATAACAACTTTCGACCCAATCTCTTCTCTCATTGCGAGCTTCCTCGCCCCTCACGAAGAAACTTTTTGATCAAAATAACCACAGCAAGTCATAAAGAAAATGGCAGCACTCGTGCGCAAAAAGTTAGCAAAATATATCACACCTCTCTTTTTTAAAACTCAATTATGCCCATTTCTGTCATTTCCTCTTAATTTCAAAAAGAACAAATCATTACCCCATACTTTTCTAGTATTTTGAATATTAGAATTACCCCTCTATCTTTTATTATTTTTAATGGTCTTTACGAGGGATTTTCCCATCAAAATATTTAAAACCTTGCACAGAAGCATGGATTTTAAATATCACGCTTTATAAGATGGTATCAAAGGAAACTTGACTGAGTGTACTATATACCATATTGGACAATATACAAAAACTAAAAAAGTTACACGTCACCACTTACTTGAATGGACTTTCAACATGGCTTAAGATTTTTGCAACTCTTTCGAGTATGCCCAAGCTCTTGACATCTTGAACATTGGTAAACTTTCTTATTTTGAACTTGTGACTCACGTCGAGTACTTTTTGGACTTGGTCTACCTGGAGTACGAGCAGTCATGGGTGGCTTTAAAAATGATTGCGACATATGATCATTCATTTCCACTGTATTCAATCTTGGCATGTCATTGGTATCAACTAGAACCATTGTGCTACTGTATATTCTCTGTTGTGAACTCAAAAGGTAGCATTCCTCTACATTGGCATAAACATCACCCTGTACCTTTTTAATAGCTGCACATGCATGTGTACACGGTATGCCAGACATTTGCCATGCTTTGCAGGTACAACCTCGAGATGCAAGATTCACAGTAAAATTTGTTAATTTAGTACGCACTAACATCTTATCTGGTCCATCATCTTCTACTTCCATACTTTCAGCCATCAATGCATTCTCCTTCAATTTTGCCTCTACATTTGGACCCACTCCATTTTTCCACTCTGCCGTTGCCTCCTTTCTAGCACACCACATCTTAGCCAACTTTTCTTGATGCCCGTGTATTAGTACACATACATTATGATTTATCTCCTTAACAAGCCATACACTAAATGTTTCATCCAGATTAGTGGCAATATTATCCCACCTACGGAACGGAAATCGTGATAGCGCCCATCGATCAATATCACCATTAGTTTCAAGCCATTGCGCCATATCCGGAGACAAAGACCTCAAATTTCCCATAGCTTTGTCAAAATCACACTCAAGTCTTGCATAAGCAATTGCATCAAGCAATTTCAGCGCATAATCCATGCCAATGCCACAATTCCTTCCCAAGCTTTTGTTAAAATTTGTAACCTCCAAGCTAAAATTCTCTTTCAGATGCCGATAACAATAGGAATGTCTCTCATCCCCAAAAATTGCTTTCACTGCATCAATTATTGCACTATGTCTATAAGAAACAAGAGTTACTTGTACTGAACCTATTATGTCTCTCACATTGCGCAAAAACCATGACCACTCATCAAATGTCACCCCGCAAACAATTGCATATGCAACTGGAAACAATTCATTGTTAGCATCATATGCAGAAGCTGCCAACAATGTCACCTCGTAAGAACCACGTAAGTGGTATCCATCAAGATACAACATGGGTCGTGATCCAAGCAAAAAACCATTTATACAACATCCATATGCGATGAACAACCTCTCAAACCTATTGTCTGTGGAAGCCGACCATTTGGCAATAGTGTTAGGGTTGTTCTCCATTAATCTTTCACACATCCAAGGAATTAATGTAAAGGAGTGTTTAGAAGGCCCATGCATTTCCTCTAGTGCTCTCTTTTTTCCACACATAGCTTGAGTATAACTTAAGCTCACACCATATTCTCTTAAGAAGTCACGTCTTATTTCATTTGGAGCTTTGTCCACACTAGGATTGATCTCATCAATAATGATAGATGATATCAAATTTGATCTTCCCATGTGAGGAACTATCATATTATCTGATGCAGAATGGATGTGCTCTTTGTGGAAACTTCTTACACCTAAAAAGGGGGTCGTTTTATCCGTTGCATAAGCCGTTATCTTCCATTTGCAGCCATCTATCTTACACTTGACAATCATCTTTTTTGTAGTATTCTTCACAAAGGTGTAGCTGAACTTGTGTGCAATGCTATACTTATATAATGCTTGTCTAAAAGTGACAGCATTGTCAAAGATCTGCCCAACTCCCACAAATAAATCCTTCCATTTTGCCGTATTCAACCCAAGCATTGGTGCAGATGCACTCTGTATTGTACAGGGTATAGCTTCAGGTTCAAGCTCATGGCTAGATGGAGAACTTGCACATGTATTTGTAGATGAACGCTCTAAGCTGCATTTAGAATCAATCTCATTTCATTAGTATGCATTACTAATAACATCTTCATTAGTTGCAAGTAAATCAAAAAACTTACAATTGAGAAGACTTCCTCCGTATTGGTGCAGACGCACTCTGTATTGTACAAGGTATAGCTTCAGGTTCATCCTTAGCTTCATGACTAGATGGATAGCTCGCACATGCATTTCTAGATGAACGCTTTAATCTGCATTTAGAATCAATCCCATTTCATTGGTACACATTACTAATAACATCTTCAATAGTTATAAGTAAATCAAACAACTTACAATCGAGAAGACTTCCTCTGTATTGGTGCAGCCGCACTTGGTATTGTACAAGGTATAGCTTCAGGTTCAACCTCAGGTTCATGGCTAGATGGAGAGCTCGCACATGCATTTCCAGATGAACGCTCTAATCTGCTTTTAAAATCAATCACGTTTCGTTAGTACACATTACTAATAACATCTTCATTAATTATAAGTAAATCTAACAACTTACCCTTGAGATGACTTTCTCAGTGTCTCTTTAATTTGATTTCCATTTTCAACAATGTACACATGAGCACAGTTGTCATTAAACTTTATTAATTGAGCAACTCCTTCATCATCCTCAAGGTCTAAAAATGTGCTAGAGTCAAACTTGACGGTGTACTTCATCTCAGCTCCATTCAATTGATATTCCATGCATGATGTTATGATTCCTATCAATTCTTCACGTGCCATGCCTTCCTTAATAACTCTACCATTTGATCTTCCCCCCACATAATGCGTTTTTCCTTCTGCATTTGTCACAAAGTGTCCTCCACTATGAAAATAACAAAATATTTCTTTCAAAGAAGCACTTGCCATTGGTGAGTTAAACCTGGACCAAAGAACAAAAAATAGTACAATATTGTTAACAATATGTATTAATTAACAACTCTCCTTTACTGATTAACAAATTTCAGTAGAGTACCAACTGAAAGTTGGATCACCCAAAAATGTTGGTAACATTAACTATCTAACCATACAAAATAAGAGAGCTCCAACCTCATTCTATATACATATACAAAAGGGGCGGGATCCTGCCCATGAGTAATATGGATCTCCATATAAGGCTATGGCATGACGAATCAAAATACATCAAAATAAATTTGCTCACATAAACTATGCAATGCTCACCAGGTAGCAAGGTAGCCAACTGCATGATGCAGGAGAACTGCTGGGTCAACTCTACTATATCGAAATACCAAATAATTTAATAAGTATGCTTGATCTTCTCCAAAATTAAAGAGCACATCCTTAACACTTAAATACTAACATGAAGATTAAGTGACGCACAAATTAAAGTCAAATCAAAATTACAATTATAATTATCAGCTTCCAAGTACCAAATTCAATTATAGCTCTCTTTGCCTTTCAAGCATTGAACAAAAACTGTACACTTAAACATATCATAGAATAAGCTCCACAGCAAGCCAATCTTTTCCCAACCAACATGCAAGCATCACTAAAGTTAAACGAGATTAAAAACATAAATTTCAGTAATCAAATTAAAATCCCCAATTTCTAATTCATCGCACACTAAGGATAAGGAGAAAAGAAAATAAAGGCATGGGCTTTGCGTTGAAAACCTAGGCAAAGGGCGACTAATGATGAATGCAGGTAGTGAGAAAGAGCCCAAAACAACTCTAACTTGAATCCAACGTCAATGCAATCCTCTCACCTGTTCATAGATGCAGAACAGGCGAGGAATGTAAGAGAGACGGACCATGCAACAATAGCAATGGAGGAAGAGAATGTTAGGATGCTTGAAACTAAAAGAAAAGAAGGAAACAAAGAAGAGAATTGCTGATCGCACCAGAGGGTTTTACTCGAGTAGCAACAGTGGAAGAAGAGAGAAGAGGAAGCTTGACCGGCTCTGCCAGCAGAACACCACCACAGGAACGCGACGGAAAAGGAAGGAAGGGGAAGAGGTGCGAGGCTGAGGAATGCGACAGGCGCAATAACGAGATTGTACGATTTACCCTACCCTTGGGACGGCTCAAGATTGATGAATGAGGAAGATGATACAGTGAGTGAGAATGACGATAATTCGCAATTAAAAAAATTTTGACAGTTTGTAGGAATGGGCTTCCAGCCTAGTGGCATGCTCGTGTTGCGGGTTGGTTCTACTCATAACTCAGCCAGCCTTATAATTCCAAAAATATTTTAAAAAAAAATTGAGTTTGTATGGAGAAAATCTCATAAAAATACCACTTAAATTTTAAAATTTTGAAAAAGTTACCCCAATTCTCAAAATCACAGATCAACATCAATTTTGAAATAGGAAAAAATACAAAAAAAAACTTTGAAATTATAAAATCCCAAATCAAGTTTGTTATTAAGAGTTGATAAGAAAATAACCAAACTTGATAAGCAATTCACAACTCATTTTTTGGAAAATACCTTATTTGAAATTTTACAAATTCAAAGTTCTTTTTCTCTTTCAAATATCACTTTTTGGTAGGGATTTAATATTAAAAATTAAAAATTAAAAGGGGTTGAATTTAAATTTTAAAACATCAAGGATTATCTACAAGACTACAACTGGTCAAAATTCAAAAAGTTTTATAATATTAGTAACTTACACAGGATAACAAGTCTTTTATTAATTTTATGTGATAATTTTTATTGAAAAGATAATAGTAAGTTAACGACAAGATGTTCATAATAAAAAATAAAAAGTTTAAAGGGTTAAATTTCAACTTTAAAATTTTAGGGTTATCTACAATTGACCCAAAGGTCATAGAGATTTTATATAATTTGGAGTTAAATTTTTAAATATATTTACAAATATTAAAACTTTTAAATAAAAAAATGTTATAAATGTTAAAAAATTTAGGGGAAATGGCAGGAAAAAAATCTTTGAAAATGCAAAATCTCAAATCAGGTTTATTACCAAAAATTGATAAAATAATAACAAGATATAATAAGCAATTCACAACTCATTTTATGAGAAACACCTTATTTGAGATTTTATAATTTTAAAGTTCTTTTTCCATCATTCTCCTCAAAAATTACATTAACCTACAACTTTCAATACCTATGGACAATCATAATAAATAACAGATAGTACTCGGCATATTTGGTATGACGTTTGGATTGTTTATAAGTTGTTTTTCACGTAAATCGAGACAAACTCCTCTCACATACTTACCTCATATACCGTAAATCACGATTGAAAAATTGTTTTTAAGTATTTCAATCGCTATTCCAAACAAACACAGTATAAATCCTTTTATTAATAATATTACTCAATTTTTGGGAAATATTTTAAAAATTAAAAAGAGATTATAAAAGTGCAAAGAAACCGTCAAGAAAGTGGGTCACAGTGATCTTTATCAAAAAAAAAAAAAGTGGGTCACAGTGATTCCACATCTAAAACAGTTACCCTTCAAAGTATGTTAGAGGAAGAAGAATAAGTGCCAAATTGGATTAGCAATGAACAAATACAATGTAAGTTTTAGGTGGTGGTGATTTTTATAAGTGATATTAATTAATGTGTTGTTGGTTAATTATAATTTCTATTTAGATACTATTTTTTTTATACAAGTGACTTTTGGGAAATATGATTATGTTGGAATTTCTTTTATTAAAATCACTCGTATGTGCATAATTTACCAAAAAGGTATGAATTTTATATAGTCATTTATATTTCCAAAATTATATTATGAGTTAATATAATTTTTTATTCTTTAAGTTTAGCTTCAAGTTTTAAACTACTCGTATAAGTTTTGGGCCTCAAGTTTCATTCACTTTAAAACATTAGTTTTGATAATTCAATAAAAACCTGGATTGTTTTGCCCTGAGGGACCTAAACCAAAATGTAGGCAAGCTTGAAAGACCAAACATTATATTAACTCTTATATTTAATTATTATAATTAAAAATAATTTAAAAATTCTTGTGAAGTACAAATGTTAACTAACAGACATTATATAATGAATAAAGAGAAATACTTACATACTCCAGGAACGCCACCTCATCTGTACTCTGACTAATTAAAATACAAAAGCTCATCTTATTTTAATCTTACATGACAGATGAGTTATATGAAGAAATTCAAATTTTATCACTTTAAAAATCATAAACTTCATAATTTAGAAAAATAAAAGACACAATTCCCTCCCATGAGTTGTTGTTCTTTAAAAATCATAAAATTTGAATTTCTCCAAATGACTCATCCACCATGTAGAATTAAAATAAGATAAATTATTGTATTTTAATTAATCAGAGTATAGATGAGGTAGTGTTCTTAGAGTATATAAGTATTTCTCTTTGAATAAGAAATAAATGAAAATGAAGAGGGTGGGAGGATCAATAGACGAAATTCCCATTGCTAAAGCTCCATTGAGATTTTTCTAACCCATAACAAAAAACCTTGTCACTTGTGCTAAAAGTGGCTGTGATGACAGGTAATTGATGATACATTCTTGAAGCTTGTAACAAGTTCCCTAGCAGCAGTTCCAATGTGCAGACCACAAATTTGACCTTTCAACAAAGCATCACCACAAGCAGTTCCAATGAGTACGAGGACCTATGGCCTTTCACTACACTAGCTTGGTCAAGTCAAGGTTTTGTTTTCCTGCCCCCGCCAGTTGCATTGCCATTTATGGACCCTACATAAACCAACTGCCTATTTTTATTGACATAAAAAGGTCTTCCAAAGGATTCTGGCACCAAGCAACAACAAACAATCCCATTCAATTCTTCATGTCACCGTCACATTCTAAGCAAGCAGAACTGTTTTCAAAGATGTGCAGCAACAAGATATAGCAATTCAATCATATGATGTTTAAACAATTCATGCATAGCAGAGAGATGTGCCAGAGCCCAGACATGAGCAGCAACATATAGAATTAACAAGACTTTCAATCAAGTATATCGGCATTTGCAGTTTAAGGTAACTAAATGATTTAAGGGTACTAATATCAAAATATGACAGTATTAGGCTGGATACAAGATTCAAAGACACATTTTTAAATCTCCAAGCTATTGTGCCCTTCCCCAGGACATGACAGACAAATGATAATTGATAACTACAATTCTATTTTCTGAAAAGTGTATTTCTTTCATTCATGTATAAGAGTATTTATATACAAAGTAGGAGCCTCAGACTTAATGGATCATTATGATGATTGATACTATAATCCCTAATTTAGTGGGATACTAACTATCCCTGATTATGTGGGATATTTACATTATTTCCTAACACTCCCCCTCAAGTTGGAGCATAAATGTTAATCATGCCCAACTTATTACAAAGGTAGTCAACCCGAGTGCCATCCAAGGCCTTAGTCAAAAAATCACCTAACTGATCACTAGACGGTACATGTCCTGTAGAGATAAAATTCTCCTTGATCTTATCACATACAAGGTGACAATCAATCTTAATATGTTTCGTACATTCATGGAACACGGAGTTAGAGGCTATGTGTAAGGCAGCTTTATTATCACACCACAGTTTCGCAGGCAATGACGTGACAAGACCGACCTCCTTCATTAATTGGTGAATCCACACAATCTCCTGTACGGACTGAGACATGGCTCGATACTCAGCCTCTGCACTAGACTTTGCCACCACATCCTGCTTCTTGCTCCTCCAAGATACCAAGTTTCCACCAACAAGAACGCAATAGCATGTAGTGGACCTCCTAGTCGTCTTTGACCCTGCATGATCTGCATCACAGAAACACTCAATCTTTGTGTGACCATGATTCGTATAGAGTATACCACGACCAGGTGAGCCCTTCAAATAATGTAGGACATGCTCCAAAGCCTCCCACTGAGCAACGGTCGGTGATACCATGAATTGGCTAAGCCTACTGACAAGAAAGGTTACATCCGGGCGAGTTACCGTGAGATAGTTCAATTTTTCAATCAGCTTTCTGTATCACTCAGGATAGGCAAACGGTTTAATCTTCTCAGGATCAATTCGTTTCTTCACATCCTCGGGTAGCTCATCAAACGGCACACTATCATCAATGTCCAAAAATGGATTATGAATCATGGGACAGCTACTAGGTGTTACTCCAAGTTTCCCGGTTTCTTTCAGTAGATCAAGGACATATTTCCGCTGGGTTAGGAGATTGCCTTTCTTGCTTCTCATAACTTCAATCCCAAGAAAATACTTTAACGGACCCAAATCCTTTGTTTGAAAATGAGAATTCAGAAAGTCCTTGAGTGATGAGATCCCTGACGTATCACTGCCTGTAATAACAATGTCATCAACATAGACTACTAAGAGAATCATGTCAGCATCCGTCCACTGATAAAACACAGAATGGTCACATTTACTTTGGTTCAGACCAAACTTCTTAACCACAGAACTAAATCTGTCAAACCAAGCACGAGGGCTCTGTTTTAAACCATATAAAGACTTCTGGAGGTGACATACCTTGCCATGCTCCCCCTGAGCAACAAAGCCAGGCGGTTGCTCCATGTAAACTTCCTCAAGAAAATCACCATTTAAAAAGGCATTCTTAACATCCAACTGACGAAGATCCCAACCATGGGTAGTTGCCATGGAAATGAAGAGACGAACAGAGGACAACTTGGCCACAGGAGAGAGTTTCTGAATAGTCAACACCATACGTCTGAGCATAACCCTTAGCCACTAATCGAGCTTTCAATCGTTCCAAGGTGCCATCAACTTTGGTCTTAACGGCAAACACCCACTTACATCCAATAGCCTTCTTTCCAGGAGGTAAATCAACGAGAGTCCAGGTACCAGCCTTATCAAGGGCCATCATTTCCTCATTCATCGCAGCACACCAACCAGGATAGGCCAAGGCTTGGGAGAGATGGGTTGGAATGGGAAAAGAGTCTACGTAGGCTATGAAGGAACAGGATGTGGGCGACAGGTGATGATAGGAAACAAACGAGGAAATAGGGTACGTACAAGTGCGTTTACCTTTTCGGAGGGCAATAGGTAGCTCAGCAAAAGGGGCAGTAGGATCCAGATTAGCAGGTACGTGTTTAAGCACTGGTTCCGGAACTGGTTCAAGCACTGGTTCAGGGTCAGAGGCAAGGGAAGGCGAGGGGGCTAAGTGCGGATCAGGCGCCGAGGCGGACATTGGTAGGTCAAAAAGACGAGCAGCAACATTACTTTCCTTAGGACGTCTGTGATAAACATGGTGGATAGGAGGTAGAGCAAGGGCCGGCACAGACGCTTGCACTGGTGGGGAACGAACCTCATACACTAAGAGATGATCAAGATCTGAGTTAGGGGCAAAAGATGGAGGCAGAGCAGGGACCGAGAAGAACGAAGTGGATTCATGGAAAGTGACATCTGTAGACACAAGATAACACCGAAGGTCGGGAGAGTAGCATCGATAACCCTTCTGAACCCTAGAATAGCTAAGGAAGACTCACTTGAGAGATTTTGGATCAAGTTTAGTGATACTGGGACAAATGTCTCGAACAAAACAGACACAACCAAAAATTTTTAGATCAATGGGAAACAAGGGTTTGGAAGGAAACAAAGTGGTGTATGGAACGTCACCACTGAGAACAGGAGATGGCATGCGATTAATAAGAAAACAGGAGGTGGACACAGCATCAGCCCAAAAGGATTTAGGAACATGCATTTGAAACATTAGAGCACAGGCAACTTCTAATAAATGCCGATTTTTTCTTTCGGCAACACCATTCTGAGCAGGTGTATATGCACACGAGGACTGATGAAGCATGCCATGGGTAAGCATATAGTCGTGAAACTGGGTAGAAAAATATTCTTTAGCATTATCATTGCGTAAGGTTTTCACAGAGACACCAAATTGAGTTTTGATCTCAACACAAAAATTGCAAAAGTGAGAAAATAACTCGGAACGACTTTTCATTAAATAAAGCCAGGTGGTTCGAGAAAAATCATCAACGAAAGTGACAAAGTACTTAAAACCAGACGTGGACACAACAAGACAAGGACCCCAAACATCAGAATGAACCAAATCAAAGGGGGACACAGCCCGTTTATTGACGTGAGGTGTCAGGTGAACATGGTGGTATTTGGCAAACTGACACGACTCACACTCTAAGGACGACAAATGATGAAATTGAGGATACAACCTCTTCAAGGATGATAAGGACACATGACCTAAACGACAATGAACATCAAAAGGAGAGGAACCACCAGAGCAAGCAACAGAACGCGGCACCTGATCGTCAAGAAAGTAATGGCTGCCCGATTCATAACCCCTACCAATAATCCGCTTCGTCGTAAGATCCTGAATCACACAATGGTCAGGAAAAAGTGAGATCAAACAGTTCAATTGACGAGTAAGCTTGCTGGGAGACAGAAGGTTAAAAGCAAGGTCAGGAACATTAAGAACTGACGATAGAGGAACAGAGGATGTAGGTGTAACAGTGCCAAATCCAAGGACACGAGAAGCAGAACCATTGGCAATAGTGATAGAAGAGGGGTTGGCATAAGGTGCATACGTAGAGAACAAACGATGGTTACCTGTCATGTGGTCAGTGGCACCGGAATCGATGATCCACCTAGAGGAAGAAGTAGCAAGGCATGAGTCACCGTTACATGTAGCAAGCGCACTCGGAGTGGATGGAACATTGGCAGTTTGATCAGTGGAGTGGGCCATATGAGCAGCTCTAGTACGTTGCAGCTTGTTTTGCAACCTACAATAGTAGCGTTTGGTATGACCAGGTTCCTTACAATAGTAGCAGACAATAGGACTAGGAGTTGGAGGATTGTTGCCTGAACGTGGAGGACCTTGGTTCTGTGAATCAACAGAGGTCGAAGACGGTGTACTATGTCTAGAGTTCAAGAGGCTCTGGTGGCGGTTATCAGTGGGACCATGGCCAGCTAACGCATTAACAGTAGGAGTAGAGGTCGGGTGTAAGAGACTATCTGCACGTAGCACACGAGAGTACACATCCTGAAGCGAAGAAAGTTCAGAACTAGACAGAACCTGGGAACGAACTGTCTCATAGGCCGGGTCAAGGGCAGTAAGAAAGCTGATAATCGCCAATTTCTCCATATTATCGACCTGTACCTGAAGGTCAGTGGTAGGCGGCATTAACATCTTCAATTCCCCATACATTTTCTTAAACTCCACATAAAAACTCTTTAAAAAACGGCCCTGCTGTTTAGCAAGATAGCATCGCTTGCAGACATCATGAATGCGGGTAATATTTTCTTTTCCAGAATACAGAAATTTCAAGCAACTCATAAGTTCCTTAACAGTATTACAGTGACTAACCGAGGGAAGGATTTCGCTGCCAATAGAATTCTGGATTTGTAAGAATAAACGGGCATCCGCTCAGGCCCAAGCCATCTTAGGGTCATTCGTGGGAGGCGTATCAGTCAAATGGCCCTCCTTCTCAATACTAAACAAGTACATGCGGACGGTTTTGCTCCAATCCATATAATTTGTCCAGGTCAATTTGTGCTCAGTGATTTTATTAGTCATAGGAACAATTTTAGTAGTGACACTAGTCTTGGAATCAGCCATCAATGCAAGTAAACCCCTTCTAAGTAGAAAGATTTAACAACCAAGAAAGCAAACGGAGTGGCCTCACCACCACAACAACCAAACAGCCCCAAACAAGAGCTAGCAAAGGCAGCACCGCAAAATCAACACTCAAGAAAGCAAAGTAGTGCAGAGGCCAACCAGAAACAGAACCAAAAATAAAGAAACAGACGCAGCAACCAGAAACAGAACCAGAAACAGAGAAACAGACGCAGCAACAGTAGCAAATGGACAAATCAGCAACCAAACCGAAAATGGTGAGTACCTACGACACACAACCACATGGGAGATGACGGCGACAGTGAGTCGGTCCCAACACAGCAAACGGCGGCAGAAGCGTCGCCTGAAACTGCTCTCAGGCGCCGGCGCGTGGATCTCCGTCAGATCTAAAGGCGGCGCGTGACGCCCACGCGCAACTCGGATGGTGGCGAATCTCCGGAGAAGGGCCGATCGGACGATGGCGAGACCACCTATGCGGCGCGTGTGCACAGATGCACCCGGTCACCGGAGCCCCTTGCGTGTGAACAATGACTGACAGAGGGAAACCAGAAACAGACAGCGCCGGAAACAAACGAAAGAGAAACAGAGAGCTCCCTGGCTCTGATACCATGTAATTCTATTTTCTGAAAAGTGTATTTCTTTCATTCATGTATAAGAGTATTTATATACAAAGTAGGAGCCTCAGGCTTAATGGATCATTATGATGATTGATACTATAATCCCTAAGATTGATACTATAAACCTAATTTAGTGGGATACTAACTATCCCTGATTATGTGGAATATTTACATTATTTCCTAACAATAACTACCAATATTAAATAGATATCATTAGTTTCCCGAAAAGAAAGATATCTCCAGAGAAAAATCTCACATATTTTGCAATTTTTAGGATGTAAAAAAATACTCCTCCGTTTCTTAATATAAAACATATTTACTTAATTTGATTAGATTAAGGAAGTTGGTAACATTTTTCCTTTTCCTTAGAATTTCTTTTTTGTCTGAGCTTTTTTGCCTTCTGTACCCCAACACAAGGGGAGAGAAACGGCGTCAGATATAGGGAGACAAATTCTCTTCATTTCGAGCCCACTACACCAGCAAGCTTCGTCTCTATTCAGGAATGTCACAGTGACATCCAACTCCCATTCATTTGCTGATTATTCAAACCACCCCCCCCCCCCCCAAAAGCAACCAAAAAAAAAATCTCTCTCAAGCCACCTAAAATTATTACAATGAATATATGGAATCTTGTCAATCCAATGGAGACAAACAAACCATGCAAATGCCCATATGCATAAATGCTATTTACAAAAAAATCTGTTGGTGCTTTAATCTAGAAATAAACTGCTAATGCATAAGCTTTGAAATGAAATATTTCCCTAAGGCACACTTCATGCTAAGTCCATCAACTGTTACAAGTATATGTTATTTTAATTATTTAATTTGACCAAGTGTCTACAGATTGCTGTACTTAATTGCTTTAGTTCCTAAAATCATCATGTAAGAAATGAAGGCATATAACAGTCAAGGTTGGTGCCATTTATCCACATGACATGTATTGATCCAGCAGTCTGTCAAATAAATTGAAATTCCTTGTCAAATAGCATTTATGAAACAACTTAAGATATCACACTTTGCAACTCAACCTATTTTATTATGGTTGTTAATATCATAATCTTTAAGAAGCCACACATGCACTCACTTCTCTAAAGAGACAGGAATCTTGCATTAATCAATTTGAGACTCCGTCAAACTTCCACAATACAAATGCAAGAAGAAAAACAAAATTTCAATGCTCTGAAAAAGGTATAGATAATGAAACAACACAAGTCTGAGTTGCAGAACCTGAAATAAGCCTGTCTTTGAATGATATTTAAGAAATAAAATTATAAATTCAAGGAAATTATCCACAATAGTGACTCTCATAGTATCTAAACTAGCATTACTTCTTTAAAGATATAATTTCACCAGAAGAAACGATTGAATCACAATATTTAAAACCTTGCACAAAAGCAAGAATTTTAAATATCATGCGTTACAAGAAGGCATCAGTGGGTGACTTGATTGTGTGTGCACGATATTGGACAATATACAAAAAAACGTTACACATCACCACTTACTTGAATGTACTTTCAACATGAATTAGGATTTTTGCAAGTCCTTCGAGTATGCCCAAGCTCTTGACATCTTGAACAATGGTACACTTTCTTATGTTGTACTTGAGACTCACGTCGAGTACTTTGTGGTCTACCTGGTCTACCTGGAGGACGAGTAGTCTGAGGTGGCTTTAAAAAGGTTTGCGACATATGATCATTCATTGCCACTGCATTCAATCTTGGCATGTCATTGATCTCAACAGGAATCATTATGTTACTGTATATTTTCTGTTGTGAACTCAATAGATAGCATTCCTCAACATAGGCATAAACATCACCCTGTACTTTTTTAATAACTGCACAAGCATGTGGACATGGTATTCCAGACATTTGCCATGCTTGGCAGGTACAATCTCGAGATGCAAGATTCACAGTAAAATTTGTTAATTTAGTTCGCACTAACATCTTATCTGGCCCATCAGACTCTACTTCCATAGTTTCAGCCATCGATACATTCTCCTTAAATTTTGCCTCTATATTAGGACCCACTCCATTTTTCCACTCTGTCGTTGCCTCCTTGCTAGCACAAAACTTCTTAGCCAACTTTTCTTGATGCTCATGTATCAATACACATACGTTATGATTTATCTCCTTAGCAAGCCAAACACTTAATGATTCGGCAAGATTAGTCGCAATATTATCCCACCTACGAAAAGGAAATTGTGATAGCGCCCATCGATCAATATCACCATTAGTTTCAAGCCATTGCACCATATCCGGAGACAAAGACCTTAAATTTCCCATAGCTTTGTCAAAATCACACTCAAGTCTTGCATAAGCAATTGCATCAAGCAACCTTTGCGCATCCTCCATGCCAATACCACAATTCCTTCCCAATTCTTTGTTAAAATTTGTAACCAACGAGCCAAAATTCTCTTTCAAATGCCGATAGCAATAGGCATGTCTCTCATCCCCAAAAATTGCTTTCACAGCATCAATTATGGCACTATGTCTATAAGAAACAATAGTTACTTGTACCGAACCTATTATCTCTTTCACATTATTTAGAAACCATGACCACTCATCAAATGTCACGCCGCAAACAATTGCATATGCAACTGGAAACAACTCATTGTTAGCATCATATGCAGAAGCTGCCAACAATGTCAACTTGTAAGGACCACGTAAGTGGTATCCATCAAGATACAATATGGGCCGTGATCCAAGCAAAAAGCCATTTATACAACATCCATAAGCAATGAACAGCCTCTCAAACCTATTGTCCATGGAAGCCGACCATTTGGCAACAGTGTTGGGGTCATTCTCTATTAATCTTTCACACATCCAAGGAACTAACGAAAAGGAATGTTTAGGAGGCCCATGCATTTCCTCTAATGCTCTCTTTTTCCCCCTCACAGCTTGACGATAAGTTAAGCTCACGCCATATTCTCTATAGAAGTCACGTCTTATTTCATTTGGAGCTTTGTCCGCACTAGACTTGATCTCATCAACAATGATAGATGATGTCAATTTCGATCTTGCCACGGGAGAAACCATCAGATTATCTTGTGCTGAATGGGTGTGCTCTTCATGAAAACTTTGTACACTCATCATGGGGCTCGTTGTTGACATTGCATTTGCTGTCATCTTCCATTTGCAGCCATCTATCTTACACTTGACAACCATCTTTTTTGAACTATTCTTCACAAAGATGTAGCTGAACCTGTGTGCAATGCTATACTTATATAATGCCTGTCTAAAAGCGACAGCATTGTCAAAAATCTGCCCAACTCCCACAAATAAATCCTTCCATTTTGCTGTATTCAACCCAAGCACTGGTGCAGACGCACTCAGTATCGAACAGGGTATAGCTTCAGGTTCAGGCTCACGAGTAGATGGAGGGCTTGCACATGTATTTGTAGATGAACGCTGTAATCTGCATTTAGAATCAATCCCATTTCATTAGTATGCATTACTAATGACATCTTCATTAATTATAAGTAAATCTAACAACTTACAATCGAGAAGACTTTCTCCGTATCGGCGCAGACGCACTCAATATTGTACAAGTTATAGCTTCAGGTTCAGCCTCAGGTTCAGAGTTAGATGGAGAGCTCTGTATTATAGCCTCAGGTTCAGCTTCAGATTCATGGCTAGATGGAGAGCTCATACGTGCTTTTCTAGATGAACGCTCTAATCTGCATGTAGAATCAATCCCATTTCATTAGTATGCATTTCTAATAACATTTTCATTAATTATAAGTAAATCTAACAACTTACAATCGAGAAGACTTTCTCTGTACTGGTGCAAACGCACTCTGTATTGTACAAGGTATAGCTTCAAGTACAGCTTCAACTTCATGGCTAGATGGAGACGCACTCTGTATTCTACAAGGTATAACTTCAAGTTCATGGCTAGATGGAGAGCTCGCACATGCATTTCTATATGAACGCTCTAATCTGCATTAAGAATCAATACCATTTCATTAGTATGCATTACTAATAACACATTCATTAATTATAAGTAAATCTAACAACTTACCCTCGAGAAGACTTTCTTGGTGTCTCTCTATTTTGATTTCCTTTTTCAATAATATACACATGAGCGCAATTGTCATTAAACTGTATTAATTGTGCAACTCCATCATCATCCTCAAGATCTAGGAATGTACTGGAATCAAATTTGACGGTGTACTTCATCTCAGCTTCATTAGATTCATATTGCATGCATGATGTTATAATTCCTACCAATTCTTTACGTGTCATGCCTTCCTTAATAACTCTACCATTTGATCTGCCCCCCTCGTAACTCATTTTCCCTTCTGCATTCTTCACAAATTGTCCCCCAACATGAAAATAACAAAATATTGCTTTCAAAGAAGCACTTGCCATCCGTGATTTAATCCTGGATCAAAGAACATAAAATATGTTATATATTGTTAACAGAATATATTATTTAACAACTCTCCTTTCACTGATTTACAATTTTCAGTAGAGTACCAACCCAAAAATGTGAATAACATTAATTATCTGGTCAAACAAAATAAGAGAGATCCACTCTCATTCGATATGCATATAACAAACAAAAGGGGCAGGAATCCCGCCCATGAGTAATATGGAGCTGCATATAAGATTATGGCATGATGAATCAAAATACACCAAAGAAAATTTGCTTGCACGAACTATGCAATGCTCACCAGGTAGCAAGGTACTACTTTACGATGCAGGAGAAGCGATGGGTTAACTCTACTATCAGAAATACCAAATAATTTAATAAGTAAATAATATCCCATAGTACAACTTACTGATGAAGTAAAGGATGAGTCCTTTGATCAAAATTGACACAAACCCCTATAGCTTCCTGCATATCCAAAATGAAAAGAATATTATTCTTCCATCTATGAAGTCATGCAAAATCGTAATAACCCAATTGACTTCGTGTTAATGGTTTAGTAATTTCTACTAATTAACCCCATTTTGAATTAACACTATAATGCTTAATACAAAATTTATCCATTACTTGTAACATATATGGTTGACCTTGAATTTCCACAAAAGAGAAACAGTAAACCAAGAATAAAGAAACTAGCATATCTAGTTTTCTTAAACACTGGTTTAACCATGCATTAAAAGAGAAAAGAATTCCTTTCTTAATCAATCCAAACCTCAACTTATGCTCAAAATTCCACTTAAATTCTCTTTCATATTATAAACTATGGAACATAACAAACAAGCCAATCATGCAACCTAAACATAACTCTTGTGTACTAATTTTTCTTATTTCAATACTTACAACCATTCATTAACATACTCAATCTAATTCAAATAGCATGATCTTTTCCAAAAATTATCATAGAGTTTAAAGAGCACATCCTTAACACTTAAATACTAACATGAAGATTGAGTGACGCACAAATTAAACATATCATGGAATAAGCTCCACAGCACAAGAATCTTTTTCGCAGCCAATACGCAGGCATCAATAAAGTTAAACGAGACTATCAAAACATCAATTTCAGCAATCAAATTAAAATCCCCAATTTCTAATTCATTTGACACTAAAGAAAAGGAGAACAGAAAATAAAGGCATTGGCTTGGCGTTGAAACTCAATGGCCAAGGGCTAGTGATGAATATAGATAGTGAGAAAGAGCCATATATGACTTCAATTTGGGTCCAACATTAATGCAATCACCTCCCCTGTTCATAGGTACAGAACGGGCGAGCAATGCAAGACAGAAGGACCATTCAACAATAGCAACGGAGGAAGAGAGTGTCAAGTTGCTTGAAATTAAACGAAAAGAAGGAAACAAAGATGACACTTGTTGATCGCACCAGAGGGTCTTACTCGACGGAGCAGCCGTGAAATAACAGAGGAGAGGAAGCTTGACTGATTCTGCCAACCGAACACCACACCAGGAACGCGACGGAAAAAGAAGGAAGGAAGGGGAAGATGTGCAAGGCTGATGAATGCAACAGGCAAAGTAACGAGATTATGCGATTCAGGAGCTATACTTCTGCAATTTTCTTTTTTTCACCCTACCTCTGGACGGCTCAAAATTGATGAATGAGCAAGACGATGCAACGACGAGAATCACAAAGCAACCAACTTTAGGTTAAATTTGGGGATCATTTCGGATAATTGATACTCCCTCCCTCCCCGATTCTAATTATAAGATAAAGTTAACTTTTTTAGAGAAATTAAAAAAGTCAATTAAATCATTTTAAAATATCTATATTTATATTTTTTTTCTTCAAACTAAGTAATTTGATTAATAAACTAATATATAATCCAAAAATACTAAAAATATAAATACTCTAAAGTGATTTAATTGGCTTCCTTAATTTCTCCAAAAAAATCAACTTTATCTTATAATTAGGACCGGAGAGAGTAATTCAATTCACACCGACATTATGCATTCAATATTGTCATAAAAAAAAAAAAAGATTATGTTTTATTAAAAAAAAAAGATTATGTATTCAAAAATATTGATATTCCTGATCCAATTTATACGATGGAGAGATAATGAATTTTTTTTGTCTTATATTATTAAAATTTTATATAAATATGCAATTTTACCTTTAATTTAGAACTGAGATGATTTTATCTTAATGGGCTATAGTATTATATTAAATAGAAATAAAATAAGAAAGTTCTTAAATTTCAAAGAAATGTCAATTTTATGATGGAATTCATCACATGGCTCTAGACAATCGTTTTTTATGATTGTTGTGAATATAGTTTTATTGCTTTCTGCTTCTGTCACAAAAGATAAAAGCTATATTTGGAATAACTATGTTTTGGAAAATAAATGTTAAGTTAAGATAAAATTTATCTCATATATTTATTTTGTATACCGTAAATCATGATTTATAAACACTTATAAGTCAAAAATAAACTATCACAAACAAGCACAAACATAAATCAACATATTTAATTGTGTGATTGGGGCTATATATATATATTGGCAAAAGATTTGGGCAATATAATTAGAATTGTACGGAAACTGATTCATTCTTAACAATCTAAAAAACTCACAAAATATTATAATATTCAAAATAAAATCTTCTAAATATCAATGTTCCTGAACCCGGACCGGACCAACCAGTCCGGCCAGGAAACCGACGAACCGGCAGGTAAACCAGTCTAGGTTCATATTTAAAAAAAAAAATTTAAATTTTTCCTTTAGAATTTCATATTATAAATCTAAAATTTTCAATTTCTCATCAGTTTAGCCCTGGTTTGACCCACTGACCCTTAATCCAGTACCCCGACCGGTTCAATGCCCGGTCCGAGTTTTAATACCTTGCTAAATATGTGAGAAAATTAATCATATATAAATTAGGAAAAATTCCAAAAAAATATGTTTAAAATTGAGAAAAGATATATGAGGGTGTCAAATATACAAAATTTCATGTCAAACCACGGGAGGGAGGAACATGGGATTTCAAAATGTTCTAAATTTACTTATATACCATTTTTTATTTTGTCTCTCTCTTCCTCTTCCTTCACGTTCATCACCACCCCTATCCTAAAACCATCCCTCTCTCTTCACTCAAAATACCTCTCCGGCCACCATCTTCATCTCAACCTTCCACCATCGCTTCTCCTACCAGCTTCATCTCTGTCACTACTCACTACCCTCTACCATAGAGAAAATCATATGCAAGCTCCTCTTCTTTCGACGACATCATTAATGTGATGAGGTTTGCAAAACGCATTATATTGCATTTCTCAGGAACTCCATAGTCCCTTGCTTCACATTTTGGGTTGTTTCTTGTTAGCTCTATGTGTGCTTGTTTGTTGAAGGAGAATAGCCATATCACCATTCTCGCATTTTAAGCAATTAAACCGTACAGTAAAGAGAGTGAGATTGATAACGATTATAAGGATAACGAGATGAGTGGAGGGTTCATCATATTTGTTGCCATTGGAGAGAATCAGGAAGGAGAGGTTGAAGTTGCAAAGTCTCACTATGAAGGAAAGGAAATAGCTTGCCTCTTAAGTTGACATCTTGGGGAAAAAGTTAAAAAGCCAGTTAGTGGGAAGTTTAGTGTTACCCCTAATGTTGCGACCTTTTTCATTGAGACACTTGAAGCTAGCGAGCTGCTCTAGTTATTAATTCTTTGAAATTTAGTTTAGAATTGATTGCTATGCCTCTTGAAATTATGTTCTTGGATAACAAGCTTTATGCCCTTAAGCTTAGAAGCATGACATATGGAAAAGAAACAAGACCACCAATCCCAATAACAACATGTGGTTTAAAGTCTCTCAATTTTCAAGAGCATTGGACCAAGGATTTGACCAAGTAACAGGGGAGAAAGAGGTTTTGAGGGGCAATCAAAGGGCGAGCTAATTTGATGGTAGGAACAAATGCAAAATTGTAGCCGGCAGATAGAACTACATGCTTTCCATGCTAGGGGTACCAATAAAGAGGATTTCACAAGAGGGTTCATGATTTTGAGCTCCTCAGCAATGGTGACTACAGGATATATCTGGCCACTGGTGCCACCAGCGATCGTTCTAGGCAGTGCAAGTTTGGTGGTGAGGTTGTTTTAAGGATAAACAGCAGAAGATCGCAAGGCTCCAGTGACACAGATTCAGCAGAGTAGATGGCAGAAAGGGTGAGAAAATGGTAGATCAAAGAAAGTCCTTGGAGGATGAGAAAGAGAGAGGGACAATGAAGTTATTTTAAAACATTTCATTATCCCATATTCCTTCTCTTAATCTGACATGGGATTTTGCATATTGGACGCTCTAATATGTCTTTTGTCAATTTTAAGGGAATTTTTTTGGGATTTTTCCTATAAATTAATCTACTATTTTCAATACATAAATTCAAGGGTTAAGGAACAATTTGCTCCAGAAATTTTTGTTAAGGAAAAATGTTATCCCAGAAGTTTTTTTAGGTGCAATATTGTCATGGAAGTATTAAAATGAAATAATGTTGTCCCTTACCCTTAAAAATTCAAGGGGTCAACATCAATTTTTTAACGATCAATGTTAATTTTTTAACGATATGGGGTAATATTGCTATATTTTGAAACTTCCAGAGTGAAATTGAACCTAGAAAAACTTCCAAGGTAACAGTACTTTTCATTGAAATATTCTAAGGCAAATTTGTACCTTAACCCTAAATTCAAGTGACAAATAATATAGTAGTTCTTTTTTGTTTTTGGCAATAATAGTACTCATTTGTGGTAAAATTTTTAAAAATAAAAAAGATCATATAAGAGTCATGGGGATCGAGAAGGGAGTTAAGATGCTCATGCTGTAACACCACAAATCAAACAGCCAAATACTTAACCATAATAATTCAAACATCGCCAATAAGGATGTTCAACATCCAAACTATCAAAATACAAATCAGTTTAAATAAATCCCACGTCTCAATGTTAAATCAAATCCTCAAAATATTTCAACAAAACAAAATAAAATACGGAAATCTTATGGTCATGGCAATAAAAATGACATAACATGAGCTCTAGGAGCACAAAGGAGCCTCTAAGGCTCACTCCGTAGGTGCCTTCCCTTGCTCCCTACTAGAACAATCACCTGAAAATGTTAATATATAGGGATGAGATTTCACGTCTCAGTAACTACTGAAAGTTTCTACCGTACACAAGCAAATCTCATATGATAAAAAGGAATTGATTACATATATATTCATATATACCATAATTCTCATACAAGACAAAAACAAGTTTAATCACCATTATATCAATCTGTATTTTTATCACAACATGTAATATACAATTATGCAATATGCAATATGTAAGTTGCAACCTTCCTTATATCACCGTCCATCCTTTTTCCGCTGACTGGAGCCATAGGCTAACACATAGTCTAACAGAAACCCATCCATTTGACTGGATTGTCCCAAGCTCACCAGTTCTTAAGATACACCCAGCCAAAGGCGTAGAGCTTAAGTCTGGACTATGGCTCCCTTCCTTAAAAGAATACAACTAAGAAGGTGTCACATGTCCCAAAGCTCCAATAAAATCCCGGGCAAAGGAAAACATGGAAGAAGGGGCCGTGACAAGTACCATCCACTGTGCACCGAGTGATGGCATACCACGTGGTAAAAGATCTCAACATACAAATTCCTCCTCACTCCAACCCATCACAGATGCAACCGCCATGACAGTGATAAATATAATATCATTAAAAGACAAAGTATAATAATTCATGCTTCCATTCATATCAAATATCATCACATATTCAAACATGCTAAAAAGGAAATAATAATCCAATAATACATTAATTATCATTAAATTATTAATTATATGAATACAATGAGTTATATAGAAATTTACTTGTAACACTACTTATTTGAGAATTTATAATACAAACACATATACATATAATTCAGTCCATTTTTCTTTAAAAAAAAATATATAGTCATTTACAATCATAAACAATTCACAAGTATATGGAAGAATATTCAGAGTTACCTGTTACGCTCTAATGCACATGCTATAACATAGAGTTACTCCAAGGCTCTCAATGAGAATCTTCAAAATCACAAATATAAATATATATTAATGTTCTATTCAAAACTGCTCTAGATTTACTCTAACACCACTCTAAAGTTTCAAGCTGCCCTTTAAAAATTTATGTTATATGTACACACACTTTTATTAGCCACCTTTGGACAACTTTTATATTCATATTTAACATTAATTAGCAATAAAATATTATTGTACAAGGTAATAGATTTAAATATGGAAACTTTTTGCATAGACGTGTGTTAGGGGGAACATGCTTGTTTTTTTTTTCTTTTAAAAAATAAGTGCATGTCAATCAGCAAGCTAGAGCAATACTTATAAAGGAGGACAATATATTTATATTTATACACAATAATGACAAAAGTAATGGCTAGTTGCTGAGAGTAATTTTTTTTGTTCGCTAACAAGATCCATTGTGCTTTGGTGTACTAGTTTGGTGTTCTGTGTCTCTGTTGTTCTAAGTAGATTAGAATTGATTAGAGTTTAGGTGGCTGAACTTTAGAAGAAAGAAAATAAAATAAATAAACATGTGGGTCTTGAATGACAACCACACCAGCATCAGTATTGACAAATGGAAAGTGGTGTGGACTTTTGGGATAAAATTAGATAAATGAAATAGAATACACACAACAACAACAACAACAACAACAAAAATAAAGGGGGAGAAAGGGGGTGTCGAGTCTTGAAGAGAATACACATATTCCTACACACACACAAAATAAGGAAGTAGGTGTGGGACATAGAGGGTGAATGGAGTGAATGTGCGCACTGTTCATAGATTGAAGTGGGTCACAAAATGGTGAGGAACAAAATATACATACAAGCTGATGATGGAAAGAGAGTGGGGTTATAAAAAAAACAAATACTCACATATATAAACATTACACCCGCACAGAAGGTGAGAAAAGTATGATAGGTGTAGGTTTTGACAAGACAAATCAATCAGAACAATAGTGATTGAGGGGAAAAGAACTCGAGAAAAAGCTAAGGAGGATACCTGCTCAAGAAGGCGCGGCACTGAGAATGTTTGTGAGAAGTGAGGAGTGAGAAGAAGGAGATCTTAAATAGGAGTAGATCTAGGGTTTGACTTCTTTTATTAAAATAATATTTAAAAAAAATAAAAATAAAAATAGTATTATTCAAATTACTAGCAGCACCTTTTTTTTTTGTATAATATTTTTTTCCGTTTTTCTTCTGCCAAAAGTAAGACAAATTTACACATATATACTCATGTTAAAATAATTATCTTAATGGGGTATTTTATTTGTATTTAGTTTTCTTTTGAATAATTATTTTTTTCCTTTAGAACTTTATATATATATTCTATATTCTTTGACTAACTAAAATTAAGCTACAACTAACTCTAAGCCCTAAAAATTTAAGGATGTTACACATGCTACCCCTAAACTCACTTGAGAGGAAGAAGTCAAACTCACTTGAGAGGAAGTCTAAAAGTATGAAACAATATTAAGTATAAAGGGGTTAAGGGAAAATGTTACCCTGAAAGTTTTTTGGAAGATAATTTTTATTAGAACGGGACTTTCACCCAAGGGGGTGAAATGGGTGATAATTAAAAATTCAAAAGTTAATGCAAACTTTAAAGAAATAAAATAGAGTTGAAGAAATGTCACTAAAAATAAAGACATGAGATTTATACTGGTTCGGTCTAAACCATTTGACTTACGTCCAATCTTTAGAAGCCTTTTGAGATTTTGACTATTCTCTAAATTCGTCAGTCTCTTGGTGCCTTAGTACAAGCTAGTTCTTTCTCAAAGAACAATCACTTCCCCTTAAAAACCATAATTACCAAAACGTCCTTGAAACCCTGAAACTGGGAGCTGCAAGGGCATTCTGGTCTTTTGGCTGTGAATTTGGTAATTCTGAGCCAGGAAATGGATTTTTTGGGCAAAAATTTGTCAGAATTTCAGGAAAAGTACTGTCGGACCGGGTATGGCGAGGCTAGGCTAGGTCACCGGGGGCATTTTGGTAACTTTTCACAATAGACTTATATAATTACTAAGAACATATCGGAAGTGTCTAAAATAGTACATGAATAGATTTTAACATAATTCTTGTACATTCGACATTTTAAGACCAAGTTGAGAGCCTAGTCGTTGGCATACTTTGCGAGGCACACGTTTCTAGACGAAAAAGGGTTAAAGTAGTAACTATTATCTCTTATACACTATGTGATAATTGATATGTTGTGTGCTACTGTATTCAGTGATATGAATACATGCCAGGGGCACATTACCCAAATATGGTCTATGACCTAACTGAGATACACTGGTATTACTTAGTTGTAGTCAGGGACTCAGTTGAGGTACACGTACGAGTTTCAACTGGATAGTTGGCCCTAAGCTTTGTGTGCACACACGGTATGATGTGAATTTTCATTTTACACTATATGGTGTATTGCATATTTAATTCTCACATTTTATATGATTGATTTGTGTTGCTACTGGGATTCTTTAGAATCTCACCCCTTTTTATAAATAAAAATGTCTCAACGGGAACCAGCGGCTCTAAAGGAAAGGTTGTAGACACGGGAAACTGACAAGCACGTCTCCCGAGTCAAAGACTGTGGTTATATTGTAGTTTATTTTTGAACGTTTAGTACAAATTGTAAATATTATCAAATTCTCCACGGTTGATTTCTGTATGTAAACAAATACTTTTATTAGAATATTTGTACTTTTCTGTATGCCTGTGGAATTTAGTGAAATTTTAAAATTATTCTACTATGCCTACCAGTCCTAAAAAGATCACCATGTGGTTTAAAAAAGTTGTACTCGTCACTCGAGTGATTTGGTTTTCTACTTCCAATGATCACTTGCAGTATGAAAACACAATACTTGAGTGGTCATTCGAGTGATCTAGCATTTCTTGCAGAAAGTGATCTTTTGCTTGTTCAAAACACTTTATTCATCTTTCAAAGCCCTTGCAAAACCTTTTTAAGCTTTGTTATCATCAAAAAATAGAATCTAACATTCTCCCCCTTTTTGATGATGATAAAGCTTACGTATTTTGAAAGCAAGTTTCCAAAAAGTTGTTTTTGACAAAAAGATTGAATTGTCCACAGTAATTACTCAATTATAATCAAAGAGAAACATAATTCGTTGGAGTTGGATGAATATATAACATTCAAGAATATCATTCATACTAACAACATGTTCATACATAAACAAAATAAAGTTAGTCAAACATATACAACAAAATAGTGAACACTTGTAGTGATGAAAACACATCACTCGAGTGGTCTAGCATTTCTTACAAAAAATGATCTTTTGCTTGTTCAAAACACTTTGTTCATCTTTCAAATCCCTTACAAAACCTTTCTAAGCTATGTTATTATCAAAACATGGAATCTAACAATTTTGCCTCGAAAGTGTCAAAAAATGAGCAAATTTGCTTTGACCATTATTCCAATTAATTTTAAATATTAGTTGACCAAATATGTTGAGCTTAAGTTCACATATCATCCATGTCATTTTTGTTATGATGTAAATTTGCCCTGGAAGTCCATGTGTCGTCTACATTATTTTTTTTAAAGTTACATTTAAAACTTTCCGAGTAAAATTGCAACTTAACAAAATGACATGGATAACATGTAGATTGTCAACTCAATATATTTTGTCAACCAATGGTTAAAATTAATTGGGTTAACAATCAAGGTAAAGTTTCTCCCTTTTTTAAACTTTCGGGACAAAATTGGCCACCAAGAAACTTCCGAGGTAAAATTGTCCCTCGGTGACAACTTTTGGAAAAAAATTGCCCCCTAACCCAATATAAAATTATCTAAAATAAAATTGAACATATGTCAAAGTTATAACTATAAAATAACCTAAATACAAAGTATTTTAAAAAACCAAATAATCTATAACTTGTAAAAAATAAAAGGGAAAATCCTTGAAAAAGAACTTGAAAATTCGGAAATAACGGATCAAGTATTTCCTAAGAAAAAATTGGGAATTGCTTATTAAGTTTCGACATTTTCTAATCAACTTTTGGTAAAAAAAATTGGTCTGTTATTGTCCAATTTTTCTTTTTTAGAGATTCTCCAAAAAAACATTTATAATTTAAATTAATCGTAAACAATAACCTCAAATCTAAACTAGATATATATAAATTTTGAAATAAATCAAAACTTCAAATCTGACGTACCTAAAAAAACAGTTTCAAATCTAAAATTGTTTTGCATAGTTACATTCACGAAAAAAAATTATGGGAGAATCCCAATTATATTCTTTTGAAATAATCAAAACCTAAATTCAAATCTATACTTTAAACAAATTCTTAATAAAACCAAAAGGCCTAATTAAGAGTTTTGAAATGTTGTTAAATGACAACACCACCTGTTGGTTTGAAAAGAAGAAGAAGGCCGGATAGTTGAGGAAAAAATTAAATTGTTTTATTAACTTCCCACAATCCTTTTAATTATTCTTTCCGGTCCTTAATATAAGATATATTTAAAGAGTTGATCTTGGTCTTAAATATAAAATAAAGTTTTCATATTTATCATTCTTTTCCTAATTTACCCCTATTGATGCTCCTTCAACGATAATCAAGAAGGAGAGTGAATGAGGGAATTAAGAAATGTGACTAGAGTGTTTTAGATACATATCATATTAACTAACTTAAAAAGCTTCCTTAATCAAATTAAATTAGATAAATATATATTATATTAAGGACATGAGGAGTACTACCTCTGGTCCTAAATATAAGACAAAGTTAATTTTTTGGGAGAGATTAAGTGCTCGATTGGATTAGCGATTGGAATGCTTAAAAGCAGCTTTTCAATCTTGATTTAAGATATATGAGGTAAGTACGTAAGAGGAGTTGTGTCTCGATTTACGTGAAAAACAACTTATAAGCAATCTGATCGCTAAAACAAACATGTCATAAAGCTAAATAAGTTACTTAATCATATCATATGTTATGTATCCTTATATTATATATTAGTTTATTAGTCAAATTAATTAGTTTGAGGGAAAAAATATATAAATACTCTAAAGTAATTTAATTAGCTTCCTTAATTTCTCCAAAAAAATCAACTTTATCTTATAATTATGATCGGAGAGAGTATTATTTTATATCCACAGAGCTTCCTAATAAATATCAACTTCCTAGTTCCCACAATCAAAGCACCGCCATAAATTCTGCCTGGAATGCTAACGACCAAAGCCCCAGTTTTATTCGCATTATGAACCCCCAAAAACAAAGTGTCAAATTACACCACATTGACCATTGTTTTTAAGAGAATCATGCACTATCCAACCCCAAAATAAAAATAAAGACTAGAGAAATACATTTTGGAATCGTGTCCAAGAATCCAAGCTCCGAATTGAGAATCAGTCGCCTCAAAATCTCTGCCCACCTTAACAACTGTGCTAAAAATCCATTTCGTTTCAAAAAGTCAAAAACACAATTCTCTCTATATCCCTTTTTCCACCAACAATGTTACTACTAACTAATGAGTACCTCTCCGCTTTTAGATTCAACCCAAGAGCTCGCGGCTTTGAATTCTAAAATTTTTAATCCAGGATGCTTTAATTTAGGAAAACTGCCGATTGAAAATTGGAAAAATTGTAATTAAATCTCTTTAAAATAATCAAATTCTAAATCAAGCCTACACTTTTAATAAATCTTTAGTCAGGCCAATAGGTCTTATTAGGAGTTTTAGAATGTTATTAAATGACAACCGTGTCCCTTTGTTTGAAAAGAAAAGAGAAGGCAATACTAGTTGGTGTGGGGCTTGTCTAAATTGGACGGACTCGAGGTCTTCGTGGTCATGGCTAGAGGATGAAGACAAAAGAGGAATCGAGGATATATCGATACGTATTCGCAGTTTAGTCCTTCTACAGTGGAAGACTCACAAAAGAGTTGTCTAAGATGGAAGTAGACGAACTCGAACTTCAGTGGAGAAATTGCTTCAAGGATTTGTTAGTATAATTAAGAAGTTGTTGAAGTGGCTTTCTTCATCTCACTCTTGAGTCCTGAGAGCATTAGAATTCTGATGCAACTGTTTTAGTGCCTGTTTGGATTAGCGGTAGAGAAATAATTGTTTTTACAATCTAATTTTTACAAAAGTCAGGTTATAAATATGATTTGTGTTTGAATTGGTGGTGACAGAAATGACTTTTTTTCTAACTTTAATGGGCTGTTTGGATGATTATTTAAAAAGTTAGTCGAGATGAAATATAACTGAAAAGGATATGAATCTTATTGAATATTATATATATATATATATATATATATTAGTTGTATATTATGTGATAATTTTTTAAAAAAGGTTAAATTTAAAAAAATTTAAATTATTATTAAAAAATTAAAAAACATTGAAGTGCTCACTCTCTAACCTACGCTAGAAGCTGAAAAAAGTGGCTTCTATCATAAACCACTTTTTTTAAATAAGCCCATTAAAGTCAAAAGCTATCCCAAATGGTTCATTTTTCTCCACTGAGCTTTTTTTACTGTGTACTAGGCTTTTTCCCTCCCTATCGTGTTTCCAAACAGACCCTTAGCCCGAAGAGCTCCTTCCAATGACTTCAGCGAGAAAAAGTAAGGGTTCGTAACTATATATATATATATTAAAGGGAGAATTTCAAAAAAAATATTATTTGAACTTCAAAATTCCTGTAACAAGAAGTGTAATGAGATTAACAACATAAATTCTTATCAAATCATTAATTTGAAATTTTGAAATTCAAGTGGTATTATTCTATAATTTTCCCTATATTAAAAGGATTGTTGGAGCTGGGAAGTTGATATTTATCAGGGAGCTTCGTTGATGTAAAATAAATATTAAAAGAATTGTGGAAGTTAATAAGATAAATATGATTCTTTTCTTTTCAAATTAAATAGAGGGGTATCATTGTCATTTTTTTTTGATGGTTTATGCAATGGACCATTTTTGGCCTTCGGTGCACCCACCTTCCAGGTATCCGGCGTTAACCTGAAGGCCAACGCCGGATTTACCGACATGGGCCCCCGACAACCGACTAGTCCTGGCGCCCCCAATCTGATAGGCCCGACAGGAATTCACCTCTTTGAGGCGCCCCAGGGGAGAGAGCTCCCAATGGAAATTCTTTACACCTTCCGTTTCCTGGGATCGAACCCAGGAACGGATTGGTGTGGCGCAGATGCCTACCCATCTGCGCCAACTTCCATTGGTGGGTATCATTGTCATTTAACAACATTATGAAATCCCTAATAATACCTCTTAGTCTAATCAAGGATTTGTTAAACTTGTAGGCCTAATTTAGGATTTGATTATTTTAAATAGATTTAATTAGGATTTTCCCTATATTAAAGAGATAAGACCAATTATTTAATTATAATAACAAAAGTGATATGTTCTCATTAAAATATCTCTATATTATATTATATTATATTATATTATATATCAATTTATAAATCAGATAAATTAATTTATAAAAATAATAAATATATATAATATTTTGATTAATATCCAATCCCGCTTTTATATTAAGGGCCTACAAGAATAAATGCAAATTAAATGAAAAAGAAAAAAGAAATGTCAACAACTAAGGAAAAAGAAAAGACTAAAAGTTGAAGTCGAAGATTTGATTTCAGAATAGGATAAAGGATAGTTTTGTCCTGAAAGTTTTTTAGGGGACAATTTTGCCTCGTAAGTGTAAAAAAGAAAGCAATTTTGTCCTAATCGTTATTCTAATTAATTGTGGCCGTTATTTGACTAAATATGTTAAACTACCAATCCACATATCATGCATATCATTTTTATTAAGGTGCAAATTTGTCTCAAAAATTTTAAATATGACTTTGCAAAAAAATGAAGCAGATGACACATAGACTTCCGAGGTAAATTTACACTTTAACAAAAATGATGTAGATAACATATAAACTGTTAACTTAGCATATTTAGTTAATTAATGATTAAAATTAACCGAGATAATGGTCGGGACAAAATTATTATATTTTTTACACTTCCGGGACAAAATTACCCCCTTAAAAACTTTTGGGACAATGGTGAAAACTTCCAAAACAAAATTCCCCCAAGCCCTTAAGAATAAGATTCAGTAAGCGTAGGTACACGAGGGATTCATGGAAAAAGGTTAACAATTCTAAAAGAAAGAATCTATGTTTGTAGTAAATGTTATCTTATTTTGTGAAGGCATATGATCTTCTAATATTCAAAGAATCTAATTATGATTTTCATGAATTATTTTATTTCATTTTTTCATTCATGAATCTAAGTTATTAAGTGTATGAATATTCATATACGTACATGTACCAAATACATTAAGATTAATTCACTTCGCAAAATGCCCATTATCATATTAGCAAAGACACGCACAATATGAATCAAGGCAAATGAGAAGACTACTCTTATTATCAAAAAAAAATGAGAAGACTACTCTCCATTTTTCCTTTTCAAAAATTTATTGCTCTTATCAAGTTGTTTATGATTTCATTAGTTTTATTATGAACACTAATCTCTACCAACGAACACAAGGGGTAAAATATTGGAAAAATCTCACCCAGGTTCTAAAGATCATAAAAAATATCAAAAAGTCCTAGTGTAGATTTCTCTATAAAAGAAGTCCCTAGAGATCTTAATAACATAGATGAACTTATCAATTGCCACTCTATGACTTGTCAATATAGTCACATATACTTTGTCAACATAAGCTTTTTTAGTTAATATTTATGGATTTGTCAATGGCCTCTTTATGATTTATCAATATATGATATACATTTGTTAACAAAAGCTGATTTAGTTAACATAGATGGACTTGTCAATAGTCATTCTATGACTTATCAATATAGTCACATACACTTATCAATATGAGCCGCCTTAATTAACATATATATATATATATGAGTTTATCAATAGTCACTCTATGACTTGTCAATATAGTCACACACACTTGTCAATAAAGTAAGTTCATATTTAGTATCTATATAACTGAGGTCCCGAAGAACTTTTTTTGAAATAAGAATTTACAGTTGGATTTTTTTTTTTTAAATTTTTGACCTGAGTGTGACTTTCCTTTCATTAATATCTAGAGGAATGACCAATAGGAATTGGTTCAAGTGGTAAGCGGCTTGGTTCCGTTTAAGCAAGGTCTCAAGTTCGAGCCTTGTGTATGCAGAAAATTCCCATTGGGAGACTTTCCCACCATAATCAGGCGTGTGATGCGGGTCAGATCCGGATATAGTCGGGGCAAAACTCCGATAAAGCGGGTGGGAAAAAAAAAATCCAGAGGAATGATAATAAAGTTTGATACAGTCCGCTTCAACTCATTTAGGAGGAATGATCACTTGGCAAATCCAAAAGGAGGTATAAGTATTTGATGATTTGCATGGCCCATTCTAGCAGTTTTGTTTTTACTCTTATTTAATTAAGTCGTCACTCGTCATAAAACTGTCTTCTTCTTCTTTTTTCGCCCGCATCATAAAACTGGCATCAATGATCGATGTTGAAGTGTCATCAAGCTCAGGAACAAATAAAACAAGATTCGAAGACCTCGAAGGAGCCTCAGTTTCTTTAAATTGATCAAGTGACTGTTATGAATTTTAATATATATTCTGTTGCACCATTTTGTGTAAATGCTCCACCATTTGGACAATAATACTTCTTCCCATTTTCATTATAAAACTTATTTATTTAATTTGATTAGATTAATAAAGTTAGTTAATATAATATGTATTTTCTAAAATACTCTACTTATCTTCATTAATTCCTTCATTCTCTCTTCTCCTTGATTATTATTGAGGGAGTATCAATAGGGATAAATCAGAAAAAGATCGATTGATAAATATGATCAATAGGTTTTACTCAATATTAGTGCCTACACATTACACTACTACAAAAAAGCAAAGCTGTGGCGTTAGAGAAATGCCATATATCTGGACGCTACTAAAAAAACTGTGGTGCTTGGAAGTGCCACAAATTAAATTTTTTTTTTTTTTAAATAACCTCCTGTGGCGCCTGGCCGCAGGAAGCCCCCCCTCCTGGGGCGCTTCCTCACGCAGGCGCCACAGGAGGTGTTTTTTTTTTTTTTGAATTCTTCGTATTGGTTTTTTTTAGCATATTTTTTCCTCATATTTTTTGGGTTCTTCGTATTGATTTTTTTTCTTAGCATATTTTTTCCTCATATATATCTCTCATGCATATATAATTATAGTCTGCAATGTTTAATAAGAACAATGATAGATAACTTTAAAATGATACCAACAAATGATTAATTAGCTAAAGTAGTACTGAAAATTGTTATACAGTATATTGTAAACCTAGCTGAATGAAATACAACAAATTCAACTTCAACAAACATGCATGACACAACAATTGGTAATTAGAAACAACACAAAAAAGACCAGCTAGTGAATTTAATAGTATATATAGCTACCCAGATATTTGCTTAAACACATATTCACACCATTCCTCGATCACTTCATTAACCTGATGGTCTGTCAAAGCGTTACAACGTTGATATTCATAATACTACAGATATATACAATCAGACACAAGTTAAAACGAATTAAAATCAATAAAACATAATTGTCAGGCACTTAATTAATTTCATTAAAACACAATATGAACTGCAACTAACTGACTTACTTTTTGAGGAATAAATGGCTGATCATGCATTATAACATCCTTCATAAATTTCATGATATAGTACCCACAATCATTGTCATTGGGTTGGAAAGGGCACTGCAAAAATATAATGAAATATTTAACTCTGTTCATGAATAAAAAGTGTTTACTAACAAAGTCTAAGTAAAGTCAAATATCAATACCTGTATCTTCTTCTAAGGATAGCTAAGGCGGGGGTCAGTAGCTTTAGAATAGTTTAACGAGACAGACGACCGATACACAGTCGCTGCGCTAACAAAACAAATAGAAACTGATTACTTTTGGTTATTCAATCACGTACGCAAATATTTATACATAGGCACGTATACTTACCTATTGATCAATAGTAACATATCAAAACGGTCTTGTGGAAGACCATTTTTTAGAGGATCCACATAGTAAATGCGAGGGCCTGAAGATTCCGCTAGATTGATAACGATCAATATCCAATGGCGCCTAAAATATATTTAAAATTTTTTTTTTTGAACAATCATGTTATGATAGAAGTTAAACAATAAAAACAAAAATTTTACCAATAATAACTTACCCCGCATTATACGGCACTAAAAATAATGTATTTGGTGTCGCTTTCTTGCTAAAGTAATCTTTCAGCTCATTAGATTGCGCATTTATATCTACTTTACCTTCATGATGACCAACGAGAAAAGGGTTGACAAATGCGAATTGGACCCTGTGTGTATCCATTAAAACGTCATGGTCCAAATGCCTGGTATAAAACATACAGTGTCATGAGAAACAAAAGAAATGGAACGAGAAATATTAATAACAGTGATAAACGATGATAGTGAAGTACCTTATCCAGATGTTGATAGCCGAAGCACTAACCCAATCACGAGCACATATGTCCTGCACGACCTCGGCAGTAACATAATCAACTAGACCACTAACATTGTAGATATGTCTTGGAATACGTAATTGCACTCCTCCCTCACCGATCAATTGTGGTGCAATCAATATTAATTGATCGAGAAATGAGGTCTGTCTTCTTCTGCTGTGTTGGCTAGCCGATGCTTTTAACTTGGATTGTGTTGTTGAACACTTTGAAATCTTACCCTGCGCAAATCAGAAAATTAAATCACAGTTTGAGATGAAAGTTCGAAGGAAAAGTGCAAGGAATTTTGAATGAATGACCTTTTCATATGGCTCGATAAGACCTATTGGCCAAGCAACATAGCCACCTTTTTTTGCTCATCCCGAGACGGGATCGGTAAGAGGGCGTCTTCATTCGTGCAGATGTCAACGCTCAACCAGAGTGTGTTATCGGGCAACAGTGAATTGTGCAGTATGTCCTCACCAGTGTTGTAGGCAGCACCCATTGCAACGGCATGCTTGGATGCTTGCTCGACATATAGCTTGCATTGAAATTTGCCCTACGGAAAATAGAGTTAATATGTTAAAGTTCGCTTAATTATAATTTAACATAAAGTTAAGTAGAAAAGAAATTAATTACCGAAGGAAAAAGGGACTTTAGGTGTAACCCCCTTCCCACCTTAGGCCGAGATTAAGTTCTTAAACTTATAATTAAGTTGTAATTAGAGACCATAATGAAATTGGGACTTAATAAGATACTCATTTGCCCAATAAACGGATTTGCAAAAACTTTTTCTAAACTCAATTACAATGGTCTCAAATTCCCAATACAAAATAATAATGGCCTGAGCAGGTGGATTCCATTTACAAAAATCAGAGTGCAAGTAAATTCCCGACTCACTCGGGTTCCATTTATAACAAAAAGGGATTTACACAAGGCACAAAGCCTACAATTCATACCCTTTTACTTGGGGATTACACAAAATCCACTATATACAATTCCAAAATATACAATGATAACCATAAACTCCAAAATATACTCCTAAACAGGAGCTCTAACTACTCTTCGTCACCCGCTTGCCTTTCGATCCTTCAGCCCTGTCTAAAATGGTTAATTTTGGGAGAGTGAGATTCTAAAGAATCCCCGTAGTAACAAGTCAATCATATAATGTACAATAATAATGCATGTAATCAAATCACTATCCACACAAGCAACTACAACGGCAGTTACAACGGCAATGGTTAGTATGACACATGTCATCCCTGACGATTGCTCACGTTGAATTGCTCACGTTGTATTGCATCACAACAATCAACACAGTATAATTCACCACAGCTGGGATCCATATAAAGCATATCATAATCGCAAGCCACATAGGCAAGATACACACACGCAGCCCCCGGCTGGTTTCACAAACGCCGCCCCTACGGGTCGGATTCACAAAGATCCATGTCGATTACGACGGCAGTCCAACGGCCGACCTAGAGATGACCACTGTCACTCTCTATACGGCTCACGCTGACCTGCTCGCGCCGTAATGGACCATGGCACACAATTCACAAGTTCAATGATAAGATATGCATACCAAAACATCATACAAGATATGAGAGAAAAGTCACTACCTGAGTTCTTCCGGGCGTATCCTAGCGCCGGTCTCTCCCGAGGAAGGCAGATATCAAATCCTATTTTCACAATTAGGGACGAAGAGTTATTCTCTATTCCAAGAATTAATTCACTTTATAATGCTTAATTGGTTATCATTATTGCTCTTTTAGAGTCACTAAATACTCCTAACAAAACTCCTAAAGGGTTGGAAGAACTATCCCAAAGATCCCTTTTTGGAAGCACAAAAACTCATTTTTCACTGCTTCACCTTGAGTGAAAATGGTCTCACTCGAGCACAAGTACGGACATCACCTCAAGCACAAAATCCTCACTCGAGCACAAGTACGGAAATCACCTCAAGCACAAAATCCTCACTCGAGCACAAGCACGAAAATCACCTCAAGCACAAGGAAGTGAAGACAGGAAGCACATGCCCGAGAGCACAAGAACTTTCTCAGAAAAGGCTCACTCGAGCACAAAATCCTCACCTCAAGCACAAGTACGGAAATCACCTCAAGCACAAAATTCTCACTCGAGCACAAGCACGAAAATCACCTCAAGCACAAGGAAGTGAAGACAGGAAGCACATGCCCGAGAGCACAAGAACTTTCTCAGAAAAGGCTCACTCGAGCACAAAATCCTCACCTCAAGCACAAGTACGGAAATCACCTCAAGCACAAAATTCTCACTCGAGTGATGTTCTTCCCTCACTCGAGCACACCCACTCTCACCTCAAGCACGAGTATCAGAAACCAGAAAACGAGAAGGTATGACAGCATTTCCAGAAATTTTTCCAAGTGATCCAAATGAACCCAAATACCAACCCAAAGCTACTCCCACACAAAAACACCCAAGGAATTCAATGGAATCATTAAAATGATCAAAATCCAACTCCATTATCAAGTTTTGGGTTGAATCAACACAAATCATCAATTTTCCCAAAATTACTAAACTTAACATTTCAACCTCCAATCAATCTATCTATCATAAACTCATTCCAAAACACCATTCTCATGCCAAAAACATACCAAATGAACAGTGGCACTTAATTTTCGGATTCAAGCCAAAATTCCCAGAATTATTAACTACTTCAAATGGTATGAAACTTAGATAGATAGGTTAGTTTCACTCACCTTAGCAACTTCTCCAAAGAGAGTTCTTGATTCTCCAACAATCAATTTTCGTGTGGCACAAATCACAACCAAATGACCAAACTACACACACCAAAATGAAGCCCATTACTCAAGGATCAACATTTGTGAATGGAGTTTGAGCAAAGGAAGGCATTTACTTACCCAAAGATCAAGCTTTCTTCTTTCCCTTGCCTTCAACAATGGTGGAATAGAGAGAGAAGAGAGAAATGAGAGAGGGAGCACGAGAGAGAGAAAGAGATGGAGAGGAGGAAGGAAAAAGTGATCATTTGTCCTCATGTGATCATATCCAACCACTCCCACATTGCCACTTGTCAACATCTCATGCATTCCCACAATGAGCTCACCACATCACAACACATAGGATTCCGACCCACGGTCAAGGAATCACCACCCTTGATCTTAAATACCACACATATGCACTAATATTTCCAATTTCCACAAATTATGACATTAATTAATATTGTCATAAAATACATAATAATCCCAATTAAATTCATAATTATCCATAATAATCATGATTAACCCATAATCAAAAATTGGGATATTACATTAGGCATGGAAGTGCAGCTATCTCTGAAACTTGGGCTATCACAGAACAGAACATTTGGTGTTGACCTACCCTGGACCAACTGTTGTATTTGTGTTGTTAACAACGCATTATGTTCTTGCATCAAACGCATTTGTTTTATGAATTGTTCTTCTCGTTGTTCCTTATAGTGCATTTGTTGTTGAAGTTCTTGCATTTGATGCTTAAAGCTAGCCATCTCGTCACGCAGGTGGGAAACATCACTTCTATTCGGGCGCTTCTGACATCCGAAGTATGCTGATGGGGTGACTGCAAAACCAGTACCCCGAACACGACCATCATACTCGGGTACTGCTAACGCTCTGCTCAATAAATCGTCCCGACCAACATAGGTCGCCAACGCAGGATCCTCCTGTGTCATTTGTCGCTTTCCCAAAAAAAAATACAATGAAATTAGTTATTATAAATGGAGTTTATTTAAGTAAAGCCAATTATTTATTGTACGCATAATATAATTGAATACTTACACAATATTTGGCTACTCTTCTTGCTTCCTCACTACGAATTTCACCTTTCTTATTTGTGACACCGGCTACCCACAGATCATGTCGTGGAACCTGTGTAATATCTGAGCTTGATTCTTGTATCTGCACATCAAAGTTAGTCGAAGTTAAATGATATTCATACAATTTTTATTACGAATGAAATAATCATTAGTTCGTACAATATTTCTTTCTAACCGTGCGTATGAAACAGGTCCTTGTGTGTACCGATATGCCATGTTGGTCGCGTTAGCTCGATTTTTCTCGCTTAACTCCTAGTTAGATCAAAATGATTCATATAAATATATAAATGTTAATTACAAATTCATACATTACACGTAATAGGGAAAGACAAACAAATCCCCTTACCAGGAATTCAGGAGTTGTATTGTTCTGATAAACTCATCCCACATTTCTTGAGTGATGATTCCTTTCTACAATGGATAAGGCGGTGTAGTAATGATATCATCATTATCATCCCTCAAGAAATATTTGACAAGAATAGAACGAAACTTTCGCATAAGTTTTCCGGCTTTTCTTATTACGAAGTTCTTCTGATCATCATCAATAATAAAAATACTCTGTAAACAAGTCAAAAAACATATATAATATGTAAGATTGAAATGAAGTGAAACAAAGCAAACCGAAGAATTATATAATTAAGGTGTTACCTGTACTTTAGCCCAGATCTCATCCTCATAATTTTTCGTTTCCATTTTCCAATTTTGAATTGTAATAGGGACTCTGTCTCAAACCGTAGTCCCGATGAAGTTATTTAAGGAGGTACTGTTCTCACCGAATGGGTTTCCATTTTCATTCCACTCCAGTTGTAACTTGATTCCGTTACTTCTCAGTCTGATCAACCTCGCCATAATTGTCCTGCCACGTCTGACATTCTCCTCAAATCTTTGTCTACCAATGTGCCTGGGAACATCATTGATGTAATCATGTGTGAGTCCATACTCCTGGAAGTGAAATAAACCAAATCAAAACATCAGTGCACAATGTCAACCATGCCAACGAAAGCAAATTATTTTGAAATTTATAAAAACATACGTATAAGTAAATAAGTCAAGGCAATCATTATCTTTTCCTTTTTCTCGTCTGATTTAAAAATTTACTCTTAAAAAATTCGTGTTGGATTGAGAATTGTGTTTCTCTTGACCCAAGTTCCCTCTTCATGATCATGTCTCACGTATATGGGTCCATCTCCATCTTCATCTGCATCTCCATCTATATCAATCTCTGCTGACCACAAATTCTCAAACGAAGGATCATCATTATTGATGTTCAAATATTCATTACTTTCAAAATCAATTTCTGCTTGACAATTCTTGTTGGATGGAAGTATAATAGACCAATTCTTCTTAGCAGGATCAGGAATGTAAAATGCTTGATCTGCCTGTGCTGCTAAAATAAAAGGATCATCTTCATACCAAACCTTAGAAAGGTCCACTTGCACAAAGCCTAAGTCATCTATCCGTAATCCACTGTTGTTGTTAACCCACTTACATTTGAAGACAGGGACCCTGAACATAAAGTAATCTAACTCCCATATGCGTTCAATGACACCAAAGTATGACATTGATGCATAGACAGGTGTGTGTCTTTAGCACTTGATCTATGCCAAGAATCAGCAACAAGTGTTACCCCACTATTCTGCATCGTGCTCTATGTATCATAGTCTTGTGTATAGAATGTGTAACCGTTGATTGCATAACTATTGTAAGATAATACATGTAAGCTCGGTCGCTTCGACAGGCACTTCAATTTTTCAGAAACTGAATCAGGATTCCTCTCCATCTCATCGTTAATGCGATTTTTCAACCAGCCTGCAAATTGTTTATTGTGTTCTGTTGTTAATAAATTGTCATTCCTATCACCATGTACCAATCATAGAGCATCCTTGTGTTCTTCTACATACGGTTCGACCTCATCAGTGTTATGTAGGACATACAAGTGGGCTTGGTCCCGTTCAGTCGCTAATATCGTTATTACATCGCTCCCCGTTGTTCCTTTCCCTGATCTTCGGCCATCATGACGGGACTTGGGGATCCCTACAAGGTCAACATTTGATAGAAAATCAGCACAGAAGTCACTTGCTTCTTCAACCATGTAACTTTCAGCGATACAACCCTCTGGGCGATATCTATTTTTCACATACCCTTTTAATATTTTCATGAATTGCTCATTTGGGTACATCCATCTCAAGTATACTGGACCGCACAATTGAGTCTCTTTGACCAAGTATACAGTTAGATATACCATAATGTCAAAAAAAGAAGGTGGAAAATACATTTCAAGTTCACACAGAGTACACACAATCAGCCTTTGCAAATCTTGTAACTTGGTTGAATCAACCACTTTACTGCAGATCAACTTGAAAAACACGCAAAGTTTCGTGATAGTGTTCCTTAATTTTTTCTGTAAAAGGGATCGTATACCAACAGGTAGGAAATTTTGCATGAGCACATGACAATTATGAGATTTAAGGTTCTTTAATTTCAACTCTTTTACGGATACAAGGTTCTTTATATTTGAAGAGTAGCCCTCGGGAACTTTAATTCCTTGCAGAAACTCACAAAACAATTTCTTATCTTTCCTCGACAGAGGGTATGCCGCTGGCGGTAGATAGGTACGAGACCCTTGCTTAATCGGTGCCAACTCTTCTCTAATTCCCAAGTTCACTAAATCCAACCTCGAATTGACACTATCCTTGCTTTTTCCTTGGATATTAAGCAACGTGCCAATTAGACTATCACAGATATTTTTTTCTATGTGCATCACATCAAGAAAATGCCTCACATATAAAGACTTCCAATATGGAAGTTCAAAGAAAATAGACTTTTTCTTCCAACCGCTTGTCTCGATTTGTTTGCAAAAGGCTTGCCAAAATTGTTATCCAAGTCTTTTACCTTGGAATACACCTGGGAACCAGTCAACATCTTCGGCGGGCTACCTTCTTCTGCATCACCATTGAAAGGCTTTTTCCACTTCCTCCAACGATGTTGTGATGGTAAGAATTTTCGATGCCCCATGTAAACATTTTTCTTACAATGATGAAGTCGCACTGAATGAGTATCATCTTCACATATAGGGCAAGCACCATATCCTTTGACACTGTATCCTGACAAATTTCCATAAGCAGGGAAATCATTAATTGTGCCAAACAACATGGCTTTTAAAGTAGAACTTTCTTCCATGTACCCGTCATACACACTAACGCCTTCATCCCAAAGCAGCTTCAAGTCATCAATTAAAGGAGCCAAGTATACATCTATATCATTCCCAGGTTGCCTTGGCCCAGAAATTAACATGGACAATATCATAAACTTGCGTTTCATGATTAAGTGTGGAGGAAGGTTATAAATCATCAATATCACCGGCCACGTGCTGTGTGTGCTACTCTAAACACCGTGCGGATTAATTCCATCAGTTGACAGTGCAAGGCGAAGGTTCCTGACTTCATCAGCAAAGTCAGGGTACTCATGATCAATTTTTTTCCATTGAAGAGCGTCTGCAGGGTGCCTAAGCTTCGTGTCTTTAATCCTTTCATCTTCATGCCATGTCAACTGCTTAACAATCTCTGTATTACTATACAGTCGCCTGAATCTCGGAACAATGGGAAAATACCATAGCACCTTCAAAGGAATTTTTCCTTTCTTCTTCCTATATTGAGATGCGTTGCATTTAGGGCACTTCTCCAACGTTGCATACTGATTTCGAAATAATACGCAATCGTTAGGACATGCATGTATCTTCTCATATCCCATACCGGTTGTAGAGCAAAGAATTCGCTTTGCCTTGTATGTCTGGGTAGGAAGTACATTTTCTTCTGGAAGTATATCTTGCAACATTTCAAGCAATGCGGTGAAACCCGAATCACTCAATCCGTAGCGAGCTTTAAAGTTGTACAACTTCAACACTGCTAGCAATCTTGTGTATTTAGTACTTCCGACATATAATGGTTTCTCTGCATCACCTTTCAACTTCTCATATTCGTTAGGGCAGTTATGAAGCACCCCTTCAACCATATTTACCATTTCTTCAAGACCATCATCTTCATCAAACATGCTTTGATCAAATTCATTCGAGGCACCACCCGTGGTATGCACCCGATCACTATATGCATTGTTGGTCTCACCATGCCTTGTCCATCGTATATATGTTTGATTAATACCATAACACACTAAATGATCTAGCAAATCAAGTTGACTAATCCACTTTCTAAAACAACAAGATAAGCAAGGACATAAGATTTTGCCAGGATCTTTTGTGTGCTCAGTTGCAAATGTAATAAAATCCTTCACCCCATCTATATATTCCCTTGAACATCGATTAGATGACATCCATTTACGATCCATCTATGGGCTTCAATATATTTTTTAAAAAAGTACGTGGTTAGTTGTATGACTATTGCATTTACTAATTACTTTTATATTCTCTTACCAATTTTAATTTAAAATAAGATACACCACTTGAATCTTCATAATTGAAGCTTTCTAAGTCTTAAACTGAATGTTTAAATTGCCAAATAATTCATTAATTATTCCCAGGCATTATAATAATTTTTTACAACTCATAACAAAAGAAACCATATTTGCCACAATATATCATAGTTAAATTAGAAAATATTACAAGTCAATAAATAAAATACAAGTGTTAAGAATATATAAATAATTATTTTGCTTATGCAATTAATCAATAACAATCATTAGAACACCTACAAATTATAACTATTAAATTCAACTAAAATCACATTTGTAAGCTCAAAATTTAAAAAACATACCGTAAATAGAAGCTTCAATAGACTGATAAACTGAAACTACAAACACAAATTAAACATAAAAAAATCAATAAAATATTTGAGGTTCTAAGTTATTTTTTTTAATAATAATATGTGTAATAAACATCAATATATAATAAAATATTTGGTCAATTTTTTCCTAATACACTCTTATTGATTTTCGCTCAACAATAATTCGGGAGGAGAAGAAATGAAGAAACTAAGAAAGATGAATAAGGTACCTTAGAAAATACACAACTTAATAACTAACTTAACTTAGTACATTGCTTAATCTAATCAAGTAAATAGATCATATATTAATTATACAACAGAGTAGCATATGTTTTCCCAACCTCCCATCTATTTATCTATTGCATAGACAAACTGACAAAGACTAGTCAAAAACTCCTATTTGATGAAATTGTGTCAGCAGATAGGATCAAGTGTCCAAAGTCATCACTAAAAATTAAATTTACAGATGAGTTTGACAATTTGTTTTTTGCCAGAAAAGTTTGAAAATTTTTAATATATCGATTTCATCATTATAATATCTTGTATGCATATTTATATAAAATTAAAAATATTTCTTTAACGGGAATAATCCAAAAAAATAAATGGACAAAACTTATCTTCATCTTTAATATATACGAGTATTATATATCCGATTCCTAGTGAATGAGTACCATCTTTACATCATCGATAACTACTTTAACAAATCCAAGGACGACACAAAACCATTGATGAGATATTCATAAATATTATACATTATATTAATATCTTAACATATTATATTTATCTTAGAAGTAATAAAATTTATTTCAAGGACGACACATATTATATTTAATATCTCCCTCCTACAAATTTTTTTCTCCACTACATATTCTATCTCTTTTCTACAAGAGAGGCATTTTAAAAAAATAAAATTTATTTTTTATATATTTATTACATTTAACCAATGCAACCTGAAAAACAAAAAGAAAAAGAAAAAGCAAGTTGAACTTACAGGTTGATTAGTGCAGTGGAGAGGGGGACCACGTAATTGCCGTTGGTGACGCAATCTTCAGTGAGGGGAGGAAGAAATTTGAGCTACCAAATGGAGTGGAGACCAAAAGTTGAAGACAATACGAAGAAAAGGGAATAATAGGGACAGGAGTGAGATGGCAGTTGGAAAAAAACAAAGACGTGTGCGCGTGTGGGTGTATTTGTAAGATGTGAAGATGAAAATGGAGGGATGGGGTGCACACAGATGAAAATGGAGGGTGAGAGAGGGAATAATTAAAGGTAGGGAAAGAGATGGAGGGGGAGGCGGGAAAAGGAAAAGATAAGGGGGCGAGGGCGGGGGCGGGATGGGTTCTGATTGGTGGGGAAGGGATAGGATATCTAAATTTCTTTTAAAAAAAAGGGCCAAGTGTGGCGCCTGACCAGGCAGGCGCCACACCTGACCAACATTTTTTTTTATTTTAAAAATTGGTCATGTGTGGCGCCTGGCCAGGCAGGCGCCACACCTGACCATAAATTTTTTTTTTTGAAATGGGTCAAGTGTGGCGCCTGCCAGACAGGCGTCACACCTGACCATAAAAATTTTTTTTTAAAAAAATGGGTCAAGTGTGGCGCCTAGCCAGGCAGGCGCCACACCTGACCATAAGATAGTGTGGCGCTTGGTGTGCCAGGCGCCACAGCTAGTCCCACCTGGTCATATGTGGCGCCTGTCTTGGCAGGCGCCACACTTAGCCTCACCAGCTGTGGCACCTACCCTCCCAAGCGCCACAGCTGGTAAAAAAAACATAAAATATAAAAAAAAAATAAGCAGCTGTGGCACTTCATTAAGGAAGGGTCACAATATGTGCGCCACCTTTCAACCTTTTTGTAGTAGTGTTACTAAAGTTACTATATTAGTAAAATATTAATACTAAATAGTGTTAGTAATTGCATATTGTAGATCTGGTTTTCAGTTTTGGGTCAGTGGTCTGCAGATAAAGTTCGGTTCAAATTTCTTCAACTTATCCTCCCTTTGAACACATAACTATTTACTAAATAATTTTCTCACTAAAAAAAAAATCCCCCTGGTTGGCGGATCATTCCTTCCTTTCCATTGATATTTTGAAACTATGGCGGCAAAACTATTGATCGAAATAAAAGGTGGGAAGTGGTTTAGATTTATATCATTCCCTAGTTTTAAGCAGCAGGATCTTCACGTAGAAGTCATTGGGTTGATTACATTCTTCAGTTCATTCATATATCTAAGCAGTAGTCATGTCATGTATTGCTCTGATCGTAATAATGAAGATACCGATAGGTTAAAAATTGTTGTCAAAGTATTTAGGAAATGGAGTGTACACAAGAAATCGGCCTCGTTTGAGTTATTTTGCATCCCCATGGTCTTGATAGATGAGGATGTAAGTGATATTTTTTCTTTAACTTAACTAACTACTTTCACTTAATATATAAAGTACATAGTTCTATTATGATTTCCATAGCAATTTTGCCCTACATAGATGGAAGCCTAATGGTGAAACGTTAAGTGACAAAGTGTCACTCCAAAATATGACGTGGCAAGTACTTGGCTGAGAAATGTATAGTTGGCATAAGTACACATGTAATATGAAATGTAAGAACCACTCAATCAACTTCTGAAACAAAAAAAAAATCATCTGTCATATTTTTCTCCTCCAGTGAGCACCCCCTCCACCGTCTGCCACTTATGTTTTCATCTTTCATGAAAAAAAACTTCTGGTTCATTATAGTAGAGAACAAAAGAACTTCCCCACTCATTTATAAACAAATTGAAACAGAGTAGAATAACAAAACGACAAATTGATTCTCTAGAATGATATCCCTTCAAAAGCTCTCTCTTCCCCATGACTTTGCTTCGAGTGCCTGCATATTCTTCCACCATTGTTACAAACTTCATTAAAATGAAAAAAGCATCAACAAACATTTTGAAATCCAAATTCAATTTTTTTTATCAAAAAAATCCAAATTCAAAATCAAACAACAAATATGAACATAAGCCCATCATTTTTTCCATGGATTCTTCCCAAACAATTTTCCCCTTTGCATATTCCTTTTTCACCCGCTTCATCCTCTAACAAATATATGTAGCTTCGGTCTTTTCTTTGTTTTGATCATACCCATAAATTTTAGGCAAGGAACCAAAATGTTCCACTTTGGAACAAGAAGAAGAAAAGGGGTGAAGCTTAAGGTGAAACTTGAGCTGAGTCAACCTCCACTCCTCCGATTCCACCAAGCCTTGGCCAGCGTCAACCTCCGTGCATCGTTGGCGAAGCCTCCAATAGATTTGAAACCTAAAAACTGGGCAATGTATTGAAAACTCTGCAAAATTGCTTGTCAACCCATGGAACGTGATCAAATTTGTCACCGGTAGCGATGGTGTAGAGGGCGACTGTAACCCTCGTCGTCATCAAGGCCGAGATTAGCGTTTAAAGACATTTTATAATCGAATAAGAGATCCGGAACAATTTCAAAATTTTTAAAACACCTGTACAATTAGATCTCCATTCATTCCTTCATAAAATCAATAGGCTTATTCGGTTCGTCACATGTATAATATCAGAGTATAAGCACAATTCCCGACATTCACCCAGGATAATAACATTAATCCAAAAGTTTATACAGGGCATCATTGCCCATCTCAGTATTCATACTGGGGATTACACAAAATTATAATACAATGATCTATTCCATATATATACATTTGTCCAAAATGATAACCAGTTCAATATTAAACTGAAATATCTAACTAAGACTACCGACAGTAGTCCTAATCGCCCTTATCCACTTGCTTGGCTCTTGATCCACTTGTCCTGTCTAAAAATGTTATTTGGAAAGAGTGAGATTCAAAGAATCTCAGTAGCAATAGTTTACGTATATGATACATAATTAAACAAAGCAAGTAAGCATACATCACAATGCAGCAATCAATATTCGAGGCCAAGCACACTGCCATGTCCTCTTCATTGTATACAAGGTCGGGCTTTCGCCATGTCCGCTTACTTATCTGTATTCAAGGCCGGGCTTTCGCCATATCCCCTCACTGTATCTGTATTCAATGACTAATGCAAACAAGCAATGCAATATACATGATATAGGATAAAGTGTTACTACCTTGCTCTTTCTGTTCTTGTTTAGGCACAGGCCTTCTCCGTTCCGGGCAATTATCAAATCCTATATTCATAATTAAGGATGATACGTTATCACTTATTCCAATACTTAAACGACTCCAAAACACTTAGAATTGGTTATCATTAAAGTCCCTTAAGTTCCCCTGAAAGGCCTTAACAATAACCCTAAAGGATTGGGAAAACTATACCAAAAACTACCTTTTAGAAGTGAAAAATGCTAATTTTTGGGGTTGGCCACGGCCAAAAACAGGTCCGAAACATGTGGGCCGCAGCCAAGAAAAATCCTGTTTCTTGGCTGAACTTCCAAAAATCATAACTAATTCTAGAAAAATAGAAATGAGGTGATTCTAAAGCCAAATGAAATATATTTAAGTCCTCTTTACTGGAAAAATATGTACCATTACTAGAAATCACCACAAAATTCCATAATTAAACAAAACACTACTTCAAAACAGAGTCCAATTTTGGTCCCAAACTTTGGCAAAGCATAACTCTCAGTTCTCAAAATGAAATGACATGAATTATTTGTCCATTTTGAATCTTGGGATGTGAACTTTAAGATTGGAAAGTTTCAGAATTTTCAACACCATTTGGTCATTCAAAACTTTCGTGCAAACTGACTGCCCAAAATAGAGTTCACACTTGATAGATTTCCAATTTTTTACCAAAGTGTCCAATGACTCTAAAATAAAAAAACCAAACATATTCCCATACAATTTCTCACAAGGAACACAATGGAAATCTCAAAATGACCAAAATCACAACCCATTGACATGCCCTGTTTTGACCAATACATAAAACCAAACACAAAGTTGCCAAACTTCACTTTTAATGATTCAAACCAATCCATTTGTCCAAAAGATATCACAATATACCATTTCCATGATCACAACATGCCAAACTCACTAAGACCCTAATTTTCGAAAATAGGGCAGAAAATTCCAGAAAAATCAATGCTTAACCAATAACCACAATATATATATATATATATATATATCAAAAGGGAGCTAACACTTACCTCTTTCACTTTCTCAAACTTGTTTTTTGATTCTTCAATCTCCAACTTTTCTCAAGCAAAAAAACAAATCTCCTTAAGATTCTAAAACCATAGAAAGGAAGCTCTCAACAAGGGGAACAACTTTAAAGAAGGAGATTTTGGGATTTGAGGTCAAGATCTTACCAAATCTTGAGCTTTCCTTTTCTCTTTATTCCTTCAACAATGGCGAAAATGGAGGGAACTTGGAGAGAGAAAATGTATTTGAGATGATGATGAAGGATGGGATCTGATTTTTGCCTCCCAAGCCCATGCCTAGACGAAAATGAGTGAAGGAGAGGGAAGAGAAAAGATTAAAATATTGTTTGCTTGACTTTTCTTCCACCAACCACTCTCTTGCTTTATCCAAATGTGCCACATGTCTTCATTTCATGCAATCTCATAAAGTAGTAACCACTTGGTTACTCTACCCATTCCATTAGCCATTTGTTACATATCTCATTTCTCCTTAGTTAGTATATAATCTCTCCATTAATCACTAACTTATAGCCATTCTTCCAATTTCTCATTGATTATGGCGTATTAATTAAAATTGCCACATAATACATAATCAAATTCTTTTCCTTCTTCCATACGCCATTTACCCCTATTTTAGCACAAATAATTATTTATCACATAATTATGGTAAAATACAGGGTGTTGGGCATTTCCAATAACTTATTCATGTCTCAAATCAACTTTAATTCCCAAATCATTTTCAATAATTGCCATTAGCCCTTCATTGAAATTTGGGGCGTTACAGTGACATCGTCGTAGTGGGTAATGTGCTATAATATGTGGAATGCATGTGGGTTAATATCCCATATGAAAGAGCCACCTCAATAAAATTGATCAACTAACATTTGACTATTAGGCTTCAGTCCATGTAAGGTGAAATTGCTATGTTTTTATTGTAATGACTCAAAATGTGAATACGGGCTCATGACTCCAAAAGTGGACGTAATGAACGTTAGTCAAACACTTTTAGAGAATACAGTGTGAGTATTGATTCGAATGACCCGAATTAGCAACAGAAAGTGCCCAAACCAGTATTTAAGCTCAATCATGGTGACAAAGCTTAAGTTGAATTAAAAGTGAAGGGAATGGTGCATGGTATGAGAAATTGTGTCAAATAATGTGTTAAGTGATAATCCAATTGAAATTACCATAGTTAGGGGCAAAACGGGAAGAAAGAAAATTTATCGACCAAATAGTCAGTAACCGAAGAGGAAATTGGCTATCAACTAAAAGAGTAAGTGGTGTGACTAAATAGCTAAGTGAATTAGCTAGTGTAACCATATGGTTACATGCTTTATGAGGATGCTTAGGGTTTTGACACTTGGCACCATTTGGATTAAGCAAAGAAATTGGACAAGTCAAAAGTTAATATCTTCTCTTCCCTCTCTCTTCTCCAAGTCGGCTAAGGGCTTAGATGGGCTGGAAAATCTGATCATTTTATCACATTTCTCTCTCTCTTCAAGCTCAAAAATGTCCATGCACAAGGAGGAGGAAAGAGAAAGAAGTTCAAGCAAGGTGAGTCTTTTTCCTTGGATTTTGACCTTGAAGATGACTCCTAATGCTCAAAACCTCTTCTCTAATCTTGTTCCTCTTGATGAAAGTTTCATTCCTATGGTTTTAGATTTTCAAGAGGAGGTGTTTTGTGAACACAAGAAAAGCTAGTGGTTAAAGAATCAAAGAACCAACAAGAGGAAGAAAAAGAGGTGAGCAAAAGCCATCTTTTGACCTCTATATTGTGATCATTGGTTGAGTATTTTGGCTTATGGATCTTGCCCTAACTTTTGTGTACATTAGGGTTTAGAGAGTTTGTGATATTTTGATGGTGTTAATGGTGTCTTATGTTGTATTTTGGATAAATGGAAATAGTTTGGGAATTGATTGGAAAATTCTGGATTTTGTGTTCATGGCTGCCCAAAATAGAACATTTCAAGGGAAGGGGAATTTGATTTTTTGATGTTTCCATTAGATTTTATGTGGAAGATTGTGTGGGGAGTAGTCCCAGTGGTGAATTCTGGCCTTTAGAAACATATGTTGAAAAATTGGAAGTTTTATCGGTGAAAACTCTGTGTTTGGTAGCTAGTTTGCATGGCAGTTTTAAATGAGTAAATAGTGTATAAAAATTCTAACCCTTTCCAGTCTAATATTAGACATGCCAAGCTTTAATTTGATATATTATAGCTATCACAGCTATCACTTTGTTGTGTATGTTAGAAGTTATGTATTTCCAAAATTTGAGGTTGAAACTGAAAGTTATTCTGGAGTAGTATAGAATTTTGTGTAAGTCTGTATGTTTGTGGTGGTAGCTGGTAGTGGTTCATATTTTTCTTGTATAGAGGACTTAAATAGCTTTCCATTGAACTTAGAATTACCTCATTTCAATTTTTGTAGAATTAGTTATGATTTTTAAAAGTTCAGCCAATAAACAGGATTTTTCTTGGCCGCGGCCAGAAGGGTCTTAGTGGCGGCCCAAATGTTTCTGACCATTTCTTGGTGGCAGACAGGGGATTTTTGGCTGCGGCCAACCCCCAATTTCAGCGTTTTGAATCTTTGAAAGGTGGTTTTTGGTCTAGTTCTTCCAACCTTGTTAGGCTTTTGTTTGAGCTTCTTATAGCCACCTAAAGGACCCAAATGATAACCAACCCTAAGTGTCTTGGAGTCATTTAAGAAGTTGAAATAGGCAATAACTCGTCATCCTTGCTTATGGTTTATAGGACTTGATATTTGCCTGAGCGTGTGAAAACGGTGCCCGAGCACGAACGGAAAGAACAAGTTAGTGACTCTTTCTCTTGTATCATGTATAATGTTTGCATGTTTATGCTTATCATTGAGTTGTGACAAATGTGAAAGCTGAGGTATTTGTGAAAACAGCAAAAACTGAGGTATTTGTGAAACAGTGAAAGCTGAGGTATATGTGCATACAGTGGAAGCTTTTGTTTATGTGACGAAAGTCACACATTATGTGATTGCTGCTGTGGATGCCGTTGTATTTGTTGTTTTGTGATAATTGCTTATATGCTTATTTATTATATATCATATGAGTGAAAACATTGCTACTGAGATTGTGAACACCCTATTTTGTCCGGGCCCCACTAAAAAATACAAAAATAATTGATAATGATTGGTGTCCAAATTGACAATCATCATTGAAAGAAAAAATTAAAAAAAAACGAAAATAAGAAAAAATAAGGAAATCCTCCTATTGATGATGATCGGTGTCTAAATAGGCAATCATCATTGAAAGGAAAAAATTTTAAAAAAACGAAAATTAAAATAAATCCCTTAATTGATATGATTGACATTGTCATTCATTAAGGGAAAATAATAAATAAAAAATAAAAAATAAAAAAATCTCATTTATGTTGATAGGTTTAAATTAGGAAGTTACTTGTGGGGAGAATAATGAAAAAAAGATTAAAAATGAAAAAATCTCCACTAATGGTAATTAGGTCAAGTTAGGAAGTTTTATCAATAGAAAATACAAAAAAATAAAAAAAAACGAAAATAAAAAAAAATCTCCATTGATGGTGATTGGGTTAAGTTAGGTAGTTCTTAACATAAAATACAAAAAAATCAAAAAAAACGAAAAATAAAATAAAAAAAATAAAAAAGGGAGCATTTATGAAGAAAACCCTACCTTGAGACTATAAATAGGAGTGCAAGGGTTGAAGCAAAAGGGACAAAAAAATTTTTGGACAAGAATTTTGGGAGAGCAAAGAGATAAGGTCAGTGGTTGAGTTTTCATCCTTTTCTTTGATTTCACTTTTACATCTCGTTTTTCTCTCTTTCATCTAATATCCCTTGGTTCATGCTTACTTCATCATTCATGCACTATGACTTTAGCCAATATGCATTACATTGCTTTACTTTGTATTATGATGTTGCTGGACGTGTTTTAGCTCATTGTGGTTTTGTGGATTTGCATTTTATTGTCCAACTGAATTATCTCATACATAGGCAAGAGGTATGTGCTGTCTTATTTTCTTATGATATTAGGTGTTATGCTTAATAAATATAGATAATATAATTGTACTTGCCTCTTGTTTATTATGTGGTTCTATCACCCTATCCTTATTGTAGCGGGTTCGAAGAATAAAAGGTACGCATAAATCTCCTGACTTTTGACTTCTTTTTTGTTTAACTTGTGCTACTTTTCTTCTTTTTTTTTTCTTAATCCCTTTCTTAGGTCCTCTTTCAAAAAAAAAGAAAAAGAAAAAAAACATATTTTGATACATTTTGATAAATGAAAATAAAATGGAAAAACTCTCTTTTACAAGAAAATAAAAAAAAACGTTTTTTGAAAAAAAAGGTAAAAAACACAAACCCAACAAAAAAAAGATATTTTTCTCAAATAAATTAAATAAAAATTTTTCTAAAAATCACTAACCAAGTGACACGCTTTTCTACCCCCGAACTACGTGGGGTTTGATCCCTCTAAAGGGTACGTAGGCCCCAGCTTTTCATCCTAGGTCAAGTCCAATTTTGTAAATAAATATATTTTTTTCTTATTTCTTGTTGTAAATAAATGTTTTTTTTAAATAAATATATTTTTTCTTATTGTAAATAAGTGTTCTTTTTTTCTTCTTCTTTAGTTTTCATTTCATTTAGTTTGGTAAATATTCTTTTTGTTTATTTGGGTAATTATAATAAAGTTAAAGGCCATAATATTTTTAAATAAATAACTTAGGGTAACCATTCTTATGAATGAGTGTTGTGGGGTGCCTAACACCTTCCCCACACACAATCGACTCCCGAACTCTAAATGGTTTTTTGTAGACCAGTTTCAATTTTTAAAAAGGTTTCCAAAATTATCCTTTTTCTAAAATTTTGGTGGCGGCTCCATGTTTTTCAAAATTCCGGGCGCTACAGAGATTTGTATAAATCTCACTTTTTCCAATAACTAACCTACAGTCAGGGCAAGTAGATCGAAGGAGAAGCAAGTAACCAAAGGCGGCTAGTGCTCCTGGCTAGGAGATTTAGCTTTTTGTTGTTGGTTATAAGCTTTTGGGGGGGAAATGTATATATCGTATATGATGTAAACATATGGAATTGTATGTAATCCCCGATACGAGATCTGAACCAAGCAAATGAGCCTTGTAATCCTTTTAGTGAATGAATATGACCCAAGAGTTGTCAGAAAATTTTGGTTTAGTACTCTGATATTTATGGATGGAACTGAATTGAATAGGCCAAATAGATTCAAAAAGTAGAAACGAGACCATATTTAATAGATTGTGAAAAGTTTTAAAAATCCACTATACCACAAGATCAAATCCTGTCTTAAAGTTGGGACCTTTTACAAGTTTCAAATTTTGCACCGGTCTCCGGTTTTATTTAATGACTCATTTTCAAACCATATTAACTGTAACCCCCTTAACGATTAAGGCCGAGATTTAGTTCATAAACACGTAATTGATGTAGAATTAGAGACCTTAGATGATTTTGGGACTTAGACAAAATCAAACTTCCCAAAATCATGGCTTATAAAAACTTTTACAAAACCTATTCATGACAGTTTCATATTCACATTTCAATACTAAATGGCCTGTACAGGTTGATTTCATTCACAAATATCACAGTATAAAGCAAATTCCCGACACACTCTTGTTCCATTCATTAATAAGGGTTTTACAAAGGCACAAAGCCCACAATTCATTACCCTTAACTTGGGGATTACACAAAACTATACTACCAATCCCATTATATACAATTGTTTCCCAAAACATCCAAAAGATATACATGATAACCAATAACCCAAAATATACTTCTAAATCAGAGCTCTATCAGCTCTTCGTCGCCCGCTTTCCCTTTGATCCTTCTGCCCTGTCTAAAACATGGTTTTTGGGAGAGTGAGATTCTAAGGAATCCCCGTAGTGTCAAATCAATCATAGTATATACAACAATAAGGCATGAAATCAAATCATTATCCACACAAAGCAACTACAACTGCAGTTACAACGGCAATGGTTAGTATGACACATGTCATCCCTTATGATTGCTCACGCTGAATTGCTCACGTTGTATTGCATCACAACAATCCACACAATATATTTCACCACAGCTGGGATTCATATAAAGCATTTCATCACACAAGCCATACAGGCAAGATTCAAACTCACAGGCCACGGCTGGATTAACAAACGTCGCCCCACGGGTCGGATTCACAAAGTTCCATGTCGATTACAACGGCAGTTCAACGGCTGACCTAGAGATGACCAGCGTCAATCCCTACACGGCTCACGATGACCTGCTCGCGCTGTAATGGACCATGGTACATGCAATTCACAGTTCAATGATAAGTTATGCATACCAAAACATCATACACAACATGAGAGAAAAGTCACTACCTTGATCCTTCCGAGTGTACTCTGGCACCGGTCTCTCCCGCCTAGGGCAAATGTCGTATCCTAGAATCATGATTAGGGACAAAGAGTTATATTCTATTACAAGACTTATTTAACTTGAAACACTTAAATTTGGTTATCATAATTAACCCTTAAGAGGCCACAAATGCCTCTAATAAAAGCCCTAAAAGGTTGGGAAACAATAGGTTAGAGGTCTCCTTTCGAAAACTCAAAGTGCTGGAACACAGGGGTTGGCCACTGCCAGCCCTTCCTTGGGCCGCGGCCAAAATATGGTCATAAGGTCACTGGCCGCGGCCAGCCACTCATGGGCCGCGGCCAGAATCAGGCCAGAAAGGTTTGGGCCGCGGCCAAGAAATTCCCTGATTCTTGGCTAAACTTCCAAAATTCATAACTAATTCTAGAAAAATCAAAACGAGGTGATTCTAAAGCCAAATGAAAGGTATTTAAGTCCTCTTCCTAGGAAAAATATGGCCCATGATTGGAAATCACTACACAAATACAGAATCACCAAAAACCAAACACTACTCCAAAATAGAGTTCTGTTTCCATCCCAAACTTTGGACAATCATATCTCCCAGAATACTAAACTAAATGACACAAAATATATATCTATTTTGAAGCTTGGGATGTGAAATTTAAGACTGTAAAGTTTTATAATTTTTCAACACCATTGGGTCATTCAAAATGCTCGTGCAAACTGACTGCCCAGACAGAGTTTACACAAGACAAATTTTCCAATTTTCTATCAAAGTGTTCAATGATTCCAAAATCAATAACCAAGCTTATTCCCACACAAAATCACTCAAGGAATCCAATGGAAATGTCAAAATCACCAAAATCCTATTCCATTATCATGCTTTGGTTTTGGGTAACATTAAACACTAAACTCTCAAAATCTCCAAACTTAACCATTTCAAACCCAATCAATTCTATCTATCCAAAATGCATTCCAAACATACCAATTCCATACCAAACACATACCAAACTCCCAATGGCCCTCATTTTCGAAAATGGGCCAAAAAATTCCAGAGAATTCAAACTTATCCAATGGCTACAAAACCTATATAGAAAGGTTTGTCTTACTCACCTCTATCACTTTTCCAAGGAGTTTCTTGATTCTCCCAACTTTAAGATTTCTTGAGAGCTCAAACAACACCAAATGTCAAATCTAAACCCATGAAATTGAAGCTCTCAAGATAAGGAACAAGTTTGTAGAAGAGCATTTTTCTATTACAGGCCATTAAGAGGGTCAGATGGCTTACCTTTTACCAAGAACTTCTTCTTCTTTCCTTCAGCAATGGTGGCACGAAAATGAGAGAAGAAATGAGAGAGAAAAGGAAGGTTGAAGATGGAATGATCACTCCTCTTCCCCATACCTCCTATGTCAGCGAAAATGAGAGGGAAGGAGAGAGAAGAAATGATTTAATAATGCCATATTTGACTTTTCTTACATCCTCTCTCACCCAACCAATTTGCCATGTGTCAGAATTTCATTGGCTCTCATAAGGAAATCAACCAATTAATCACCTTAATCCCTCCATTAGCCATTTTAATTACACATCTCATTATTCTCTCATAGTTAGTAATTAATTTTTCCCTTAATCACCAACTAATTGCCCAATAACTCCATTCTTCCAATTTTTCAATAATTATGACATATTAATTAACATTGACATAAAACACATAATAATTCAAATTAAATTCATAATTATCCACAATAATCATGATTTTCCCTTAATCAAAAATTGGGATATTACATTAACGGCTATCTAGGTTACATTTAGGGTATCAGAGTTTTAATTAATGACTCATTTTCGAACCATATTAACAGCTATCTAGGTTACATTTGGGGTATCAGAGACAAAGTTCTTGACAAGGGTAGATTTTGCTAGGATAGTTGCAATAGCTTCTTGGCTTAGTGATGATAGATGACCCATGATTTTTTGTTGCATACACATAAATGTTTTTGTTATTGCTGGTATATGAGTTTTAAGGGATATGTGTATGCATTTACTATGATATTGATGTAGTGAATCATTTGTATAGTGAAAAGAAATAATGGTTCACCAAAAAGTATGACATGTAGAACCAGAGGTGGAAGGAATTAATGACAACCTACTTGATCCCATGCAACTGATGGTGGGCATGTTAATAGAGAAGTAGGATATGATCAACAAGCTAAGGGAAGAGCTCTGAGAGGAGAAAGAAAAATGCAATGCTAATAAAGTTCAATCGACCCAAGAAGAGACTCAAGAGGAGACACATCATGAAAAGACACCTCATACTGCACCGAACCAGGAGTCACATAGGTACCAACCCGAGATGAGAGAGATCTACAGTACTGGGTCTCTAAATTCTGCAAACATCTACCTCCAGTATTTAGGGGAAGGTTTGATCCTCAAGCAATTGAAGATTGGTTGAACTACCTAGAGAAGATCTTTGAAGTACTAGACTACCTAACTAAGGTGAAGGCACGCTTAGACGTTTACAAGGTAGAGGCAGATGCCGACCGGTGGTGGCGGAATATTGCAATGATGTTACAGAACCGTGATGTGCCCTTGACATAGGAGCTGTTCCAAGAAAAATTTAATGATAAATAATTTCTCAAGTCATTGAGGCTCGAGAAGGAATATGAGTTCCTATCCATTAAGCAAGTGATACAGAGACCTTTGATGACTACTTGTCTCGCTTCATCCGACTGGCCAGATATTCCTCTTATCTGCGGTGTATAGATGATGAGGAATGGAGCTCTGACATGCTAATTCAAGGTTTCAGGCATGAGCTGAGGAAAAGGTTAGCCACCCATCAGTTTACTGAATTCAATAAAGCTGTGGATGAGAGTAGAATCACAGAAAACAACCTAAGGGATCTGTACCTAACCAACGGTGTTTGCAACCGAAGTGAGCCCAGCAAGGGAACTTCTTCCCAGAAGTATAAGGGGTAAGAATCTTCATCCAAGGGAAGCGATAAGAAACCCTACTGACCTGAGGATCGTGAGAATCAGAGACTACTAGTAACATGGATATGTCCTCGTTATGGCAAGGGGCATAGTGGCATAACGTGTTCGGGCCAAGTTATTTGCTTTAACTACAGGCAGACAAGACACATTGCCAGTGAATGCTAGTGACAACCGGTGGAGCAAAGGCCTATGAATCAAAGCAGGGTATTTGCTATGACACATGAAGAAGCACGAAAGTCCCCCGATCTAATTCAAGGTAAAATTTTTCTCAATGGTAGTTGACTATAAGTTTTATTTGATTCGGGTGTTAGTCATTCCTATATTGCCTTTGACTTTGTGAAGCGCCAGGGATTACGTGTGTATAAACTGCCATTTGATGTGGTTGTGTCGATGCCAATGGGTTTCAAGGCTATGACTGTTGATGATTGCGTGAATTGTGTGATAACCGTTAAAGGGCATTAGCCCATGGTTGATTTGTTTTGATTTTTGTTCTATCAATTAGAAGTCCTACTGGGTTTTGATTGGTTAACGATAAATCATGTGTTACTGGATTGTGGTAACAAGAGAATAGTGTTGGAAGTTTTGTGTGAAAAGCAACTCTATACCAAATGGAGCAAGTAAGAGTTGTGGCCTCCAGAAGTAAAGCTTCTGGGCTATGTCATCTCGCGAGAAGGGGTTTCAGTGGATCCCAGTATAATGGAAGTAGTGCTGGGTTGGCAGAGGCCAGAAACTATGTTGAGATGCACAGTTTTTGGGTCTTGCTAGTTATTATCGGAGGATTTATTCAGAATTTCTCTCGGATTGCCTTGCCGATGACCAAGCTCACGTGAAAGGATCAACCGTTTGAGTGGGATGAATGATGTATGAAGGGCTTCACTGTGTTGAAGGTGAGGTGGGCAACGGCACCAGAGTTGAATATATCCGATCCCAACTTAACTTTGTTGTTTATTGTGATGTGGACTATGATATGTATCGTGATGTGAATAAGCAAGGGTTGGGGTGTGCCCTACCCAGCTGACTTATGTTGTGTATCGTGATGTGAATAAGATGGAATTGGGGTGTAGCCTTATGCAGTAAAGTAGAGCTAGTTTAGCTGATTTCGAATTTGACTACATGATCGGGGGTTCTTACTGGATGATGTGAGGGCACTTACCCTAACATGGCTAGCCACCAGACTGGTTGCACCAGTGTTGACCCTAGGCCGAGAGGCGGTGCGTAAAATTAGAGTCTGTTGTGAATCTGCTATAAGTTTGTGATGAGTCTGCGGTACTTTGAGATGTTCCCGGAGTGGCTTACGCCTCTCGATCGCTGAAGTTGTGTGAAAGAAACTATCCCACCTATGATCTGGAGCTTGCGACGATTGTGTTTGTATTAGTGTTTATGTTAAAGATATGGCAATATTGCCTGTATAGTGTGATGGCAGAACTATATTGTGACCACAAGAGTCTCAAGTGTTGTATGAGTAGAAAGAATTGAATGTGAGATAGTGCAGGTGGATGGAGTTGCTGAAAGATTACAACCTGGAAATCAAGTATCATCTGAGTATAGTTGATGTCATTGTGGATGTGCTTAGTTGAAAGGTGGTGCAAGTTGTAGTAGTGATGATGAAGGATTTTTGAGATTTAAATCTCTCGTATCAAATTGTATGTCTGAAGAAATAGGGCTTTGTCGGCTTTTATGCCTTGGTAACCTCTTCAAAATTTAAACCAAGGATTGCAATATAGGGTACAATCCCAGATCGTCTCTCGAAGAGCCTTTTATTAATTACCTAGAAACTAAGTGCAATGATTGACATGAAATGAGTTAAAAATGATCTTTGAGCTTTTTATTTAACAACTAAATTGCAATTAAACTAAAATGATTTTAAAACTAATATTTTTGTATTTTTGGAATAAAATTGAAGAAGGAATGAAAATTGGTTAGAAATGCAAGTGATGAAGATATGCTCTTGGAAATGGTTTTCAATGGCTATCCTTGCTCAATTAAGATATTTGGGGAGTTAATTCACTAAGCTTCTAATACACCAAACCTCAATTACCATTGAGTCTAGCATCACAAAATAGGAACCCCTACCCTTGAAATGCTATTAAGCCCTCTTAGTGTAATGAGTTTCTCTAAGTTTTCTAATATATCAAACCCCAATTACCATTGAGTCTAATGCTTAAACTCATGAACCCATTTATTTAAGCATTATTAAAACCCCTTAGAGAGTGACTATGGAATAAGCAATGTATTTAGGTTCAACTACAATTGCAATTCAATCAAACCATTCAACAATACCATGTTAAATAGATAGAAAGCAATAGAATCATAGATAAACATATATATAACCATATATATTGATGAGCACAAATCCTCATTACAAATTCCAAATCACAATAACTCAATCCATAAAATAAAACATAACTAAAATTATAGTCTCAATATATCAATGAATTCTTAAACCTAAGAAATCAAAAATACAATGAGCTATAGGTAAAATAAACTCCCCTTTGAAGCACATATGAGCTCAAGTCATCTCCAATTCATCTCCAATAGCAAAGAAATCAGCCCCTCATTACTTTAAAATAACCACAGAAAATCCAGAAACATGGCAGCCACGTGGTGAAATGCAGAGGAGACACAAAGGAAGGAAAAAATATTGAATCTGAGAATGGAGAAGATGATTATGGTGGGCTGTGATGGTTATAATGGTGTTCAATGATGGAGGAAAAACAGAGGATCTTCGGTGGTGCTCAAACTGGTCAGCATCTTGTTCAGCTATGAACAGCAACGGTGGTGGTGAAGATCAGTGGTGCTGAAATGCCGAGTAGCTGCCGGTGGTGTGATGCTTGGGTAGTCGTTCGAACCTCCTCCTCTCAAGCTCTCCGAATCTCAGCTCAGTGTAGCGTCTGCCAGTTCTGCAACAATGGTGGCCACTCCAGTCTCGGATCTGTGTTCTTCGCTTCTGGACGGTGATGGTGGTTGAGGGTCGCCGGCGATGGTGGTTGGAGAGAGGAGAATCGCCGGCGACCAAGGAAGGATGAAGGAGGAAGTGTTATGCGATGATGATGATCTCCGATTCGCTGATGCCCAGATGATCCTCCCTTGCTGTGCGGCGCTGTTCTGTTTTTATTCTCCCAGCTGCAGATTGCCTCTCGGGTCCCTCCTCTCTTTCGGATCTGTTGTTCCCCATTTGCTGCCATTTCCAGAATCCAAATGCAGAAGCCCAAACACAGTGGCCCTGATGATCTGCTCTTTTAGCCTATTGGGTCTCCGTTTCCAGCGTTCTCGGGTTGCAGATGATGAATAGTAACCCCGGTCAAAACTTGCGTTTTGACCAAGGACTAATCTGAAATTATTAAAAGTTTGGTTGAGGGACTTAAGTGTAAAGTTTTAAAATGTTGGCAGGTTCAAATGTAATTTCTCAAACATCTGGGTCATTTTCTGTGATTTTACTGGGGCCCTTTTCTACACATTTCTGTAATTTTCACAAAATCTTGGGACCTTTTCTGTAATTTTTTTCTAACCCTCAAAATATTAATTTTGACCCTTTAAAATCTCCAATTTCCTTTCATAAAACCAACAATGCAAAATTAAGCAAAAGTAGTATTAAAAGTTCAAGGGACAATATAAAAAATAATAATTAATGAATTTTGACCATTTTTTCCCCTAATTCCCATTAATTCAAAATAATTGTCCCTAACCAAAATTAATGCTTAATTATGCAATATTGTCTCATAAAATCCATTAAAAATCCCAATTTAATTATAAAGTATTATATAAAAATATGGTTCAATCAATGTCTGAGAATGAAGAGGCTTAAAGCTAGGATGAATGAGTACAGTTCATCCAAATCAAGACCGAGCGAGATGAAGACCTCTAGAGTTTGAAGTCGGAGATAACGTGTTCTAGAGAAGAGCCTCCGATCACAATAACCGGTAGAGCGATCAAGAGAATAAAAATGAGCCCAGGGTACTTTGGTCCTTTTGAGATTCTTACAAGAGTCGGACCTATAGTGTACCATATGTGCAGATGGTCTAGAAGGGACTGTTCCAGTAAGAAGCAATTTGTGAAACGGAAGCCATCATAAAAAGGCGCCTGGGGTTTATGTCCTAAGTTGTGTAACAAATTTTGGGGATGAAATTTATTGTACGAGGGGAGAATTGTAATGACCCAAAATGTGAATACGGGCTCATGACTCCAAAAGTGGATGTAATGAACGTTAGTCAAACACTTTTAGAGAATACAGTGTGAGTATTGATTCGAATGACCCGAATTAGCAACAGAAAGTGCCCAAACCAGTATTTAAGCTCAATCATGGTGACAAAGCTTAAGTTGAATTAAAAGTGAAGGGAATGGTGCATGGTATGAGAAATTGTGTCAAATAATGTGTTAAGTGATAATCCAATTGAAATTACCATAGTTAGGGGCAAAACGGGAAGAAAGAAAATTTATCGACCAAATAGTTAGTAACCGAAGAGGAAATTGGCTATCAACTAAAAGAGTAAGTGGTGTGACTAAATAGCTAAGTGAATTAGCTAGTGTAACCATATGGTTACATGCTTTATGAGGATGCTTAGGGTTTTGACACTTGGCACCATTTGGATTAAGCAAAGAAATTGGACAAGTCAAAAGTTAATATCTTCTCTTCCCTCTCTCTTCTCCAAGTCGGCTAAGGGCTTAGATGGGCTAGAAAATCTGATCATTTTATCACTTTTCTCTCACTCTTCAAGCTCAAAAATGCCCATGCACAAGGAGGAGGAAAGAGAAAGAAGTTCAAGCAAGTTGAGTCCTTTTCCTTAGATTTTGACCTTGAAGATGACTCCTAATGCTCAAAACCTCTTCTCTAATCTTGTTCCTCTTGATGAAAGTTTCATTCCTATGGTTTTAGATTTTCAAGAGGTGTTTTTTGAACTCAAGAAAAGCTAGTGGTTAAAGAATCAAAGAACCAACAAGAGGAAGAGAAAGAGGTGAGCAAAAGCCATCTTTTGACCTCTATATTGTGATCATTGGTTGACTATTTTGGCTTATGGATCTTGCCCTAAATTTCATGTACATTAGGGTTTAGAGAGTTTGTGATGTTTTGTGGTGTTAATGGTGTCTTGTGAAGATAAATGGAACTAGTTCAGGATTGGAAAATTCTGGATTTTGTGTTCATGACTGCCCAAAATAGGACATTTCAAGGGAAGGGGAATTTGATTGTTTTAATGTTTCCATTGAATTCTATGTGAAAAATTGTGTGGGGGTAGTCTTGGTGGTGAATTTTAACCTTTAGAAACATATGTTGAAAATTTGGAAGTTTTGTTGGTGAAAACTCTGTGCTGGGCAGCTAGTTTGCATGGCTATTTTGAATAAGTAAATGGTGTCTTAGAATTCTGAACCTTTCTAGTCTAATATTAGACATGACAAGCTTTAATTTGATATATTATGGCTGTCACTTTGATGTGTGTGTTAGAAGTTATGTTTTTTCAAAGTTTGAGGTTGAAACTGGAAGTTATTCTAGAGTAGTATGAAATTTTGTGTAAGTCTGTATTTTTGTGGTGGTAACTGATAGTGGTTCATATTTTTCCTGTATAGAAGACTTAAATAGCTTTCCATAGAACATAGAATCACCTCATTTTGATTTTTGTAGAATTAGTTATGATTTTTGGAAATTCAGCCAAGAAACAGGATTTTTCTTAGCCGAGGCTAGAAGGGTCTTGGTGGCGGCCCAAATGTTTCTAACCATTTCTTGGCGGTAGCCAGGGGATTTTTTGCCGCGGCCATCCCCCAATTTTAGCATTTTGAACTTTTAAAGGGTGGTTTTTTGTCTAGTTCTTCCCAACCTTGTTGGACTTTTGTTTGAGCTTCTCATAGCCACCTAAAGGACCCAAATGATAACCAACCCTAAGTGTCTGAATTCTGTCAGAAATTGGTTTGTCACGCTATTATAAGCCACGGAATCCATTCTGTCAGAAATTGTTTTCCGTCGGAAACTCTAAATTTCATGGCAAATTCCATTGAAAATTCAGCGTTTTTTTGTAGTGATAAAGTTTGTTTGGTACATCTTAGGGAGCATGGAATTGGCTTCCATGTGGAAGCAAATTCCATAAAAATTGATGGAAATCAAATGGAAATGATTTACATCATACGACCCATGGAATTCTAAACAATTCCATAGAATTCTTTTTTTGCCCCTCTCCTTTCCTTTGCTGCTGACTATCCCCAACCCACATCGTCCCTCTGCCCCCTATTTCATCATCGTCGATAGCCTACCACTACCCCTGTCCCTGGCAACCTCACCGTTGATAGGTGCTTGATTCTCCCTCTTTCTTTAGACCCTCACTTCATCAACTACCACCATTCTTCACTTCGCTGACCTTCATTGCTCGAACTCCAATGCCACATCCTATGTTCAACTACCATGGTGGCGCATGGTGGTCCTCACCGTACCTCTGTAGGTCCAGATCTTACTCCATATTTGACTTCTCCAAACCTTTGATGATAGTGAAGAGTGAAGATGGTAGAGGGGGCAGTGAGGACAGCGATGATGATGGTGACCTCCCACACCTTCTCCCTAGTGACGGTAAACTCTAGATCTTCTTCAGCGACTCATTTTTTATTGCGAGCTCATGATTTCATTTGGGTTTTTCATATCTAAGTCCATAATCCCCTTTGCCTTCTAATTTTCCTATTTGATTTTTATGTTGATTACTGGTTTTGATTTCTAACTTTGATTTCTAGATTTGTAATTGGTATCTGGTGTGATGAAGAAGAAGACGTGATTATTGGGTTGTGATGAAATTTTGATGTACGTGGAGTTGGCTTCTTTTAACTTTCCGATGATAATGGAGATGGGTTTTTGAGGGAGGGCATTTCAGTATTTTTGTATAAAAAATATGTCTCATTTTTATGACATACCAAACACATTTTTAAACCCCATCTCCAGCTCCATCTCTATATCCATCAAAATGAATTCTGCATACCAAACGTGGCATTACTTTTTTGCTAACTTTATAGTGTCTCAAAACATCACTCAATACAGAGCCACAACCCATCCTTTTAAGATCAACTTTACACCAAGGACTAACATGAGGGAACATACAACTTTTTCCTCCTATTAAGGCCATTGGCAGGCAAATACAGTTGAAATCCAGCGATTTCTCCCATATACACAATTAAAACGTAATAATGAAACATTTCTACTAAAATAATTTTGGTTTATTTAAAGTTTTTTTGGAAAACCTTTGTTGTTTCGTATTCAAAAACTCATTACCCTCTGTGACTGAAAATTGCCAACGGCTAAGTGCTTCCTAATTGATCTATTCGTTGTCAATGATTAGACCCATCTTCGTTGGTGTGTCTGTTGGGTCTTGAGAGGGCATGCTTACTGTCATGTATGGTGCCTCTTGGCTCTGCAATCCGTAGCTATAAAATGGTGATGAATGAAGTGCTCCCGAATATTTAAACTTTCCTCCACTTGCTCTCAAATTTTTCACTAGGATTACTTCTTCCTTTCATGGTTTTGTCACCTTGCACTACTATAAGAAAAGCACATTTAATTATGGAGAGTGTCGCTTCCTCTCTATAGGTGGTAATAGAATAACTTTGGAGAATAATGTCTTAAGACACGACTTAGATCACTCTAGCCATTTTAAATGTGTTGTTATCCTACAAAAGGAGTGTCATGCATGTTATTTAGCAATGTTTTTCGCTATGCCATTCTAGTCATCCATACTTAAACTTGTGAATCAATGGATACGTGTTCTGTGCTAATAGTTGTACCTCGCTCGGATGGTATAATCATTTGCTAGTCAATTATTATTGTTAATCACTATGTTATCTTAGTTATTTCATATATCTCAAACTTTGATGGTTCTTTTTTTTTTTTTTTTGCCCGACAAACTTTGATATAGTTCTTATACTATATTTAGTCTTTAATTTCAGAATTAGGTGACTAGTTTAAAGATATTAATAAAGCTAAGTAAATTGTTTAATTACTAGTATAACATATGTTACTTGATCTCTTCGAAATACTTATATGTATCATTATTAGATGATAATATATATCTATTTATAAATTAGACAAATTAATTTAGAGAAAAATAATTAATAAAAATACTTTATAATAATTTATTTAATTTTCTTAATATTTCAAAATTAATTAATTGAGTTTTATATCAAGTACATAAGGCGGTGTATTTTTTTACACTACTTTATCAAAAAAATTTTGTGACTTGATAGTTTGTATATTTATCTGAGAATTAAAAGGCGGTGCATGTAATCAAATCCCACCTATATCTTTTTTTTGATAAAAAAATCCCACCTATATCAATCTTCACCAAAAATTATCAAGCTTCAGGCATCAGTTGTGGTGGCTGCCGGGGACCCATGAAGGATGAGACTTTTTGACAAAATTATAGTTATGAGAGGAGAAGAGGGAATATTAATTATGAGGTATGATTTTGACATGATTCTAGTTATGAATCTCACCAAAAACATGTCTAGGTCATCTCAAACGGGCTATCATATTATTGGGCAGCCACGTTCCAGCTTGACAAGATTTCCACGCTTCCTGAGGGATTTCCATGGTCTTTTTTGTCAGACGGTTAGTTATGAGAAGAAGATAACCGATTTTTTTTTTTTTTGGCCAATAAGGAGATACTCAATTACTCATTATTAATTTAAATAATTAAGAGCGGGGTAAATTTAATTTTTTTTAATATTTTAAATAAATTTTATTTACAAAATTTAAAATAAAACAATATTAGAACTGATTAAATGTCACTTACTATCTTTTTTTCAAAAAAAATAAAGGAAAAATTAATCTTTATTCTTTCAAATTTTAACTTACTATTGATGAATTCCACAACTATAATTTGATTTAATTCAGTCCCTCAACTGTAATTTGGTGCAACTCAATTCCTAAACTTTTGATCCACTTAATTCCCTATTTTTTCCCCATTTAATAATTTAATCCTTATCATTTTTGAGTTATCAATTAATTATCCTATGTGGCAAAAGAATATCTAACCCCATTACAAATTACAATGGTGCTTCCAACCCAGCTCTTAATAAAAATTTGGGGGGGAAATATCTAGATTTTTTTTTTCAGCCTTCCGTGAGTTAAAAAATAAAATCAACATCTTACCAATCAACTGGCGGCATCTCCGTTCTCTGCTTCTTCACCCTCGCCATCGGCAAACTTACGTGATGCAACACCATGTGCATACCAATCTTATAGACGTTAGACAGGGTAATAATAGATTTTGCAGGGTAATAAAAAAATCACTTGAATTTTACTATAAATATAATTCAATATTTTTTACTGTTTTTATTAATATGTATGAATTAGGTAGAAGTTTTAGTATTGAGGCTGAGGAGATCCTTGTTCAATGTGTTTATATTTCGATTATATAAATATTTGATATTTAATAAAATAATTGTTTTATGCATTCATATTCTCTCTCCTCATTTTAAGAATTTAAGTATATTTTATAACAATAATATGTATTATTTTTGTTGGAAAAAGTATAAATTAGATGACACAAGATAACAACGTGAGATAAGTGGCATCCTATTGAATTTGACTTCTCTCCTTTACTCCTTTCCATCCTTTTTGCTCCTTTTCCCTTTTCTTCCGTTGGATTAAGATATCAACGGTTAGATTTATCATATTATAAAAATATTATTATAATTTTACCTTAAATATACAAAAATAAATTTTTTTGGACACCAGATGCAAAATAAATTTGAACTGTTAAAATTATTTTTTGGATCTTTAAAGTAAAATTATAATAATATTTTATAATATGATAAATCTGGACTGTTGAAATTTTAATTTAATGGTGAAAAAGGAAAAATGACGGAAAAGGATGGGAAAGGGTAGAGGAGAGAACCCAAGTCCCATCCTATTAGAGTGTGACTTAATATTTTAATACATGTTATTGACATTATTTATATAGGATATTTGATGATGAAATGGACACGTGGAGACTGACATTAAAAAAAAGAGAGAATTGCCTAAAAATATCTTGGCGGCAAATTAATTACTGATTGCTACTATGAAAGATCTATTGCATATAACGAAATATATTTTGCACACAATGGAAGATTGTTTGCACATTTATATGGAATATTTTCGCACATACGGAAAATGGTTTGCACAAAGCGGAAGATCACTTGTACACACGGAATATCGCTTGCAAATCAACAATTAATTTGCCTCCAAGGTATTTTTGGGCAATGCTCCCTTAAAAAAATAACAATATTTTTTTGTCATAAAAAATGAAAAAAATGAAATTGAAATTTAAAAAGTGGAACTAATAATAGTTAGGCTTCAAAAATAATTTTGTAAAAATGAATTGTAAACATCCATTCAAGCAATTACAAATAAAAATCTTAGTTCTAAGTTAAAAATTAAAAAATATATTTTTAATTGAAATTTCTGTTTTATAGTTGTGTGAATCCATATTCATAAGTAAAATTGTCAAACTCGGAAGTTTAAACAAACACGTAACTATGACATAGATTTGTATGGTAAACTCGTAAGAGTTTACTTTTATCATCAAATATGTATTAATAATGTATAATTAAATAATTAAAATAAAAAAATAATAACAATTTGATTTAAATATATTTTAAATTCAAATAATTGAAATTAAATCAATCAACATTCATAATTTATCATATTTAGCAAATAAATTTATATAAAATTCATATATAAAGCAGCTGATAATGATCAAATTAAAAAAAAGTTAACACGAGTTTAATAATGAGTTAATATGGTTTTATAAGCTAAAAACATAAAAATAGTAAATTCGATGCGTAAACTTGAGAATTTACCTGAGTTTATAAGTAGCATATGTTTACTTGCGACTCGACATAATTTTGTAAGGTGAAAATGTAAAAATAGTAAACTCAGAGAGTCAACTCATGAGTTTGACAACAATATTCACAAGTCGTCTTTTAACCCCTTCCGCTACTTTTTACAAAATAAAATTAACCAAATTGAGTTGTTTGTGAAGTTAATTGAAATTAATTAGGTTAATTTTTTTTTGCCAGAAAAATTGATTAAACATGCCCTAAACCTACTCGTGAAAAGAAACAGCGCATACCTAACAATTTTATCTTAGTAAAGAGGAGGGAGGAAAAAAATTGTGTGGACTTCATTATCATTAGCCCCTTCCTTTGGATTAACTCTTAGAAAATAATTTTTACGATTTACGAGGTAAATATATAAGAGAAATTTTATCTTATGAAAAATAACTTTTAAAACCGCGGTTTGAGGATTACCCAAACACACAATAGGGGCTGTTTGACAGGAGAGTGAGGGAGGGAAAGGGAGATGAGGGAAAATTTTTATAAGTTTGATTTAAATAAATTAGAGAATTGAGATTATAAAATTTTAATAAAGAAAAGACGTAAAATAAAAGATTAAGAAAAATAACTAAAATTTTTCAACTCTACTTCTCTAATCTTTTTTTTTTTTCTCTAAATCTAAGTTACAAAATTTTTTCTTTCTTTCCCCTTTCTTCCATATCCCTTGTACGAAATAACCCCTAAGGGTCTATTTGGTTTGAGGGGAGGGGAATGAAAGCGAGGAGAGAGGAGGGATTTTGCTTCCCTCCCCTTATCTGACAACATAAAAATTTAAAGAGGGAAGAGAAAATTTCAAAAAATTTTCCCTCCCCTCCCAAAATGGGGGGATTTGGAGGGAAGGAATAATATTTTGGTATGGTGTGATTATTATGTTCATAAAAGTTTTTAATATTTTTATAATACCTTTATGATTTTCTTCCTCATCCTTACTCTCACTTTAATATTTTGGTATGGTGTAACTATTATACCCATAAAAGTTATAATCATTCAATTTAATAATTATAAAATTATAATTTTATATAATCATTAAACATTCTACAAAATTCAAAAAAATGACTTAAATAAAATAAGGATAAAGTTGTCCATATGAAAATATTTTACCTCTCATCCCCTCATCAACTAAAGAAGGTAACATTAAAATCTCTTCCTTCCTCTCCCTTCCCTTCTTATTAATCCAAACAAAATAATATTAAAATATCTCCCATCCCTTCTATTAAAATCCCTTCACTTCACTCCTTCCATCAAAACAAACAAGCCTCTAAGTGTATTTTCCGAAGGAAAAAAGGGACTGCCGTCGGGAGTTGTAAACTCGTAACACGCAAGTGGCGGTTGGTTTTAACTTGTACGGATCTCCCAGCTAATTTTGGTTTTTTTTAAACCACAGATGTCCGATATGATTATTCAGTTAACCACTCTATACGGAAATTTAAAAAGTTAATTAAAATTAGTTTCTTCTTATAATGCCTTTCTTTCAAAATATAAGTTTCAAATCTTTGAGAGGGTATGGGCTTTTTATATGCTTTAGTTTGGATTTATCTAAACATTTAATAATTTTTTTAATTTTATTCCTAATTAATTATATGCTTTCATTTTTTATCCACTCATTCTCTTTCCCACTTATCTTCCCCATAAATAAAGGTATTTTAGAAAAACAAGTTGCATTTTTTTTTATATATTTATTGTCTTTAATCAAAGGCTAAATTATATTTTATCTTTTAAGTTTACATGAGGTATACTTTTAATTCCTTAATTTTATAAACTATACTTTTGGTTATATAATTCTAAAATCGATAATATTGCTAATGGAAAACGCTGACGCAACAAATTCAAATGATCACTATGTAATTAAATGCTATTCATTTTAATTTTAAAATATGTGTAAATTGAAAAATATTTAAAAACCTTATGAAGCAGTTAATATCAAAACTAGGGGTGTTCAATTGTTTCCCGTCCCGACCTTCCCGTCCCGATCCCGAGCAAATCGGGACGGGAAAATCCCGTCCCGAAATTTTCGGGACGGGAAAAAATCGGGATCGGGATCAGTATTTCCCGATCCCGAATATTTCCCGATCTCGAAATATATAAATTTTTTTTTTTAAATTACCTCTTATGTACTCAGTATCAGTAAGTGTAAAAAAAAAAACATTCCAAATCTGAATCACTCGCTCTCGCTCTCGCTCGACTCCGTCTCACTCTCATGGTCTCAGCGTCTCTCACTCTCTCACGCTCATGGCTCACGCACAGACAGACACAGACACAGTCACAGCCTCACAGGGTCACTCACTCTTCCGTCTCTTCGTTCTCGTCTTCTCGAATCTCGACCTTGACCCAGACGGCCAGACCCTTCCTTCCAGTTCGGTAGTTCCCGCTTCAGGCTCTCTCGGCGTCGGCGTCAGGGTCGGCAACTTTCGAGCCCTAATTTCCTTCCCACTTCGGCAGTTCCCAGCCTGTGTCGGTCTCCAAATCCCCAATCTCGGCGTCGGCGACGGTGACCCTGGCTGAGGACCCTAATCTCGGTCTCTCATCCCCTCCCTGTGCGACGGACGACGCGTCCGACGGTGGTCCTGGCGGCTGGCGCGCATCCCTCTCTGAATTTATTCTCCAAAGTCCAAATCCCCAATCTCCATATAAGTGGTAATTGACTAATTGTTCATTTGAATTATTTGATGTTCCTACGTTGTAGATTTTATATGTCACTGTAAGCATCAAAGCATGTGATATTTGCTTATTTCTTTTACTGGAAAGATTATTGGGAGTGGGTGCTTTTTAGATCAGACCTTCATGTTGTCATCACCTCTGGAAATTCGGGAAATTCCCAATCCCGATTTCGGGATTTCCCGTCCCGTCGGGACGGGAAATTCTCGGGATCGGGATCGGGAATAGGATTTCCCGATCCCGAACAGGCCTAATCAAAACCTTGATTGTATTAAGAAAGTTTAGTTTAATCATCTAAATATATTATTTTAATAATCTAAATATTGAAGCTTTGATTTCATTTGCAGCAATTTGTCAGTTTATTTTAGTTTAATAATATAAATATATTATATTAACAATTAAAACTTAAATATGCTTTGTCAATTGCACAGCCATCACTTGAGTTTGCTACGTCAACATTTTTCGTAAGCAACAATAATAGTGTTAGAAATATAGGATCAAAAATATACTTTATAAAGTTAAGGAAAAAAAATATACTTTATATAAAACTTAAAAGACTAAAAGTATATTTTAGCTTTAATCAAATTTACCCAAATTTTGAGTTGCCTAGTTTAATAATATTGAAAGCTTACAATTTAAAACGGGGGGGGGGGGGGGGGGGTTAAAAATTTTACAATTACCTGCAATAAAAGTCACTAGCTAAAGGAGTTAGATTGGTTAGTTAGGAAGTTTTTTACTTAGTTAGGAATAAATGGATAGTAGATAAAAAAAAAATCAAAATATAAGTATGAAATAACAAATCTCCGTTTGTCAAGAAATCAATTAAAATTGGTTAAAAGCACCAAATATGTGGAATAGTATCACTCTAGTCATTGCTATAAACCCATTTGTAGATGAAAATTTGTCCTAATTATATAAGTCTACTAAAAGATTACTTGTATTAATTTTTTTTTTAATTTTACCTCTATTTAATTTTCATTAGAAATAAAAAAGAGGAGAGATGTGTGAGAATGATTTATAAATGTAGATAGAGAAGAAGAGTTTTAATAAAGGTAATTAAATAGACAGAGTGATATATTTGTTTAAATATGCCCTTATTTATAAAAAATATAAGTGAGAAAAATGATGAAAGGCCTGCTCTCATCCTTTACTCCCTTCATGACAATTGTATTAAGATCTAATTGTCTATATTTAATATATCCTTCACATCATTCTCTCTATTTCTTTCTCATCATTCTCTCCATTGTAATAATGCTTTTATAAAATATTAAATATAGATTATTAAATCTTAATCCAATGATCAATAAGGGGGTAAAGGATGGGAACAGACTGAAAAAGAAAAGGAGAGAAGCTAGGTCCAAAAGAGAATGCACCTTATTAAAAAATTTCTAAATGTAGCCTTATTAAAGTTTTTTTTTGGTCTGTAAGCACCAAAAAAAGGCTTTTTTTCCTCATAACATCTACAAATCATTTTTCACATTTCTCGCATTCCAAAGAGAATTGAGTGGCATAGAGTTAGGGAAAATCCCAGGAGAATATAATTAAAAATGAAAAAAGATAAATTGGTGTTGCTAATTTATCAAATCTCAAGTTAGAATTAAAGCAGGAATGTGAGATTTTCAATTTTGACCAAATGACCAAATTGCCCTTAGTTAAATTGTGCAACATGAAAGTGAAGTCGTTAATGTAAAATATGATATTGTTTATATAAATACTGATGTTGTTATTGATCCTTGATATTTGTTGATTTCAAAATTATCCTTGAGCATATGTTGGTTTTTGGGATATGAAGTTGTAAAAAATAAAAGTGAAGTGGTTAATGTAAAATTTGACTTTGTTAATATAGATACAGATATTGTTATTAATCCCTTGTGCCCTCAAAATTATCTTTGTGCATTTATTGGTTTTTGGGATATGAAGTTGCGAAATATGAAAGTGAGGTCGTTAATGTAAAATTTGATGTTGTTAATATATATATATATAAATGTTGTTATTGACCCCTGAAACTGTTGCCTTCAATTCAGGGTAATTTGGTCATTTAATCAGAATTGAAAATCCCAAATTTTTACTTCAATTTTGATTTAAGATTTGATAAATTGACAGCACTAATTTATCCTTTTCTATTTTTAATTATATTTTCTAGAATTTTTCAATTAGAATAAGTCATGCAAGATTTAAAGCATGTTTGGGATCATTTATTTTTTGAATATAAAAGTGTTTATTATATAAGTCGAGATAAAACTCCTTTCACATACTTACCTTGTATATCGTGAATAACCATTTATAAATTAAAGGGAAAATGAAAGTTAGGTCTCAAGGTATAGAAAATATACCAAAAAAATCCCTTTGAAAAGTCAATGGTCAGAAAAGTCCCTAGGGATTTTTTTGACATGAATTTCTAATGTCTATTTACAAAAATAACCCCCACTAAAATAACTAAAGAAAACGCACAGAGGAGAGGAGGGCAACACGTTTTTGTGATTAAGCCATTAAGGAGATAGAGAAAAAATGCACAGACGAAGAGCGCAGGAGGTGGAACATTTAAGGGATACAACGTGCTGTTAATGTCGTTTGGAAACGTCTTCTTCTTCATCGTCCATGTACGGGTAGGCAGGTACATAAGCGAACTGGAATTTTTTTTCCTGTGTGAAAGGTTGTTGGATTGAGATTGAGGAGTTGTCAAAGGTTGGATCTTGGGCTCAAAAATGGAGTAGGTGGTAGGTGGTAGACAAGAAATGCTAAGAATTTGCCACATATGATTTTGATAATTGAAATTGGGGTTTAACCTTAGGTGGGTTGTGTTTATTTTAGAGTGCTCTGTTTTTGTGGCATAGTTACAGAGGAGCTGCTATTTTTTAAGTGAGAATAATGAATGTAATTGTTCTTCCTTGCTGTGAAAACGCTGAAATAAAAACAAAAAATTGTTGTAAATTTGTGCATATGTAGTTGTTACTATGGCAGTTATTGTTGTTAATACAAAACCTCTGCTGTGCTATGTTTTTGGGCAAGTAAACAGAGGTGTGATGTACATTCTCGCTGGTTTGTGTTATTAGAAAATTCTGATATGATGATAAAAATAAGTGTTGTTAATGTGTTGTAAATTTGTACATATGTAGTTGTAAATATTGTTGTGGAAGTTGTTAATACAAAACCTCTGCTGTGCTCTGTTTTTGGACAAGTAAACAGAGGTGTGATGTACATTTTTGCTGGTTTTTGTTATTAGAAAATGCTGATATGATGATAAAAAAAGTGTTGTTAACATGTTGTAAATTTGTGCATATGCAGTTGTAAATATTGCTGTGGAAGTTGTTAATACGAAGTTTGACCTGTGCTATGTTTTTGGGGAAGCAAACAGAGGTGTGGGTGTGGTTTGTGTTATTAGAAAATGCTGATATGATGATAAAAAAAGTGTTGTTAACATATTGTAAATTTGTGCATATGTAGTTGTAAATATTACTGTGGAAGTTGTTAATACGAAGTTTGACCTGTTCTATATTTTTGGGAAGCAAACAGAGGTGTGGGTGTGGTTTGTGTTATTAGAAAATGCTGATATGATAATAAAAAAACTGTTGTTAACGTGTTATAAATTTGTGCAGATGTAATTGTAAAAATTGCTGTGGAAGTAGTTAATATGAAGTTTGACCTGTACTATATTTTTGGGGAAGCAAATAGAGGTGTGGGTGTGGTTTGTGTTATTAGAAAATATTGATATGATGATAAAAAAAGTATTGTTAACGTGTTGTAAATTTGTGTAGATGTAGTTGTAAATATTGTTGTAGAAGTTGTTAATACGAAGTTTGACTTGTGCTCTGTTTTTGGGGAAACAAACAGAGGTGTGTTGTCCATTCTCGTTGGCAACTAACAAATGAAGAGGAAAAAATACATGTAGCATTTGAGATGTTATTTTGTAGCTAGTTGTAGGAATGCCTTGTTGCAAAAAATGCACTCATGTAATACTCATGTAATGAGACGTTTAACAACATCATAAGTTATTTTGGCAACATAATCAATTATTTTCACAACATGTAATTATGGAATGATTTACTTTCAAGTTTGCCAAGTACGGATTTTAACAACATGTTATGCGTATGTTTATAACATGTTTAGTCATTTTTACAAGTTGTTTAACAGGTCAAGGAAACAACGTCTTTACATACCGAAGTAACCACGCCACTTTTTTTTTTTTTGGTTTACAACTCGATATGCATGTTTTCACAACACTGAAAGTCATTTTAACAACTATACTCTTATGATGATGACCATAGCAAGTTGTGTTGTTTACAACAACAAACGTTTATTTTACAATATGATAAGTCATTTTAACAACAAATAAGCAAGTGTCCTCATGAAATTACGATTAACACAAAATGGAATTGTCCACTACTTTTTGTAGTTTTAACGACAGCTTAGGTTATTTTTTCAACTTCTGAAGTTATTTTTACAACTTATATCTGCCATTGCATTAGGAAAAGATCTTGGTTCATAGCAAGTTTAACTCTATGGATGACATTGTTTACAATTGCTAACGCTTAGTTTACAATAGGATGAGGCATTTTAACAACGTCTAAGCACGTGGCCATATGTAAATCTGCTGAACACTGAAGATGGGAAGGGTTAACTATTATGTGTAGTGTTTACAATATCTTCAGTTATGTTTACAACTTATTAAGTTATGTTTACAACTAATTTCTGTCGTTGCACTAGGGCAATAACTTGGGCCATATCAGTAAGTTGTACATTATATTGTTGTCACTTCTGTCATTGTTTACAACGTTTAATGCTTCTTTCACAACATTAGTGGTTATTTTAATAACTTCCTCTAGCACCCCTTCATCATCTACAAGATCCATAAATATTTATATATCAAGAGTAACTTTAAACTTCATTTGGATTTCATTACTTTCATGAGAATCTCCAACTCAAACTTCGTATTAACAACTTCCATAGCAATATTTATAACTATATCTGCACAAATTTATAACACATTAACAATACTTTTTTTTATCATCATATCAACATTTTCTAATAACACAAATCACACCCACACCTCTGTTTGCTTCCCCAAAAATATAGCACAGGTCAAACTTTGTATTAACAACTTCCACAGCAATATTTACAACTACATATGCACCAATTTATAATACGTTAACAACACTTTTTTTATCATCATATCAGCATTTCCTAATAACACAAACCACACCCACACCTCTGTTTGCTTCCCCAAAAACATAGCACAGGTCAAACTTCGTATTAACAACTTCCACAGTAATATTTACAACTGCATTTGTACAAATTTATAACATGTTAACAACACTTTTTTTATCATCATATCAGCATTTTCTAATAACAAATACCAGCGAGAATGTACATCACACCTCTGTTTACTTGTTCAAAAACAAAGCACAACAGAGGTTTTGTATTAACAACTTCCACAGTAATATTTACAACTACATATGCACAAATTTACAACATGTTAACAACACTTTTTTTTTATCATCATATCAGCATTTTCTAATAACACAAACCAGCGAGAATGTACATCACACCTTTGTTTACTTACCCAAAAACAGAGCACAGCAGAGGTTTTGTATTAACAGCAACTGCCATATTAACAACTACATCTGCACAAATTTACAACAATTTTTTGTTTTTATTTCAGCGTTTTCACAGCAAGGAAGAACAATTACGTTCATCATTCTCACTTAAAAAATAGCAGCTCCTTTGTAACTATGCCGCAAAAACAGAGCACTCTAAAATAAACACAACTCACTCAAGGTTAAACCCTAATTTCAATGATCAAAATCATATGTGTGGCAAATTCTTAGCATTTCTTGTCTACCACCTACCACTTACTCCATTTTTGAACTCAAGATCCAACCTTTGACAACCTCTCAATCTCAATCCAACAACCTTTCACACAGAAAAAAAAAAATTCCAATTCGCTTATGTACCTGCCTACCCGTACATGGACGATGAAGAAGAAGACGTTTCCAAACGACATTAACAGCACGTTGTATCCCTTAAATGTTCCACCTTCTGCGCTCTTCGTCTGTGCATTTTTTCTCTGTCTCCTTAATGGCTTAATCACAAAAACGTGTTGTCCTCCTCTCCTCTGTGCGTTTTCTTTAGTTATTTCAGTGGGGTTATTTTTATAAATAGACATTAGGAATTCATGTCAGAAAAGTCCAAAAACTCCCTTTAAAAAGTTAATGGTCAGAAAAGTCCCTAGGAACTTTTCTGACCATTGACTTTTTAAAGGGAGTTTTTTGATATATTTTCTGTACCTTGGACCTAACTATCATTTTCTCCCTAAATTAAAAATAAGTTATTCCATACCTAAACTAACAAACGTGTAGCTTTGAACTTCATGCTTGTCGTTATGCTAACCGCACGCCACCAGCTAATTCTTTTACCTTGTGGGTCCCATCATCTCCTTCCATTTCTCTTCCTCCTCGTCCTTGTGATTATGCTTCGGCTCTCATCAACTAGGAATCCGCAAATTGTGAGCCACGAATTAATAAAAGCGCGAATGCTCTGCTGATATGATCGCCGGCGGTGCTAATGGATATAACCTACGCATCGCCAAGTGGCACCAATCTCGCCGGCGATTCCTCCCACTTGCGGGCGTCGGGGACGGCGTCGCCCACTCGTTCTGTACGGGTAATCCCTTTGAAGCACCCCACCGTTCCGGCGTCTTCGTCGTCAACTTCTTATATCAAAATGGCGTTCTCCAGATGGGCCACCAAGCTCCGGCGAATGACTTCTGTTGAATGGATCGAGCTCTTCCTCCCTTGCTGTCGTTGGATTCGGACCTACCGATGGCGAGAGTATTTTCAGGCCGATCTCATGGCTGGAATCACAGTCGGTGTCATGCTTGTTCCCCAGGTGATTCATGGTTCCTTTACTTAGGCTGCCAAGAGGACATAAGACATATCTAATTTTCTTTTTGATGATGTTGCATGGTGCCTGATAGATGCTGGGGGTCTGAAACTCTCATATCCAGGAATTGTGGGAGTTGTTATACTCTTTTTTGTGGATTAAATAGTCATTGAACTTCAAGCGGACTTCCAAATTTCTGCTGAATTAGTAGAAATTGAATGGAAGAACTGAATTCTTACTATTTCGGTTGCAGTTGTTTTTGCCTTTTAAACCAGTTTCTTTGTTGAAGACTCTGAGTATTGAGTTGGAGGAGTAGAATATTGTCTCTCCTTTTAAATGTGCATATTAATTTTTACTCTCTTTTGCATATCTTGGAAACAGAATTTCTTGAAAGGTTTATAGTTTGTATGATTTCCCCTTTCTTAGGAGGAAACGTCGACTCAGTCTTTGATCGGTATAGGAAGTTTTCATAGCGATGTGGATGTGTGTTAGTGGGTCGTGGTCCGGCAGCATGTAAATTTGGCTATTGAAGATTTGATTTTGTTTTTTTGGCCAATATGTATTTGTATTTTTTTTTTTTGGTCGAAATCTGACAATTTGATTGATGCTTTTGATTTTGACGATTAATATTGATTTTTTATTTTTTTTAATTACTACTACATATCATGCTTCTTTTTCCTATTCTTTCTCTTCCCCAAATTTTCATTCGTTTACGCACATCATCATCGTCTCTGCTAACATGTAAACATGGAATATTAACCTTCTACTTATCTAATAAAATGCTGTGCTTGTTAATTTAATGATTTACTATGATTATATTGATTCGCTATAAGTTTGTAGGCACCTGTTATCCTTTATTCATTATTTTATGGCCTGTTGAACGAGCAGGGAATGTCCTATGCAAAATTAGCTGGGCTTCAACCAATATATGGACTTTGTAAGTTTGCTAAATTGTCATCCTGTTTATAAATTATAATTAAGCTCCCAGCCACAATTACAGCTTTTGAAGTATTATATTTTAGTTATTTTTCCTGATAATGCTTTTTCTTTTGATTTTTGTGATAATTTTTTGGCTACAATGTACTTCTAAATCCTAATTTATTTTGATAAATATGCCACCTTTATACATAATGCATCAGTGATGCAATCATTAGTTCCATAATTCTTTAGATTAGATGGTAAAAACTTACTCTTTATCTGCCATAGTTTACACAAATCAAGAAGGACTCCCTAAGAGAAATCAAAGAATCCAACACCATGAGAGATATCCTAATTTATTTAATGATAGATGTCCCAAAGTTTTACAGTCTCATTTTAAAGAGAAATAAAGCAAAAATGATTTCAGCACACCTATTTTGTATACTCAACATTCAACATCTTATATTTATTTTCTTCATTTTTGAGCAGAAATCGATCAGCCCTCTGTTTTCAAATTTGTAGTCTTATTTTAATTTAATTTCACATTTTGTATTTTGATGACTAGTTATATATATAATTATAATAGTGCTACGGTCAAATTACTATTCATGTGATGATCTGCATGCACCTGCATATTTTTATTTGAGATTAACTACACTGTTAAATCCATGTTTGGCACATGAAAACGAGGTAAGCTGTAATATTCATAATTTATGAACAATACAGCATCCGACAAATGTTATATTTTAAATTACATTTATATTTTATATGGGGTTTCATGGTGAATGATATATCTGAACATTTAGTTGTTAATAGAGTTATAGAGCTTAAAGGCCTTGTACAATCTATATAGTTTAGCTCACTTAGTGCGGTAAGGCCACTTGTTGTATATTGATTTTGATATTCATATGCAAACTAGATTATAACAAATTTTAGAATTTTTATTTGACAATTCCCAATCCACATTACTTTTGGATTGTTTTCAGAATAAGCTTTACCATACACATTTTCTTTTCTCTAACATTCCAAAATTGTTTCAGGAATAGATATCCAACTGGATATATCTCATTTTGAAGCTTGTTCTCGTAATCATGTTCATAACTAACAGTCTTTGTCCATGGCTCCATGCCATGCTGTTGCTTGGTAGCTCAATTGTGACTAAACTCCCTTCTGAACTTAGAAATTTTCTGCTATTTTCCTATCATGCAATGTACTCCACAGGTTGTTTATCTGCTTCAACAGTCTTTTACATCTCCCAGATCTACATCATATCTTACTTCTACTTTTTGTTTGGTTGATTTCCTTTGCAAGGAAGACTCTGGCTTTGTGCCCATTTTTGTATATGCTGTATTTGGGTCATCTCGTCAGCTTGCAGTTGGTCCAGTAGCTCTGATTTCTCTTTTGGTCTCTAATGTGCTAAGTAGCATCGCTGATTCATCCAGTGAATTATATACTGAGCTGGCAATTTTATTGGCTTTAATGGTGGGTATACTGGAGTGCATAATGGGGCTCCTAAGGTAGTTTTTCTTCTCCTTATTTTAACAACTACAGGAAAATCATGTTTAATTGGCAATGAATCCATAAACAAAACTTGGGCTTCCTCATGCTGCCCTTCTAGGCGATACTCCAACTAAACATAAGGCCTTTAATTGGACATGTGGTTTTGGATGCTTTTTTTGAGGGAAAACTACAAATTTATGTGCGATAAAATCACCTTAGGAGCAGACAAATTTATGTACTTGGCCCCCACCATGAATTCCCTTGTAGATTGGCTTCTAATGTTAAACAGCATTCCGCATCTTGGAATTGACAGACAATATATAATTCCACGTAACATGCATTTTTTGTTTTTTGGGTTTTCCAGGCTGGGATGGCTGATTCGTTTCATAAGCCATTCAGTGATTTCTGGCTTTACAACAGCATCAGCTATTGTTATTGGTTTATCTCAGGTAAAATACTTCTTGGGTTATAATGTAGCGCGAAGTAGCAAGATTATCCCATTGATGAAGAGTATAATAGCTGGAATCCATAAGGTATTCTTTATTGGCTTATTTGAATTTTTTGGTTATTCAATGGATGTCTCTTTTGAGGTGGTACAATTACCAATTATTTTTTCCCAATAATGCTGACCTATGTTGGATTTAATATCACCGTCCCTTAAAATTAATTCTTAACTGCCTCATTATGAGAGTTTTTGCTTAGTTAATTGAACTTATGGTATGTGTAATTTGCACGCTAATGATAACTAAAATGAAATAGGAAGGGAATTAGGATTTATAACGCTGAAGGTTATCTTAATTTAATTTAGGGTGGTAACATCATGATTGAAAGTTACTTTCTCATAATTAAAGAGTGATTTGGAAGAAAGAGGATTGTGTTTTAGGAGCAATTTAATGGATGTCACAGTGAATTGGACGGTATGTGTGAATTTGGGAATTTGGGTTTTGTTGTTTTCAAGGGCAAATTCGCAACAGGAGCCATGAAGTTCAAAGCAATAAACAGAATGATGTATAGTGCTTCTCATTAAAGTAAATTAGGTATGAAAAGGTTTACAAATTTAGCCAAACAAAATTGAAGTTGAGAAGCAGAAGAAAAGCAATCTGGATCCCTAAAACTCTCAATCTGGATCTGGTAATATTGCAGTGAATGAGATAAAACAAGAAATTAAATTTAAATCTTCCTAAATACACACCAGACATAATTACATTAAACAGGGAATAATAATTACGGGACATCAAGGGAAATAGTGAGAGGCTTTGGTCCATTGGGCCCTATGTCACGCAAAAGGAGCTAAACGCATTCTTCTTTATTTCTCTCTCTTGATATACATGCATGTATTTCGGGGATCCTATGTAGAAGAAAATTAACCTTGCATCATACGTTGGGTTTGGTTATGTCACTCATGCAAAATAACAATTTTCTGATTAACTCATGAAAGTGATCATAATATCTGAGAGAAAGAATTCAAGGTGAATTCTAAGCTGATTAAATGGGAGTGGACTTTAAAGCTATGATGATTGAAACTGTACTATTACGCCACCCATAAAGAAAACTTGTGTTGAGAAACACAAAACAAGTTGCCCCGTGGATTGAATGTATAAATTTAATAAAAGTAATGGCTTCCTTGTCCTCATTTAAACTGTATGTGTGTCTTATTCTCATACTAAATGTTGATGTAATTTTGAGTTTAATTTAACTAATAAAGGTTCCCTGTACTATGCATAATATATTAATTCAAAATTTTGTTGTTATTTCATATGCCTTTCTAATGCTTTCACCTATCAATTCCTGTTGACTTGATATATATAAGGTTTTCCCTTCTGTAGTTTTCATGGCCCCCTTTTGTGATGGGATCAGTGATTCTAACAATACTACTTGTCATGAAACACCTGGTATGAATCCTTTCTTTGGTGTTTGTGGAACCTTTATGTTATTGGCACTCTTCTCATGTTGATGTTCTATCTCCAGGGGAAATCACGGAAGTACTTGCGGTTCCTAAGAGCTGCAGGCCCTCTTACAGCAGTAGTTCTGGGAACAGTTTTTGTAAAAATATTCCGTCCATCGTCCATTTCTTTGGTGAGAATCACAGATAAGATTCACTTTTGTCTATACATTACTAACCTAGGAAAAGCTCGATGGATAATAGAAGAGGAATGATATTTACACTACCTGGTACCATCAACCAGATATTTGAAATTTTGTACTCTATAAAAACCTTTTACAGTAGTTTTCATTCTTATGATGAGAAGTGTGAACAGTTTTACCGTGATTTAACCATTGATTTCTTAATGGTGTAAAAGTGATAATTTCTATAATATGATTATTGCTCCTTATTTATGTTCCTCTTGTCATATATGATGTTGTTCATAAATGAGAACCTGTATGTTTAGGGCTGGTAACATGTCCACAAAGCTGATAACAACTTTTTAACATGTTCATGAAGCTGATAGAAACCGCCGGGTCCAGAAAAGCTGATAAATATTACTGATTGTTGGATAGGTTGGAGATATTCCTGTGGGCCTGCCAAAGTTTTCTTTTCCCAAGGCCTTTAGTCATGCACTGTCCTTAATTCCGACTGCGTTTCTCATTACTGGTGTGGCTATATTGGTAAAGATCTTTTTGCCCCAACTATTTTAGTTGGTCCATCGAATTGTTGTTTCGCAACTTGTATAACGTTGGCATATACTTTCAAACTTCAGGAATCTGTGGGGATTGCGAAAGCATTAGCTGCAAAAAATGGGTATGAATTGGATTCAAATCAAGAAGTATGTTTCTATCTAAGATACGACTGCAATAGCCTGTTGGTTGCTATTTATTTACGCTTACCTACTGACGTGGAATTACATGATGTATATGAAGCTTTGAATAGACTATTAAATTTTAAGAAATGAGTTAACTTAAGAAATAAATCCAAGTATGAAACTCTAGCTGAGAGCTACAGCACATTTGCCCTCTTTTCTTTGTAGATGATAGTCCGCTGTCCTGTATCTGATAAAATTAAGCACAGTATATATCGTACCTAGCCCTTGAAGTAGCAACAACTCTTAAGAAATGCTAGCGCAGAAATAGAAGTTACAGCTGAAGAAGCTCATAAATTAACAATTGGAGCTGCCTGTTAAATGTAAAGACTTACCATAATTTGAAAATTCTTGGGAGGATGCTGAGATGATTTCCAAGCAATTCCCTAACTTTTCCCTTGAGGTCAAGGTGAAACTTCTAGGTCTCTAGGGGAGGGTGATGAGCTGCAAATATTTATAAGGTACACAGTAGACCTTCAAGTAAGGCCAATGAAGTAGAGAGGTTTAATTCTACAAGTCAAGAAGTTTGTACCAAGGTTTATAACCAAGACGTGGAAAAAGCGGGAGACAAGTAGGGTCTTTAAATGATGCCATGATGGTATGGGCAGTGTGGGAGTAGCTGGAGTAATTGTTTGGGTATAGAACCTCCATTTCACAAGAGGGGTTGATAGGGACCATCGAGTAGTATGGGCTACTTGATGGGATACTTAAGTGTCTTGGCTCTTCCACATCAATAGCTAGCTTTTGGGGTGTGGTTCTCCAAGGTGTTTGGGTGCCTATCATTTGGTATCAGAGCCAGTGGCTGGCGGACTAGAGAGGGCTACCTATGGAGGGTTTTGGCTGGAGGGGTTGACCAGCAAGTGGCTGAGTGAAGCACTGAGTGAAGGGCCGTAGAGTGGAGCTGTCGAGACGTCGGCTTTCTGGGAGGGTGTATTGATAGGGACCAAGGTAGTATGGGCTGTCAAAATCCCACATCGAGTATTATGGGCTGTTTGATGGGGTACTTATGTGCCTTGGCTCTCTCACCTCAACAGCTAGCTTTTTGGTGTGGTTCTCCAAGGTGCTTGGGTTCCTATCAAGAGTGTATTAAGTTTTTGTGAAAGAAAAGTGTGGTGAGCAAAGATATGGCCTCTTGAAAGACAGTAGCTTTGTGTTTGTTGTGGTTTCCTGTGATTGTGTTAATTTTCGTTGCTGTTCTGAGTGTATTGGAGATTAAGGGTGTGTTTGGTTTGAGGGGAGGGGAGGGGAGGGAGGGGAGGGAGGTTAAATTATCTTTTTTGGTTGAAGGCATTCAAATTTTGGGTGGGAACCTAAAATTTAAAAGAAATGAGAAGGTAAATTTTAGGCGGGAATTCAAAATTTAAAAGAATGAGAAGGTAAATTTTAGGTTTCACCGTCCAAACTTGTAATTTGCCACCCCTCCCCTCCCCTCCTCTCAAACCAAACACACCCTAAGGTTATGGCCAGAATCAGTAGTCATCTTTGGAACAGTGATTTTTTTTTCTTTTGGCTCCCCTTCATTCACATTTGCTATCATTATTTCTGTACTCTTTTTTCATAGTTTGGCAGGTCTCCAACAAAATATCTCATAATTACCCTTCTGGATATTTTTGATCAGCTATTCGGTCTAGGTGTTGCCAATGTTCTTGGTTCATTTTTCTCAGCATACCCAACAACAGGTAAGACTTCTTTTTGAAATTGCGAACTTGAATAAGGTTGACTTCTTTTATAAATGCAGCAGTCAGTTTCATTATTGTAAATTTAATTGTATTGAAACCTTCAGTGAACAAAAAGCATGCATATTTAAAGATTTTTCATACTTTTGAATGAAAAATGCAGGATCCTTTTCAAGGTCTGCTGTCAATCATGAAAGTGGTGCAAAATCTGGAATATCTGGGATTGTGACAGGAATCATAATCACCTGTACACTTCTCTTCCTGACTCCATTATTTGAGGACATACCTCAGGTTCGTGTCCATGCCTCTACCTTGTACACCTCGTTTATTCCTACAGCACTTCTTGCCTAAATGGATGGTTCCACTCACCACATTTTATTGATAATTCTTGCCATGATTTGATACATACAAGTTAGAATGATATTAAATTGGAAATGATGTTTAGAATTAAGAATTTAAGGATTTTTTTTCCGGAAATGCTGACTGTGGTTTTTATGATTTCTATAATTCCAGTGTGTTCTTGCTGCCATAGTGATCTCTGCTGTGATTGGTCTGGTAAGCATTTTCCTTCATGCCAACTGATTCATTTCATTGTCAACAATCAGGGGCAATAGTTACTTGATGCACTTTTGTAGTGGAAGGGTTGTTCTTAAAGTAGAGTTTATTGTTGTGCAGAACAGACCTTCATGGGTTATAACTTGATCCTGTTGGGTTCAGTTTGTTAGAATATTAGGAGATAATTAGGATCCCATAATCCTATCATATCCCATGATTCTAGTATTCTGAATTAAGGATGATTGATTTCTTTCCCTTCTTGTTGCCTATTATTTCTCCTCAGATTAGGAGAGAATATATTGTCATTAATGTTTGATTGTAATTGCTGATTATGCTCTTCTTCATTGAGCCTTAGCATCTCTATAAATTGTACCCTCCTTTCATCAATAAGACATGCAATATTGAGTGCATTTTGTCTCTGAAATAAACATGGTATCAGAGCTTGAGAGACATGAGCACACAATGCAGAATCAGTATCTGCAATAGTGAGACCGAGAGAGAGAGATGGGCGGCAGCGAGTGGCAACCCAAATCCGGTAAAGGGTGGTGCGTGTGAGCACACCGCCACCACAGGGAGAACTGGCAGCTGCTAATCGGCATAACCCAAAGAGGTGATGGTGATCGGACAGGCGCGTGACCTCCACGCGCCGTCGCTGACGGTGTTTTCCGGCAACCACTTCCCAGAATCATGAACCCTTTTGATTTCCCTCCTCTTTTCGGCTCAGTTCTTGGAAATATAATTCAAATCGGACCCTATCCAACCGCACTCATGTCCGGTACACCTTCCACAATAATCTCCAACAATTCCTCTTCTTCCACGTCTTTCTCCACTACCAACAGCACCTTAATGGCCTCAGAGTTTCCAGAACCTCAGAGTATGGTTATTAACCATAAGTTTAATGGAAGGAACTATCTCCAATAGTTCCAAAGCGTGTTGAGGTATATCCATGGAAAGCGAAAGGAAAAATATATCAATGGGGTAGCACCACAACCAGCCCCAAATGACCCCACCTTTGATACTTGGTTTGCTGAAAACAACCAAGTTATGACTTGGCTCTGTAATTCTATGACTGTTGATATAAGTGAAGGCTATCTCCTAGCAAACACCGTAAAAGAGATTTGGGATGCAGCGAGAACCTATTCCTCTCTTGATAATATTGCTGCCTTGATCCATTAGAAGCGACAACTTCAAGACTTCAGACAAGGTAACATGATAGTCACTGATTACTACAACTCATTGATCAAACTCTGGCAACAACAGGATTTGTTTGAAGTGCACCCATAGAAAAATGTGTAGGATGCCCAATTATACAAGAAGATCATGGAAGAAGGGCGAGTCTATGATTTCCTCCTTGGACTCATTGACTCATTTGAGGAGATACGAGGCCGAATAATGGGCATCAAACCCCTACCACACCTCTTTGATGTCATCAACCATGTGCAGTTTGAAAAAAGTAGGAAACTCTTGAACCGAAGCAGCCTAAGCCTTGTTGAGAGTTCAGCACTTGCAATACGTGGGCCACAAAAGGAACAAAAAAACAAACGGTGCAATTATTGCAAGAAGAAGGGTCACATCAAGGAGGAATGCTGGAAACTACACGAAAAACCATCTACTAGCTAACCACAAGGTCATCTTACCTCGATTGAACAGAAAGTTGAGTAAATTGCTTCATTAAGTTCAGTAGAACTACAGATGCTTCGTCGGATACTTGAGAAACAGAATAAGTCCAACTCTTTGCCGAGTGTTAACTTGGTACAATCAGGTAAGTCTGTTATAGCTCTCAATACTATACAGACTAACGACGATACATGGATAGTTGATTCTGGAGCCATAGACCATATGACAGGTAATCGAACCTTATTTGCAACTCTTAAACTGTGTCCTGAGAACCTTTGTGTCAAAGTTGCCAATTATGCCACCCAAAGTCCAAACACTTCTTACCACCTTCCCTACTTGCCCTCCTATCAACCTCTTACCCCAGAAAGTGTTTGGGTGTGTTGTCCTTGTCCGTACCCCTGGTGGAAGTAAATTTGATGCCCGTTCCCAGAAATGTATCTTCCTTGGATACTCCTCCACACAAAAAGGGTACCGGTGTTATTGTCCGACCTCCAGGAAGCTATATGTCTCCAAAGACACCGAGTTCTACGAAGAGGATGCCTACTATCCCAAATTACCCATTCAGGGGGAGTCTTCCGATATTGAATGGCAATTTCACATGAAACAACTTCCAAAACCACTAATACCCCGCTTGTTAACCCATAAACCACTAATATCTTACCTAACTTCCTTGATGCCAATGAGACCTTGCCACCAAACCCGGATACCTTACCTCCTACACCTCATAATACCAACCCTAATAAACTAGAAACACAAGTTGAGATCATCACTAGGATGGATGGATCAGAAGGAGATGCCAGGCAACAATCTCAGGAGGCAGAGAGAAACGTCAATCCCACTGTGAGGAACAGCCAAGAATCTAACTCAGGGATAGATCCTTAAGAGATGGGCTGGCCTATTGCACTAAGAAAAGGGGTAAGGTCTTGTACTCAGCATCCAATCCAACGGTTTGTTTCATATAGTAACCTGTCTGTCAAGATGCAAAGTTTTGTTGTAAACAGTGCACAGATTGAAATCCCTAACACCTTCCAACAAGCTATGGCTGATCCAAAGTGGAAACAAGCTGCGGAAGAGGAGTTAAAAACACTTGAGGAAAGCAAAATGTGGAAAATCATATCCTGCCCTCCAGGAAAGAAACTTGTAGGATGTAAGTGGATCTTTACCCCGAAGTTCAATCCTGATGGCAGCATCAACAAGTACAAAGCAAGACTAGTTGCGAAAGGGTATACACAGACCTATGGAATTGATTACCAGGAGACCTTTGCCCTAGTAGCCAAATTCAACACAATCCAAGTGTTATTGTCAATAGTAGCTAACTTGGATTGGTCATTGCATCAACTAGACGTAAAGAACGCATTTCTGAATGGTGATTTAGAGGAAGAGGTCTATATAGAGGTTCCAGATGGAGTTCTAGCTCCAAACGGCTTAATCTGCAAACTTAACAAGTCATTGTATGAACTAAAACAATCCCCAAGGGCTTGGTTTGGCCGCTGCAACAGAGCAATAAAGAAACTTGGGTACAACCAGGGGCAAGCAAACAGAACATTGTTTATCAAGCACGATGATGGAAGAATCACTATCCTGATCGTCTATGTGGATGATATAGTCATTACAGGAAATGATAAAGACTCTATTGCCCAACTTGAGAGGGATTTGTCCACCGAATTCTAGGTTAAGGATCTCGGCCAAATGAGATACTTCTTGGGTATGGAAGTGGCAAGAACAAAAAGAGGCATCCACATATCCCAGCGGAAGTATACCCTAGACCTGTTACATGAGACAGGAATGTTAGGGGCACAACCCAAGGGAACATCGATGGAAGAAGGTTGTCATCTAGAAATCAAAGAAAATGGTGTCCCGGTTGACTCTAAACAATATAGAAGACTTGTAGGGAAGCTGATATACCTGACCCACACACGCCCATATATCAGCTATGCTATTGGAATAGTAAGTCAGTTCATGCATCAACCATAGGAAGAACACATGGCAGCTGTCTACCAAATCTTGAGTTATCTGAAATTCAATCCAGGAAGAGGGATCTTCTTTAAGAAGTGCACGGCCAGAAACCTAGAGATCTATACCAACGCAGACCATGCAAAAGACAGAGAAACCAGAAGATCAATGGGGGGATATTGTACATATGTGTGGGGAAATCTAGTGACATGGAGAAGCAAGAGGCAAACTGTTGTGTCAAAGAGTAGTACGGAAGTAGAATTGAGAGCTGTGAATGACAGAACATGTGAAGGACTCTGGGTTATCCGGTTATTGAAGGAATTGAGAATTCCATATGAAGATCCCAAGCAAGTCTGGTGTGACAATCAATACAGTATTGAGATGACGAGAAATCCTGTTTATCATGATCGAACAAAGCATGTTGAGGTAGACAGACACTTTATTGAAGAGAAAGTTAAAGCAGGCATTATGACGTTGTCCTATATACGGTTTGAAGATTAGATTGCATATGTAATGACCAAGCCACTGGGCAGATCTAAATTTGAAGAGTTTCGGCGCAGGCTGGGAATGTTTGACATATTCTCTCCAGCTTGAAGGGGAGTGTTAGAGTATTAGGAAATAATTAGGGTCCCATAATCCTATCATATCCCATGATTATAGTATTCTGAATTAAAGATGATTGATTTCTTTCCCTTCTTGTTGCCCATTATTTCTCCTCAGATTAGGAGAGAATATATTGTCATTAATGTTTGATTGTAATTGCTGATTATGCTCTTCTTCATTGAGCCTCAACATCTCTATAAATTGTACCCTCCTTTCATCAATAAGACATGCAATATTGAGTGCATTTTGTCTCTGAAATAAACAGTTAATTTGCTTGGATTATGGAACCCAATCCTCATGAGACTTGATTGTTTTTTATATAGATTTCACTCGTCTGACATTAACTGCGCTTTACTTATTATCTTGTTTTCTTGGAATATCCTGTCCATGTTCAACTTGATTACTTTGATAATTTTGGAATATGCAAACAATATTCTGTTGAAGAGAAGTCCAACTTTAGCCTCTAAATCCCATTCAAGTTGGTTGTATTGCTTTGTTTGTCTAAACTCACTGAAAATTTTGTTGATCTTCGTATATCACTTTGTTCAAAATAATAAAATATAATATTGTTTCATTGACTTTATTATTCAGGTGGATTATGACGGGGCCATTTTCTTGTGGCATGTAGATAAAAGGGATTTTCTTCTTTGGACCATTACTTTCATTACAACGTTGTTCCTTGGTATTGAGATTGGTGTGCTTGTTGGGGTGAGTACAAGGTGAAGTTTGCTTATAGTGATAGCTGTGTTATATTTGGAGAAATTTTCTTTTCTTGAAAGAGGCTGAATTCTTTAATTGATCTAAGTTAATTCATTATATGATAATGTTTACTGATTAAAACTTGAGCCATTTAATGCTTGGTATTTTATTTTGGGAGAATTAAGGCGATAGTTTGCAATCTTGTTTAACTATAAACATGGAGCATGACATCATTGAATTTCAGTTACAAAAGTTGTGATGTCCATGTTGCTCTTGAGATAATCCCTTTTATGCTTTATAATGTCATGGAATTATAGGTGGGCGCTTCACTTGCTTTTGTCATTCATGAGTCTGCAAATCCACATATTGGTAAGTCATCTTGTCAGTTTCGGTAATTGTGGAAAATTTCGATTATCTTCTTATGTAGGAAAGAAGTCAAATAGTATTATAAACGGTAAACTCCACACCTTAGTAGGATCTGAATCATGTCATGCTGTAAACCTGAAACTTTAGATGTTGAAGGCCTAACTAAATGAAAGTCTGAAACCAACCTTGCTTCCCAAGTACTAAGGCTAACTTTGGGTATTGGTGTAGCAGTGTGTAACAAAACAAATGCGTCTAGAAATTTGAAAGAACCTCATTTTTATAAATGATAAATTCTGATAGAAACGATTAGATACATTTAAAACAGAAAGAAAGAGTTATGGTTCAAGAGAATATACAGAGAGTGTGCAAGATTTACAGATGAAAGAAACAGTATAAGAGTCTTAAGCAACGATACAGGCAGATTCAGGCAAACACTTGTAAAGAAAAATGCTGGCAGCCCAAACCAATGCAGTAAAGACACAGTTTATAGGGTGAATGACATATGAAGACCATTGAAATAGGGTGTTGGAACAGTAATTGGAGTATTCAAAAGTAGCTTTTCAATCGTGATTTATGGTATACGAGATAAGTATGTGAAAGGAGTGTTGTCTCGACTTATGTGCATAAGCACTTATAAGTCTTTCTAAGTGATGCCAAACATGCACTAAGTCTCACAAAATGAGCTAATTACATTGGAGTGTTTAACTCCTTTTCTGACATTGATTTTCATTATCAAATTGCCATATTGCTCATAATTTGAAATTACGCTGGAGTTCAATGACAAATTCCATATAACTATTGACAATTTCTTATGACTAATGACAACTATAAGTTCAGAAGTAACAACCACTTTTCATAAAAAACAACTTGGTTTCAAGTGTTAGAATTCAATTACAAGTTCAGTGTGATAAATAATAACTTTCATTCTAAGTAATGACAACTACAATCCCATTCGTGACAACTACTTTTCAAAAATTCAACTTCTTGGTTTTAAGAGTTTGTAGTCACCTACGGCTCCATGACAAATTCGGTATGACAATTAATAACTTTGATTATTATTAATGACAACAAGAAGTTCAGCTGTGACAACTATCCTTTAGAAATTGAGCTTCCAAGATTAAAGAGTTAGTAGTCATCCGGATCTCAATGACAGGTTCAGCATAACGAGTAACAATTTTAATTAGAAGTAATGACAACTACATGTTCATCAGTAGCAACAGTTTTTTCTTATTATGCATTTCGTCAGTATGGTAATTTGGCAATAAAATTTAACATGAGAAAAGTTTCTAATGACTGCAGTGTAAATAGCTCATTTCCTGGGACTTATATGTCAATACCCTATTTCAGACGTCCTCTCGTGTCATTCTTGGAAGTTTATAATACCAACTGATCTAGGCTGCATTTGATTTGTGGAAATTGTACGGGCATCCCATGAATTTTTTTTTAATTATTATTATTATTATTATTATATCTCCCTTTTACTTTCAAAACCAATGCAAATCTCTCTTAAATTTCACTTACATTATATTGATCTTATCCTTATTTTCAAAACTCTCAGAGACCTCCCCTGAAACAAAAATTAACAAAAATCTCCCTTGAGTTTTGTTGAAATCATGAAGACTCCTATGAAATCTTTCGGTTCTTTCCATGGTTATTTCAAATTCTATCCTAAATTAATACCAGAAAATGCATTTAACAACTTTAGTCCTGTATTTTGCAGTATGGACCTTTCTTCGTGGAATCATAGTTGGGTTTATATTGATAAAAAAGACAAATTGGAACTTGGCTCTGTATAAAAAGTTTAGCTTATGATTTACTTGGTTGGTTTTGGATATGTTACTGGATGATTGTCTCCAACGATTATCAGCTGAAGTTCTACTGCCTCGTGTGTACTGCAGCGGTTTTGGGTCGTTTGCCAGGGACAACTGTTTATAGAAATATCAAACAATATCCTGAAGCATACACTTACAATGGAATTGTGATTGTTCGTATTGATTCTCCCATTTATTTTGCAAACATAAGTTACATAAAGGACAGGTAATAACAAGTTTAGTTGTATTTGATAATTTTTTATATCAACTCATCAAGAATGTTTCATGATTTATTTAGAGTTTTTCCAGATTGCGGGAATATGAAGCTGATGTTGATACATCTACAAGACGGGGACCCGAGGTTGAAAGAATCTATTTTGTGATTATAGAAATGGCTCGTAAGTCATGCTTGATCTGTATACTTAGAAGCATATATGATTTTTAGCGTAATTAAATTAATAGCTACTGAGCATGCTTGGTGTTGTCCATTGATTTTTTCTAGTCTCTAATACGATGTCAAATGAAAATTTTTATTCGAAGGAACTTCTAGGAATTTTCAAATGTGCAAACTGCAGAGTTAATTTTCTTGAACTGATTCAATCCTTCTCTTGGTGCAATCGTTTTCTTGAACTGATTCAATCCTTCTCTTGGTGCAATCCTTATGCACTACTTAGCATCCACTATTTTAAGCTAAGTTCCCTCCATTATCCACTGGTTTTGATCTAGTAGTTATCTGCTGAAGCCAGTAAAGAATCCAGCTTTCTTGCTCACCATGGCCCCATCACCTTTGCGGTTGCTGACATCTCAAATAGTCTTCTGATTTCAACAAATGTTCGCATACTACTATTTTTATGAGAAAATGTCTTTAATCCACTTTACTCAAACATGTTTCCTTGAAGAAGGACTGAAATAATTTCAGCCATAACACCAGTCTCTCTCATTTTTATTTTCTTCTATAAAAAATATGGTCTAGATTGCTGTTGGCTGCATTAAGTTGCTTTCCTTAAGTTAAATTGCTTCACTATTTTGTGGATTTCTGATGAAATAATTGTCCTTAATGAACAAATTGAAAATGTTTTAGTCCAACCTTTTTCTGTAAACAACATACCAGAACATCAACATTTTGTTTAAAACATTGGGTTGCTATTATTGCAGCTGTGACCTACATAGACTCTAGTGCTGTTCAGGCTTTAAAAGACTTGCATCAGGAGTACAAACTACGGGGAATCCGGGTATGATGTGAATTTATATTAGATCCTCTAGATTCATGCATTCATTCATTTGAAAGGGGAACCAGTTTTGGTGCTCATCGATATGGGAAGATCTACACTATTTAAATACAGCTTTAACGGTTCATATTTAAATTTTTTTAAAAAACATTTTTTGAAAAACTGACAGTTAAGATATTTTTATTTTAGATTCTGTATACATGTATTTTTTTTAAATAAAGTAAAATAAAAAAATTTAATCTGAAAAATAAAAACTAGATTTGGATGATACGCAATGGTGATGAGCTCTTGGTACTCATTAGTCCGCTTAGCACAGAAACTGGTTCCTTTGAAAGGAGAGTGATAAAAAAAAACAAGATTGTGTGCTTATCTATCTTCACAACTATGTATCTTTCCTCTGTCTCTCTCCAAACGAACTATTTGTGCATGTAAAGGACTCAAATTGAATGTAACTTGGCTATTCCACATTTTAAACTTTAAAGTCTTGAAACCATACCATCGCTATAATGTTCCCCCAACCAACTGGGTTTTTTCTTGCAGATTGCAATCTCCAATCCAAACCCAGAAGTTCTGCTTACGTTGTCCAAATCTGAGGTTGTGGAGCTGATAGGCAAAGAGTGGTACTTTGTGAGAGTACACGACGCTGTTCAAGTTTGCTTGCAGCATGTTCAACAGTTAAAAGATGTGTCCAGCACTTCACGAGCTTCACTCTCTCTGCCAACCGATAATCCAAGTTTATTTGAGAGGTTGCTGAAACAGAGAGGCGAGAGCCTTTCAAATACCGATTTGGAGGCTGGTAATGGCAATCCTCCCCTTCCCAAGGACACAGATTCCCATCTGGAGCCATTGTTGTCAAGAAAATCTTGACTTGAATTCTGTCTTTTCAAGAGTGGTAAATAATTCTAGTTTTGTTTAGCCCATTCTTTGGGATAACTATCTAATGATTGGGCTACATTGTAACATATATAAACTTGGTGCAATTGTACTAGTGTTGATATAATTCGTTTTCATGATATTGACCGATCGATTGTAAAATGTAAGGAATACAACCAGTCTCATCCATTAAGTGGAGTTGGCTATATAAACCACATAATATTATTGTAAAATATCAGGAATAAAATGTAAAAAATCTTTTGTTGCTGGATTAAGCTCAGTGTGTAATTCTCCTGTTCAACTTTTTGGTCAGGACAAACGATATCAATACCGTTTTGCAACTGCAAAATTCGCCTGTTTTTCCATTTGTATTATGATAATACTACCTCCGGTTTTAAATATAAGATAAAGTTAACTTTCTTTTGGAGAGATTAAGTACGCTAAATAAGTTATTTAATCATATCATATGTTATGTATCCTTAGATTATATATTAATTTATTAGTCAAATTAATTAGTTTGAAGAAAAAATTTAAAATATAAATACTCTAAAGTAATCTAATTAGTTTCCTTAATTTCTCCAAAAAAGTTATCTTTATCTTATAATTAGGACTAGAGAGAGTATTATTTATATCATTTTTTCCCTTTCAAAAAAAAAAGAAGAAGTAAAATTCACCTGTTTGGATTGGGCAGGAAATTTTTCATGGTGGTTGTATTTTGAGGGTTGAAGTTCATGCTTGGGGGTGATATCAGTTCTGTCCCAGACTTGTTTGCACATGCATACAGTTATATAAAATATTGATACTATGTATCGTAAAAAAGTAAAGGAAGCCATTCAAATCAATATTACTTCTATGGTTTTTAATATAACACATTTAGGGAGTTGATCTTGGTTCTAAATATAAGATATAGTTTTCATATTTTTCAATCTTTTCATAATTTACCCTATTAATACTCCATTAATAATAATCAAGAAGAAGGAAGGAGGGAATTAAGGAAGATAATTGAGGTGTTTTAGAAAATACATGTCCTATTAACTTCCTTAATCTAATCAAATTAGGTAAATATATATCTTATATTAAGGACAAGAGGGAGTACTTCTCTGATCCTTGATATAAGACTGAATTAACTAATTTGAGTAGATTAAGGATGTTAGTTAATTTAGTTAATTTGATATGTTTTTTCTAAAATATTTCAATCATATTTATTTCCCTCCCTCCTCCTATTTCTTGATTATTGTTTAGGATATTAATCAAGTTGATTTGGGAAAAATTGATAAACATGTGAAATATGTCGATATTTATGACCAACATTTACTCCTAAATTAGGTCATACATTAAGAACTCAAGGAGAAATGATGAAGGAGAAATGGAGGAGTATATGGATTTCAAATCAATGATGGGTTGAAATCTTTGATTTTTTTTTTTTTTTTGTATTGTAATTTTATTTTAACAAATGCAAATGAGTCTTACGTTTTCAATGATGGGCTGAGGTTTAATTTTATTTTGCATCGTATTCCATCCTAGCTTCCTAAGATAACAAACTAAATATATTACTCTCTCTAGTCTTTAATATAAGATATATTTAAAAAATTGATTTTGATTTTAAATATAAAACATAATTTTTGTATTTGTCAATTTTTTATGAATTTATCCATGTTAATGCTCCATCGATAAAGGAAGATAACTAGGATATTTTTAAAAAAAATATATCATATTAATTAATTTAACTAATTTACTTAATCTAATTAGATTGGGCAAATATGTCTTGTATTAATATCCAAAGGGAGTATCACCAAAGAAAAATATATTTTTAACTGAAATTGTTGTCTTCATCTTCTTCGGCTGAGCATATTACCAATTAAGTAAATAGGGAATAGTGGTTTAGGTGTTCAATTATTTTATCATTTTAAATTCAATTAATTATTTCTTCTAGTCCAAAATGTATGAGCTAGTGGAAGGTTTTGTTTTGGTTTTAGATTTTGGACATCAATCCGCTTTTCTTCTCAAATTTATAATTTTTTTCTCAAGTTATCCCTATAATGATGTATATAAGAGAGCTTTCATTCACTAAGATAAAGATTAAAGAGGTCATTTGAAGAAAATCTAACCCATGCCAATAGCCTTATAACCTAATGATATGTAAATTTCTCTATAAGTAGGAGATTGCATATTTGATTCTGCTAATAACCCAAGTCATTAGTTCCTTCCCCTTTAATTGAAAAAGAAAAAAGAAACAAAATCGACCCACGTTATATTGCAAATAACTAATAACTAAATTAAATTATAGATATATACACACATATTAGTTGTCTAGTTTCTACATTCTCATCATTGTGATGAAATCTCAACTATTTAAATTTTGATCTCAACGGTCAAAATTTATAAGTTATAATTTGTGATTTTTTAAATCATAAATTCATTTTTATAAGAAGTAATAGTTATAAGATTATCTTTATTTTTAATTCTGCATATAATGAAATAAAAATTTGTTTAAAATTTAAAAATTAAATTAAATTAAATATGAACCATTTAAAATCAATCTAATGGTGAAGACGGTAATGAACACATTTTATGCTCATCAATCCCAGAATAGGAAACTATGGAGAATGGCCAGGGCTGTGAAGGTTACTGTCACTGGAAATGCAAGAGGAGCAAGCAAGGCATAAGTTCTTGGTGGTGTGAATCAGATGCAAAAGAAACAGTTGATGATGAATGATAACACCATATGCTGCAAATTATGCCATGGATTGTGTCCCCCACCCACCCAAGGAGAGATCTTTTTTCTGTTTGACCATCAAATAGTGAATTTCATTCCAGCCTCAAGGGACAAAAGGCAATCAAACAAGTCTTAACACAGCAATCAAGGAGAAAACTAAAGCATATCAAAGCATACTAGCTAGCAGAAATAGACCACTGGTGAGCCCATTAACCAATTCACAAGGAGAGATCTGATAGACATGACATGAGACTCCTAACCCCTTTTTCTTATGCTCTAGAGACTGGGAATTGCAATCCTTGCATACTACTAGGGTTCTTGTTATAAGTTTAGATTGACCAAATATCACATAAGTTAAGGCATTTAACATGTCTCAGTTGACTTTTTGAAATAGTTTGAATCAATTTTCAATTGGGACCTTATAATTTTTTTTTATTAATTAAATTCTTATACTTTCAGTTGTATTTAATCAGATCCTTGTAGTCTTTATCCTTTTTTTATTAGATCCTTATAGTTTTACATGATTTTTAATCAAGTTCCTATAGCTTTTTATTTATCAATTTAATTTTAAAATTAAATAAATAAATAACATTAAAATATTAGAAATAATAATAAATTTAAATTAACAAGTATATAATTACAAAAAAATAAGTCAATATAATAGATTTGTATATAAATGACCAATTTCTTTCCGTCAACAGAAGTAAAATTGTAACACAGTTACACTTATAATAAGGATAAAAGTGCCCACTTGTAAGGGAGGTTCCAATAATGCACAATGTTCGTGAAGTTTAGGTGGTGACATTGTTTTGAGCATGATATTCCCTTCTTTTTATAATCATGCCTCCCCATTGTCTACTTTATCTACTGTGGGGCATGTGCATTATAGTAGATCCTGGGGAAACCAAATGTTGCTCATTTGAGAAACAACATCCCTGTGTATGTAATGCTAAATTCCGCATAATTTTAATTTTAATTTCTATCCATAGCTGATGGTACTTATTTATCAATTTTAAACATAATTTGGAAAACACGAATCAGAATGATAAACTACCATGTTTGACAAAAAATCAGAGATTGTGAAGTCAATCAATCTATCTTTTGATGGAGATTTAGAAGTGTCGCTCTTTTCTCAAAGATGGAACAGATGATACGACTCATTAATATAAAACCTCTAATTTGCACATCATGGATTCAGGTTGCTATCCCACAAAAAAAGGGAAAAAAATGTATAGTTCAACCCCATATCTCGTGAGATAACACCCTAATGCGCATAGTGAGCATAGCGAAAAATTTAATGCTCATTATTGATGAAAAATATGCGGAGCTTCTTATTTGGAATTGAAGCTGACTAAAAATGTAACGTTACCATGGTTTTTTTTACACAAGATGAAGTTTAAGTAAGTCTCATAAGCTCGCTAGAGCCAAGTCATGCCTCAAAAGCTCAGAGCTGCGAGCTGCTCAGAGCAATTAAAAAAACACTATCAGATCGCTCACCAACGAGACACTCATATTGGTAGGTTTTGAACTCTAACAACCTTATCATCATTAACCAACACTTTTACCAATTGAACCAACATTTATCAGCAACCAGCCAATGGTTTAGTAACCATGCATAGTGTGCCTTTGAACTGGTCTAAATCAATCTAGACTTTCCTTGTGTTTTCCTTTCAATATTTTGTAACTCAAAACAATGCAAATGGATGGATAGGCCACCAACAAAGACACCACAAATAAACACACAACATATATATAATATTATCATTATTATTAATAGATAGGAGGAACAGTCCACTAAAGGATAATACATAATGCATAAGAGTTACCCCTCCTATTTCTTAAGAGTTCTGCCACACATACTCAAAAACACTACACGCATTTCATATTATTATTAAACCTCATAATTTAGTGCTGATTCATGCATTGACCTTTAGTGCCCATCCTGCAATAACATATTGCTCTTCAGCCTTCGTTTTCTGGAATGATTCCCGGGCAAACAGCAACTGCAAAATCACATCATAACACAATCATTCATCAGCCACAATCCGAATGATCTACACCAAGGCAAATGCATATAATAGTACATTTAAACACAGACCAATAAAAAAGACGGGTGTAAGGATGAGATGTGAACACTACAATCAATTACAATCTTTTTGGTCACTAAGCTAATAAAGGACCAAATGTACATCTGCCATCTAATTCAAACTTTTTCTGCTCTTTTCCTAGTCGCCTAATCAGAAGACCAACCCTTTGAGCTTTGTTATAAACATGGCAACTATCCTTTTTTCTCCAAATTTCCTTCGACACACATTTTACTCAAAGATTTTTACCATACAACAGAATTATGAATCAAATAATCTTTTCCCAAGATTCACGTTCCCTGTAAATAGTCTTGTGATCCTGCTTTGACATTGAAGAGAACAAATAAAGCAGCAGCTATACCACAAAAACATAAACCATTAAAATGTAGAAAAAAATCATTTGAGGTTTGAATAAAGTAAACACCCTAACTATTATGACACAAGGCCACAAAGCAAAACCAGAAGGCTTTTCCAGAGCAGAAAATTCTGCTAGAAGCTCTTAAGTATATCTGTCCAATGAAGGTAACCAAAAGGAAGAAGATGAAAAAGAATAATCCCATGGCAAGGCATGCAGAGCACTGAAGAAAATCAAATTGGTACCTTGATGTAGTTGTGGACATGGGTCAAATTTTCAGGGACAGTCCATTTCTTGAAATGGCGAAGAGCAACAGTAAGATGGTAAAGTTTTGGTGCCAAACTCAAATCAACAGCAGTGACCTTATCCCCAGCAATATAAGGGCCCTAACAAATTGTCCATCATATTAGCAGAGACAAAAAATACGCATAAAATGAAAAGGAAGTTTTTCTCAACCAATCCATATACACACATGTGCCTGCAGATGGTCATTCAAAGCCCTCAATTCATTAAGTAAGGCCTGCTCTGTCCCATCATTTGGGTCCTTGCTCTTCACGAAACTCACAAAAGATCCAAATATCTTTGACCCCCTGCAAGCATTAATCGAGAATGAGATGAAAAAGACCCAAATTCTGTACTAGGAGGTACGAACCCACTTAATCAAATTATATCTTAATAAAAAGTAGAAAATAATTTAACTGATCGATCTCTCTCATCCCCAGCATGAATCGAGAATGAGATGAAAAATCTTTATGATTAACATGAATGGATCAAAAAATAAAATTCCCTTGCAAGAAGTGCCATTATGTAGAAACAACTCACTAAAGGGTGTTCAGCCTATTCATAGATGCTCCTGACCATTACCACGAAAAAGACACGAACAAAGAACAGCAGGCATACTATATGCCTGTTCTGGCACCCATAACCAGCAGGACGGGTGTCGGCATAATTTATGTTTAGATCGATATTTAGAATGAAAATAATTTGTTAATTTGGCTTCCATAATTTAATCTGCACGGTACGGTAGTGTTTAAAATTTAATTGTCAATTATGTTACAAAAAGTTAATATCTGCATGAGTAGAAAATTGCAGCTTCCAGTTTACACCCATTTTGGTTAAGGGAACAGGACCATGCTTCAGTTTTAAAACACTTCTAAGTCAACAAAAACGGCATCAATCAACTATTTAAAGTTTTAGAAATAGAAACCAAAGTCGACACATGAAATTTAAAAAAAAATGAAGATACAAAAGCAGGCATACACAGAGGCGAATTCAGAAGGAGTGGCAAGCGGAGGGTCAGGATATTTTTCATCGAGAAGCGCCACAATAACGTCAGAGTCAGACACCCATTTGTCATCAACCTTCAGAACCGGCACCTTCCCTTCAGGATTCACGTCCAAAAACCTACAAACAACACCAGATCAAACAAACCCACGTTAGAAATCACCCAGAAACAGGATAATCGTGAGAAAAACAACCCAGATACGAGCTAATGTGCGAGAATACCAACCATTTGGGTTTGTCAGTGAGATTGATAAGGTGTTTCTTGTAGGAAATATTCTTCTCCTCCAAAGTTAACAGCACTCTTTGAGAGAACGGACCTGAAAATAAAAACCGAAGCGCGAAACAAACAAACAAATGGCTAAAACCCAGAAACATGATCGCAGATAAAAAGAAAAAAAACGGCAAAGAAAGAGAAGGAGGAAAGAAATTACAGTCTCCGAGAATATCAGGAGCACCAACAGCAGCCTTCACAGCAACTTCGAGAGCCATTTGAGCAAGAGCGTGATGGTTATGGAGTGAGTTAAGTGGCAACGGAGAGACGAGGTAGATGATGAAGAATGAGCAAGAATGTCGGCTAAATAAGGTACTTATGGATCGAGCTGGGACGCTACCTCTTCCGGTCGAATCCGGTTCGAACAATTTATTTTGGTCATAAATTAATAATCAATGATAATTATTAGGTCACTAAAATCTTCTTGACAATTATTGCGGGTAACGATCATTCGGATCCCACCTCACATCACTGGAACCTTCTCTGTTTTTCTGCTGAATTTTTTTTTTTTGGGACATATATTAAAACTAAACCGCTTAGAATGATTCAAGGCCGACGGTTTGTATTATTGGGTTAATGGGATAAACAGACAACTTTAAATAAAACCACTGGTATATAAATACATACGTATAATTTACTTATTGGTTCAATTTTCAGGTAAAAGAAAAAAACCTTATCGGTTCAACGGGAAAAAAAAAAATCTTATTGGTTCAGTTTTAATCAATGAAAATTCCCATAATTTTTCCTTGCATATATAGGTTGAGGTAATTTTGTGTACTAATTTATCATATATGGACAATTTAGGGGTGTTCAAATCCAGGACCGGGATCGGGATCCACTACTCCCGGTCCCGGTCCAAGTTTTTGGCCGGGATGCAAATTACATCTTGGTCCCGGTCCCGATAATCCCGTGTGGGACCGGGATCAAACCGGGAATTCCCGGTTTTTTTTAAAAAAAAATTAAATTTAAAAAATATTATTATTTTAGTTAAATTTTCTATAACCTAGTGTTTAAAGTAATTATTTAACATCTAATAAGGTCATAATAATTACACAAATTGATCTAGAATTGAAGAATAATGTTTTATTATTATTATTAAGATCACCTTCATCATTTTTGTTATTATGTTTATACATTATATAGTAGGATTAGTATCACGATATATATAGTTTAACTCCAACTAAATATGTGATACACATTTTATCAAATGGTAACTTAAATTATGGGATAAAAAAATACAAAAATAAAACAATAACTTAATTTTTAAGAAAAAAATTTTAAAAAATTAAAAAAAACCGGGACCGGGATCACAAGATGTGTGACCGGTCCCGGTCCCGATCCCGGTCCCGCGTCCCATTGATCCCGGTCCCGGTCCCGGCCGGGACGGGAAATTCCCAGGATCAAAATGTCCGGGACTGGGACACTTTGAACACCCCTAATGGACATAATTATTTATATATTTTGGCTAAAATAAACAATTTTAATTATTCATTTTATATGTGTTTATATATATATATATATATATAAGGATAGGGGTAGTATTGTCTTTTGATTTATTATCCCTACCCATGGTAAAATTCAACTAAACATTTCTTTATTTTAGTATTATCTTTCCCTCTTAGAGTACCAAACAAATCAATATAATTATTATTATTACATTTTATTTTATTACATAACATTACATTTGATTACATTCCATTGTGATACAAAGAACCAAATGGGTCATTAACAATGTGTTTGGGTTAGAAGAAGAAAAAAAGAGGAATGTGAAGCGGGGAATAATATCATCTCTTCACTTTTAAATTTTAATCCCCTCTTTTAATTTTACCTCCATTCAACTACAGTAGTATAAGTTAAAATTAAAATCTTTCCTTGTAAATTATAAATTCATAATCCATTCAAATTGATAGTGCATTATTTTCTCCAGACGCCTTGAAAAGTGAATGCCAAGATAAATGATGAACATGGACGTTAGGTTGGCGATGTTCATTGTGGTTATATTTGTGAGTCACATTACTTTTATACGTGGAGCTTGTCTTTGAATTCCATAGCAACAAAAATAAGTTTTTATTTCCGTGGCCACTATAATAAGTTGGATAGTACTCCTGTATTATAATTATAAATTTTTGTCCAATAGTTTATATCAATATTTAATGGTAACAATCTACTTGTGTCAGTATTTATTTTATAAAAAGTCAAAATGATATTTAAAAAACTTATGTGAGCATTGCGTGTATAAAAAAAAATATACTTGTTTTATGCGTGGGGTACTTTCACTCCCTGTCATATATACATAAATTATTTTTAACACATTTTCGGCTAGTAAATTTTTAGCTAGCTCTTTAAATTAAGATAAATTAATTAAAAGGGGAAATCTCAATTAAATCCAACTAAGATGTTTAAATCCAAATTTAGGCCAACACTTTTAACAAATTATTAATCAAGCCAAAAGCGTGATTAATAATTTGTGAATGTTTGTAAGAGACCATAATGCCCTAATATTGTTAAAAAGGAAAATTGAGATCCAAGATCAGAATTCACTTATTTTTGAGAATGTGTAGAGGGATGAACATGTATGGATATTGGATAGGGAGCAATGCATTAAAGAAAGGAAACATATATAAATGGATGAAGTAGCAATCAGATTTTTTTTTTTTTTTTAACTCGCCTTTATATAAATCAAACTCAGGATTTTTACTGTACAGTTTTAATGGAAACCAATGCTCTTACATACTTATTTGCTAAATATAAGCCGAGCAACAACAACCTCTTTTGTCTAAACCCCGTATGTGTATAAAATTCCTTTCTTAAAAAAGGAATTAAACACGTTAAATTGTGCAGTCTAAAACAAACATTACCTTCACAAGAAAATCCCTTTCTTAAAAGTGTATGTTTGAATTTAGATTTTGATACTTCAATTGGATTTAATTAGAAATTTTCCTAATGAAAATCTGGCATAAAAAAGATAATTTAATTAAAATAGGTAAAATTTGCCTTAGAAGTTTTTTTTGGTAGGCCCAGGTTATCCACCGCCAACTAATCCTCATGCACCGTAAACTTCTTGAAAGGATTTTATTGCTAGCCGCAAGACCCTCTTCATACATATCACTAGGGATTGAAACTCTGATTAAATGCTTAAGAAACTCAACTAAGTGCTAACTGTGTTAGGCTTCATGGTTTGCCTCGGAAGTTTTCGCTAAAAAGCAATGTTGCCCTGAAAGTTTTTTGAGGTTCAATGTTGCCCCAGAAGTATTAAAATGGAGTAATGTTGTCCTTTACTATTAAAAAGTTAACGGTCAATGTCAATATTTTAACGATCAATGTTAGTGTTTTAATGGTGTGGGGTAAGATTGTTACGTTTGAAATTTTTAGAGTGACATTGAATCTAAAAAACTTCTAGGACAATATTGCTTCTCAATGAATACTTCCAAAATAAATTTGCTCCTTAACCCTAAATTTTACGTAAAGTTTCAACATCATCATTTAATTTCACGCTGCTTATCATTTTCAATTCTCAAAGTTTAACATTATTAGTCTCAAATATTGTTTTATCTGTCATTGATATTTTTTTAAGAAATTGAACTTACTTTTTTTTGCCTGAAGAAATTGAACTTACTATATTAGCATTTGAGGATGTTTTGTCAATATTTAAATTTTAGTGTTGGCATAATTTTGTGATTAATAAAACTAACAATATTAAGATTAGAGGACGAAAAAACAACTTCATAAAATTAATGGATAAAAATAAAATCATGTTTAAAGTTAACTAACTAAATATACACTTTTACCATTTAAATAATAAAATTGTCTTAAAATTAAATTATTTTCCATTTTTACCCTTAGCACTCTTTAAAATTGTTTCTTGTATCTCATGTCTCCCCCATCTAATGTTTATCATTCTCATTCACAAAGTAACTTTAGTTTTCTTTAAGTGAAGTACAAAGTAACTTCATGTTACAAATCTTACATGACACTGATTTTGAAATGAGTTAAGGGGCAAATTTATTCTTAAAGTTTTCACTGAGGAGTAATGTTGCCTTAGAAATTTTTTAAGCTTAATATCACACTAGAAGTTTCAAAATGTAATAATATTGCCTTATACTTTTAAAAAACTAATATTGACCGTTAAAAAATTGACATTGAATGTTAACTTTTTAATGGAAAATGGTAATATTGCTTCATTTTAACATTTTTGAGGTAATATTGAACTTAAAAAAACTTTCAGGATAACGTTGCTCCTTGGCGAAAACTTTTAATGCAAATTTGCACATTAACCCTTTTGACATTGGACATTCAAGATTACATGGACGGTGCGAAGGATTTTGGGTACTTTAAATTCAATTGACTTGCTAAAGTTACTCCTACGAAATCGAAACACCAATACAAACTGCGATAACGTTAAAAGGTAAATTCACCATAAAAATGAAAATAAACTAGAGAGAGAAGTTATACAAGAATTATTCTTCAGTCTATCAAAATTAAGTCCCACAAAATGATATAAACTCTCATGTATGGATAGTTCCTATGATTTAAATTTTAAAACATTGCCTCGTTTAAGCTGTGTTTGGTTCAATTGAGGTTAGGTTAAGTGAGGTTTATTTAAATTAGGTTGGGGTAGGTTATAATATTGTTTGGTTCAAAAAGAGGGTTGGTGAGATTTGGTATCTTGTTTGGTTCAAAAGGTCAAGTAAGGTGAATTATTATAAATGGACAAAATGCCATTTTACATTTTTTCCTTCTTCTTTTACAATGTATTTATTAACAATTATTATTTATAAAATTATTATTTACAAAATAATTATTCTAACAATTATAATACTTGAGGGAGCCCTCGAGTAATCTGCAAAGTTATTTGAAACATTACTCGATGGATCACTCAAGTAATGTCTCCAATTCTTCTTTCATTACTCGAGTGATCTTTCGAGTAACGTGTGAGAATGGCATTACTCGAGGGATCACTCGAGTAATCTACAAAGTTATTTGCAGATTACTCGAGGGATCACTCGAGTAATGTCTCCAATTCTTCTTTCATTAATCGAGTGATCCCTCGAGTAACGTGTGAAAATGACATTATTTGAGGGATCACTCGAGTAATCTGCAAAGTTATTTGAAACATTACTCTAGTGATCCCTCGAGTAATCAGTTAATTCAGAGTAATCAGATAATTCAGAGGAGGAGAAAAAATCTGGGGATTATTACTACATGACACCACTAAAATTTTCCAGAAAAAGAAAAGGCAATCCTCTCAACTGGCTGAAGAAAAAATGAAAAAAGACTTCAGATAATTTATGCAGAACTGATACCTGCATATTGCCTTGCCTCAGGCCTCAGAAAACACACGACGAGCGCCAGAGGGAGTACCAACCTAAAACCTTGATGATGGCAAGAAGCGGCGGCGGCGACCCGTAGACCAACTGGAGACACGCGCAACTAACGAGTGCGAGAACTAGATTAGGGAAAAGGGGATTTTCGAGTGGGAGAAGCAGATGAAAGAACTGAATGCAGAGGGAATAACACGCGAGGGCAACGCTGAAATATTAGAACACAAATATTCTCACCCCCAGAAAAAACCCCCATTTTGGAGGGTTAACAACTTAGGTTAGGTGACCACTAGAAGGAAAAAAAACATCACACACCTAATTTAACCATCTTCCAACCAAACACATATTTTCCCCACCCCAACCTAACCTAACCTAATTAAACCTCCAACCAAACAAAGCCTTAAAGCCATGCCTCTCCCTATATATAATATAGCCCCACTTATATTGGATTTGAACCATGATCTACCAAAAGTAGAGTAGGTATATTCCCAGCCAGAGGCTAGCTTTGTATAACAAGCTCAAGCATTAAGCTTGTCCTTTTGATTCAAAAAAAAAAAAAAAACTAAGAGTAGGTATATTACCACATACCGGGAATATGCTTACATTAAAAATCAACACATTGCTCTAAACACATGACTAACAAATACTCCTTCACGCTTGTGATATAAATGCTACTTAACTAATTTGGGATTAATAAAATGGGCTAAATTAGTTCATTATAATAAATATGGTTTGGTCTCCCTAAAATATTCCTATGAAATATTATATTATATATTAATTAATAAGTTAGATAAATTAGTTTGGGAAAAGTAGTAAATATAAGAGATAAATAGATAAAGGTATTGGCCTTATTTGATTCTATTCTCCATTTTTTGTTCTAAAAACAATTTTATAAAACTGGTTTTAGAAACAAGTTTTGGAAAAAAAAGTAAAAAATGTGTTTGGATAATTGTTTTAAAAAATCTATTTTTGTAGAGACTTGGCGGCAACCATACTGGTGGTGACGTGGCGGCGGTCATCACCAATAGTGTGGTACTGATAGTAAATAAGTGGTGGCCTCAAAAAATAAAAAATAGAAAAACAAAATAAAGAAAATAACTAATTTTTTTTTAGTTTTTAACAATGTTTTAAAAGCCGAACCGGATGGTAAGCCGGAAAGGTTAGCGGGTCATGGTCGAACCGGTTGAAACGGTTAGGCCGTTCAGTCGAACCGGTGACGTAATAATTAAATAAAAATTAAATAAATAATAATTACTCTCTTCAATTTTAAATATAAGACAAAACTGACTTTTTTTTAGAGATATTAAGGAAGCCAATTAAATTATTTTAAAATATTTATGGTTATCATTTTTTTAAAAAACTATTTTGCCAAATTTATAAAATGATACATAATATATAATATGATTAAGTAATCTATTTAGCTTTCTTAATTTCTAAAAAAATCAATTTTATATTATATTTAGCATAAGTGGGAGTACATATGCGAATACTAGTACAAATTCAACTTTAAATTAATTATTATAGGTAAAAAAAAATATAACAAGGTTTTCGTCCAAACAAAAAATATAACAAGGTTGAAGAAAAGAAAAAAAACGAGAAGACGTAAAGGGAGGTTAAAGGAAAAATCGATGGAAAAAAAAAGATAAAATAAACTGTTTTTTTAATACAATTAAATACTACAAGATAGGAAAAAAAAGATTAGATAGGCTTGGAAGACTTTTTTTCCATGTAGCCCTGTAGGCTTTAGCAAGACATTGAAAAACGTGATGCAGCTTTTTATCTTCTCCACCCCATGCTTTTCTACATCGTGCAGAGTGATGACTTTTTCATTATTTCAAATAGCTCTCTCATTTCCTTTCAAGTAGAATGGTCGCCGGAGTCCTGTTTGCCTTCTTCACTGGAGACGAAAGGAAAAAAGGGATGAATCTAAACTTCTCAAGATCATCCTATAAGTAAGATAGATGAGAAAATAAAGTTTATGACTTTTCTTGTCTAGATTCTTTCGGTTTTTTCCTATTCTTCTCCTTCTTCCTTTTTTCCTCAATGCTACTGTGAAATCGGGAAAACTCCAAGCCGGACGGTTTTCATGAAGCCGTGCCGGGTTGCGGCTTAACTCCGGTTTCCGGCTTAACAGCCGGTTTTGAACGGCTTAACACGGCTGGACTCTTCAAACGGCCTGAACATCAGAACCAAGCCGCTGCACTTTCCGGTCACCGGTTGGACCGGCCGGACCGTCCGGTCCGGTCCGGCTTTAAAATCATTGGTTTTTAAAAACAACTTATAGAAAATAATTTTCAAAGTAAATTTTTAAAAAAAAAAATTAAAAACTGGTTTTTAAAACAAAATAAGACAAGCCCATTATATCAAGGATGAGATGCTCTAGGACAAAGGAAAGAGAAAAAAATAAAAAATACCGCTTGAACTTCAGAATCTCAAATTGATTTTATTGGCAATAAGAGTAATAAAATTGATAAAAAGAATATAGCAGTTGACAATTCAAGTTTTTGAAAAATCATTGATTTGGGATTTTGAAGTTCAAGTGGTATTTTTTTATCTTTTTCCCCAAAGGAAATATCTTTTTATTATTTGTTTTAATATTTTACATTTTCAGTTGAGGTTACTGAAAATTGAAAGGTCATAACCATAGGTGAGACTGTGGGAGAAAGAAGTAAAGGCCAATTCATGCATTTTTCAAATAGACGAGGTAAGTGTGTGAGATGAGTTTTGTCTCGGGTTGCGCAAACCTAGGTTTGGGATCTTCCCAAACACTCACTAAATGTCACCAGTAGTTGTGCTTTTGGAAGCTTTGAAGTAGAAACTCTGGATCATCTTTTTTGTTAACTGTCCATTTATAGATGGTTTGTCAATTAGATTCCCTTTTACCTCTTTTGATAATTTCAAAAGTTGGTTGAAGTACTCCTTGATGAATTTTCACAAGTATGGTCATACAATGATGGATACTAAAATCATTAAACTCATTTTAGTCATTTGGATAAAAGGAATCAAATTTTTTATCAGGGTCGGCCTACTTTGCTTGTAATAAAAGAATTTAATTATGTCTCGTCTTGTCTCTGAATTCTTTGGCTTAGTCACTCGAGTGATTAAATTTTTCATCATGTTCACTCAAATTAAAGTGTATATATATCTGCAGCACTTAATCACCTCTCATTCAAACATATTACATAAGAGCAATAAAACTTCCCACTACCATCATATGCATTTTTTCTAACGAAGTCTGAAAAACCCCTCATCCTATTATCATATTCAACACTCGTTCGTTTAGTGTTTATCCAATTATGATCCATATATATCTCAACACTTGTAGCACCCTATATCTAACAGCAAAAGGATAGACAAAAAAACAACAACCATAGAGTTTTAGAGATTTCAACGAATTTTAACATGCACCATTTGAAACTAATATTGTTTCAACAAACCAATAACACTGACAATCAAACAATCACACTAAATTAAAACAGAACTTAGAATGATATTACTTCAAACCAAATATCACAAGTTAGAGCATCTTATTTACTTTTGGTTCAAAACAAGAAAAACGTATATGTAGTAATAAAGTTATCACACAGTTTTCCCTTTTACCTTAATTACTTTTTTCTACAATTATTTCATGTCTAACTATATTATAAGAGTTAATATTGTTGAGAATAAGCAAATACAAGCTGAAAGTTGAGGGCTTTAATTAACAGAACACTAACCCGATTGTAGACCAAGGAGTGAGCTTCTACCCAAAGTCACGGTGGCGACAACTGAGGTTAAAATGAAGTCCTGAAATTCACTGCACTGACAAAGGGAAGTCACTGAAGAGGAGAATGGTCACTACGGAGAATAGAGGTGGCGGTGGAGGAGAGTGACGATGACTAAAGAACAGCGACGACGAACACAGCAACGACAGCGGTAATGATGGAGGAGAGTTGAGCAAATGAGGAATGGGGCGTAATGGACGAGTTCAGAACAAGCAGGGACAGAGCTCACAGAGAAATGGCGAAAAGAGAAGAAATGGTTCATAGAGCGTGTGAGTAAAAATACGGGTGAAAAAGCTTACCTTTTAAACCAGTTTTTGATAAAAATCGGTCTTAAAAAGGTGGAAAAAATATTTTTTAAATTTTTAATATTTAAGATCGATTTTAATAAAAACCGATTTTAAATGTTTCACATTTTTAATTTTTAATTTATTTTGATATTTTTAGACCGGTTTTATTTATAACCGGTTTAAATAATTTTTTTAAGACCAGTTTTTTGTAGAACCGGTCTTAGAAATTCTATATAATTACAAAATTGCCACCGGTCAAATTTTTTAGACCTTATCCCCCATAACCGGTCTAAATGTGGCAGTCTAAAAAAGGAATTTTGTACTAGTGTTTACTACGGCTGATGGCTCATCAGATTCTCAATTTCTTTTGTTTTCTCAACTATGCTCCCAAGCTTGTCTCAAATTTGGAGAAAAAAAAAGCTCAGTTGCCAAAACACCAATTCAAACACCCCAATTTTCTAAAAACCAGAAACCACCATGATTTTTTTAAAAAAACTTGTTTTTGACATCCCAAACAGGAACCTTTTTTTTTGCCGAAAAGGGACAGAATATATTGAAATAAACCGAAATTACAACACTTAGAAGTCTGAAAGACCAACCTATAACCTAAGAACACAAGATAAAACTGGAACCATACAACATTGAAACTAAAAACATAATCCAATAAAGGTTCTCCAAAGTATCAAGAACATAAAACTTAAACAAACTAGTCATCCACAATGCCAAATGCTCAGAAGGCCCACAATTATAGCAGAGGTCGAGGTACCCAACACACAGGGCAAGACCGTCCAGAGAAGCTTTGGCAATCCACACAGTCACCAAATCCACTTCTATGAGAATCCCTCTATAACAGAGGTTCCTGATAATTTTCCTTGAGACAAGATAATACTTAAGGAGGTCATCAATAAAAACAATAGCAACAAGCGTACAATCAGTATGGCTATAAATGAAAGAAATACAATTCCAGTCCGATGATGAACAGTGTCGCCCTACCCACTGAACAGGCACACATTGAAATCAAATATGGACAGTGTTGCGAAGAGCACTGAACAGGCAAATGTCTACCCAAAGAAGAACAGTGTACAAGCCCACTGACCAAGCAAAAATTGATAAATCCATCATCTAAAAACCATATATAGCCATTTAAAGCAGTACATTTGGCCATACTGCCATGCTTACCACCTATACCCAGATTACCAGTAACATGGCATGTGTACTTTAACCAAGCATAACTACTGCTAGAAAAATGAGCAAAACCATACATCACCCCCCAGCCCCTTACCAATACCATTGATAAATCATAACCAGATTTTGAAGCAAACTTCTAAGCCCTGAACTTTGAGTTTGAATCTGACGGTTTGTCTCTTCCCCCCCAAAACCCTTCCATACCATTGTTAATAGAACCGATGCATCATGAATGCTGGAGTTTAACTTATAATCCTCACTGCTAAAAGATGAACTATAACAAAGCCCACGAATATATAAATCAAACTCGATTGCATCCAAATCCATCAGAATTCTAGACCAGCAGACCAACTTTAGTGTAGAAAATTCAATCATAATCAAAACGGTCCTATCAGAAGCTAAGCTTAAACCTGACCAGGCGATGTTGGGGAAAAATGAAACCTTGAACAAATCACTTACCTCAATGTCTACAGATCGACCAATTGGTACCTTTAAGACATATGTGACCTTGCCTTCGGTGTCCTCAGGGTGGTTGCAAATCCCCAACCGCTAGTTTCCATCAGGCTCCTCATTTTGCGTGGGTGGAAAAAGATCCGCTGCATCAACCTCTTCATCACTATCGGGATCCATGGTGGAACCCACCGGAGATCCGCATCGAAGATCTTCGCTGAGGATTGGGGCCTTAGAATCTTCTCACTTCCCTCCTCGCTTCTTCCCCACACACGGCCGTCACCAGTTCCACTCACGACCGTTGCCTCCTCCGACCACCAGATAGCGGCTTCTCAATAGCTCTCCCAGGAAGGGAGAGACAACCTTACGGAGCTAGACGAGATCAACCCCTTGCCAGGGACGGGCTGCCGTCACCGGAGATCGTCATCCGCTCAAAGGAAATCGCACAGCGACGAAACCCTAACAGAGGAAAAAAAACTTGCACAATGGCGAAATCTCCAAAGAGGCACTTACTCATTGTAAATCCTACATATGTTTCCAAGGTCAACTAATCTAATCTATGCTATGAAAGAAAGTTTCTAACCAGAAATACCTAGCACTTCAATGCCACGGGGCCTCTCTTCTCTGGATAACTAAATCTGTTTTTTAGCTCTTCCAACAGCAAGGATTTGCAGGTGATTTGCATCAACAAAAAAATGTTGTCTGGGGAAGGCACAAAGAAAAGCTCATCCAGTACGTTATACAGTGATATATCCTTATTACTAGGCTTATTTAACTTTAGCTGTACTTTATTTGTTGAATCAGTTGACCTCCTTGTTTTCAGATCACCACAATCATGTCCTTATATGTGGAGCTGGGCAAACGGGCCAGCCCGGCCCTGCAGGGCCGGCCCGTGACGGGCTCGGGCCTAAACGGGCCGGCCCGTTTAGGCCCGCATCCTAAAAACATCCCTTATTTGACGGCCCGGCCAGTTTAACTGAAGCCCGCGGGCCGGCCCGCGGGCTTCAAGCCTGTTTAGCGTTTTCCCTCTCTTTTATGCCCCTAATGACTAAAATACATAATCTAACATATAAATATTATTAAAACTACTTAAAACATATATATAGCATCCATATTCAATAAAACATAAACACTAAAACCTAACAAACAAACCATAATTAATATCCATAACCAGTCAGACACTCAAACAAGTTCATAAACCACAAACAAAAGCCATAATCAAATAAGTCTACAAGAACAAGACCACAATCAAACAAGTTCACAAACTACAACCAAAGAAGTTCATAGCTACAATCAAACAATACGAATAATATTATCATTTTCTTCTCCATCACTATCAACGAAATTTGATTGTGCTTCACTAGAAGTAAGCTCCTCCTCAGCTTCAGGGGCAAAAATATCTAGCCTCTTCATAAATTTTTAGTTAAAATAATCATCTAATGTCCAAATTAGCCTTTTTTTTAAATTTTAAATGAATAAAACATTGTAAAAAATAAAATAAATTAAACCAATTAATAAGTGTTTGCTTGTTATTAATACTCTATTAGGAACTTAGGTGTCTCTCATATTGATAATTTGATATAATGATATTATATTTATTAATTTATTTTAAAAAAATATTAAACGGGCCTAAAAGGGCCGGCCCGCAGGGCTTCAGGGCTGGCCCTACAGGGCCGGCCCTTTTAGGCCCGCTTCCATTTTCAGCCTCTAAATTATAGGCCCGGCCCTTGACGGGCTCGGGCCTAAACGGGCCGGCCCGACGGGCTCGGCCCGAATTCCCGGCTCTACTTATATGATTGTAGGCTCTTGATGTACAATCATTTGAATATTAATGCATTTTGACGTTTATTAAAAAAAAGAAGAAGTAAAGGCTAAAGATGATGGAAATGACGCTCTTCATCTTTTTTTCTTTTTCCATAGCAGATGACACTCGTCATCTTGGATCAAAAGGCGCAAATTAATGTTTAGGAAACATCAAATCATTCTAAAATATCACTTTAAATCAAAATTTAACATAATTTATTTAAATTATTTAATTAAAATTTTTCCCCTTAATTTCTATGTTAAATTTTCCATACTTAGTTTAGAGGATGAATAATCTCTACTATTTGATGAGTCAACTAAGTTTTCAAAATTTGATATAAAACACAATTTCTTAAAATTATTAAGTTGTATAAGCATAATACTTATTTTTTTCTAAAATTTACAATTATTTATAAAATAATTATAAACAAACTAATTAAAATTTAAAATAGGAAATAGGGACGAGATCAACAACATTATTGGGGCGTAAACTAATTTAATTATTTATGATATGCCCTTTTGGTGAAATAATTGTCATCTTACGCATCTTTCAATTTGCACCACAAATTTTCATCCCCACACTTTTGCAGAGGAATATAATTGAGGTGTCAGGTGTGGCCCCTTCTTTTCCCATTTCCCCATAAAAAGCCAACCTCACTTCACTTTTAGCGGATCTGGTGGTTGCGGTCCTTTTTCCCCAAAATTATATTGTTTTGGTGTAGTTTTGGGAGGAATGAGGGGCTGATTTATTTTTTTAAAACATAATAACTAATATTTTGAAATATATTTTTAGATATATCTAGTATCTTAAATTATTTTTTAAATAATTTATAGTATCCTAAAATAATTTTTAGTACTTTTAACATCTTAAAATATTTTTTCAGTTGTACCCAGTGAGTTAGCAGACTGATTGCAATTTAACCCTTAATATATTTTTTCAGCTCCAAAAATTAATTTAAAATATTTTTTTGTGTTTTTAACCCTTTAAAATATTTTTTGGTGCTTTTAACTCTTTAAAATATTTTTCCAGTTGAACCTAGTATTTGAAGAGATTGACTATAATTTTACTGTTAATGTATTTTTCTTCGTAGTAAAGAGCATCCAAAACTTAGAATACTGATTTATTGATTTCCATCCACTCTAAAATATTTTTTCAATAGCATCTAATATTTTAAAATGATTTTTGGAGCTGAAAAAATATATTAAGGGTTAAATTGCAATCAGTTTGCTAATACACTGGGTATAACTGAAAAAATATTTTAAAGGGTTAAAAGTACTAAAAATTATTTTAGGATACTACATGTTATTTAAAAAATATTTTAAGATATTAAATATGTTCAAAAAAAGACTTCAAAATATTAGATATCATGTTTTTTTAAAAAAAAAAATCAGCCCCTCATTTACCCCAAACAACACTAAAACAATGTAGTTTTGGGAGAAAAGGACGGACATCGAACCACATGCCAGGGGACCACAGCCAGATCCCACTTTAAGCACCACAGTCACGTTTCAAAAGACAAAACCTACCAACATTGTTGGCCCACATTACAAAAATCTTTAGACCCTATTTGTTATGCGAAAAGTTGAGGAGGGAAAGAGAAGATTGCAATGTTCCTTAGCTAAAAACTTATTTGACTGCCTAAAGTGACATCAACTCTGTTTCCCGCCAAGTCGAATGTTCCTTTAAATATGGGAAAATGAGTTCCCACCAAAAGTGGGATGAATTTGAAAATGTTCCCGGCAAGATAAAATTTGGAATAAAAAAGGCCCTGAAAACATATGAAATAGATTAAGGATGGAGGCACAACGTGCGAAAGGCTTTCGTTAAGCAACTTGGTATAGTCGAAAGCTAGTCCGCAAAAGGGAAGAGGCGAACGGCGTGCGAAACACAGCTCCGAATCAAGATAATGTTGGTCTGATTATGTTGTGGTTTATGGCGTGAAGTGGGCAATCTTTTTCCTGTCTCGAAGCTTGGCAAGGAAGACGATGAATAGTGAAGACGAGGTTGAGTTCGAACTGGGGTTATTAAGTTTGATCTGGGCTGTTAAGTTCGAACTGGAATGTTAAGTTTGAATTTGAACTTCTGGTGAAGTTACCACGAGGAAGATGATGAACAGTGAAGACGAGGTCAAGTTCGAACTGGGGTTATTAGTTTGATCTAGGCTGTTAAGTTCGAACTGGAATATTAAGTTCGAACTTGAACTTCTGGTGAAGTAGGGGTATTTTAGGTTTTTCACACAATCTTCACACTTAAACCACTCTCTTTTCTTCCAACCAAACATCTCATCTTCCTTCAACCTATATTCCGTTTCCATGTCTACCAAACAGTTCACTCTTTTAAATTCCCTCTCAATCTTTCCTTCCTTTCCATTCACTTCCTTTCCTTTCCGTTCCCTTCTAAAATATTCCTTATACCAAACAAGCCCTTAGATTCTCTCACCCACTATGTATGGAATGTGGATTGCCATGTTTCTTATCCACGTTCGTTAACTTTAACTTTTTGGCTTTACCGTTTGTCCTTCTATTTGATAATTTTGTTAATCACTCTCTCTATCCTCATCTTTATAATACTTTATAGTGTACTCACCCTTTTTATTAATATCATTTTTCCTTATTATAAAAATATAAACCAAATTAGATAAATAAAAAGTTGGTTAAAATTAGTTAAGATAATAAATATGTAAAAAATGTAACTAAATTTTCAAAAACACCTTTATAAAGGGAGAAAGAGTGAGAGAGAAAGAAAATGAGCAAATAAGAATATGGAGAAATGATTATAGACTATAGTGAAGCTAACCAATAGTTAATAGGAGCATATAAAAACCATGATACTAAATTTTTAAAATAGACTATTTGTTTCTCTTATAAATAAAAACATTATATAGCCACCCAATTACTTATGATAATTTCCATTATGCTACTAATTTAAGCTTTTCACACGATGGTTCACTCTTCTAAATTTTGGTATGCCAAAAGCTTAAACTAGTAACAGAAACATTACTCGATTTCTTTAATTTAGATTAGATACGATCCATTAGTTTCTTACGATTTTATAGTCCATCACTTATCTACAAACCCTCCCTTAATCGGCCGAACTCTTTGAATAAAGAGATTAATTAAAAGGAAAATATATTATATTTTAGATCTACCCTTGATTGGCCAAAATATTAGTAAGGTTTACCTGGTTAAATATAATATAAATGAAATAAGTGATTTAATTTATGTTATCCAAATCATCTATATTACACACACATATGTGATTATGATGATTATAATAATATGTAAGGGTTAAACAAGCACTTATTCCAATTATCCGATATTGTGAATATTTGATAGAGATTTAAATAAGTTTAAGTTCAAATAATACATTATTTCATTCATTGAGATAATAGAGGGATTATATCAATTGACAATTATGGAGGGTATGCTGCCTTTGAAAAATATTGTTAATAGTAAAAAACCGCCTCAGTTATTGAGTTATCTAGATATCTTTCATTGTCTCTCTTTCTCTCGTGTGGGATCAATATAGGGTATGTTTGTTTCAGCGATTCGATTGCTTATAAGTTGCTTTTTAATAGTGATTTACGGTATACGAAGTAAGTATGTGAGAGGAGTTGTGTCTCGATTTACGTAAAAAGCAACTTATAAGCAAAAAAAAGCTCACCAAACATGCTTATATACTTGAGAGGAATAGGAGAATAACTTCACTTATGTGTCTGCTTTACTGTTTTTAAGAACAGCAACGGCTTCAGGTGCGGCTAAACATGTGGCTTTGTGTCTTGCTATTGTTTACCACCATTTTTTTCAAAGTTTGAATTTGAAATTCAAAATTCTAATTTTAATTTTGCTTTGTCATTTCTCTCTCCTTTTATCTATTCATGAGGAGGAAAGAGAGAGTATTTCTTTTTGGCACAACTGCGAGAGCACTCCAACAGGCATTGATTTGTTTTGCAAGCCCAGAAGCTACGTAGAAGTGATAATATACGATGCAGGGAAAGGTTTTAGGGGTTAATGATGGATTTGACGGCAGAGAGGAAAGAACTTGATTCCAACAACAATGCTTCCAATGATAACAATAAGATCGGTAACACCGATAATCCTCAAGAAATCCCACATTCGTCGTCTTCATTCACAATCAGATGGTAACAGTAACCCTGATAATGGAGCTGAAGAACGACAAGCTCGTAACCTTAAATTTGGCCTTCATCCACTAAGAGTTTTTCTTACACCTTTTTTCGCCACTCTTACTTTCTATCTAAATATCTGCTGTTTTTCCCTACCTGTAAATGCGGATTGAATTGGTCAAACTTTATTAATTCTGTTTCGTTATGGTCACTGTATTTTTTTAGTTTAAGACACGTCTTCGAGGGAGAGCTTCTACCTTTATATTGTTTCTTCACTCATGTTTGGCATTATTATTTCAATTTCTCGCAAATCGAGAAGCTGCGGCCTTTTCTTCGACGTCATCCATCTGAAGAGGCTGGGCTATGTTTATATATAATTTGAAAAAAAAAAAAATCTATTTCACTATCAAGGAAGAAGCAGAAGACAGACATGGGTTCCGTTGAGGATGATAACTCGCTCGTGGAAGTGGAAGAAGCTCTTCTTCAGGTTTGTTTCTTTATCTTGATATCTTAAATTGGTTGTGGATATTTTTATTTAGTCGCAAAGTTTGTGAATGACTACTTGAGGGACTATATGAATTTGGTTTGTTTTGCTTTCATGAAGGCAAATGCTAGAGATAAACCATATCCTCCTTCATTATTATGATAATATTTGGGTCACCATCGTTGTATGTATAGTAACTTGGATTGGATGAGTGGCGAGCTTCCCTCCTTGTCAAATTCATTTAGGCTAGCCACTAGATTACTTAGCACTTCGTATCAGAAGGAATAAACAATTGATATTTTGAACTTAAGTTTGGTTTTCAACAAAACATCTAGATTTAATATTAAGATTTTTTTTCCTTGGTGCATTTTTTGTTACTGTTCATTTTAATTGGTGCGACGTTGACCAATCTGGAATCCTCCAGTGAAGGGCATTGCATTTGCAAGGATGCTTATGTATGATAGTTAGTGCTGTTCTTTTCCTTTTGAACAACTAAAATGAAAATGGTTTCTTGCTCTGTTGTATAATTGTTTACATTATATCTGAAGGACGAAAGGAGCAGAGGGTACACAGGAGATGGCTCTGTTGACTTTAAGGGGAATCCTGTTCTTAGCGAGAAAACTGGCAATTGGACAGCTTGTCCTTTTATTTTAGGTAAGACTGTGGTGGTCTAATTCAATATCAAACAATATATTCTGTCCATAACATTCTTATGTAATATGGATTACAGGCAATGAGTATTGTGAGCGTTTAGCATACTATAGCCCCAAAATATTAGTTTCTTTCACCCTTATTTTTCTTCTTCTCTCTCAATTAAATTTTTTTTATACTGTGTCTTTTCATTGGTATGTTTTGGTATAGTCTGTCAGCAATATTTGTAGCTACAAAAGTCACAAAAGATTTATTCCATTAAATCTTTAGATCATGGGATGTTTTCGCCAGTTTCATATGGAGAAATATATTGATTCAGAAGTGGTAGGTATTAAAATTATTTGAAGTGATATTGATATTGTTGCAGATAAAGACATTTATTTCATAGAGTGGTAGGTAGCTATATGGAAGCAAGAGGCAGAGAATATTTTGTTCATCAAATCTCTAGATTATGGGCTGTATTCAGCGGTTTACTATAGAGGGGTGTCATGACTGTCATGGAGTAGGCACTGTAAGTTATTTTCCCAGTATTTGGTGAAGGGTCGGTGTTTGTCAAAAGGATAAATACTTAAGTTGGTTTAATACCTTTCAATTACTTAATTGGTACCCTCTTACATAACAACACCTTTTATATTAGTATTAGATAGATATTAGATATTAGACTATTAGTTTACTCATCTTTAGATGTTTAAAGCATTGAGTAATGATGTATTAAATAATTGGGGTGTTTTTTGAAAAAATTTCAGTTGTTGGGGACAAGAGCAGAAGTGACAATGATCCTTCTATAGTATTTATTATTTATGCTATTTTCTAAATGAATTTAAGTTCTTTTTTAAGGAAACATTGTTGCAAGTTTCAACATTTAAGTTACATAACTTTTTTTTTTTCAAAGGACAATTACTATATTTTTCTTACACAATAGTAAGGTCATGTCATATGTTGACCAACACATTCATCAAATAATCATTTTCAAACATTTGAATTTCATTACTATACAAAATCAGGGGCATGTGAAATGGCCTATGCAAAATCATTGTTTGATACAATGTAATTGGCATCACATATTTACAGCAACACATGAATCAAGATCAGTTGAATATTGTAGAGTGCCTTAATTAACAATAAGAAAACTTCTTCCATGTAATCATAGATGATCAAAGTATCAATAAGAAAGTTCAAGTTTTTGAAACCATGCTATGTTTCCTTTTCAAATCTTACTTAAAAGCGTGATATGATTTTAAAAAAAAAAGTACTATTTTTCTCAAGTTTTTGAAACCATGCTGTAATGTTTCCTTTTCAAATCTTACTTAAAAGCATGATATGATATAAATAAAAAAAACAAATCTACCATTTTTATAAGCATCCTGAATGGTTGGTTATTTTGGTTTATATCTATTATTTTGGAATCATATGTTGGTGCTTTTCATCTCATTTTTAATTCTCATACTACACAGAAGCAAGAGGAATTTGTATTCTTGGTATTGCTTGCTTATCAAGGATTTGATTAAAAGAACAGAGGAATTTATAGAGCGATAGGTAGATGTAGAAGCAAGAGGCAACTAAAGATTTCCTGCATCAAATCTTTTGATTATGGGTTGTTTTCGGTAGGTGATTGTAGAACAGTGTGTTGACTGTCATGTAGATATTGTAGGTTACTTTTTCCAGTTTTTGGGGCTAGTCAGCTTCAACAATGTATTATTTTTAATGTTGGATGTAGTTTGGATAAAGGTTATTGTTTAGTCTCTCATAACTTAGATTAAATTATGTTACTTTTATAGCTAAGCACACACTTTTTTTATTCTACTCTGTCCAAATCAATTAGGGTGATGTGGTTTGTATTTTTTAGGGTGGACTGTTTGCCGTTTAGTTTCCGCAAGTGTACGGGTTGCAAGTAATAAATTAGTGAGAAAATGAGTATCGATCCACAAAGACTATGACAAAAGCGAGTTAACTAATGTAACAATGTTCTTAATTAGGTTGAATGAAATTATTTGGATTTGATCAAGTTAAATAAAGACTTTTGATGAAAGTAATAAAGCAAAACAGTGAAAATTGAGAAATTGGGTTAAACTTCAAGAGGTATAAATTTAGGATTATTTCTTCCCCATTGTATTTCATAAAACTATGCAAATATCCACTTATGTTGATTAAATGAGTCTATATGTTAGTCAAAGGTTTTAAAATCATCAATCAAGCTCTCTCAAGTCAAGATTAATTTTTAATCCTCATTAAAAATATTCAATCTCTTGTTTATAATTAATGAAAATCATCTTTCCCAAACAATCCTTTAATTGATTATGCTATGTTGTTAGCTATATCTCTATTCTAACAACAAACCATCCATTTAATTCCTAAGCTTCAAGTCTAACATAATTTTTCTGAAGTTCTACAATCAAAATAGCTCTCTCAAGCATCTTCTAATTGAACAACTCTAGTCATGTGGTAATCAAGCATAATATAGCATTAAGCTCAAAGAAAAATCAACACATACTCATTAACAAACAAAAGTAAGATAATCTAGTAGTTTCAATCCATACAATGGGTAAAAGTAATCCTAATGTAGAGTTTTAGCTACACATGATCAATACAAACCAACAACTCAACTCAAAACTCATAACCATATCAGCAAATTGGGAAGAAAAGAGGGAAAAACCAGAAAAAGCAAGAAGAACCCTTAAAATTCTTCACAAATCTCCTCTAAAAGCTTCAAGAGCTCCTTCCCAAATAGCCTCCTTATGTTCTTGAGCTCTCCCCTCTGCAGAATGAATGCTTTTCAGCGCATCTCTTAGGTTAAAATTGCATTAGCATCATTACTTTTTCAAAACACACAATAGCAGTATCGCGACTTCGCTTTTGCTTTGCTATAGCGAACCCATAGCAAACGTGGTTAGAAAGGCCTATTTTTGAGGTGTTTTCGCTTTTTCTTCGCTATAGCGAACCCACAATGAACTCGGTCAGAAAGGCCTATTTTTGGGGTGTTTTTGCTTTTTCTTCGCTATAGCGAACCCACAACGAACTCAGTCAGAAAGACCTATTTTTGGGGTATTTTTGCTTTTGCTTGGCTGTGGCGTAGCAAAAGCGAACGCAGTCAGAAGGGCATACTTTTGAGGTGATTTCGCTTTTACGTTGCTGTAGCGAAGCAAAAGCGACTGGGAGCACCTTTAAGTTACTTCTTTGATGTTCCTTTTTGGATTTTGTTCTTCTTTTCTCCACTTCCAAGGATCCATGTAGGCTTCTACTTCTTGCCCTCATCCTCATACAAAGAGAAGGATTTTATGAACTTTCCAATTTTCTTCAATTTAATCTAAGCCTCGATATATTTAGCTCAAAATTTGCCCTTTTCAAAGTATTTCTATCACATCACATTTTCTTTCATATGTATAAAGTTTATGCACAATTTGAGTTTAAAACCAACAAATATATAAAAAAAAATGTGATAAAATATAAGAATTTTTAGAGAATAATATGGACATTCTAATTGATTGGGTACTAAATTGTAGGAATTGGGTGACGATATGAGTGCTAAAACCGTGGGATTATTTGATTTAATTTGATTATTCTATATTAATCTTATATTCCCTGATTTTGCAAAGATTTGTGAGGTAGAAGCACAAACAAAACCGAAGAATGGGAGGAAAAGTGAAGAAGTAGAAACATCAAGGAAATCATCATGAAAGCCCACTTCTCTATTTCTATTCTGTTTTTCTACTTATCCTATATCACTAAAAGTATGATAAAATTCCTAATGAGACTTCGAAAGTGAAAATAACCAAGAATGCTTTTTAGTGGGCATGAGGATAATTACTATTATCTAGAAGTCATTTTTCATGATTGTTTGATGTGATAATGATTTTCTGTAATGCAGTGTGGGAATAGATATTTATGAATTATCATATATCATGAGGTAATGCAATTTTGATCAATTAGGACCGACTCAAATTTCCACAAGTATTTGGATCAATCTTTTTGGGAATTGGCTTAGTCAATTATAGTCATTACTTGATTGTTGAGTATTGAATTTTGAGAATTGAGAAATGATGATTGTTTCTTTGCTTATTCTTTTTGTTACCTTTTTGTCATGCATTGCACTCGCTCCAATTTATGCTTTCATGAGATGAATCTGTGGTGCTCTATTTTGCAGGCAAAAAATTTTAGATAAATTTGGACAAAAATGTTACAGGAGTAGTCTCCTTTACTCTTCTTTTCTCCAAAATCTTGGTTACTCGAAAACGTGAGATTTTCAGCATAAGTTTAAATATTTTGTTTTCTTATTTGTTCAAGTTGTCTTATCAAGTTACAAAATGAAGTCACCATCTATAGTATCTCTATATCTATTACTTTGTCTTGACTAGCTAAGCCTAGCAGAAGGTGGTGGGAGATTTTTTCACAAGATATTTTAGTATTTAGTTATTATACAAAAAAACTTGCTGATGTAGTATTTGATCAATTGCTGTTTTTGTTACAGGTAGTATTTACTTGACAAACTGTGTCGACAACAAGGGACTTCTAGAACCCTACCTTTTACCAAATATTGACAAACAAGAGGGCATTGCTCCAAGAATTGAGGAGGGCTTGAACCTTCACTTCTTTCTATTGGGTCAAGGGTTTAGTTTTTAATGTATATGCTTTTTGGTTGGATGGACATGGGTAACGAGTTTTAGATTTTTTTTGGAATATTTTGTTAGTTTGATATGTATCCAAACATTTTGATATGTAAATACCATGAGTTTGAAATTTAATATTATGAATATCTTGTGTTTGTTATATTTTTATCATCCGGATCGTTCATTTTTTCAGTGTGATATAACCATATCATATATTTGAATATATATCAAGAAGTTTATACCTTTATAAACATCAATAAAGTCATCATGAGGTGTCCTTGAGGTATGTGGTTTTTTGCTTCTTTCTAGAATTTGAAGTCTTTTTTTTTATTTGTTTATCTTTCATTCATTATCTATCTTCATCTTCTAAATTCTTCACTACGGAGCTGATGAGAAAGCCAATGAGATTGCCATCTTCTATTATGTTTTTCTACCTATACTATATTACTAAAAATAAACATTGCTGGCTACTCATCATCAATAGCCAACGCAGAATAGAATCAAGGATGGGATGAATGGGGTTTCTTAAAAAGTCATTTAAAGGTCATCATCAATAGCCAATGCAGAATTTCCCCCCCTTTCTTTCTACAAACAACTATGCGAATTTGTCTGCCGTTGGTGCTTCTTTTGCTTGTGGCCAAAGTGTTAGATTTATATTTAATCGAGTCTTCAAATTTATCAGTTAGTTTTGCACTTTTCTTAAAAAGTTCAGTATCATTTGTCATTAAGGATGACAAAAGCATATTTGCTTGCGTTTTCTAAACTTGGGGTGCATCATTTCTATCATATTTAAATTCTTTTTGCGGTGGATTATTTATGTGGCTTTCTTTATAATGGTTTATTTTTGCATGGGTGCTGATATGATAAGGTGAGATTATTTGATTTAATTTGATTTTGTATATTAATTGTATATTCCCTAATTTTTCTTCTAATTGTTTGGCTATCATTATATATTAATTATAGTTGCTTTTCTTTCTCTATATCTTTTTCAAATTTCAACATTTGAAATTGAACTTACATACTCTTTTTGATGCCTTATTTTTTTGGCCCATTTTGCAGATATTATTTAATTTGATTTGATTAATATATATTAGTGATATAACATTGTATATTAATAGTATCTCCTACATTTTTGTTGAGATCGATGTACAAAGTGAAAATTATGATATAATTTTGGTATGTATTTTGTGACTGTAGATGGTGATTAGCGGTGAATGATGTATGGTTAAGGAATATTTAAAACAATTGCATTAAAGTTTTTTTGTATTAATTTGGAGGATATATATGATTTATGAATGCAATAGAAGTGAATGCATGTAAAGTTAGTTTGTGAGTTAAATGTTGTAGATGTTGCTACTGCGTGTTGCGCAGGGGAATTGTTGCTTGTTCAACCCAAATCCAAAGCCAGATCAAACCTAGTGTGCATTCTCTCTCTTCCTCCTTTATTTTCTTACATTAGACTACAAAGCTATTGGGTGTACCAAAATTTTTGTGTGGACATCAATAGATAATGAGCGAAAACATTTTACAAGTCATGCATCTCTTATAGCTTAATCTTGATGGTACGAAATTTCTGTTTGGAACAATTCAGAGAACAGTTTTTGGCGCAATCCCTGTTTTTGCACCGTCAAATAGGACAGAGAGAATAGAAAGTCACCAAAAAAAGAATGTACTAATGGATGCTCTGATTCCCTAATCCCTATCCGATAAATTCTAAACAAATTGCGATAGCATAATTGGATTTTTAAAAAAATTTGGGTCAATATTGGTTTATCAAGTTTACTATCATTTTAGTTTTGATCCCTTAAATTTCGAACCATTAGTTTTGTTTCCCTAAGGACAAAATGATTCATATTTTTATTGAATTATAAAAATCAATATTTTAAATGAAATGAAATTTAAGGGATCAAATATTATATTAACAAAAAAAAAATTGAGAAGTGGGATTAGAAATTCTTTATTAATTTTTCTTACTCTTTTGTTTCACATATTCTTTTTATTAAAATTTCGCAACCCTACTTTTTCAATTTCTTTTTTTCAATTCAACCCCTAAAAATCTTCCCTCCCCTCGAATCCCTCATACAGTCATACCAGACATGTCCTAAATTTTAGTTGCCCAAACAAAAATGCAAACACAATGAAGCTATTAATAGTGGTCAGGTCGAGTGGAAGGAATATGATATTGTTTAAGTTTGAAAATTCAAACCTTGTGGATGGTAATAACTATACTTCAAGAACTACTCTCATTTAAGACCAAAAAAAAAAAAAAACCATTTTGTACGAGGTAGATATCAACCGGGGGGAACAAACAATGGTGCTAATGGCAACAGCATCAAACTAGGGTGATTCCCTGTTGCTTTAGGTATTAATGACTTGAATATTATTGATGATCAAAGGCACTTTATATACAAGTGCTCACATGCTTATGGAGGAGGATCACATGAGAATAACACCACATGTACAAATTAGATGGAAAGCACTGAAGACATAATGCTCTTATGAAGATAAAATTAAGAACATGTAATAGCAGGCATGTTACCGTTCAGTTTGATAAGGCATCATATGAGCAGGTTTAGAGAACTGTGTCATCAACAAGTCAAGGGGTCTGTCTAACCAAAACCAGATGGTTCCCCATTCATTCATAAGGAAACAGGTATAATCTAGGATTGTAGAAAAATTTAAGTTCTTTGGTACTATATATAATAAAGTTCTCCAACAAAAACATCATGTGAAATGATTTTACCCCTCTAAGGCGCAATTATATTGTGTTGAGCTGTAAAGGTCAAGCTTAATAGAAATTGACAAAAAATAGCCAAAATGGACTAACTCGTCTGAGAAATTGACTTGTCCCCTGATGTTACAAAAAGTTGCCCAGATATTCTCACCACAATATAGGTTTACAACCCACAACACCAAAAATTGGGATGACTGCGATTCATCGTCCACGCCCGCGCCCACGTCCACGGCCCCGACCACGTCCCCTTCCCAACGGCTTCCCTGAAAATGCAAAAAATATATCAAAGCTAACACTGGAACCCACTATATTAACAGTCAGCAAGAAAACCAAGAGTATGGATGAAAAATTTTGCAGTGAAAACTTATATGCATACCAGCAGTTGGCTTCTTAGGCTTAATCCTAGGTGTCTCTTCAACGAGCAACGTCTCGAGATTCAAGCTGTCAGGGAGGATATAGTAACGGATGTTGTTACCCCGCACGCTGAGATGATCTAGAGTCACTGGATTTTTCCCTTTCAGAGTTAGCTTGACTGTTTTTAGATGGGTATTCATACTAATGTCCACACCTGTCACACAAGCAGTCCAATAGTAAGTATAACTAAGGCTTCTTGACTCTATGAGACTATCTGCTAAGACACATGGCAATAAGAATTCATTTGATTCTATATTTGGATAGTTACAAAGTATAGACATGCCCAAATTTAAACAAAGGATTCGCTATCTTCAGAATTCTTGTTCACTCACACATTTCATTACTAACAAATATCATGTTCAATAGATATAAATTTAGCTAAAAATTCCAAAATTTAAACAATCAATGCCAACATATGCTATATGCTCATGACATTCTCATATTTCCTTCATGTGGCTGGGCTTGATGTCAAACTAGAACTCAGTTCAATAGGAAATTCCAAGAAAAAGGATGCAATATCCTGTTGGAGAATTTGATAAAACTCAACATGCTTATATCGAATTGGGGCTCAATAGACCTGCTCTTATAAATTTTCAACTTTTAATAGATCACTTCCTCAACGTTTTTACGCTACTTGGTTTAAAAAGTTCTCAAATTAGTTAGAATATCCACTCACATTATATACAACTCTTTTGCTTCTCATGATACTTGTTTAGTGATGGTCATTTAAATGACGGGAAAAAAATGCACTCACAATGGGAGGATTTCAACCTTATAAGAAAGTTAATGACAGTCAATCGTTCATTTATTTGCCACAAGGAAACTACTCCTAATTCATCTCTTAATAATTATATACATTGTTACAATGCTTTCACAGCTCAATCCCAACATATAACAAAGTTTTCCATAGACGAAATTCTCAATCTATTGCAAACAATTGCTTGAGACTAAAGATTTATATCATGCTTTATGTTTAAAAGATTGTCCTCATGCATATTATGTTCATGTCTTGCTCACCTTTTGCAATTGACATTATTTCTTGCAGTTAGAGAAGTTATTCCAATTCATTATTTTTTTCTCAAAGTTAATAATGATTGTCAATTATATGATAGTTTCTATAAAGCATCATAGCTATTATGGTGATCGGAATGCTAAGAATATTAGCTGTCATCCTTCAAAGAATTGAAAATCAATGTTGATTGTTCTTCTTCCAATTCAAAACATCTAATTATCAGGCTTAAGTATTTGCTCTTCCAAATAATTTTCTAGTTTAGATTTGCATAATGTCATAAATATCTTGCATTATCAAAAAAAAAAATTCAACTGAATACTAGCTAAATAAAAATGAACTAATTATAGACAAAAAAATAAAAAATATACATCAAATGCATTGTCAAAAGAGGTTGTTGAAATAGTTGAAGTGTGGGAAGAATGATAAGTTGTAAGTGTTGGAGCTCTAGAAATTCATGCACTTCCAATTCCAAGATTAGTAGATGATGTCCCTATATTTGAATATTCATTAAAAATAAAATTTAACTTGCTCTTGACATTAGCAATCTTCTTAATGTAAGAGGGTCAATCTTTGTATAGAAACATTGTATGATATTAAACTTTCATCTAGGATTAAAAACTACTACAAGTGCAAGAATGATAATATAATTATTCTAATATTTGTCAAACTTTTCTTTCATTCTTTTGGACATCTCTTGAATCACAAAATCATGGCTCACCAAATTTGCACAAGCAAAACATCAATTTTTTATATTTGCATAAAATAAGAGTTTGCAATCAGATATAATAAACCTATCTGACCGGCTTGTTCAAATCAAGGGTCAAGCTTGTGCTTCATGGGATACAAAGAAATTCTTGAGTCAGTGCAATTTTTTTTTATGAAATCTTATCTGAATACTAAAAAGAGGCAATGTGCAACTTCTTAAGACCATTCGAGAAGATTACAAGGTTGATTTCTTCGTCGTCACATCCGATTGCAAACTCTTATTTTATGCATATAAAAAAAAACGAGATGTTGCTTGACCCAAATATGGTGAGCCGTGATCTTGTGATTCAAGATCCAAAAGAATGAAAAAAAAGTTTGACAAGCATTAGAATAATTTTAATGCTATCCTTGTACTTGAAGTGATTTTTGACCTAAGATGAAAGTTTAATATAATAAGATATTTCTATACAAAGATTAACCCCCACTTGCCATGAGAAGATTGTCAATGTCAAGAGCAAGCTAAATTTCATTTTCAATGAATATTCATATATGGGGATACCATCTAGTAAGTGGAGTTGGAAGTACATCAATTTTTAGAGCTTTAATACTTACAACTCATCATTCTTTCCACACTTCAAGAATTTCAACAACCTCTTTGATGATGCATTTAATGTACATTTTAAATTAGTCAATTAAATTTGTTCACTTTTATTTAGCGAGCATTTACTTGATTTTTTAATAAGATTTTCAAGAGATTTATGAGATTATGGATCACTCTTCTATGGACAAGTCTAAACTAGAAAATTGTTTGGAAGAACCAATACTTAAGCATAATAATTGGAAAGAATTGTATGTCTTAAAGTGGTGGAGGCACAACATCAATGTCCAATTCTTTCTAGGATGACAACTAATATGCTTAGCATCCAATCACTAGAGCAGTTGGTGAATCAGCTTTTCAGCATTGGTTCACACGTCCTAACAAAGTATAGAAGTTACCTTCTTCCAACTAATGTTCATGCTCTAATTTGTACTCGTAACTTGTTGCATGGTTTTACATATAAAAGTAATTTATATTTATTTTGTTATAGTGTTATTTATGCTTTTTATCACAGAAACACAACAACTATGCTAAGTCTATAATTTTGATTTATTATTTGTTGTAGATAATGGAGGTGGTGAAGAAAAAAAAAATAATATTTTTTATAAACATAAATTTCAAATTAATTAATAAACAATGCGTCAAATACTCAATGCAGGCGGAGTATTGAACTTGAATGAGACTAACCAAGTAACAATAGGAAGAAAGGAAAAAATCACATGTTTGGATGTATTGTTAGAAGTCTTGAGGTGCCAATAGACAAATGTGTGGCGTAGAAAGGAAGACACAAGGATTATAAGTTTTAAAATGGAAAAGTTGCAAATGTTAGATATGAAAAATGAACAAGATGATTGACCGAGAGAAAAAGTGAGACGGATACCGGATAAGTGCAAAGGCATACCAAAAGTCCCATCTAGTCCTCTTTTTTCCATTTATTTTAAACGATAAAATAATTATACTACTTTATATACTCACATATGCCCATCTTGGCTGGGAAGTGGGGCGGGGATGGTGGGCGTTTAGCATTTTGAATCAACTATATATATCTCACACAAACACACTTTGAACAACCAAAAAGTATTGCAGGTTGGAGGGGTTCATGGCCAGGACCCCAAGTTCAAAGAGATGAAATTAATATGGACTTGTTTGTGCTACATTATTTGCCGCCTGAATAATCTTTTAACAATTATAAAGGAATACTATCTCTCGCAAATGTTGCTTTAAATAGGCCATCATTTGAATCATGCTACCAGTTTCTACAAGAAAATACTACATGAAAAATGGAATCAAAATTTAATAGTTCCACATCTAAGCAGTTACTTCTAACACTATAAGGTCCAGTTATGTTTCACAGATGCTATAAAGATTGAAATATGCTAACAATTGTTAAACCACTAAACTAAACATCCTATCTAGCTATGCTTCTAGACAGCATAGATGTCCATTAGGATTGTCACGCCTTTTACCTTCTACCTCCCACAAGTGCATGCTAAGGGTTCCAACATAAAAGATAGTAATTCAATGACAGTACAGAGATATTTCTCACAAAACACTAAGCTTTAAGTCATGGTTTAAACAAAACCATGAATGAAATAAGAATTTTATAGTTTATGAAAGTAGTGAAAGAATGAAGAGGAACAAAAAAAACACCTGTAATGGTGCCATGAACAACAGTGCCATTCTTGAGCTCGATTGAAACAGTTTCATTGTTTAGCTTCATTAAAAACCTATTCCAACATTCACATGTCATATTAATATGTAGACAAAAGAAAATAAGAGTAAGAGAACAGAATATTACAAAACCAAAGGAAGAATTAGAAAGATGGATAGAGAATCACCTGACAAGCTTCATTTTAGGTAAGGAAAGCAAAGACTAGAGCAACGGCTAGAAGCAAAGCAAAGCAGAAGACAAGGATAGCTACCCTCTCTATTTTTGTCTTTGATTCTGTGAAAGATAACAGAACCATTAAGGAGACAAAAAGTAAGGTAAGGGAAAGTCTCATAGAACATGGACTTCAGAATCCTTCTGTAAGAATGTACAAGACTTGATGAAGTGTGAATGTTTTCATTGTCAGTGATCAGAAATGATCTATGAGGAGAAACCAAATTCAAAGTTTATATTTAACTACCAATAGCCATTTGTAACTAAATTTTGGTATCTAATTAGAGGAAAAGTGAACAGACAAGCAAAATTGAGCAGAAAAAGAACTTCACAGTTGTTCACATGCCCAGAATGAATTCTGTATTTATAACCTACGAAGTTAATGCCAATTATCATTCTTTTATCCCTCTCAACTACAAAGATATCAAATGCAAAACGTCCTCATCTGATCACGACTCAAACCAGTGAAAGCATTTTCTCCACCAGGAAATATGAAATTTCAAAAGAGAGTTAGAAGAAAGCGCTAAGGAAATCAATTGTACTCTCTCCTTCCCATAAAGTAGCATCTCTCCAGTGTTTACTAAACTCCAGAACACATCATGATAATATACCAAAAGAGATATTTACAAGATCTTTAGGCAGAGAATGCTTCCCCTGAGTCCCCTACGATCTCATGTACGCTAATAGGAATTTCCCCTTTCCAAACTAAAATGTCTTAAATCTTTCAAAAAGTTTATCTCTGTTCTGTTTCTCGCATAAACCTTCCTAGTTCGCGATTATCTTATAAACCTCATTCTTCGAAATAAAGCTTAAACAATAATTTCAGAAGAAGAAGAAGAGGGGCTTACCGGTGGCCGATGGAAGGTTGGGACCGACGAGAGGTGGCTAGAGCCCAGCGGTCGCGCGGGAATGGCAGTGAACATTTCAGGGTATATGAAGTAACTAGTTTTTGCGGGGTTTTTCTCATTCCGGAAAAAAAAACAAAAAAAAAAGGAAAAACATGTTGGTAAAATGTCATTTAATTTAAAAAATCTTCCGAAAAACTTAAAAATAGGGGTCAAGGGGCAAAGGTGCCTACGTTAATATATCAAAAGTAGGGTTAAGTATGTTGCTCACTATTTAATGAGTTAGCCTATATCCAGTTAAAAATTATCTATTTTTGCCCAATCAATAAAGGGTCATAACGGGCAGACTTAAATGGTTGGGTCTGCGTACTAAATGGGACAGGCCACAGGCACATACTCGAGCTGCCCATGCCCCATTTATGCATGTATATATATAATATTTATTTAAGTATAAATATATAATATATTTTGCTTACTAGTAATGGGAAAATCCTATTGAAAGTCATTGGAAATACTCAAATTTTAAACTAGGCTTCTAAATTTAATATATTCTTAGTCAGATCAAATAGCTCAATTCAGGATTTTATAATTGAGTAATTTTATCTATATGGCCTCTTATTCTTTATGTCTCATTCAGTCATTCTCTCCATCCGTTTTCTCTCCTCTTCCTCTTCAAGTCCCATTCTGATCTCATTGTATCTCCGATTCAAAATTTAATTCGGTTGTATTTTAGAGATTCGAAATCAGAGTGTCATTTTATATATCTTACAATGTGTTAATAATCGAAACAACAGCGCATCGAATGACCGATCGTAAGAGAAAAGGCCAGATTTAATTAACTGAAGTCAAATAGATGATCATTTATTTATGTTTGTGTTCGATAATGCAGACGGCCCCTACATCAGTACAAGAAACCGCAACCACATTTCGCAGCTGCTTCTTGACTTGTTAGCAATGAAGCCACTTTTTTCTTTTATTGAATTAAAATTCCATGACCAGGAATTTCAATTAAGCTTACATATTGATTATAACTCTACCTTTTCTTCACATAAGTCGATAAATTCATTCACTTACAAGAAATTGTGGTTTCAATGCTTTTATTATTGAGCACCTCTTTCATAACGGCGTGAAATCAAAGAAGGCAGCGAATGGGTTTAAAGAAAAGGTATGATTAACAAAAGACGGGACAATGGACAGAGCACAAAAAATTGAATGAGAGAAATGGAGGAGGGGCTGAGGTTGATAGGCAATGCGGAACAAAACAAGATGGGAGGTAGAAGAATGATATATAGGTAAAATCGCTCAATTATAAAATTCTGAATTAGGTTACTTGACGTGAATTAGAATTTGTCATATTTAGAGGCCTAATTCAGCATTTGGATATTTTAAAAGGTTTTTAATAGGATTTTCTCATATATTAAAATATATATTGTAATATATATAATATTTATTTAAATATAAGAGATAATGTAATTCTATAGGACAAATTTCCAAGCGAGTTAAATAATATAATTATATATATCTCATGAATCAATGATTCTATATTATGTTTATGTTTCATAAATCAAACTCATGATCATGATATATAGCTTTTATATATAAGCTATAATTCTGTATATAATATTATAAATTGCTCTTACTCTAAAGATTTTATCAACTTTTAACTAATGATTAATTAAGTTATTAAATGAATTATCTCATGAGGAATGATGAGGATCATGATACTTTACTAATTGTTATTGTTCTTAGTAATTTATATTCAGAAATCAGTAACAACAAAATAATAAGGTAAAAATATAGATTTTGGAAAAGATGCATTAATGGGCAACCCATGCCCATTCTAACCCACACGGGTTTAGTCCAACTCATTTATCACAGGTATAAGTGGGATTTTGACAAGCATAAACTGTTAAAAAATAAATGGGTGGGCCACGGGCAGACCACCAAACCAACCTATATAGCTTATTGCTCATCCCTGCTCCAAACAGTTGTTAGTACCATATTAAAACATCAGGATTTGTCTCTCGGCAGGTGGTCTTATAACCAACTCTATCTCCACACCACCCTCCATTCCTTCTTCATTCAAGTGCTCAACATCCTGATCTTCATCCGTCGAATTCTGCCGCTGTAGTTCATCCCCATCACACTGTGAAAACTAATCAACCAGAACAGAAATGTGAAGATCAGTTGCCCAAAAAGTTAAAATCTATATGAGAGAGGGAGAAAGGATTTCACCTGCTCCCGTACATCTTTATTTCTTTCCAGTAAGAATTTTTTCCTCAAGAATACAAAACACTGATAATATTAAGAAATCTGAAACATATATACAAGGAGAGAATACGTGTGCACGGGCAAGTTTCGCAGCATTACCTCTTCTCTTAGCTCCACGTGCATGGTCAACAAGAGTGGAAGATTACAACTGGAAAAAAAATGGGCCCCAGACAAGCTATTTAACGATAGTTGCGTTTTTGTACCCTTTTTTAAGTGCTCGTAGACATTTGTGCCCCAAAGTTTTAATACAGTGCTAGTAGCTCTTTTAAAATATTAATAATTTAATATAGGTATTTTTACCCTTTTATCCTTAAAAAAAGGGTTCAATGGAAAAACTACACATAAGCTTTTTCTAAAGTGCGTCCAACACTAAATATTTTCTGAAAGAGCAAAGTAACCATTATCATTAAAAATAAGTCACAAAACCGTTAAAGCCAACCAGACTGAGCTATGTTTGGAATAACATTTTTTTGGAAAATAAGTGTTTATTACGTAAGTCAAGATAAAACTCCTATAATATATTTACCTCATATGTTGTAAATCACAATTTATAGGCACTTATAAATAAAAAATAAGCTATCCTTATCCCAAACGAGTACTGAGTTTATTTTTGGATGGGGCCCACACAATTGTTCTGAAAACATGCCACTGAGTGTAAAAAAAACAAGACCCTCCCAACTTGAAACGCACGAAGAAGAATCAGGAGCAACGACGGTGACGGAATTCTCCCCCAACGGCAGCGGTAAATCAAGCACAACAAAGGCTTCTTCAAGCTTGTGCCTTTCTCTTATGGGTTTTCAAAGGCAAAAAGGCCCTTGTTTGGAAAATCTACTACAATGCGATGATTTCTTCAAGCTCGTGCCTTTCATTTTGTGGGTTTTATTTTTAGGATGAAGTTCGGACTAACCCAGATCTTCTCTCGCTCATTGTATTAGACTACCGATGGCAATCACCACATAGTCTCGGCATCTTCTTCCTTCTCGGACTGACCCAGCTCGTGCCTTTTTCTTCGTGGTTTTGATCGAAGGTTCTCATCATTGTTAATGGTTTGTGTGGGTATGAATAGCAAAAATATTTCCTGGTTTATGGTCCCATCATATACTTATTTTATTTGGAAGATCTATATTATGGTTCCAAAATATTTGCTTTTGATTCGATTTCTGGAATCATTCTTCTTCCTCAAAACTGTTAACACTCATTTCTATTTTGATATATATAGAGTAATAGCGACCAAGCTCCACAAGCATACAGGAAAATATAAATATACTGATAAAAGTGTTTATTTACAAACCAGAATTAACCATACAAAATTCAAAGATGTTTATAACTTTGTACAGAACTATCCAAAAATATTCCGATTATAAACTGTATATAACCACGGTCTTCGTCTTGAGAAACGTGTCCATCATTTATCCATATCCACGTCCCTTCCTTTAGAGCCGTTGGCACCCGTTGAGATATTTTGTTTAGAAAAAGAGGTAAAATTCCAAGAAATCCCAATAGAAACATATTATCGTTCATATAAAATGCAAAAAGTAAATATCATATGCGTCATGTATGCACCAATTAATGAACAATATAAATATATCATCATCATGTATATATGAGTAGGGCCTAGCCCCACTAATAATACACTGGCTGGATTCTCATTAACTCCCAATATAAGTGCACTTCTGGCACTAACTGCCCCTCTTTAGACAAACCATGTTGATTAATAAAATACATTTACAAACAATGGCATTCACACAATCATATAACTATGACATGATGAATGAATGATAATATTTCTACCTTAAAGCTCTATCAACCTATTTTCGTGTGTCTCGTAAAACATGTTGACTTTCGGCTCCTAACTTAGTCCTAAAATATTAAATATACAAAAAATAGGTCATAACCTATCCAGGTATCATTTTAGACACTTTCATAGTGTTTCTTATGGTTATATTAGCTTATAGTGAAAATTTACCAAAATGCCCCCAAGACCCCAGACCGGCAGTACCCGGCTCGACTGTACTTTTTCCAAAATTTTGACTATGGCTATTCAGACATATTTTTGCCCAAGGAATCCATTTCCAGGCTCAGAATTTCCAAATTCAATGTCAAATTATAAAATTGCCCTTGATAGCCCCACTTTAAGGGTTTTAGGGGCGTTTTCATAATTACGTTTTTTCGAGCTTTTTCGAAAAAGTGACCAACTGTAACCCCACCTAATTTTTCCTCCTGAATCCAATGGAATTATCAATTTTATGAAAATCCAACTCCTTCCCCCAAATCTGGACTTGGCCAAAACTTAACCAAGAAAAAGGGGGAAAATTTGGAGTTTTGTGTTTCAACCCTTAAAGTTTATGCCCTTTCACTTCTAATCCATTATTAAGCCACTTAAACACATTCTAACAATGATTTAAAGAAATTTGGGTAGCATAACCCAATAGGGTTAGGACGTTTCAAATTTATAAACTCAACAAAAATCACCAAATCCAACCATACACATCAACAATCACAACATATTAGTATGGATTTGAGATTTATGAAGTTACCTCTTGAGTTTTTCAACTTTCTCTCTCTAGGCGTCCTCCTCTCTCTCTCTTCTTGAGCTTAGGATGAGCTTGCTAAACCATGGATTTTATAGAAAGGAAAAGATTAGAGAAGAGCTTATGCAAGATTAGAAAGAAAAACCTTAAGAAATCTCCACTTACCTTAATCTTTCTCTTCTTCCTTCTCTCTAAAGCTTGAGGTTTCTTAAGCTTTTCTCTCTCTCTCCTCCCTTGGCTTTGGACGTGCAAATGGGATAGGAAAGATGAAGCAAGAGTTTCTAAAATATCTCTTATTTTCCCTTAATTTTTATTATCCCAAAATTCTAATTTATGATGACACTTGTGCTACACTTGTACTTGATCTTATCTCCTTCTAATTGGTGTCATAAGCTTCAATTAGGATTGAACCACATCTTCCTCCTCTTGTTGGCCCATAAAGTGACGCCTAGGAGCCCTCTTGGCACACCAAGTTGGGCTTCAATTCCTTTAATCAAACCACATGGACACTTAATAATATTTTACTCCAATTCCACATGTGCTCATATTCTAACAATTATAATTTAATCATGTACCTTAAGATAGTGACACTTGTCATGTTTATAATAAGCCAAATAATTACTTCCCTTCCTATTTTCTTTATTCCATAATTTATACAATTGCTAACACATTTTATTTTCAAATTTTTGGAATAATGCCAATTCTGATAGATTTTCTGTCCAAATTTAAAAAATCATAACTAAATTTTTAGACATCGTTTCGGAGTGATTCTAAAGGCTATGACACCCTTATTGAGTCTAGTTTCAAGGAAAAATATGAAATTTAGCCATTTGGAAGCACATCATTCCCAGATTTCATTTTTTTGTCCGCTGCTCCAGAGACTTTCCAAATTTTCTGGGCTAAATTCAAAAATTCATATCTTTTTGTATATAACTTCAAATGATCCATATTACCTATCAAATTAAAGCTTATGAGGTCTACTTTCACCCTGTAAAATTTCATAATTTTTACTCATTATTTAGTCTTTCAAAACTACATGACAATCTCACTGTCTCACAGACAATTTCACTGAAAACATTATTCACCTCTCAATTTTTAATATTTAATTGCTTTAGTATTAAATATTCACCATTTTATTGAATATATAAAATAATCACGATATATTCTTAGAGAATAAAATTTGAGGTGTTACAGAAACAATGATGGCGTGGAGATCGGAGATTAAGGGCTTAATTGAGCCCGCCTCGGTGATTTTCTGGTTTATTCTTGGTGAGCAATCTGATCTCCAAAGGGTCTTGCATCTGCTCGTCAATAATAGAAGTGGAATGGAGATCGGAGACAAGCTGGCGAATAAAATCATTGGAGTTCTCCGCAGCGCAGGCCATAAGAAGTCGGTGGCTCTGGAAGAAACAGTACAAGGAATTCACCAGATCTGTCACTATTACAGTCGCTGAAGCAGAGGAAGAATTATCATTAATACTCAATTTGCCGAGACTCCGTCCCATGTATTTGCTTGCGTGATCTGTGTCTCAAGGAGCAAATGTTTAGCTGCTTTATTTTAAGTTCTTGACTAATTGAGATGAACTAAGATTAAAAGTGTGTTTGGATTAGTTTTTAGAGAATAACTTCCGGAAAAAAAGTGAAAAATAGCTTTTGGAGAATAGATTCTAAGCAGAATAGCTTCTGGAGAATATATTCTGAGCAGAATAGATTATGAGAAAAAAGTGATTTTGATAAGTGTTTGGATATTATGATTAAAATAACTTTTTTCATGGTCAAATTACTTAAAAGGACATTAACTTTTGTGATAATTATATATAATGAATAAGATTATATTTTATGTATTATTTAAGGGTTAAGGTCCAAATTTAATATCAAAGTTTTTCCTGAGGGGTGTCTGGTACAAATAAGTTCTAGAAGATGCAAAAATAACAATGAAAAATTAAAAAGGATGTAAATTTAACAAAACCATTAAATTTGACCTTACGATGTTAAATTATAAAAGAAAAAAAACCCCTAACGACATTAAAAAGGATACATCTTAACCAATTATGTAACATTAAATTTCATAATAAATACCAAAAATGAAATAAAGTTGCTTATATGTAATGTTAATTAACTTAACTAATTTTTATAATATAATCAAATTAGATAAATATGTCTTATATTAAAAATAAAAAGGAGTATTAAAATTTTAAAATTCTAAAAAAAAAGGGGATTAAAGAAAAAAATGGTGAAATTAAAAAAAACAGAAGAGAGAGAGTGTTGCGTGGGGCCCACATTAATGAAAAAGGCCAATTTGAGAGAGTTTGTGGGGCCCACATAGGGAAAAAAGCAAAAAAAAAAAAAAATAGATTTTCTTAAAATCATGGTTTTGAGATCCAAACCATGGTTAAGATTAAAACTTTAGTTTTGCAAAAATTGAGGTGTTTGGATTATTTTTATAAAATTATGGTTTGAGATCAAAACCATGATTTAACAAAAATTTGGGTGTTTAGATGATTTTTGCAAAATAATGATTTTGTCTCCAAACCATGATTTTGTTTCTCATCCAAAATCATGGTTTAACAAAAAGTTTATGATGAATGAGCTTTATTGTTATAATTTGATGATTCTCTGAGTATGATTTTACTGGCAACGATGGTGTGGACTTTCAGTTTCTTACAAGGAGGGATTTTCTTTCCTTTTCCAGAGAGTATTCCAATAATTTCAGAGGTGGGAGGGGTTTTCTTTGTTTTTAGTTGGGGGCGTTTTAGTATTTTCAAAATAATAGTGTGGCCCCTTTTCAAAAACTAACACCATTAGCCATGATTTAACGGTTTTATAACTTTTGTCTCTATTTTTAAAATTTATGGTTGGTTTTGCCCCTCTAAAAAATATTTGATATTTAGCATACTTTTGATAAAATCTTATATATATTTTTATATATTTACCCTTAAACAAATCTTAAGAACACCTTTAAAAAGGATTATGTTTTTGTTGAAATTTTGAATTAATTCTGTAAATATTTATTTTCTAAAATTTTTATACTCAATTTTTAAATTTATTAATAATCATCGAACATGAAGGTAGATTTTATCAGGTATTTGATCAAATATTATTATAGGAATTAACATGCATCTACGAATGATGACGCTACACAGGATGCATGTTCATTTGATATTTTGGGATATACATGTATAGCATAGATATAGTATTTATTTATGTCCTTGATTTTATTTTTTGGTTTTTTAATCATGAATTAAAAGACCCAGTCCATCAACATGTCTAACTCCTAATTGAGAGGGGCACCTAGGACGGATACGTTATCCTTTTCTTCCTCCACTTTTTCTTCTCAATATTTCATGCCTACACTTAATTAGATTAAAAAAAAAATAGTTTAGATTAAATATTTTATAAAAATATTATTATGTTTTATACATTAAATTTGTCTTAGGCTAAAGTTTGTGCTTGTCCCTTAATTGAAGATTAAGTTTCAATTTAATTCCTTAAATTTATAAAATATATTTTTTGTTCTATAAGTCTCATTATGATGACTCAGCAATTAAACATTCACAGATTATACTTATAATACCCACGTGCCCCATCTGATAAAAAAAACCCGCAGTGCATCACATATTTTTACTCTGTCTAATTAAAATTAAAATATAACAACTCATATTATAACAGGAGTAATATGATGTGGCATAATGATTTAATTAAAGTTGGAGAGATTTTGCTTAATTTAATCTAATTTATAATCATATATCGTGCTTGTTCGTCGTCCGTCCCTTCAGCGTTCCACATCTCTAGTTGAGTAACTAGTTTTCGTTTCTGTTCCCCGCTCATTAGAAAGAAAAGGTTATGATCGTAACTTCCTTTTTCTTTCACGCAAGAATCTTTTTAGGATTTTTTAGCACTAATTAAATAGGAAGCTGAAAGATAGTAGCACTGTTGGAAACTAGTAATTCATTCTTTTCTTTTACACTTTTTTCACCCATGTTTTCTTTCATTTACCCTTTGAGAGATTTAACCAACTCTTATTAATTTTATACTATACATTTGCTCCAGCATTCCTAAATATTTTGGGTATCCACGTCCATTTTCATTAAAGCAATAATGGAATGAGAAAATTCCAGTTTCATATTATATATAAATTAACAACGGCTCTTGAATACGAGTCTCTTCACTTAGGCTTTACTCTATAGCATATATAGAATAAATAAAGAGAAGGTATAAAAATTCATAGATAACACATACACTGTTTGCAACGATTATCACCCCGCTAATTATGAAACCAGTGAAACGCGAGGCACTTTTCAGTTGGCAGGTTTTGAAATTGAGAATATATGGGTTCTAATCTTCATATCTTTACTTTGTTTATCATGCAAATATAAGGTTTGATTAAAATGGTTGATCAACACCATGGCTAATAAATGGAGGAATAAGCTTGTATACTCCAATCCCACAATTTGAAACCATCAGAAAGTGAGGGATAAACAATTTAAAGAATAGAAAATTATGATGAATTAATAGTGTACTTTATTCTATATTTTATGAATAATAGCCATTATCAATAAGAACCTCTTGTTTTTTAATGGCATATTCTGTTTCCTTGAATTCACTGAGGATGAAGTGGCTATCGTCTTGTGACATATTCTTTATGATTCTCCTCAATCATCTCTATGTACTTTTAATTATAAATTTATAATATAGCTCAAACTATGCCTACGGGGAGGGGTTGGGTGGGTAGGCAGGAAATCAATAATAATTTCCTCTTCAGTAGTAGGGCTGAACCTGATACTAATATTTCCTTATTGTACATATTTTGCTAGTTTAATTTGCTGTCCTGAACCCAAATAACGAGCCTTCAAGGTGATTCGAGGTTCTCTAGGGGTCACTAGTGTTGTACTCGGGAAACAGAAATTCAAAATAATGCAGAATAACTTTGGTTGAATAATCTTAAGAATATAACAAATATGTCCATAGTATATATGAGCCTTCAAGGTGATTCTTATATGTTTGATTATATTCTTTTCATGTATACCCTCAAGTACTAGTTGCAGTCAAGTTTATTGCACACCTTGTAAACTACCAAATGGCTCATGAGATGCTCTTTTTTTTTTTGGATGGAAAGAGTTACTTATCTATTTACCGGAGAAGCCTGCCAACGAGAGTGTTGAAATGGTTGTAGATTTTTAGCTTGTTTGCCAAAGCGTCCAGCAGCCCCAACCCGCGCAGTTATATCCAAGAAAAGTACTTTAACCCTCAAGGTGGTGTTTGGGTGAGCGTTTTACTCCACTGTGCTTCTGAAAATAAAGCCACGTCCAGCAGAAGCTAATTGAAGTAGCTTTTTTTTCATTCCCCCGCGCGGTGAGGTTGTGCCGAAGAGAGAGAAAGGCTGGAAATACAATATATTACTCCCTCCGGTTTTAATTATAAGATAAAGTTGATCTTTTTTAGAGAAATTAAGAAAGCTAATTAAATTACTATAGATTATTTATATTTTAATTTTTTATCCAAACTAATTAGTTTGACTAATAAACTAATATATAATCTGAGGATACATAATATATGATATGATTAAGTAGCTTATTATCAAATTTTATTTATATTTTTTCATTTCAATTATCACAATATATACAAATAATATATATATGTAGTATTACATAAGATTCATGCCATTTTCAGTCATTTTACATCTAAACGGGCTTTTCAAACTCTAATCCAAACAGGTTCAAGGTTAGAATAAAAAGTCACTTCTGCCACCGCTAATCCAAACACAAATCACATTTACATTTTCACTTTTAATCCTATCTTACTTTTTCAAAAGTCAGATGAAAAAAAAAGTCACTTCTCCACCGCTAATCCAAACGGACTCTTTGTCACAAGGTTGAAATGGCCGTTGATTTTGTCACATGGTGTGGGTCAAAAGTGCAAGATGTCTTACCTAGAGGCATTTACGATGAGTATTTGCTTAACCTGCTAAGGTTTATTGGATAATTTTAGCCTTTATCAATCATTGACAAGTTCTCTGAACAGTCTTCATTTACATGAATGTGCTTCATTGTGCATACCCTACTCATATCCACATGCGCTTGGTATTTTATTTTTCAGTTCATGTTTTCTGCTTCATGGTATTAATTATTTTTATCAAAGCATGAGGCAATTATGAGGATGATATTGGGATTATCCTTCTTCTCCATATAGGCGCCATTGGAAGCCTCTGTTAGAAAATATTGGAATGATTTTACATAAATGCTTATATTTATTTTATTTTGAAAATACTAAATCATTTATATAACATTTATTAAACGATAATTGATAATTATCTGTGAATTTCTTATATAGTTATATAACTAAAATTATTGGGTCAAATCTATAAAATTTTTATTTGTATAACAATCTTTATGATTTTGAAAAAGAGGAATTCTAGATACGTAAGACCTTTTTCCTTGGAAAAACGAACGTTTAGTTCTAGAATGTTATATTATTTTCTAGAATATTTAAATAAAAATAAATATTTAAATATATTATATTTTAAATTTAATTTGAATTTAAATAGTTTGTTAATAATACGTAGAAGATAAGCAACCACACCGCCAGATAAACATTATATACATAGAAAGACTCACAATCAAATACATAATTTTTCAAAGTTATGATCAAGGTTTTTGGAGTCAAATCGGACCGGATGGTCATATCAATCCAGCGGTCAATCGAAGATTCAGACGGCTCGTTTTAATGCTTCAGGCCTTTTTATGAGTTAGATTGGGACGAGCCACCTCAAACCGCTTGTTGAGCTGGAAAACGAATTTGACCCAGGTACCAGAACTAATATTTAACAATCGGACGGGTTGCTTAGAAGACGAGCTTTAAAGGAAGAGGTGGAAGGAGAATAATGATTGAAGGAGAAAAAGAAGATGGCAAACTTGTCACAAGAGTTGAAGTTTAATAGATCCAAATTTTTCCAATACGAAAGGCTTCACGGGGAGCAAAAAATAGTTAATAAACATAGGAGAAAGGGTGATGCTCCAAGAGGGATGATGCGTCGAACCTTCATTTGAGTAGAGAGTATGAGACTTCACCTTTTGACCTCTGGTGAAGAGAAATAGATAATACTCCTTCCGGTCCTAATTATAAGATAAAGTTGATTTTTTTGGAGAAATTAAAGAAGCCAATTAAATTGCTTTAGAGTATTTATATTTATATTTTTTTTCTCTAAACTAATTAATTTGACTAATAAACTAATATCTAATCTAAGGATACTAAAAATATAAATACTCTAAAGTAATTTAATCGGCTTCCTTAATTTTTTTTTTAAAAATCAATTTTATCTTATAATTATGATCGGAGGGAGTAATAAACCTCCAAAATCCTTGGAATTCAGAAGAAAGTAGAAGAAAGCCGGGCTTCGGGAAGGTAAAAAGAAGCAGCTGGCATTTGTCCACTCACCGGGATAATACCACGATTTTCTAACTAGTCTTTGAGAAATTCAAATTTGCATCGATATTAACAAATGACAATCGATATGTATATTTTTTATTTTATATATAACATAAAATGTGCTGGACTAAAAGTATATACTATTTATTATTTACGTTTTTATTGTAAAATTTTAAATTAAATCACATAGATTAGATATCAACTTCTTTTTAAAGATTAGATATCAACTTTATCGTCCAAAAAAAGATATCAACTATAATATTATTAAAAAAAAGATTTGGGATCACTTTTTGGTGAGAATAAGCCCGTTTATAGAAGAAAAAGCCCAAATACAAATGCAACCCGTTTTGGTGATGTTTGGGTCAGCGTTTTTCAAAAATAAAAAAGCCCGAATATGACCGCGTTTTAATAAGCTCAACTGAGGAGCTTTTTCAAATACGTTTTGGGTGGTTTAACCGTTATTATGGGCATTTAATGCCCTGTCACTGTGCCTCATGTACGAATTGCATCAGTTTTAATTTTTTCCCCAAACCTTCACCGAGCTACGGCAGTGGAAGCTTCATTACTCGAAGCTCACCATTACTCGAAGCTCGTCCATTACTCGAAGCTCGTCCACCGGCAGTGGAAGCGTAGATCTACAAAGCTCGTCCCTCTCTCGTTCGGCGGCCGGAAAATGGTGAAGCCGTGGTGTTGGAGCAGTTGAAGCCGAGGTGTGGGTGGTCGTTCGAGGTGAGAATCTTCCGATTTCAGCCATTTTTTTCACACCCGGTGGTGGATCTGATGTTTCTTGCCATTTTCGGGTGAAGAGTCTAGTGTGTGATCTTGTCCTCCGGTCGTCCGTCGGTGAGGGTGCTGTGCGCAGTGCTGTCGGTCCTCCCTCCATTTGCAAGGTAAGCTAGTTGCATTTTAGATGAGTTTTGACATTTGAGCTTTGAATCTTGCCTTTCATTCGTTCGGAGTCTCTGGCTGGTTTTTGTTTTTTTCCATCTATGTTGCTCTGTTTTGGTTGTCGGTGAAGTCTGTCAGATTTTCGTGTATTTTTTGTTCTGGTGTTGCTCTGTTATGGCGGCGAGGCAGAGAGGAGGAGGAGAGCGAGGATTTTTCTGTAAAACGTGATAAATTTCTTCAAGTCACAACATCATGTAGAGCCAGAGTGTTTTCATGATCTTCTTTCTGGGCTGCTGCCAATAATAATGTCACTGCAATACTTTTGCAAGCATCAAGAATCATGTTTGTCTAACTCTTTCATGGGTATTTCATTGGATTTTGTTTTCACTTTGTCTCTAAGAGAACCCAATTAGTGGAAAGGAACTTGGTTGAACTTTATGTCATGATTGGCCATATATCTGATACACAGCCTCCTTGATCTGCAGTTCGTAAGAGAAAGAATAGGATGATTTCCCTCTTTAATTTGATTTTAAGATATGATAATGACCAAACTAATTTATCAAACTTCCTTAGTTCTAGTATTAAGTTTTGTTGATTTGGTTATGCTTGAGTAATTAATCCACTGATGCTTTATTCCTTGCACCAAGTTATTTATGCAAAAGAGGTTAAACATACTTTTTACTAATTTCCATTAAAATCTGCTAACAACAACATGCTTCCTTAAGTTAAGCTCGAGCCATACTATACATTAAAACAAAACCCAGATTTTCAGCCACAAATAGAAAAGCTGAATTCTGCTCTCTGTTTGGCTGTTGTAGTCTTGTGAACTTAGTCTAGTTTTATGGTTGCTTCATCAGTACGTAGTGAATATATATATACCCCTTGCATTGTCTTTATGTTTAAGAAAAAGGGAAACGAGTATTTTGCAGAATTATGTAGTTATGTTGGCTAAAGTTGCATGATATTGATTCTTCTATATGTCATCAACATTTATGTAAAGTGAAACTTTTCCATAGAGAGATGAATGACAGAGCGTTATGGGATGATGCGTCTACTGAGATTTTTGTATATGCCATGGTTGACCAAATCTTAAAAAAAGAACGACGAGGGTTGTCTTTTTCAAGTGATGGTTGGAAAGCTATTATTGCTACATTCAACGAGAAAACTGGGAAAGCGTATGACAAGAAACAGTTAAAAAATAAGTTTGATATGTTAAGGAAGGATTTAAGGACTTGGGATGCGTTAATAAAAGAGACCGGTGTGGGCCGAGATCCTGGAACCGGAAATGTCGTTGCTTCGCCCGAGTGGTGGCAGCGCAAATGTCAGGTTAGTGATCCCTACTGAAACTTATAATGCTGCATAATAGTAATTCAGTTGCCTCAATCAGCTAGTTTGGAGTTTAGTTAATGGCTTTGTTACTTGTCTGTATGCAGGAGAATTCGGCGTATAGAAAGTTTCGCCGTTCAGCCCTCAGGAACGAAAGAGAATTGAGGCTTATATTCAAGGACGTCGTGGCAACAGGCGAGGATGAACAAAATCCGTCGTTCATACAGACACAGACACAGGAACAAGATGCAGAGGAAGAGGATGTGTACCGACCTACTATGGTCGAGGAGGAAGGTTCAGGGGACAGCGAGGACGAGAATTTTGGAGTTGACCCAGCACTTAGCACAGGAGTGACGGATGAGCTAGCGAGCGTCGGGTTATCCTCCCAAACTCCTCCCTCTGGTCCAGGCGCATCATCTTGTCCAACTAATTCCGGAAGTCAGGGAAAGCGGAAACGATTTGATTTCTTCGGGAAGAAAAAGAAGCAGAAGATGCCAGCGGCAAAGCAGATTGCGGATGCGGTTAGTGTCATGGCAGAAGCATCGAAGAGTAGATCTACAAACATCAGCGAGATTCAAGCAAGGAGTGTTGATGCCGCTGTTGCAGCCTTGCTTGAGTTCGATGAAGTGCAACAAGATGAGGACTTTCAAATCCGCTGCTTCAAGGTCATCATGGACAAGACTAGTCGGGACACGTTTTTCTCACTTGTTAAGCGGAAGAAGGATAGTGTGATTGCGTGGCTGCGTCTTATGGTTGCGACCGTTGATTGAGTCGCTACGAATTATGTTCTTAAGTATCGATATGCATGCTTCGTATTTTGTTTATTGTTAACGACACTTGCATTGAACTTTATGGCTAAATAGTTTAGTGTTTATTGTATGCATGCTTCGTCTTTTGTTTTTACTAGACCAACAATGCTAATTTCGGATATATTATGTATATTTTAATCTGACGTTCGTTTTATGAATTATGTTTATGTTATATACGTTTGCAACCAATGCACAGGTTACAGTTGCAATGGAAAATTGGATGGAGGAAGAAGACGACGACTCAAAAATACTAGCTCTTATCGATGAAGAGATAACAGAGTATGAACAAACAGCTGCGTTAGTGTGTCAATATTGGACGAGGTTCATATGTAAAGAACCTCGTAAAACGGGTTCACGACCCGGTCATTTATTTGTCCAAGATATTTTGGCTGAGCATGAATCACAATGTCATGACATGTTTAGAGTTGAAAAACATGTATTCTACCGGTTGTGCAGTAAATTGGTCGAACATGGGTTACAACATTCTAAGAATGTCGGGGTCGAAGAAATGGTTGCGATGTTTTTGCTCACAGTTGGCCATGGCGTCTGTAATAGGATGGTCCAAGAGTTGTTTCAGCATTCAGGGGAAACTGTCAGTCGGCTATTGCACTTGGTATTAGAGGCTTGTTTTAGCCTAGCTCGAGAATATATCAAACCCTCTGATCCCGAATTCAAAGGATGCCACCCAAAAATCCTCCACGATCCTCGCTATTATCCCTACTTCAAGGATGCCATTGGAGCCATAGATGGAACTCACATCAAGTGTGTGATCACTGGTCCCAACCGGGAAAGATATATCGGGAGAAAAGGTTATACAACACAGAACGTAATGGCTGTATGCGATTGGGATATGTGTTTTACGTTCGTGTTGGCGGGTTGGGAAGGATCTGCACATGACGCTCGTGTGTTTGATGCTGCTGTCTCAAATCCAGCTCAGAATTTCCCTCATCCACCTCCAGGTATATTTTAAGCCCACTCAGTGTAATTACTTTCTGTGCGCACTTTGCTTAATCTAACACCTTCAAAATGATTTGAGACATTCATTAGGCAAATATTACTTAGTCGACGCTGGATATCCCACACCAGTTGGGTATCTTGGTCCATACAGATGTAACCGCTATCACCTGGCAGAATTTCAGCGTCGTCCTGGTTTGGCAAATGCTAAAGAGACCTTCAATTACTATCATTCAAGTTTGCGGTCAACTATTGAAAGGACTTTTGGCGTGTGGAAGAATAGATTCGAATTATTGCAAAAAATGCGCAAATACTCCTACCCAACGCAAGTCCGCTTAGTTGTGGCGACTATGGCCATTCATAACTTTATTAGGAGAAATTCTCAGAGTGATGTTGATTTTGGTGAAGCAGAAAGTGGCAATGTAGCTCAGGGAGATGATAATACTGTAGACGATGCGGCTTCCTCGTCCAATGTTGCTGCGACGTCTTCAACTAGAATGAATCGCATTCGTGACATGATTACACAGCAACTTGTACGGGATTTATGATCCCAATTAGTTATGTAATCGTTTTTTGTGAAATTATGTAATTTCCTAAGTCATTTGGTTTTTGAGCTCAACGTTACCTACGTTTGGACTTCGTACTACAATTGTGGCCATTGAAATTCTAGATTGGGAATTATTTGCTCTAGTGGCATAATAGAGTGAATCACAATGTGTTTATGTTGTTATAATTTCTGAAATTTCATTCCTAGTTTGCACTTCATTTTATGATTTACAAGTTTGCATTTTAGATATCTTCCAGGCCCAGATGATATATTACTGTTGGATATCGCATATATGATCTATCTAAAATTTGAAGACTATACAAATGCCCTTCAACTTTTTATTTTTAAAAACGCACTTATACAATCGCTAATCCAAACATGTTTTCACTTATGAAAAAACACGTTTTCAATTGCTTATCCAAACATAAATCACGAATCAAAAATTCACTTTTCTTTTAAGCCATTTTTAATAAGTCAGAATCGCAATAAGTCACTTTTCCTACCGCTATCCCAAACACACACTATATATATTATTAGAAAACGCGAAACATGTTATGGGTTTTTGTCATACAAATTTTTTCTTAAATAATAATACATCTAATAAATTAAAATAAAACACAATGTTACTTTTATATATTTAAAATTCATGTGTGTGTATTAAATTAAAACTATTAATATTAATGTAAATTTTAAATATATATCTAATAATTTTATATTTATTTCTTACATTTATATCATTATATATGTCCACAATATTATTTTTAATTGAATTATTATGTTACCGGCATGATAGAATGATCGGACCTTCAACCATGATCCGCTAGTATTTTCCACCTAGCTTTTAAAACATTAGTTATGATCACTATTCCTTCAATAGCTTCTTGGATTTTCTAATTCTTTGCTCCAAGGCAAGTTTGAAAACACTTATAATTCTGATTATTATTTCTAATACCTCATTGTCATTAAATCGATCTTCTATGAGATTTAACAATCTTCTTCCTTTATCTTAACTTTAGTTTCATATCAAGTACGTGTTTGAGACAACTTTTCCACCCCCAAACACAAAATTGGAAGCCCCAATTGGGCTTATGGAAGTTTTTAGCTTATTTTGCTACGTTTTGTGGAATAAAAAGCTAATTGAGCTTATGAGGAAAAAGTAGCTTTTTCCATAAGCCAAAACATGGAGCTCATCAAGCTGCAAAAGTAGCTTTTTATTGCTAGCTTATCACACTTTTTTTTATTTTAAGAAAATGATGTCTAATATTATGAAATATTTTTTTTGAACATATCTAGTATCTTAAAATATTTTTTAAGTAGCATGCGGTATCATAAAATAATTTTTAGTGCTTTTAATTCCTAAAAATATTTTTTCAGTTGTATCTAGTGTGTTATCAGACTGATTGCAATTTTACTCTTAAGAAACTACATACAATCTCATTTCCTAAAATTTATTTCCCCCAATCGAACTTGTCTTCTATGTCCATTGATCTAAGTAAAAGGTTCATCTCCACACTCACAAGTTCTTCCATATACCAAATCTTTTTCTCATTTGTTAGCTTCCCGATCCAATTTATGATCTAAATTTTCCAGTTCTTTAAAGCTGGTGCAGGCTCAGTATTTGCATGATATAGAGAATCTCTTGGTTTTTCACTCAAATTTGTCCTCCATGTTCAGAACCCATAGCATTCCTTCTGTCAATACGGATTTTGGTCTTCTTAGATATATCTCTTGCAGTTAGCTTTGCCATTCTTCTTGTGAATAACATATGTAATTAACAATTTACAAATTATTTGGCTACTTCTTAGATAACACATATATGGTTTGAAAAGATTCAGGTAGGTAATTTCTTGTGATAATTTTTTGAGTCATTCAATGGTATAAGACTTATTGCCAATTTTACCGGAAAGATTTTGAGCATTATATTGGAAAAACCGTTTTTAGGTCCCAAAAATTAATCAATTTAATATGGTCAAAAATTTTAAAAGATGAATTATAAATATTAATTTATGTAGTTAAATTTTTTGTAAATATATCTCGATTGTACATAAATAAAAGGAAAAGAGGAAGGATGACAAGAGAAAGAGAGAATATGAGAGAAAGAAAAGTGATTTTTTATCCACTATTCTTTTGAGTAAAACACTGGAATTCATTAATCCAATAGATGCTTACTACAAAGCAAAACTGCCCAACATAGGCCACACAAAAGATCCCCCATTAACCACCGCCTGTAGAAAGAGCAGGTGGTGGTTGATCAAAGATAACAAAAGCCTCAGTACTATTATGAGTTAACTTTGCAAGGCGATCAGCTTGACCATTTCGCTCCCTAGAGATATGGCTAACGAGGACACACCAGTCTCTAGACATCCATAATCTAGCCTCTTCGATTACTTCCCTAAAGGGGTGACTGTTATCATAACCCCTAGTGATTAAATTAACAGCCTCAATACAATCCGTAAAAAGAAGAATATTAGCTAAATTCCTATGCCAACAAATTTGAAGACCCTGGATGATTGCGATGATCTTGGCTACCACAGGTGGAACATGTGTAAGTTTACTTAAGTAACCACATATCCAATCTCCATCTTCCCCTGTAATGACTCCAGCACTTCCATTCTGACCCGATTCAAGCACCGATCCATCCGTATGAAGTGTATGATAATCCGTCCTTCCGCTAACTTGAGCCCTACTTTCCCTTGCAGGTGAGTATAAAATGTGCAGTGAGCACTCAAATCCATATCCCAGCTTGCCCTGAAGAAACTGGAATGGGCATTTTGAGAATCACTTCCAACTTCTTCTCCAAACAGCTTCTTGCATCTGTCCACCCAGATATCCCAACACACATAGCCGAACAGGGTTGCCTACCTGATTTTTTTGGTGAAGTCCATGCCAGCTTCATGCTTGAGGTTCCACTCAATCCACTCCATACCTTGCAAACCAAGAAAAGTATTCCACATGGCAGGTTTGATGATAGATATCCACCTTTTACGGGTGTTAGTACAATCCCTCAAAAGATGCATCAAATCTTCTTCCTGATCACATTGAAAAGGACAAACACCCTCCCTTTTCTGAGTTGCACTGTATGTACCCTTCCGTGTGCTACTAGCCACATAAAGGATTTGATCTTCTCAGGAATTTTCCATCTCCATAATATTCTCCAAAAAGGAGTAGTTGTATTAGGGTACCCTGCCATAAGGAAATGATAAGCAGAGCTAACAGAAAAATGACCATAAGAAGAAAGCTTCCAAAAGTACTTATCTGGTCCTCTCTCAGCGCACGAGGGATATGCACGTGTAACTCGTTCAACAATTTGAGATTGAAACCATCTGCTCATCTTGACAATATCCCATTCTCCCAAGGGATTAATATAATCATAAACTCTTTCATTTCTGTCTATAAAGGCCTCCTAGCCTGGAATTAGCTCAATCAAGGGTTGATTCTCCTTCGTCCAATTATCATACCAAAAGGATGCTGAAGTACCATTGTTGATCTTAACCCCGACCTCTTTCTGAAATTGATCCCAAACAGAGCAAATACCTCTCCAAGTAGAAGATATATTCCTTCAAGCCACCGATCCATTTATGCGATCCCATTTATACTTCTCTCTCAAAACTCGAACCCACAAGTTCTCTATATTATTCTTTAGTTGCCAACATAGCTTCATAATGAAAGCTTCATTCTGTTTGCACATGTCACGAATTCCCAATCCACCTTTTCTCTTCATCTAGTAATATGATCCTAGGAAATGAGATGGAGTTTTTTCTGATTATCGTACTCATCCCAAAGGAAGTTCTTACTTCTTCATTCTATTTCCTTCAAAATACCTTTAGGAAGTAGTAATGTCTGCATTTGGTAAGAAGGCAGAGTAGATAAAATTGCTTTTACAAGTGTAGCTCTTCCCGCAAAACTTAGGCATCCTTTTTTCCATCTTGAAATCTTCTGGAATATTCTTTCAAGAAGTGGCATGAAGGTGATCTTAGAGACTCTTTTATGAATTAGCAGAATGCCAATATATTTGCCTAAATCCCCCGTTAGCCGAACACCCATCTTCCGACTCATATCATAAGCTCTAGAGAAATGAACCTTTCTTGAAAAACATACTCTTGTCTTTTCCTTGTTCATTTTATTCCCTGACATATTACAAAACCTCTGTAGACAGTTTAGCATAACCTTTACTTGACTATCAAAGGCCTCCCCAAATAAGAAGAGCTCATCCGTAAATAATAAATGGGAGATTTTAAGACCATTCTTACTGAGCTTCACCGGAACCCATGTATCATCAGCAATAGCATCTTGGATTATGATTAAGGCACTCCTCCATGCACAAAGTGAATATGTACGGAGACAGAGGATCTCCCTATCTAATACCACAGGAAGAATTAAAGCTGGCTGTGGCTTCCCTATTCCATAAAATTTGAAAGGAAGGACTTGTAATACATGTCATCATAATTTCATAGATCCTTCCCTCAACACCCACTGATCTAAGTGTATCATATATAAAAGGCCATTCAAGACGATCATAAGCCTTCTCAAGATCCACTTTAACTGCCATCAACCCCTTTTTTCCCCTTTTAGTCTTCATGGAATGAATTACTTTCTGAGCAATAATTACGTTATCACTATTCTGCCGACCAGCTATGAAGCTACATTGATGATCCCCGACCACCTTAGCCATAATATCCCAAAGACGATGACTCCGCATTTTAGTTATGATTTTATAACTAACATTACAAAGAGAAATAGGCCTAAAATCCCTAATTGTCTCAGGGTTCTCCAATTTTGGAATAAGGACTATGTTGGTATTATTAATATCCCTAATTCGCTTCGGGTTGTGAAAAACACCCTGTACCATCTCAATAATATGGTCCTTAAGGGTTGCCCAATATTCCTGGTAGAATACCGCCTGTAGACCATCCAGGCCAGGAGCCTTGAACAACCCAAGATCAAAAGTCACCTCTTTACTTTCATCTTTGGTAAAGGGTGCATTAACCTTCTCAAGCTCAGCTGAGGTTAGAACCGGAAAGCAATTCTGGGTAACAATAGGCTAGAAAGTAGTCATCTCACTATGAAAAAGGCCTTCATAGTAATCCAAAGCCATAGTCTTTAAAGAATCCTGATCAAAAGTCCACTCTCCCTTATCTTTCTTGAGCCTATGAATTCTATTCCTCCTTCGCCTTATCTTAGCCGCCATATGAAAGAACTTACTATTCTTGTCCCCCCACTTCAGCCAACTACACCTGGATTTCTGGTACCACAGAAGTTCCTCCTGGACAAGCACTTTATTGTACTGCTTCCAGATTTCATTCTCGGTTTGCATTAAGTGTTGACTATCCCGTCTCGTCCTGGCTTTCTCGATCCCTTCAATCCTTTGAATGATTCTCTTTTTCTTACCTTTGAGGTTTCCTATATTCCTTGCATTCCACTCATGAACATCCCTTGAAAAATTATGGATTTTTTCATTCCATAAACCCCCTCTCTAGGATTGTTTGACTAGATCCCCAAATCCCTCTTCAAGAAACCAGGCAGCCTGGCACCGAAAGGGAGATTTAACCTGACAAGGAGATTGGGAAGGATAAGATCTAACTAGGATTGGTTGGTGGTCAGAACCAAACCTACTTAAATGATAAGTCTTCGTTAGAGGATATATACGATTCCACTCATTGTTCATGAATGCCCAATCAATCTTTTCTTTGAGTAACCCCTATTCCCAAGTGAATCGATCACCAACAATCACCATTTGAATGAGTTGAGACCTTGATATACAATCCTAGAATTGCCTCATTGAACTAAAATTTGGAGTCGACCCACTGCTTTTATCGTCACTATAAAGATAAGCATTGAAGTCGCCTATCACTAGCCAAGGGAGAGTAATCATAGAACTCATATCACTAATTTCATCCTACAGAGCTTAATGAAGAATACAAGTTGGTTCAGCTTATATGCAATCCCTAACTTCATTAACCATCACAAACTTAACATGGATAGCTTGCGTGGAAGAAGAGATATACTCCAAAGAAAGATCTTTGCTATTTTATAAGACCCATATTCCTCCTGTATATCCAGTTGCTTCCAGACGGATCCATGTATTAAACCCCAGCCTCCTGATTATTTTGTTTGCCCTTCTTCCACTAACTCGGGTCTCAGTGAGAATCAAAATCTTAACATCCTTATCTTTGATCATGTCTTGAACCGTCCTAGGGAAATATTTGGAACCTACTCCCCTGCAATTCCAGGCAAAAATATTTGTACTAATCGTAAATAAATAACAAAAGGAAAACGCATCTGCACACATAACAACATCATCCCTCATTGGAAAGAATCAAGACTTCCTCCTGAACCATGGCTTGATCATTATTGGTGTCTGCATGGTTTCTTTCTGTCTCCACATTATTTCCACCCATTTGGTCTTCAACCATGCCAACCTCTTCAATCCCACCATGCATTTGAGTTTCTTCAACCATAGAAAGTTCTATCGTTCCCAACTTATATTGATGACTTTGAGAAAAATCCTTCACATCATCCCTTTTAGTCTGCTCGTTCTCTACTGACGGCATTGGAGCTATACACAGTTCTTGGCCTACTTCATTGTTCACAATAGAAATACTTTCCTTGTGTTGTATTCTTCCATTGCTTGCATCTTGTGAGGTTGATCCAAAGAAATACTTTCCTTTTATTGGCTCATTTTGTGAGGTTGATCCAAAGACAAGTTTATGAGTCCTCTTATTTATGGTTTGCTTGCATCTCAGCAGGCCTATGTCCTTTTTCGGCCAATATGAGTTGCCACTTCTTTTTTTTTTGTAATATTTAATAGTGGGCTTAGTTTGGAATTTTTGGCAGGCCCACATCCTTTCCCTTCCTGGCCCACGTTCACTAAGTTTTCATTTTGCTTTTCCCCTTCCTAGCCCACGTGTGAATTATCTTCCTTTTCTTCATTAGATCCAATTCCATTTTCCATCAGCATTTCTGAGTTTTGCAGTGCGTCTCAGCTCCCTGCTGCCATCTTCCCCGATCTCGTCTTATCTGATCCTCTTAGTCCTGATTCTCTCTCATCTGTCACGGATTGGTTGTATATTGTCTCTCCCTTCATGAAACACGAGACCGGATTTCCTAGCTGTTGCTTGACTTGACCCTTGCCGCCATTTATGCCTTGCTTACCTATTTCTTTTTTTGATTTTCCTGACCCCTCTTCTTGATTAAGGGTAATTTTTCATTAGAAAAGACTTCTGACCCATACTGCTGCAGCGCGTTAAATCTCGAGCCATACCCTCTTTCAGCTTCTTTCCTATTTGCACGAACCATAGGTGACATTCTTCATTGCCCTTTCCTATTCGTTTCAGCGATATGTGATCTCACTTTGGTTTTAGGCTTCACTTGCATCCAAGCACCGTACTCTTCCTCCACAGTGACACTTGGCACGGGTACTAGAGGTAATTTTTGGCTTTCATCCTCGCCGTCCATGTTTACCGGAGATTTTGTCGGTATACTTTGTTCTGCCATTATAGTCTGATTATTCATCGAGTAGGTCTCCATCGTGTAGCTATAAATGCCACATTTGAAACATATCGCACTAAGCCCCTTATATTCCACTGGGTATATATGATTTCTGAGCATGAATCTAGACTGTATAGCTCCATACTCACTCTTGCATATTTTCCCCTTTCTACAGTCTGCTTATTATTCCCTTGATTGACTAGTGTAATCATATCCACCTTTAATGTTCGGCCTATCAGGTTCCCAATTTCATACATACAATCTTCCGAGTACATATGTAAAGGGAGCGTAGGAACTCTTATCCAGACTGCCACCTTCCTTACTTTATTGCAATATGGGTTAAAATTAGGACTCCATCTCTGCATTTCCAGATAGTGCCCCTGTATCATCCTGGGTCATCAAAAAGAAGTCTGGAACACAACGAACCCTCCATTGTCCTAAACATATAATAGTTATTAGGAAGATCAATCAACTCAAAATTATCTGATATGAGAAGCCATTTGATTCTATCTTTCATCATATGTAGATTGGAAATTTTCCCCAGAACTGTCAGAATCAATGCTTCCTTCCATGGCCTACATAGTTCCTTTAATTTGTCATTTGGTATGGTCAGAGAAGGAATTGAACCCAATGGCTGCCTCTGCTCATCCGTTAAGACAGGGGCCAACTCCTCCTCCTCTTATAGTATATAGAACATAACACATGCCTTCTATTTATGGGCATAACTTTAGAATCTCAATAGAACCGATATCTACATATACTACTGGAAAAAAATGAAGCTGTGGTGCTTAGGAATTGCTACAGAAAGTATCTTTTTTAAATTATATTTTTCTTTTTTTTAATTCATAACCCTATAATTACAATAGCGGATTGCTTTAAACACAAATTTCTATATCCACAGCAAAATAAAGAAAACCAAACAACGACGAAATAACTTCAAAATGATACAAACAAATAACTAATTAATAAAATCAGTACTAAATATATTTACAACAATTGTGAATGAAATACAGCAAATTCAACTTAAATAAACAACACAACAATTGACAAGAAACAACACCTACGCTAGTTAATTAAATAGTAGCTAGCTAGAGGTTTGCCTAAACACGTATTCACACCATTCCTTGATCACTTCGTTGACTTAATATTTAGTCAAACTATCTTGATCTTCATAATACTACATATATGTACATTCACGCCCAAATTAAAACAAATTAAAATAGCTAAAACTTAATTATTAGGAACTAATTAATTAAATTTAAAACACAATATGAATTACAACTAAATGACTTACTTTTTGAGGAATAATTGGCTGATAATGAGTAATTACATCCTTTTATAAATTTCATGATGTAATACCCACAATCGGTTGGAAAGAGCACTGCAACAATATAATGAAATAGTTAACTCAATTTTTGAATAAAAATTGTTTAATAACAGAATTTAAGTATATTCATATATCAGTACCTGTATCTTCTTCCAGGCATAGCTATTGACAGGGTCAACAACTTTAGAATACTTAAGGAGGCAGAGGCCCGATATGCAGTCAATCCACTAACAAAACAAATATAAACTGATTACTTTTAATTATTTAATCACACATGCAAATATTTACACATATACACGTACACTTACCTATTAAACAATCGCAACATATCAGGATGGTTTTCTGAAAGACCTCCAATTAGAGGATCCAAATAGTAAACTGATTATTTTTGGTTATTCAATTCTTTAGGGTAGTTATGAAGCACCCCTTCAACTGCATTTAGCATTTCTTCAAGACCATTATCTTCATCAAATATGCTTTGGTCAAATTCATTTGAAGCACTACTCGTGGTATGCACCCGGTCCTATATGCATCGTTCGTCTCACCATGCCTTGTCTATTGTGTATATGTTTGATCAATTCCGTGACACACTATATGATCTAGCAAATCAAGTGGACTAATATGCTTTCCATAACAACAAGATAAGCAAGGATACAAGCCAACAAATTAAATAAAATACAAGTGGTAAAAATGAATAATTATTTTACTTATGCAACTCATCATCAGTTGTTTTTTTTTGTTTTAAAAAAAACTCCATCCTATTCCTATACTAAATATAACTACTAAATACCTAATGTGTAGATATTAAAAAAATTTAATTAATTTAATAATTTGTAAAAAAAGATTAAATTTTCCTAAAATATCTTCTTTAATAATTTACATTAGAACTACCATTTCATATAATTAAATTCTCTTGATATATACAATCAATAAAGATAGTTTGAACAAAAAATTATAAATTTGGGATATCGCTTAGGGAGATTGAATTTTGATATAAACCTTTTAAGTATATTTTAATTTTTTTATCATTCTATATGTTAAGCTGATATATTAGTAAATAATTAAGACGAGTCACATGTTAATTTAGTCGGTGATTGTCTCTAGTGCCTAAGATGAAAAACAATAACTTTGAGCAAACCAACATAATTAATTTGACTTTAGTTATCCCAACTTGTTTAAAGTCAAGTAAGTGAACTATTTAGGTCTTAGATACTAAATTTTTTTTTTTTAAAAAAAACAAGTTACTTAGGTCTCAATACTACATTTTAATTTTTAAAGTACAAGCTAAGTACAAATATTCATAGTTAATTATAATAAGACCAAGATAGTTACTAATTATAGTTAGGATCTCTAATAACTCTCTTTGTAGGATCTCTACTAGCTCTCTTTGTTTCCTTTTATCCATGGTTTTGATGTTCTTGCATATAGATTAAGAAATGGAATCAATGTGTTAATATGTTTTCTTACTTTCCTAACCAAATCTTACTAAGTGCATAGAGTTTGTTTTCTTTGATTGATAATTGTGTACCCAATAAAAAATAAGTGTATAATTAAAAAATAACAATTGATATATTATTTTAAATTTCTAAAATGACGTATAAATAAAAAATATTTCTTTAAAAACAATCACAACATAAGAAATGGAGGGAGTATTTTGTTTAAAGTCACATTCCTATTATTTGTTTGCTAAGCAGGTGAATGGCTCAAAGTAGTGAGCTACAGATCATGTATGACACAATAATGACATAAAATATAAGTGAAAACAATATGAACAAAAAGGGACAAATCTATCATCATCAAGCCATATGTGTGTCTGTGTACAAATAGTACAAGAAAGGAGATAAAAATTTTAAAAAAAATAAAGGGCATGTATGCATGTGTGTGTACAGAGATAGCACAACAACTTATGAGTATCAAAAAGTAGAAATATAAAGTACAAGTTCTGTATAAAAATTAAAAAAGAAAGATAAAGAGCATGTATTACTTGCAGATTTGCAATGGGGACTGAATGTGACTGGGACAGTGGAGTGGGGACCAACAGAGAAGAGGAAGAAGAAATGTGAGCTAGATATGGAGTGGGGACGAAAAGAGTAGGAGAGTACGAAGAAAAGGGAACAAACGGATGAAGGAAATGGAAGTTTGTAGGGCCAAGGGAATAAGAGGGGCCGATGATGAAGGAGACGGGTAGGAGGAAGACAATGTTGTAGGGCAAAGAGACAATGAAAGAGGAGGAGGAGGGAAGTGGATAATCTGGGGTTTGGATGCATTTTGATTGGGTGGTCATGGATCCTCTTATCCATATATAGAGGATTTTATGTGGCGCTCGCCATACAAAATATGCCACGTGAGCATTAGGTGGCGCTTGGTCAACATGCAGCTGTGACACTTCCTTAGGGAAGAGCTACAACTGCTCCTATTTGTCTTATATAGCCCTTCCTTGAGGAAGTGCCATATAAGACTGTTAGATTCCAAGTTTTGATGATAACAAAAGGTTATTGTGTGCAAATTATGTTTTTACAAGTCTAGACAATAGATACAAAGTTACCAAATGTATTTCACAAAGTTTAGAAGTGTTTGTTGTCAGTTTTACAAATGCACTCGAGTGATGGAGTTAGCACTCGAGCATTAAGCTAATTTGTACTCGAGCACATACAAGTGCTGGACAGAAAGTGTTTGACAAAGAGCAAAGTCAGAAACAAGATATCAACATTTCACTCGAGCACAGTCTCTGTACTCGAGTGATGGCCTTATATGCACCCGAGTCCTGGCGAGTGTGGCACAGAGAGTGTTTATCCGAGAGCAAGGTAAACTCAAAATATAAGCCACACTCGAGTGCAAGCGAGTGAGGGACTGCGAGTGTTTGCCCAAGAGTCATGTAGAGTAGAGAAGAATAAGCATGCCCGAGTGAGAGTACATGCACCCGAGTGATACCTCAGCACCCGTGAGTGAGAAATCTAACTTTCTCTATTCTGATGCAAGTACTGAAGACAAAGAGTATATTATAGAAGAATATTTTGCTCACTCGAGTGAGAGTAAGTATGCTCGAGTGAGGGCCCACATCACCTGCAAGTGCAAAATCACACTCTTGATAAAGTAGGGTGTGAGTGTTGTGCAAAGATGTGGCTCCTAGTGCAAAAGGAAGAAGCACTAGAGTGAGGAGACCCGTGCTCGAAGGGGTCCCACATCACTTGCAAGTGTGAAAATGCACTCTCTCAAAATCACATGGAAGTGCAAACCTAAAGCTGAAGCAGGAAGAGTAATTATAGTATTGCCCTCGAGTGAGGCCTCTCAGCACTCGAGTGATATGCTGCATGAAGCCAAAACGCACCAGTCTTACAGCGTTCAATCCGAACATGGTTTAATGTTATTTAATCATTCTATTTCTACTTATTATTATTATTATATAACATTATTTAACATATATTACGAGTGTGATACAGAAGTTTGAACGTTTGAATTAGAAAAGCATAGAGGAAGTCAAACAACGGTAGACAGCATCATTACGACCATCCAAGCACGTACCTACCACGTTCAAAGATTTCAACGTACGCATGCCGTTCCACAGTAAAATGCTCCGCTCCACAATGATTATTATTCAAACGGGCAAAATCAACTGGCTATAAATACAGAGCTCTAGAGACCATCAAAGATACCAAAGTGCAAGAATTCATACAAGAAAATTCACGAGTCTATGTTATTCATATTTTCTTTGTATTCATATCGTTGTTCAGTGTTTATCATATTTGCTCTGTAAGAGAGTCTATATACACTTCAAATTATATTTTCATTTTGATCTCAAGGTACTGGGACCTTGTGAGGGGAGATTTCCTTACGAGAGAAGCAGTTGAGAGAACTCCTAGTAGGACTTTCTGCTCATAAGACTTATAAGGTACAAGCAATAGAGAACGTTGCTGCTCGTAAGACTTACAGTGGTGTAAGCAGGAGAGAACGTTGCTGCTCATAAGACTTGTATACGTAAGCAAGAGAGAAAGGTCATTGGTTTGTTTTTCTGCAAGTAAGGCTTGTCGTAAGGGGGAGAGAAATTTATAATGTTAGAATATTTCTGCTCGTAGTCCATTAAGGGACGATTGTTGTTTTGCAACATTCTGAGAGCCCATTGAATCTTGGAAGCATAGTAAAATCTTAGTAGGTCTTGATCTCTGAGGACTGAATGTAGGCCTGGATTTTGGGCCGAACCAGTATAACTCTCTGTGTACTAATCTTCTCAACTCTACTCTATCTACAATTATTGTCATATCACCTCATCAACCAAAAAATTTATTACATAACCCAATTCACCCCCCTCTTGAGTGAAGCTTGCCTCTTTCATTTGATATCAGAACGAGGTCTTCTCCGAAGAGCCTAACAGCTTGAGAAGGATCCGGTAAATGGCAATAATAGGTGAGAACATCCTTCCAGACAGAGCTTCAATCACTAGACCTCCTGATTTTGCTGGAGAACATTTTTTGTTCTGGAAAGTTAAATTCAAAGTGTTCGTAATGGCTAACGAATATGGTCTATGGAATGTGATACAAGATGGTGACTAAGTTCCAATGAAGAAAATCAAAGGTAGAGTCATTAAAAAGAGCCTAGAGGAATTTGACGATGATGACAAGAGGTTAGTAATGTTAAATAGTAAAGCTATTTTAATGATACAGAGTGCTCTCAGTCAAAAGGAATATTTCTGAATGTGCACTCTACCAACAGCTAAAGATATGTGGGATGATCTTGAAATCACTCACAAAGGCATATCCAAAATCAAAGAAAATAGAGTCAATACTCTAATTACAGAGTATGATCTATTTCGTATGAAACCTGGAGAAGGAATATCAGAATTTGAACTCAGATATACTCATCTTGTTAATCAACTATCTGTACTTGTGAAACTCTCAGAGATGCTCTGAGGACTGGACGTAGGTCAAAGTGATTATGGCTGAACCAGTATAACTCCTGATGTACACTTCGGTGATATTTCTCCTTACTCTTTACTGCTTTATATTCACCGTCAAGTTTTATATTTGCAATGAAATTTTTAGTATCACCCAATTCACCCCCTTCTTGGGTGAAACGCTTGTTCTAACATTTGGTATCAGAGCGTATGTTTTCTTGTTAAGGTATAACAACCTAAGAAGGATATAATGGCAAGCATGGGTGAAGGAATTCTTCCCGACGGAGCATCCATAACTAGACCTCCGGGTTTCAGTGGCGAACACTTTTCTTTCTGGAAAGCAAAGTTCAGAGTATTCATGATGGCTACTGAATATGGGCTATGAGATGTGATTGAGAGTGGAAACTATCAACCTATAAAGATTGTAGATTCTCAGAAAATTCCCAAGACGCCAGCGGAATATGATGAGAATGACAAGAAACTTATCACTCTCAACAGTAAGGAAATTCTGATGATACAAAGTGATTTGAGTCAAAGTGAATACTTCAGAATTTGCACACTTCCAACAGCAAAGGAAATGTGGGAAGCTTTGGAAATAGCTCATGAAGGAACTTCAGGAATAAAGGAGAGTCGAATCAACACCTTGGTCACTGAATTCGATCTACTTCGAATGAAATCAAGTGAGTCAATATTTGAATTCAAACTTAGATATACTCATCTTGTTAATCAACTTGCAGCACTTGGGAAAGTCTATGATCAACATACCCAAGTACGAAAGATTTTGAATATTCTTTCTAAAGAGTAGGAGGCCAAAGTCACTACGATAGAAGAAGCAAAAGGAGAATCAATGAGATCAGTTTCTTCTCTATTTGGAAGTCTTTCTGAATATGAAAGTAAACTAAAGTTCAAACGGGAACTAGATGATATTGGTGATAAGAAGAAGAGAGGCCTAGCACTAAAAGCAAAAGAAGAAAATCAAGATGAGGATGAGGAGTTTGACGATGATGAAATGGGCCTAATCATAAAATGATTTAGAAAGTTTTACAAGAAAGGTCAAGGATTCAAACACTTTCAGAAAGGAGGAACTAGCAGCAAAGATCATATCATCTGCTACGAATGTGGAAAACCAAGACATATCAAATTAGAATGTCCAGAGCTGAACCAAAAGAGAAAAGAAAAGAGAAAAGGAAAATTCTTCAACAAAAAGAAGGCCTTCGTATCTGCTATATGGGGTGATAGTTCCTCTGACGAAGAAAGTGATGAAGAAGAAGTAGCTAATATATGTCTTGTTGCTTAAGAAGAAATAGAAGAAGAGGTAAATGATTCTGACCTACCTATGATGAATTACTTTCTGAATATAATGCTTTACATTCTGAATTCATCAAAGTAGTTAAAGAATTAGTTGTTTTCAAAAAGAAAAAAAAAGTTCTTGAAATTGAATTTAAATAAAGTTCAAAAAAGGATTGTGAAAATTGTTCTTCTTTGAAAAAGAAAAACACTGATCTCACAAAAACTCTTGAAAAATTTACTAAAGGAAGTGAAATGCTAAGTGTGATTTGAAAAGCTCAGTTATTTGTAAATGATCGATTTGGTATTGGATATGATCCAAAATCAGATAGAAGGAAAGGTAGAAAGAAAGCAGGAGGTAAGTCATATTTGAATTATTTCCAGCATTCTGTGTATACATCAAATCCTTTTGCATTTTGTAATTACTGTAATAGAAAATGTCATTATACTTCTTCATGCATTTATAAGAAGAAAGGAACGATAGGAACCTATAAATGGGTACCTAAAGGATCATATGTTTTGAAAATTTCTTGTACTAACCCAAAAGGACCCAAAAAGTAGTGGGTACCTAAGACTTAATCGTATTTAATTGCAGATATGTCTCAAAGCATCCAAAAACAACAAGTGGTACATAGACAGTGGATGCTCTAGACATATGACCGGTGATTTCGAAAGTTTTACCAAATTGCAATCTAAAGAAGATGGAAAGGTAAAATTTGGAGGAAATCAAATTGGAAGGATAGCAGGAATTGGTGAAATAAAAAATGACAAAGGCATACAAGTCAAAGACGTATACTATGTCGAAGGATTACGCCATAACTTGCTGAGTGTGAGTCAAAGTACAGACAAAAACGACTGGGTAATATTTGACTCATAGGAATGTCTAATTATCAACAAGAAAGACTTACTACTTGATAAGAAGAATATCAAGGCTAAGCTCAGAGCAAAAAGGGAAGGTAACTTCTATACTCTAGATATTAGTATAAATGAATTTGAAAACTGTTTTTTGAGTAATGACGATGAAAGTTGGCTATGGCATAAAAGATTGACTCATGTCAACATGCATCAACTAGGCAAACTACTCAAAAAGGATTTGGTTCTTGGATTACCCAAAGTAAATTTCAAAAATGATTTGATTTGTGACGCATGTCAAAGGGTAAACAAACTAAATCATCTTTCAAATTGAAAAATGAGATTTCAACAAATAGACCACTACAATTATTGCATATGGATTTAGTTGGCCCAGTAAGAGTAAAGAGTCTTGGTGGCAACTTATATTCATTGGTCATTGTTGATGACTTCTCCAGATTTACATGGGTTATTTTTCTGTCATCAAAGGATGAAACCTTTGAAGAATTTATTGTTTTTGCCAAGAAAGTGCAAAATGAGAAAGGTATGACCATTGCAAGTATTAGGACAGATCATGGTGGAGAATTTGAAAATCAAGCCTTTGAAGAATATTGTAATACTAATGGCATTGATCACAATTTCCCTGATCCAAGGACACCTCAACAAAATGGAGTCGTGGAGCGTAAGAATAGAGTGCTCACTGAAATGGCTAGAGCAATGTTAAATGAAAAGAATGTGTCTCAAGTTTTCTGGGCTGATGCTATGTGCACAGCATGCTATATTTCAAATAGAGCCTATATTAGAACAAAACTCGGAAAGACACCATACGAGCTATACAAAGGAAGGAAGCCAAACATTGCTCATCTACACATCTTTGGTTATAAGTGTTTCATTCATAATAATGGTAAAGATAACTTAGGAAAATTTGATTCTAAAACTGATGAAGGAATTTTCCTAGGATATTCTAATCGAAGTAAATCATATAGAGTTTTCAATAAAAGAACATGTGTTGTTGAAGAATCAATTTATATTGTATTTGATGAATTTGAATCCTCTGACAAAACCATTGATGCAGAGCAGGAAGTTGTTTTAAATCAAGAAAATGGTCAATCTATTTCTAAATCTCTTATTCCAGAAGTTGATGAAACCAAGGAAGAAGAGCAATCACTTGGCCAACCTAGAGCCTAGAAATACAATAAAAGTCATCCCTTAGATCAAGTCATAGGAGATGTGAATGAAGGGATCAAAACTAGAAATAGAATCTTTAATGAAGTTAGTTTTTCTGCATTCATTTCTGAGATTGAACCTTCTAACATTGATGAAGCCCTATCAAACAATAATTGGGTTATAGCAATGCGAGAATAACTAAATCAATTTGAAAGAAATCAAGTTTGGGATTTGGTACCCTGACCCAAGGATCATCCGATCATTGGCACTAAATGGGTATCAAGAACAAACTCGATGAATCCGCAATTATTGTTAGAAACAAGGCAAGATTGGTGGCCAAAGGCTATAATTAGGAAGAAGGAATTGATTATGAGGAAATGTATGCTCCAGTGGCTAGATTGGAAGCTATACGAGTACTCTTAGCCTTTGCATGCATCAAAGGATTCAAACTCTATCAAATGGATGTGAAGAGTGCATTCCTAAATGGCTATATCATGGAAGAAGTGTATGTAGATCAACCTCCTGGTTTTGAAGATATAACCAAACTTGACCATGTTTTTAAACTTAGAAAAGCTTTATATGGTTTAAAACAAGCTCCTAGAGCATGGTATGAATGGCTCAGTAAATTTCTCATTGATCAAGGTTTTGCACGAGGAAAAGTTGATACAACACATTTTACAAAACGAAAACATGATGATATTTTAATTGTTCAAATATATGTTGATGACATTGTTTTCGGTGCTACTAATGAATCTCTGTGTAAGAAATTTTATGAGATAATGCAGGGAGAGTTTGAGATGTCAATGATGGGAGAATTGAATTTCTTTCTCGGTTTGCAATCAAACAAAGAAAGAATGGAATCTTCATATCTCAAACAAAGTACTTGAAAGACCTTTTGAAGAAGTATGGAATGGATGAAGCAAATGGAACGGACACACCTATGAGCTCAACTACGTTGCTTGATGCTGATGTCAAAGGGAAAGACTACAACATCACAAAATACAGAGAAATGATTGGATCATTACTCTATCTCACAGCAAGCAGACCAGACATCCAATTCAGTGTTGGCATATGTGCAAGATATCAATTAGCACCAAAGGAATCACATGCCAAAACTGTCAAACGAATCTTTAGATACCTTGCTGACACACCAGAATTGGGTCTGTGGTATCCTAAAGGAAGAAGTGAATATCTTGTTGCATATTCAGATTCAGATCATGGAGGATACAAGACAGACAGAAAGAGCACCAGTGGACAAGGTCAATTTCTTGGAGGATCTCTTGTATCATGGTTTAGCAAGAAACAAAATATAGTGTCTCTTTCGTCAACGGAAGCCAAATATGTTATAGTCTCAAGTTGTTGTGCACAAGTGATATGGCTAAAACAACAACTACAAGATCTTGGTATTTATCTCAAAGAAATACCAATCTATTGTGACAATACTAGTACGATAAGCTTGACAAAGAATCCAGTTCAACATTCTAGAACCAAGCATATCGATGTCAGACACCACTTCATCAGAGATCATGTCCAAAAGAAAGATGTGAAAGTAATATTCATTCCTACTCATCTTCAACTAGCTGATATCTTCACCAAACCTCTTGCAAAAGATCAATTTTTATACATTAGAAGAGAATTAGGAATGGTAAATCCCAATGAATTGTAAGTTATTTTAGTTTTTCATTATATTAGATAATGTTATTTGATAATGTTTTGATGATTACTAACTTAAGCATCGGAGTATGTAGAAACTTGTTTTGTAGGAAGATTGAAACTATGTTTTAAGAAATAAAAATAGAGGTTATCAGAGGACACCATCACTGGAGTGCCAACTTCAAGTAATGTCTGACAGTGCAGCATTACCCGAGGGACAACTTGAAGTAAAAGAGCACATTACTCGAGTGAGTACTCGAGTAATGGACTTCAAAAATTGGCAGTAAAGTCTCAAGTCACATGGAATTTAAATCAAACGGCTCATTTGGTAGGAAATGAACAGTCAAGAATAGAAAAGACAGGTTACCCGAGGGAAGCCTCGAGTAAACTTCAAGTTTACTCGAGTAAGGCCTCGAGTAACTGTAGGTCCAGATCACAAATTTGATTAGAATCAACTCAAATTTGTTCTAAAATGGCTATTAAATGATCGAGGGAACATACATGGATAATTACAATATTATTCAAGCTAGGTACGCAATTTAAATGAATTATTTTAGAATTTTCTATATGATCACTCGAGTAGGGACTCAAGTAAACTTGATAATTACCCGAGTAAGGCCTCGAGTAACATCGGGTTCTAGGGCTTTAACAGTCGCAAACTCGGTCATTTCTACAAAATCTCCTCGAGTGAATTACCCAGTCCTCTCACAAAAAGTTTTCACAATCTCTTCCTTACTTGATTTGCGTCAAAACCCATCAAATCTTAGCTCCAAAAACTTCCTATTTTGCTCAGAATCTCTCTGCCCTAACTCGCGACTTCTCACTTTGGTTTTTCTGAGATTTAAATTTTTCTCTAAATCAAGATGGTTAGAACCAAGAATCTTACTCCTATAGACTCTTCTAGATCTCGACAACCCTCTGACCCTCTTTCTTCTCCTCCTAGAAAGAGATGAAAGCTCACTCCAAGATCAAAAGCCAAAATTCAACTGAAACCTCAACCTAAACCAAAGGAGAGAGGTGTTGTGATCAAAGAGCTAGTGGTCACAAGGGCTCAATTAAAGAAAAGCACCTCAACTGGGAGAATCAAAAGCACTAAGTCTCCTTCTCCTTTACCTTCGGATTCTTCCACTCCCTCTTTTACTCCGAAACCCTCCAAAAATCCAAAGTATGATGTGAATGTTGCCAAAGCTATGGCAGGGATCCTAGAAAAATTAGAGAAGGGCCAATCCTCCAAAAAGCCAGAATTGCCAGAAGAAGAAATCACTAAACCTCCAAAAGGGTTCAATGTCAACAAATTGGAGGAATCTCAGAAGTACCTGACACAGTTCTCAAGAAGGAAAGTCTGCAAAACTCACAGTGTGGATCTCAAGATTCTTCAGGAGGTATTGAAGTATGACCTAAGTCCCTTCCTTGAACCTTTTATGCCTTGGCTGTCAATTAAACTTCCCTTTTGCACTAAAATAATCACCTATTTGTACTGCAACCTAGAAATCCTAGATAACCTAATAGGACTTTTGCAGAAGAAGAAATGACCACAATAGTTAGAGGCCAGAAAATCCTTATCTCACCCTCTAGGATCAATATTTGGTTAGGAATAGAAAATCCCCCTGATGACATCTATTCCAAGCTTGAACCTAACCAGATTTTCACTGTCCTTAGACCTGGTGAGCTAGTGGGTCCTCTTAACTTTAAACCGAGTGACATGTGTGACCATCATAGGGTTCTTTGGTATATTTACTCTAGATCCCTTGTGAACAAAGCCAATAACTACACGTATTTCTCTGACTGGGACTATAGGTGGTTTGCTTCTCTACTCCTGAAGGAACAAAAGGACTTAGGAGAATACATCTTCTCTGAGATGCAGAGTGTAATATCCCAATTTTTGATTAAGGGCTAATCATGATTAGTGTGGATATTTATGAATTTAAAAGGGAATTATTATGTGTTTTATGGCAATATTAATTAATATGTCATAATTAATGGAAAAATTGGAAGAATGGAATTATGGGCCATGAGTTGGTAGTTAAGGGAGAAATTAATTGCTAACTAAGAGAAAATGAGAAGTGTAATTAAAATTACTAATGGAGGGATTAGATAAGCTAATTGGGTGCTTATTGTGTAAGAGCCAATGAGAAGAAGACATGTGGCAAGTTGGCTTGTGTGTGTGTAAGAGAGAAAAGTCAAAGGGTTTTTTAGCATTTCTCTCTCCTTTCTTCCCCTCTTTTGCGCTGGAAAAATCTGATATGGGAAGGGAGTGTGATTATTTCCCTTCTTCATCACTCTTCCCTCTCATCTCTCTCATTCTTGCTGTAACACCCTGACTTTGATCACGTAATTATAATTCGATATTTGGTAATTAAATTAGATTAGAGACCGTCGAATAGTTTAAAACTCATTTAAAACTCCCTTTAGTAGTTGGGACTATACGAAATTTTCAAAACTTCATTCCTCTTTCGGTCTCAAGTTTAATTATCGAATATAATCACCTGTGCAGTTTAACTACATTTACGTATGACAGAGTGTATGTCCAAAATCCCGGCAAACCCCGGGTTCAACTACATATATATATAGCTCCAAATTCTGCTAAAGGGATTACAGGTTAAAGTTTTTACACTATTTACAATCCAACAATATACAGTAATCCCTATCCAAACAGTCTAACCAACATTTCCAAAATAAATGTCCCTACGCCACTCTACCCTCTCCGGGTCACGCGCTTCTCCTTAGAGCCACTCGCCCTGTCTGAAAGGTTAGTTCAAAGGAAAGAATGAGATTCAAAAGAATCCCAGTAGTAACTAAACAATTATACCTCATATAAGCACATAGCATGTAAGCAATCAATGTACCGCAGCAGCAACACATATCACACTCCACCCTCATCCCCTTTCTCCGCCGGGAAGGCACACCGCCCTAACCCGAACCGTTGTTAGCTACTCAGGGACTATTGGCGTGGCAGTGTATACAAATAGCCTTATAGCTCATACAGCTAACCGGCTTTCATAAACGGCCCGTCGGCCTTCACAAATAGCCTTTCGGCTCACATAATCACATATACCACACCTCATCCTCATCCCCTTTCTCCGCCGGGAAGGCACACTGCCCTTACCCGAACCGTTGTTAGCTACTCAGGGACTATTGGATTGACGGTGCTAACACATATCCACATAAGTCGCAATCATCCGAATTTATCACAAATCACTGATTATACACACATACAATGCATCATAAATGGTACGAAAGAAAAGTCACTACCTGATCCTTTCCTGACGGTCGCTGGCACAGTGGGCTCACGAGGATAGCAGATGTCAAATCCTATAATCGAATTAGGGACAATAGGTCAATCTCTTTTCCAAATTCTTAATTCTATAATACTTTATGTTGGTTATTATTTGGACTCTTTAGATGGCCATTAAATGCCTAAACATATGCCTAAAGGGTTGGGATAATTATCCCCAAAGATCTCTCTTTGAAAAGCTAAACTCTGATTTTTGGTCCTTTCACTCGAGCACAGAAGGCCGTGCTCGAGCACAACCCCCGCTCTCACTCGAGCACACATGCGAGTGAGACAGGAAGTGCTTGCCCGAGAGCACACTTCACAACAAACCTACACTCTCACTCGAGCACAAGAGACTGTGCTCGAGCAGAGCCCTCGCCAGCACTCGAGCACCCACGGAAGTGAGGCCCTGCGAGTGACAAGCCGAGAGTGACTCTTCTCACCAGACCTCAAGTGCACTCGAGCACAACCCTTGTGCTCGCGAGCACAATCCCCAGTGCTCGAGTGATCCCTCAATGCTCGCGAGTGCCACGCTCACTCTCACAATCCACCAGCGAGTGATCACCCGAGACGCTCACCCGCAGCACCAGAAAGGCACCCTCACTCGAGCACAAACATGCTCACTCGAGCACGTTCATCCTGTGCTCGAGTGAGTTCTTCCCTCACTCGAGAAATCACATCAGATACCCAAAACGCAGCAGCTGATATGATTTACCAGAATTCACCAAATGCACTCCAATGGTTCTTTAACTCATACCATTACTCATTCTCATCCAAAACTTCACCATAAACCCATTGGCAACCAAAAACAACTCAATTCCAACCCATTCAACACATTCTCCCTCTAAATCATCAAACCACTCAAAACCTCATTCTAACAATCTCCCTTATTCAACTTCAAATCAAATTCTAATCACTCCCAAGTGTCAAAACTGACCAAATGAACAGTGACACTCTCATCAAAATCTACCCTTCACTTTACATCATAATTGGGTCAAATTTCCAGAATTTTCATTGATTATGCAAACACCCTAACATATATACCACAATTCATCAAAAACCTACCTCTTTCACTTGCTGAATTCAGAACTTGGATTCCTCCACTTTCAAATTTCCTCAAGTTTCCACACACCACCAATCCAAAGTCTGAAAACATGGAAGTAAAGCTCTTACCCATTTGCACAATATCAATGAAGGTGAAGTGAGCATTTAAGATCATTTACCTTCACAAATTTCCAACCCTTTTTTTCTCTTTCTTGCTTGCTTGCCGGAAATGGAGAGAGAAAGTGAGATATTGATGCTAATCCTTCTTTCCTTCTTCCCTTGCCAAAACCGACTAAGAGTGGAGAGGGAAGAGAAAATAGTTTGAAACTTTGACCTTTATCCAAGGTCATTATTGTGCCACTTGGCACCATCCCATCACTCCCACCATGATTTCACATAAACTCTTCCACACTTGATTCCACCTCATGTTCTTCCAATCTCAACCATTGATTAAGATTACTAAGGGGTTTTCTCATCAGTAACTAACCAGACGGTTGGTAAATTTACCGTTTTACCCCTGATTAGTACAATACTCATTAAATTATGAATAATTGCCTTCATTTCACATTGCACAACATATACTTCAAATATGCTTAATTAACATTAATTACATCATTTGAAGTTATTATCCCTTAATTAAAATCCGGGATGTTACACTTGCTCTCTCTCTCTCTCGTCAGCCATGGAAGGTGTATGGGAAGGAAGAAAAGTCTAAAAAGGTAAGGGAAAACGATCTCAAATGCTCAAACTCCCATCATTAAAGTTGATCCTTGAGTTAAGAGCTACATTTCTATGGTTATAGTTTTCCATTTGGTGTTGGTTTGAGACTTCAAGAAATTGTGGAGGTTGGAGAATCAAGAAGCTACTTTGAGAAAGTTGTTAAGGTGAGTTTAAGAAACCTTTCTATATAAGTTTTGTGCCAAATGATTTAGCTTGGAAATTCTGGAAATTTGGCTTGAAATTTCAAAAATTAGGGTCTTGTGGTGTTTGAATTGTTGTTGTCATGGAATTAATGCCTTGTTAAGTGTTTTGAATGAATGGTATTGAATTGAAGCTTAAAGGTGAAGTTTGGGAACTTTATGTTGGTTTTGTGCATTGGGCAAAAACAGGGCATGTAATTGGGTTGTGATTTTGGTCATTTTGAAGTCACCATTGTGTTCCTTGAGTGATTTTTTGTGGGATAAGTGTTGAATATGAATTTTGAACCATTGGAAACTTAGTGTAAAGTGGCAAGTTTTGGTTAGTAAGAAACTCTGTTTTGGCAGTGATCTTGCATGGACGTTTTAAAATAGCAAATGGTGTTGGAAAATTATGAAACTTTCCAGTCTTAAATTTCACATCTCAAGCTTCAAAATGGACATATTTTTTGTGTCATTTCGATTTTTGGGCTAGGATTTATGACTGTCCAAAGTTTGATGTTAAATCTGGGTGCAATTCTGGAATAGTGTGGACTTTTCTTGAAATCTGTATTTTTGTGGTGATTTCCAGTGATGAGCCATATTTTTCCTTGAAAGAGGACTTAAATAGCTTTCATTTGGCTTTGGGATCACCTCATTTCTATTTTTCTAGAATTAGTTATGAATTTTCGAAGTTGCCTTGGCTGCAGCAGAAAATTCTTGGCTGCAGCGCAAAAGCTTCTGTGAACGTTCTGGCCGCAGCCAGAAAATTCTCGGCTGCAGCCAGAAACTTTCTGTGCTGCTTCTGGCCGCAGCCAGAAAATTCTCGGCTGCAGCCAGAAACTTTCTGTGCTGTTTCTGGCCGCAGCCAGAGGTTTTTTGGCTGCAGCCAGCCCCTGTTTTCAGCACCTTGTGATTTTGAAAAGTGGTTTCTAACCCGATGTTTCCCAATCCTTTAGGGCTTTTATTAGAGCCAATTTTAACTACTTAAAGGACATAAATGATAACCAAATCTAAGTATTTTGAAGTCAATTGAGTGTTGGAATAGAGAATAACTCTTCGTCCCTAATCATAATTATAGGATACGACATTTGCCCTCCTCGGGAGAGACCGGCGCTAGGACACGCCCGGAAGAACTCAGGTAGTGACTCTTCTCTCATATTATGTATGATGTTTTGGCATGCATAACTTATCGTTGAATTTGTGAAATGTGTGCCATGGTCCATTACGGCGTGAGCAGGTCAGCGTGAGCCGTGTAGGGATTGACGGTGGTCATATCTAGGTCGGCCGTTGAACTGCCGTCGTAATCGACATGGATATTGTGAATCCGACCCGTGGGGCGGCGTTTGTGAATTCAGCCGTGGGCTGTGTGTATCTTGCCTGTATGCCTTGTATATGAAATGCATTATATGAATCCCAGCTGTGGTGAAATGTATTGTGTGGATTGTTGTGATGCAATGCAACGTGAGCAATTCAGCGTGAGCAATCGTAAGAGATGACATGTGTCATACTAACCATTGCCGTTGTAACTGCCGTTGTAGTTGCTTGTTGTGGTTAATGATTTACTTACATGCATTATTATTGTACATTATATGATTGATTTGTTACTACGGGGATTCTTTAGAATCTCACTCTCCCAAAATTAACCATTTTAGACAGGGCTGAAGGATCGAAAGGCAAGCGGGCGACGAAGAGTAGTTAGAGCTCCTGTTCAGGAGTATATTTTGGGGTTAATGGTTATCATTGTATACCTTTTGGATATTTTTGGTAGAAACGATTGTATATAGTAGATTTTGTGTAATCCCCAAGAAAAAAAAGGGTATGAATTGTAGGCTTTGTGCCTTGTGTAAATCCCTTTTTATTAATGAATGGAACCCGAGTGTGTCGGGAATTTATGCTGTACTCTGATATGTATAAATGAAACCAACCGGTAGAGGCCATTTTGTATTGAAATGTGAACGTGAGACCATTATCTAACAGGTTTTGTAAAGATTTTTGTGAACCCTGATTTGGGAAGATTGACTTTGTTTAAGTCCTAAAATCTATTACGGTCTCTAATTCCACATTAATTACGTTTTTACGAACTAATCTCGGCCTTATTCGTGAAGGGGGTTACACAGAGGTACAAAATAGAAGGGAAAACAACTATTCCTATGCCATATCCTCAGATCATTTCTCTTATTCTGAAGAAAAACAAGATATGGTATTTGGAGAATAAGGAGCCCATTGAGAGGATCACTCCAATTGGAAGAAACCAGATTGGGAAGCTTAATGTTGAGATTCCTCTCAAGGGTCCTCTGGAGTCAGACCCTAAGAAGAAGAAGAAGACTGAGAATGAAACGAGTAAAATGGATGACACATAGTCTTCTGCTCCAGCTGGTACTACATCCTCACCCTCATTCCTCAATGCCACACTTTAACATTTCATGGAGAATATGCTAAAGGGATTTCATATCGACATTGCAAATACCAATACCGAGTTGATCACTCACATGAATGACAAGATGGCTGAATTAGTTGAGAGGATGGACAAGAGGCACGAGGAGATATTAGCAGAGCAGCGTGCCCAAGGTGAGACTCTGAGGTTGATTCTGGCTAGATTGGACTCTGTGGGTCCTGGACCTTCTGCTGGTCCATAATCTGTTCCTGAGACATTCTCACCTCTAGAGAACATCCCCTCAGAGCATCATCATATTGAGATTGAGCCAACTGTCCTTGAGATCTCCTTTCCCAAACTTCCAGAGTTTAGCCTCCTTGAACCTAAACCCTCTGCACTCAAAATCCCCATTATTCTTCCTAGAGATATTCTATGCTCAGTGGATGATCCTGAAACCAATGAGACTATCCACATCACCATTAAGGATTCACCACCCAGAGTTCTGCTTGAACCCACACCTATACCTATTCCTTCCCCTACTCATACAGAGGAGATCTCTCCCTCATCCTCTGGTCATCATTCTGCAGGTGCCACAGAAGAGGTTAAGACCACCACTGTTGTTATATATCAGTCACCTCTAGTTCCTTCAAGAGATGACATTCATATCCCTCCACTCAACCTTCCTAAACCGGAATCTTCCAGCTCCTCTTTTGATTCTTCTAGTTCAGATGGCTCCTTGGTCCTTCCTGTCAAGCCTATATCTGCAGTCAAGCCTTCCAGTCATCCACTTGATTGATGAAGACAAAAAGGGGGAGAAAAGCTTGAGTGATTTTGCTTGAGTGATTTTGTGGTTGACTGAGCTTCTTTCATTTTGGGTATATGGGTGTATATGAGATTTAGGGAGCTTTTCATATTTGTAATGCAATTCTAAGTTCAATTTCAATCGAAGTTCAGTTAAGTTTCAATTTCAATTCAAGTTCATTTAAGTTTTAAGTTATATTACATTGTGGGACTAATGAGTTTATTAAGTATGCAAGGTGAATATGTTATGTTTTCAAAATTTCCAAAACACTTTGAATTGACACTTAACAAGTTATTTCAAAAAGGATTTCAAAGTTACAATTGATTTCAAGAAGTGTTTATTTGAGAACTCAATTTCAAAAATTTTGTTCAAAATCACCAAGTTTTGTCATCATCAAAAAGGGGGAGAATGTTAGATCTTACATGTTTTGATGATAACAAAGAATGGGTGTGAAAAAGACTTGATAAACAAATAAGTTTGAACAAAGTAATGATAGAGCAAATCATCACTTGAAGTAAGAACTGGAGTAATGAAGAAAGGCCAAGAGAAAAAGCTGAGAAACTTCATCATTGGCATAATTTTTGAAGGGCTACTCGAGTAAGAATTCGAGTAATGAGACAAAAACTTGAAGTAACCAGAGCACAGAACCTCAAGTAGCTCACGGCCAAATACATCACTCGAGGAACGACTCGAGTAATATGAAGTGAAAAGGAGAGTTACTCGAGTCAACACCCGAGTAACCTGCCACAAGAAAATGAGTTGCTCTCGGCCTGCCAATGTTACTCGAGTAAGTACTCGAGAATCAAGAAAATCTCTTTCAGTTGCTCTCGTCCTGCCAACGTTACTCGAGTAAGTACTCGAGTAATCAGGGAAATCACTTCCAGTTGCTCTCGGCCTGCCAACGTTACTTGAGTCAGTACTCGAGTCCCCTGCTTCAAGAAATATGTTGCTCTTGGCATTCCAATCCTGCCAATGTTACTCGAGGAGCAACTCGAGTAAATCTCTATGGTAAACAAAACTTGAAGGTAGCACTCGATTTAATCTGAAATATTCAAATCACACTTCACTCGAGGCACCACTCAAGTATGCAGGTATTAAAATGTTCTATGTCAAAGACTTGAACTAGATTACTCGAGTCAGTAATAGAGTGATCTGCAGAGTTATATACAATGCACTTGAAGTTTCTACCCGAGTAAGCTATACAGAAAATAGATGTTCACTCGAGGTGGTACTCAAGTAAACAGGTAAGCAAAACTTGAAGTGCTCTCAGCCTAAAATCCTGCCAATATTACTGGAGTGAAGCATCGAGTAATCTGAAGGTTATTTGAAGGACCACTCGAGTAGCCACTCGAGTAACCTATAAAGAAAATTGTAGTATACTTGAGTAAGTACTCATGTAAACAGGTATTTCCAAGGTTTATAAATTTTTTTACTCCATGCACTACCCGAGTAATGTGATGTTCATTTATAGACTTGCTCTCTATCAATATTTTCACGAAGATACTCGAGTAACCACTCGAGTAAACTTAATGAATACTCGAGGGACTACTAGAGTATCCAAGTCCAGAAATTCAGAAATCATTCCAACGTTCATTGATTTGTTTCCTATATAATTAACCTTTTATTGTATTAGTATTCTTAGCATATTCGCAGATAAACAATGAAGATATCTTACCAAATAAGGAAATTCAAATGCAACGTTCAAATGCTACCTACCACCACCTACCGCAAACAGATATTTTTCAAAATCTGGAAAAGTCAACAGTGGCTGCGCACACTCTAAAGGGCGAGAAGAAAATGTTCCAACGGTCATTATCAACACATCTATATATATGGGAACATCCAAACAGAGATAACAATGAGGAACACACACGAACGCATTATCAAGTTCAAGTTCAATACTCTGTTTTTACACACACTTGTAAATCTGTACTTCAGTGATTCTTATTCACTCTGTAAGAGAGATATTTCATTCAAACTCAATATTTGTTATTGAGGTAACTTAAGGTTGTGGAACCTTGAGTTGGGATTGGATTACAACTTGTAAGGGGGAGCGAGTGTCCAGGCGAAGGAACTTGCTTGTACCGAGGTGCCAAGAACCCACTGAATCTTGGAAATCATAGTGAAACTCTCAGAGATGCTCTGAGGACTGGACGTAGGTCAAAGTGATTATGGCCGAACCAGTATAACTCTCGGTGTACACTTCGGTGATATTTCTCCTTACTCTTTACTACTTTATATTCACCGTCAAGTTTTATATTTGCAACAAAATTTTTAGTATCACCCAATCCACCCCCTCTTGGGTGAAACACTTATTCTAACAAAAAGAACTTCAAAAATTATCAAGGTGGACCAAGCAAGAAAGAAAACAAGGAGCAACAGATAGTATGCTATGAATGTGGGAAGCCTGGACACATCAAATCTGAATGCTTCAGAAACAAAGACAAGAAGAAGGAGAAGAAGAAAGCATGCATATAATCTATCTAGGGTGATAGCTCATCGGATGAAGAAAGCGACAATGACGAAGTTGCAAATCTATGCTTGGTAGCTAAAGAAGAAGAATCGGATTCCAAGGTAAGTGACTCTGAACCTACTTATGATTAGTTATTTTTTGAATATAAAGAAGTGCATACTGAATTCATCAAGGTAGCTAAAGAAATGGTTAGTTACAAGAAGAAAGTAAAAAAATTAGAAAATACTGTCATATCATCATGTGAAGTATGTGAAGAAAAAGATAAGAAAATAAAAGATTTAACAAAAACTGTGGAAAATTTTACTAAAGGAAGTAAAACTCTTAAAGTTATTTTAAATTCTCAGAGAGTTTCCTTTGAAAAATCTGGAATTGGATATAAGTCTGATCATGATAAAAACAGAGGAAATAAGAAAAATAGCAGTAGAACTTATCTTTAATATTTCAAGAATTCTATGCATACATCAAATCTATTTGAATCATGTAGCTATTGTAATAGGAAAGGACATTATACTTCATTATGTTATTTTAGAAAAGGACAAGTCATTGGCATGTATAAATGGGTTCCAAAAGGGACACATGTACCAAAACTATTGCATACTAACCACAAAGGACCCAAGAAAGTGTGGGTACCTAAAACTTGATCACCTTACTCTAGGTATGTATCAAAGCATCACGAGCAAACAAGTGGTATATTGATAGTGGATGCTCGAGACATATGACTGGTGACAAAAATAAGTTCACCATGCTAGAAACTAGAGAAGGAGGAAAGGTAACTTTTGGAGGTAACCAATCTGGACGTATTGCTAGAATTGGTGAAATGGGAAAATCCAATGGTGTTCAAATCAATGATGTATATTACATTGAAGGATTATGCCACAACCTCTTAAGTGTAAGTTAAAGCACTGACAAAGATAATTGGATGATCTTTGATTCAAAAGAATGCTTGATAGTAAACAAGAAAGATCTACCACTTAAAAAAGAATCCATTAAGGCAAAGATCCGAGCTCAAAGGGACGGTAACTGTTATACTATTGATTTAAATTCAAATTCTTCTAAAAATTGTTTTCTTAGCAGATCAGAGGAAAGTTGGTTATGGAATAAGCATCTAGCTCATGTTAATATGAACCAACTTGACAAGCTGATTAGAAAAGATTTAGTTGTTGGTCTTCCTAAACTAAAATTCAAAGATAACATGATTTGTGAAGCTTGTCAAAAAGGTAAAAAAACTAAATCTTCATTCAAAACAAAGTATGAGATTTCTACTTCCAAACCTTTACAATTACTTCACATGGATTTGGTAGGTCCAGCAAGAGTAAACAGTTTTGGAGGAAATCTATATACTTTAGGAATTATCGATGATTTTACAAGATTTACATAGACTATATTTATTGCTTCAAAAGATGAAACATTTGTCGAATTTATTATGTTTGCTAAAAAGGTCTAAAATGAGAAAGGTATTTCTGTTGTTTCTATTAGGACAGACCATGGAGGAGAATTTGATAATCAACTTTTTGAAAACTTCTGCAACAACGAGGGAATAGATCACAACTTCTCTGCACCTAGAACACCCCAGCAAAATGGAGTAGTAGAAAGGAAGAACAGAGTCCTCACAGAAATATCAAGAGCAATACTTAATGAAAAAGAAATGTCACAAGTGTTCTGGGCAGATGCAATGAGTACCGCATGCTACATTTCAAATCGAGCATATATTCGCAAGTCACTTGGAAAGACACCATATGAACTCTACAAAGGAAGAAAGCCAAATCTTACTCATCTACACATCTTCGGATGCATGTGCTTCATTTACAACAACGGTAAAGAAAACTTGGGTAAATTTGATTCAAAGTCTGATGAAGGTTTATTTCTAGGATATTCTAATAGAAGTAAAGCATATAGAGTTTTTAATAAAAGAACATGTACAGTTGAAGAATCCATTCATGTTGTGTTTGATGAACTTGATTCTCAGACAAAGTATTTTGATGAAGAAGAAATGGATTTGATAAAGAAAAACAAAACTATTTCAAAACAGAATGATCTAGAAACAATTATTTTCAAAATATAGAAGATGTCGATGATCATGCTCAACCAAAAGCATGGAGACATATTAAAGATCATCCAATTGGAGATATTCATGAAGGTGTCAAAACTAGAAATAGAATTCTCGATGAGGTAACTTTTTCTACTTTTATTTATGAGATTGAACCTTCTAATATGGAAGAAGCTTTATCTGACAATGATTGGGTGATTGCTATGCAATAAGAATTAAATCAATTCTGAAGAAATCAAGGTTGAGATTTGGCTCTTTGACCTAAAGATTACTCGGTAATAGGAACCAAATGGGTTTTCAAAAACAAACTTGATGAATCAACAATCATTGTGAGAAACAAAGCAAGATTAGTAGCCAAAGGTTATAATCAAGAAGAAGGTATTGATTATGAGGAAACATATGCCCCAGTGGCAAGATTAGAAGCAATACGAGTACTCTTAGCTTTTTCTTGCATTAAAGGTTTTAAACTTTATCAAATGGATGTGAAAAGTGCTTTTCTAAATGGTTATATTATGGAGGAAGTATATGTAGAACAACCTCCTAGTTTTGAAGATGAAATAAAACCTGATCATGTTTTCAAACTTAAGAAAGCTTTATATGGTTTGAAACAAGCACCTAGAGCTTGGTATGAAAGACTAAGCAAGTTTCTTCTTGATCAAAACTTTGTTAGAGGAAAAGTGGATACAACTCTTTTCATCAAACATAACAAAGATGATATTTTAATTGTTGAAATTTATGTTGATGATATTATTTTTGGTGCTACTAACGAATCTATGTGTCAATAATTTTCCAAGATTATGCAGGTAGAATTTGAGATATCCATGATGGGAGAATTAAACTTCTTTCTTGGACTTCAAATTAAGCAAAGGAAGAATGGGATATTTGTATCTCAAACAAAATATTTGAAGGAGTTGTTGAAGAAGTATGGATTGGATAATGCTAATGGAGCTGATACTCCAATGAGTTCTACAACATTGTTGGATGCTGATGTAAAAGGTCCTAATTACAACATCACTAAATATAGAGGAATGATTGGTTTATTACTCTATCTTACAGCAAGCAGGCCGGATATACAATTTAGTGTTGGAATGTGCGCAAGATATCAATCTGCTCCTAAGGTATCACATACAGAGACTATGAAAAGAATCTTCAAATACCTAGGAGATATTGCAAAACTTGGCCTATGGTATCTAAAAAGAGGAAACAAATATTTGATGGCCTATTCAGATTCAGATCATGGAGGATATAAAACTGACAGGAATAGTACTAGTGGTCAATGTCAATTCCTTGGAGGCTCTCTGGTATCATGGTTCAGCAAGAAGCAGAACACAGTGTCATTATCTTCTACTAAAGCTGAATATATAGCTGCAGTAAGTTATTGTTCTCAATTACTATGGTTGAAGCAACAACTTCAGGATTTTTGGATATATTTAAAGGAGATTCCGATTTATTGTGACAATACTAGCACCATTAGCTTGACCAAGAATCCTGTGCAATATTCAAGGACCAAACACATAGATATTCGACATCATTTTATTCGAGATCACGTTCAAAAGAAGGATGTCAAAGTAGAATTCATACCAACACATCTTCAACTTGCTAATATATTCACAAAGCCGATAGCTAAAGATCATTTTTTATATATTCGAAGAGAATTGGGAATGGTTAATCTCAATGAGTTGTAAGTTTTTCTTGTTAATTATTATGTTTAATGAGTTTTTGATGATAACCATACTAACTTAGGCATCGAAGTATGTAGAAATTGTTTTTGCAGGTATGTCACTCGAGCACTGGATGTGTCACTCGAGTGCCAAGTTCATTCTCACTCAAGTCAGTCAACAATGCCTGAGTACAGAACTATAGCATATACTCTGCTTTTTAACTTGCAAAACAGGGGTTAACAAAGGAGATAAAAGTACCAAGAGGTTACACAAATGCAACGGTAAGGATGGCTTTCACTCGAGTGCAGGTTCTTGCCACTCGAGTAGAGTACGAACACACCTGAAGTAAAGCAAGATCAATGGAGCAGAAGAAAGAAATTTATACAAATACTTGTTCAAAGCATGTTTACTCAAATGATTTTGGAGGATTTGAGTACAAAGATGAAAAATATAACAAGATTTATTTAAATTAGGTACGATTTTACATGCTTTATTAGATTTTTTTGAATATCACTCAAGCACAATATTGTCTCACTCAAGCACTGTATGAACAACACTTGAGCACTAGGGTTGTCACTCGAGTGTTGGCACTTATATCAGTTACGCGATAGCTCAAACCGTCGCACTTCCTCTTCTTACTCGAAGCGTCGCGTCACTTGAAGGGCGTATCTCTTCACCACCAACTGTTACCCATCGATTAAATGACTCAAATTACTTCAAATCACTGTTACAACTCCTCAATCATCTTCATAAGGTGAGATTTATCCTTCAAGCTTCTCATTTTGTGCCATAATCGAAGAAATTCTTTGAAAATCTTTCTCTAAGTCCTTAGCAAATATGTGATTCCCATTTCATTTTTAAATGGCTAGAACTAAGATTCTTATTGTTTCCCAAAGATCCCATTCACCTTCACCCACTCATTCAGCCGCTAGTGCTTCAGAGATTCCGGTGACTACATCCTCATCTCCTACACTTTCTCTATCTTCTACTCCTACACCTCCTCCTAAACCTAAAACCAAAAAGAGAACTCCAGCTAAGAAACCTCATCCTAAGCCTTAAATGGTTAAGAAGAATCAACCTCTGCAAAAGAAACCAAAGGGAGTGGTTTTAAAGAATCGATTATCACTTGGTCTCAATCCAAAGAAGTCAAAGGAAGAGGAAAGAAGAAGGACACGGAGCAACCACAAAAATCTTCTTCCTCCGATGACTCTTTCAATATACAACTCCAGGAAGCAATGGAGAAGTCAAGGCTTGACGCATTGGTTGGCAAAATTGCCTCACAAGCCGGTGCCTCAAGTTTACATCATGTTGGCCAGTCCAGTACAGTTGCTTCAGGGGTTCCTTTTACTTCACAGGTTCCAAAGGAAGAACAAGTCACAAATCCTCCTGAAGACTTCAATGTTAAGGAATTGAAAGCACTGAAACAGAAAGTATATGATTCTGAGTTTGCACATAGACAATTTTGTCCCATAGTTTATGTGGACTTAGATTATCTAATGAAAAGCTGTTGTTTGGATTTTCATCTTTTTCTTGAATTTTATGATCCCTGGCTGAGTGGTCATATTCCTTATTCACCCTCTATTGTGAAAACCTTTGATTGCAACATGAAAACCCATAACATAAACTCTAGGACCAGAGAGTTGATAGAGGAAGTAGTATCTACCACTGTTAGAGATCAATTTATTATGATATCTGCTACTATTATTAATGACATTCTTGGCTATGTTGCACTACCTTCTGATCCACCCACTCTTTCAGCCAACGAAGCCTTCTGGCTTTTAAGACCAAATGACCCAATAGGCCCTCTTAACTTTAAACCTATTGACATGCCTAATTCTATTCATGCCCTTCACTATATATACTCTCACAGCATTGTTAACAAATCCAAAAATTATACCCATTTTGCTCAGAGAGATTACTACTTGCTGGCCTCCTACCTAACCGATCAAAGAAGAAATGTAGGGGAGCTTATCTTTAGTGAGATGAGAAGATTTTGATTTTCTTCATCAAGATCCGCTACCATACCATATCCATAAATTGTGTCTCTCATTCTCAAGAAAAACAAAGTGTGGTATTTGGAGGGAACTGAGAGGGTAACTATTCTGAGGTTTAGCAAGACTCAATTGACATATATGAGTATCAATCTTCCAGTGAGTCAAACCAGGGCTACATCTCAAAGAGAAGCCACTCCATCAAGAGGTGATGAGGCTCAATCTTCTGTTCAAGGTTCCATTGCACCTCCATCTTTTCTGAATGCATCACTTTCAACCCATCTGGCTAAAGTGATTAATCAAGCTGTGACTGGTCTGAAAAAGGAATTAATGAATGAGTATGAGAAATCAGTGAACACGATGGAGTTATAAGTCTTAAAGTTGGTGGACAAGGCATATACCAACTTTGACTTGATGTTCGAGACTCAAGAAGATATGTCGAGAAGAATCATTGATATGGAAATCTTCTTGCGCACTCATTTTCTGACTACTTCTTCTGAGGTGCCACCTGAGTCTACTCCTGCCACGACTTCACCTCCTCAAACACATACTCATGTTCTCTTCACATACCCAATGTTGATGTCACTTATGATCGGTCACCTTCACCACCACTTGTAGCCTATGTTCCTCAGCCATCATCTCCACTTTTTGAGCTGGAGCCAGTTGACCCTTCCACTACCATGGTGCTCTTTGCCCCACCATCCGATCTCACTTTTCCTTAGCCCCTTTTTGACGCTGACAAAATGGGGGAGAAGGATCTATGATGATTTTGGAGCGATTATGGTCCGATATAGGGAGTTGGAGTTTAGTTTTGGGTAGCTTTTCTATATTGGGGTAGGACTATTGTTGGGTAGGACTATTGTTATTTTCTAGTTTTATTTTTGCTGACATGGTTGTATATGGGGTTTTATGGGTAGATGTTGATTCAAGCTTAATTTTATACTTTACAAGTTCACTAATAATCATTTTCAAGTTTGCTAAGTTTTCTGTTCAGATTTAATGATTTCTGTGCAAACATAATGGTATTATGAATTATCTTGGCTTTAAGTGTCCATTGGAAGTATTGCAGGAAACATATGAGGTTAAGTGCAAAAATTTGAATATGAGTATAAACTTTGGTGAAATATGCCTTTGGAAATTTTGAAAATATTTTTCAAAATTTTCACTCCAATCAAAATTTTTGTTTAAAACTCATCACAAAGGTTTTGTTATCATAAAAAAGGGGGAGAATGTTAGATTCCAAGTTTTGATGATAATAAAAGGTTATTGTGTGCAAATTATGTTTTTACAAGTCTAGACAATAGATACAAAGTTACCAAATGTATTTCATAAAGTTTAGAAGTGTTTGTTATCACTTTTACTGATGCACTCGAGTGATAGAGTTAGCACTCGAGCATTAAGCTAATTTGTACTCGAGCACATGCAAGTGTTGGACAGAAAGTGTTTGACAGAGAGCAAAGTTAGAAACAAGATATCAATATTTCACTCGAGCACAATCTCTGTACTCGATTGATGGCCTTATGTGCACCCGAGTCTTGGTGAGTGTGGCACAGAGAGTGTTTACCTGAGAGCAAGGTAAACTCAAAATATAAGCCGCACTCAACTGCAAGAGAGTGAGGGACTACGAGTGTTTGCCCGATAGTCATACAGAGCAGAGAAGAATAAGCATGCCTGAGTGAGAGTACATGCACCTGAGTGATACCTCAGCACTCGCGAGTGAGAAATCTAACTCTCTCCATTCTGATGCAAGTGCTGAAGACAAAGAGTATATTATAGAAGAATATTCTGCTCACTCGAGTGAGAGTAAGTATGCTTGAGTGAGGGCCCACATCACCTGCAAGTGCAAAATCACACTCTTGATAAAGTAGGGTGTGAGTGTTGTCCAGAGACGTGGTTCATAGTGTAAAAGGAAGAAGCACTTGAGTGAGGAGACCCGTGCTCGAGTGGGGTCCCACATCATTCGCAAGTATGAAAACGCACTCTATCAAAATCACATAGAAGTGTAAACCTAAAGCTGAAGCATGAAGAGTAATTATAGTATTGCACTCGAGTGAAGCCTCTCAGCACTCGAGTGATACTCTGCCAGAAGCCAAAACGCACTAGTCTTACAGCGTTCAATCCAAACATGGTTTAATGTTATTTATTCAGTCTATTTCTACTTATTATTATTATATAACATTATTTAACATATATTATGAGTATGATACAGAAGTTTGAATGTTTGAATTAGAAAGGCACAGAGGAAGTCAAATAACGGCAGTAGCATCATTACGACCATCCAAGCACGTACCTACCGCATTCAAAGATTTCAAACGTACGCATGTCATTCCATAGTTAAATGCTCCGCTCCACAATGATTATTATTCAAACGGGCAAAATCAACTGGCTATAAATATAGAGCTCCAGAGACCATCAAAGATACCAAAGTGCAAGAATTCACACAAGCAAATTCACGAGTCTCTGTTATTCATATTTTCTCTGTATTCATATCGTTGTTCAATGTTTATCATATTTGCCCTGTAAGAGAGTCTATATACACTTCAAATTCTATTTTCATTTTGATCTCAAGGTATTGGGACCTTGAGAGGGGAGATTTCCTTACGAGAGAAGCAGTTGAGAGAACTCCTAGTAGGACTTTCTACTCATAAGACTTACAAGGTACAAGCAATAGAGAACGTTGCTGTTTGTAAGACTTATAGTGGTGTAAGTAGGAGAGAACGTTGCTGCTCATAAGACTTGTATACGTAAGCAAGAGAGAAAGGTCACAGGTTTGTTTTTCTGCACGTAAGACTTGTCGTAAGGGGGAGAGAAATTTATAATGTTAGAATATTTCTGCTCGTAGTCCATTAAGGGACGATTGTTGTTTTGCAGCGTTCTGAATGCCCATTGAATCTTGGAAGCATAGGAAAATCTTAGTAGGTCTTAATCTCTGAGGACTAGACGTAGGCCTGGATTTTGAGCCTAACCAGTATAACTCTCTGTGTACTAATCTTTTCAAATCTACTCTATTTACAATTATTGTCAAATCACCTCATCAATCGAAAAATTTATTACATCACCCAATTCACCTCCCTCTTGGGTGAAGCTTGTTTCTTTCAAAGACTACCTATATGTTGTTGCCCTTCCTTCAAGAAGTGCCACAACACCCCAATCATTTTTAAAAAAAAATTAATTCCAAGCTATGACACTTCTTTAAAGAAGTCCCACAAAATGTGTGCCACTAAACTCGCTTTTTGTAGTAGTGATATTTGATAACAATAAGAGATAATTGTGATATACTGAAGATAATAAAGATAATGGAGATATATGGACATTCACACAAATATTATATTCCAAAACACTCTTCCTTGGATATCCATTATATACGAATGTGCCTCAATAAAAAACTTCAACTAGGAAAAACCCGACGGGACAAAAGCCTAGTGGAATAAAAAGAGTACATCATTCTTTGATATGCTATCTAGTACTACCTCATTAAACCTTGCTAGGAAAACCTGGTAGGATAAGACCATATATAAGGGAAAAAGAGTGCAGCACGTATTGGCTCCACTTCTTAGCAACGTGGGTTGATACCTTTGGATTTGTGAAGTTTGATATCATGAACAATCTTTCCAAATATTCTCGTAGGAAGTAATTTGGTGAACAAATATGCTAGATTGTTGGATATTAATTTCACTATCTTTTGTTGATGTAGTCCATTCCAATGTTTGCGTGTCGGTGAATAACTATATTATTCAAATAAGCAAATGATATATCAAGTCATGTGTGCTAGATACACATAAGTGCTTCAATTACACTAAGATATGATACTTCTGGATCAAGCATTTCTTCATCACCTTCTTGATATGTAAAGACATGGTACTTCTGGACTAAGCATTTCTCCATAGAAAAATGCTTTATTCTTTTCAAATCCTTTATTTCAAATGTTTTCTTTAAGTAATTCTTAACTTTAGCAAGCTCTTCAGAAGTTTAAGCAATTCACAGTTTTTGTAAACTCTTCAAAAGTTCCAAAGATATTTAAACTATTCAACATAAACTGCAATTATAGCAAACTCACTTTCAACTTTTCTTTTTGGTAAAAATACATGGGCAGAATAGATATTTTACATCCTTCCTTCAACAGACATTTATTGAGTCAATAATATCACATACACCTTGGTCCAATCGTCATCATCATATATAATATTTTAATGTAATTTTTGATTTCATGCATGTATACTACCGCCTTTAGACGATGATTAATAAAAAATTTTATGTCTTTTATGTCTTTTGATAGTTCTTGTTGATGATCATTATCTATTTCGTGTTATTAATCTATTGTTGATGAAAACCTTTAGGCAAAAGTTCTTGTATGTTTCTAAAATTTTATATTATGTTCTAAAAATTATATTTTAGACTGGATGATTTGAAAGACGGTGTCATTATGAATTAAAAATGTTTTTAACATATTGACACCGGTCTTTATTGAGAACCGGTCTAGAAAAGGTTATGTAGACCGGTCATTAATGAGAACCAGTCTAGAAAATGTTGCTCTAAGTATATATACTCACTGTTGCTCTCAATTTTCATCTCTAGCCTTTCTTAGTCCCCCACATACGTCCTTCCTCTCTCTGTCACCTCCGGTCGCCGTGATGTTTCTCTTTTCACCATCAAGATGGCTTGGTATTCGTTGGCATTTGGCTCTTCCTCTTTATCATCACTGTTTTGCTCTCACGTTCGGTAAAAATTGTTGTTTTTCACAAACCCTTGATAGATGTTTTGTTATCGTGTTCTGTTAGTGTTCTCTTTCATTGTTTTTGCTTGAATAAAAGTTTTAATCGTTGTCTTTTGTTGTCTTTCACAAACCCTTGATAGTCCTTTTCCTTCTTTGTCGAAAGCCTAATGCTCACACATTTTTTTTCTTTGCAGAAACACTGATGCTTACACCTTTTATCCTCTTAGTAATGTACACACACCTTGTGTCCTTCGACTACTACATATATCACAATGTTGAACTTGTAATGGAAATGGACATATAAGGTGTGTATATATTTCAAGAGAATAAATGGATGTGCAAGGTGTGCTTGATCGACATTTCATGAGTGTGAAGAGTTTATGAAGATTATTTTATTTTATGCTTGCTCCAAATGCAATTTAGTTCATCAACATATGTAGTGCATTACATATGCAGCAATTCTGTCATATATTACACATATTGATGAGCTCGATTACATTTGCATGCATAGCAAAGAGGTTGGAACACAGTTTGAGGTTGCAAATACATATAAACCCCTTTGTAGGACTTAGAAAATGAAAAAAAAAAGCCTTCCTTCCACAAGTATAAATATGATATTCCTTTTATGCTTGTTGTCTTCTTGTATGTTCTTTATGGTTATTGAGTTATAGAAACAATGATTACAAATTTAATTTGCTTATTAAAAATTTATTCTTTTTAATTACATAAAGGAGTACGAAGAGTGTCGAAAAGACATGTGACGAGCGCTAAGTTGAGTGGTTTATATAGCTATAACTTATGTTTGTGTACACATATGAAGAGCATTAAATAATATGATCTAATACATAACTTATTGTAGTTGAAAACATAGGACCGGATGAACATTGTTTGAGGTTGAAGATACATGGAAGCCCTTCCTTGGACTTGGAAAAAAAGCCTTCCTTCCACAGGTATAAATATGATATTCCTTTTTTGCTTCTTGTATGTTTGTTTGTGTGATACATGAAAGTTTACATTTTTTTCTGCTCATAGTTTATTCTTTGTGGTTGTTATTGTTATTGTTTACAAACTTTTGTCCACTTAATTCATCATGATTGAGATTGTAAAACTTGTAATTATGATAATAACACAATTTCATTGTATCATTCTCATAATGGCAAGTTTCACAAATCTAATCATTGTGAATTCCGTGGATAAAAGTTTGCATGCACGTAGTTTTAGGCGATAAAGGTGTAGTATTTTATTTAATGAAGCTGAGCCTAACAAGGGTGATATACAAACTTGAGAATTCTATTTTGTATAGTTGAATTTAGTCGTGCGACAAGGTCTTGGTTGAGATGGAAATCAAAGTGAAGGCTAATAATAAGGAGCTACTTGACTAGGTGGAGTTTTTTTTTTGCCCACGACTAGGTGGAGTTACTAGTGATGAGGTTGATCATTAAGACTTCTAAATCAAACGATGAAAAATGTAGGCCAGGTGATCAATGCTTGAAAGGAAAAATTCATTGAATTGGATTATCACCCAATACAACAAACTTATCCTTTCAAGTAATGATCATCTAGCTAATGTTTTTCATCCTCCAACTTAGTTATTAATCCTCACATCGTCACTAGTATTTCCACCTAGTCAGTTATTTCCTTATTATGAGCCTTCAGTTGGGCTTCATTCTCAACCAAGACCTCCCCACGAGATCATATTCACACATATAAAATCCAATTCTCATATTTGTATATTAAGTTTGTTATACTTAGCTTCATTAAATAAGAATCTTCTTCTTTATCACCTGAGAACTTAGAAGCATGTTTCATATTTGAGGTTCAGAAGAGTTAAAATGCATAAGTATGGTAACCTAGTAGCCAATCCATGGGTAGTAACATTCAACATTATGGATGCTCACAATATGAATCATGTACCAACAATACGCAAATGTTGGACCTAAAATTGCATCCACTAAATGCAACACTTAAAAATCATCTAACTCCTTTGAAGGTAGGGAAAATGCAAGCAAAACAAGTAAACCTTGAAAAAACAAAAAGTCAAAATTAAAATTCAGTAATCATCTCATAATATAGGGCTTAAATTCGTGGTTATTTGTTATAATTATTTTTTATATCTATTGCATTTGCATTTTTGGGGCTATCTGTGTAATTTATATTGCATAATATAGCTTTTAGATATAATAATATCAAACAGGGCTTTTGTGAAACAAAATAAATCAAACATTTAAAAAAATGCCCACTTTTTAGACAGGGTATGAAATTACCTGATCTAAACAGTGGACATTTTTTTATTATAAATGAACACTTTTTAACACTGATCATCTAACCAACCAATCTGAAAAAGAAACTTTTAAGACTAGTCATAGGTCTGATCTTAATAAGGACAAATTTTTTAAATCAGTCAATACAAGACTGGACCTAGACCTGATCTAAAAAGCCAATTTCAACCAGTCTTAAAAGCCTTTTTTTCGAGTACTGATATACTTTGACCATGTGCACCTAGCAACTTAAATCCTTCAGGGATTATTTTATAAGTATAATAATTTTCCATATATAAACCACTTGTATTTTAAATCCTTATATGATTCACATATAATTCACAATATATTAAGTCACATGTTATAATCATGTTCTCAAGACACATACACTACTATAAAAATCATGATATATGATGGTTATTAATTGCCATACATTATGATTCCAAATTGTCATATATGTGGACGCTATAAAAGCTCAATGCAGATACATTGTAATATACCAAATTATGATTAAGGGCTAAATACTTCAAAAGTGATGTAGTTAATGTTAAACAAACACTTTTGAAGAATATGATGTGAATTTCAATTCAAATGTGTTTTGATAAGTGCCTAACCCTGTGTTTAACCCTAATTGTGTGATGAAGCTTGAAATGAACCCTAATGGTAGGGAGGGTGCATGTTGAGTGGCATGAATGAGATTAATGTGTTTGGTGGTGGTTTGGTAAGCATTGTGATAATCAGGGGCAAAGTGGGAAAGTTATCAACCAATTGGTCAGTTACCAAAGAGGAAACTCATTGGTAACTTAAAGATCAATGGTTAGGATTGATTAGTATGAGATCAAGAAGGTGGAATTGTGTGTGTGCATGTTCAAGTAAGTCCAAGGAAGATGCCTCAAGATGTTGACATTTGGCATAATCTCACACCCTTTTTGACAAGCCAACAATTTGCAACTCATTTTCTCTTCCCTCCTATTCTTTTAGGTCAGCAAAATGGGCTTAGTAGAGACCAAAAAATTTGATTATTTTTATTCATCATCATCTCATCTCTCCTCTCATCTTCATTTTCGTCCAAAGTTTGAAGGAAAGAGAAAGAAGAAGGCTCAAGTTAGGTGAGGATTTGTTTTTGTATGCTCAATTCACCTTCATTAATATTGTTCATGGTGTTGAGGGCTTCATGGCTATGGTTTTAGGTTTTTGAAAGGTGGTGTTTGAGAACTTGAGAAAAATTGAAAGTTGGAGAAACAAGGAATTTGCTTTAGGAAGAAGAAGAGGTAAGAATTTAACACATTTTAAGCTAAGTCTTGTGACTATAGGTTGGGTTTTGAGAATTTCGAATTTCCCCCCTGATTTTCATGTGATTTTGGTTTGGAATAATTGGATTGTATGATGTGTTGGAATAGATGTCATTTTGTATTTTGGTGCCAATAAAATTGGTTTGGAACTTTGAATGGAAAGGAATTGCATTGTGAGTATTGAATTGAGTTATTGTGTGACATGTTGTGTTTTTTTTTGTGGAAAAGGTCAATGAGAGTTGAATTTGGTCATTTTCGTGTTTCTAATAGATTCCTTGTGAAAAATTGGTGTGGGAATGGTATTTGTTGTGAATTTGGAACTATTGGAAGCAATTGCACAAAAAATGAAATTATGTCCCTTAAAACTCTGTACAGGGAAGTCAGGTTATCTAGACGTTTTGAATTGGTAAATGGTGTCTAAAAATTCTGAAAATTTCTAGATTATAGTTTGCATTCCAAGCTTCAAAATAGACATATCATTTGTGTCATTTCTGTTTGTGTGCTTGGAGTAATGACTGTCCAAAGTTTGGGATTAAAACTGGAATCTATTTTGGAGCAGAGTTGGGTTTTGTGAAATTCTGTATTTTTGTGGTTATGGACAGCCTTGATCCATATTTTTTCAATGAAGAGGACATAAATAGCTTTTAATAGGCTTTTGGATCACCTCATTTTTATTTTTCTAGAATTAGTTATGATTTTTTGAAGTTTCCCTGGCTGCAGCGCAAAACTTTCTGTGCACATTTTGGCCGTAGCCAGAAAATCTTGGCTGCAGCCAAAAACCTTCTGTGTGCGTTTTGGCTGCAGCCAGAGGATTCTTGGCTGCAACCAACCCCAATTTTCAGCATTTTATGATTTTGGAAAAGTGGTTTCCAACTTAGTACTTCCCAATCCTTTAAGCATGTGTTTAGGCTTCTAGTAACCACTTAATGAGTGCAATGATAACCAACTTCAAGTGTTATAAAAGTGGGAATTTGGAATAGAGATTAATCTGTTGTAACCTCCTCACCGTAATTATACCTGGATTATGAAATTTAAGTAAAATAGAGACCAATAAGACAAAACCAGTATTTATAATCCCTCATCTAAGAGATGGGGTATCACGAAAAATAGTTCCAAAAACATAATTAAACTGGTTCCACATTCACTTTCGAATACAATTATATGTGCAGTTAAATCACATTCATAAATATCAGAGTGTGAAACTAAAATCCTGGCATTCCCGAGTTACTTGTATATATATATAATGGGTTTAGAGTTTCCCAAAATGTTATTTACATATCCAATAATATTATTTACATCTCATATACATAGTAATCCCAAACCAAAAATAGATAACCAACCCCCAACAAAAAGTCTCTAAGAGGTCCTAACCACTCCTGGTTGTCCGCTTCCCTTTTGAGCCACTTGCCCTGTTTGAAATGTTAATCATTGGAAAGAATGAGATTCTAAAGAATCTCAGTAGTAATAAATCACTCATACAAAATATAAACACAAAGCATGTAAGTTCATCATGTTCAGCAACAACACTATGAGTCATGGCTTGCACCACAACCGACAGCTCTCACAGCTGTATCACAATGCTCTATGCCCGCTTTTACGGTAAACACTATGCCATCTTTCGCTGTAAACACTATGCAGCATCATCACAAAGCTCCACAAAGCATCTCAATGTATCACAAAGAAGCAGCAACAATGCATGATAGGTATACATATAATAATTTACACAAAGTATAAGAGAGGAGTCACTACCTGAATCTTTCCTAACATTCTTCGGCACAGTGGGCTCATGAGTCTGACAGATTTCAAATCCTATAACCAAATTAGGGACAACCGATCAATCTCTTTTCCAAATACTTATTCCATAATAATCTAAGTTGGTTATCATTTAAACTTTTTAGGATGTCCATTAGAGGCCTAAACACATGCTAAAGGGTTAGAAGATACTACCCTGAAGACCCCTTTTTGAAAGCACAACACTGATTTTTGGCTGACTCACTCGAGTGAAGATGACCTCACTCGAGTGATGAGAGACTTGTACCCGAGTGTGAATAGATCTCACTCGCGAGTGTTTGACAGTGAGCAACTACCTCAGCCAGAAAGTGCTCACAACACTCGAGCATAAGGCTTTGCACTCAAGTGATGACTCCAAATCCACTCGAGTCCCCGAAAGTGCAACATAGAAAGTGACAACCCGAGAGCACATACAACATCAGAGGGAAAATCTCACTCGAGCACCACCCTTGGCACTCAGGTAAGGAACCTATACTTGCGAGTGTCAGAACACACTCTTGAACATTGACCAGCGACTGATGACCCGAGAGCAACCCTAACCATGAACTCACACCATCACTCGAGTGATCCCATGCTCACTCAAGTGATCACCAACTTCACTCACGGTTTAAGAAGTGCACTCGAGCTTCCTTCATGAAAACCTAGGCAAAACACAAAGGAGAAAGGAAAAACACACGGCAGCACTTGAGTGAGCTCCTCCCTCACTCGAGTAATGCTATCAGATTACCTAAATCGCAGCAACTGACAGAAATTCCCAAATTGGTCAAAATTGCTCCCAATGGTTCCCAAACTCCACACAAAGCTCATACCCACATAACATTGTCTAAGGAACACATTGGTAACCTCCAAAACATTCAAAAATTATTTTAACCACAATCTAACTCTAGAGCTTCTAATTCACACACAATACATAATTCCAATCAACACACTTCCAAAACTCAAAACTATATCTAATACTCAAATAGCTTCACAATGCACCAATTCCAACATCATCTACTATGAAATTCATACATTCAAAATTTACACAAAACTAGGGCAAATTCTAGATTTTATCAAACTTATCCAAAAATCACAATATATATATACCAAAAAGCACCAAATGCTCACCTCTTCACTTTGCCAAAGTCAAATGCTTGATTCTCAAACTTCCAAATTTGCTCCAACACCCAAATCACCACTTTTCAGAATTCTAAAACCACCAAGATGGAGCTCTTAATGAGGTGCATAACATTAGAGAAGAGATTTAGGGCATTAGAGATCAACAAGGCATCAAAATCTCACCTTTCTTCTTCCTTTTCTTCTTTGGTCGTCGGAAAAATGGAGGGATAAGGAGAGATATGATAAGAGATGGTGAGGATGATGATGAAGTGCATATTTTTTCCTTTTGGACCATACTCCCACCGTATAGGAGAGAGGAGAGAGAGAAAAGTGATTGTTTGTCTCATATGCCTAATCCTATAGTCCATGCAATGCCACTTGGCAACATCTTGTTTACTCCCACCATGAGCTCATATAGGTGCATAACATAGGATTCCGACCTATATCCAATAGATCTCAACCCTTGATCTCTACTCACCAATAAGTTTCTTCTTTAGTAATTGATCAATTGGTCGTCAAATTTCCAATTTTACCATTTTGCCCCTGGTTTCACTATGATTAATACATCATCACTATGAACATTTATATCAATTTCATGTCACATTTCACCAAAAGTGTTTAATTACACTAATTACAATCAATCTCAAAGCCATTAGCCCTTAATCTCAAATTGGGTCATTACATCTGTCATCCTTGATTTGGGTTTATAGGATTCGATATTTGTCTTGTATGCGAACAACCTGTGCCTGAGCACCTCCGGAAAGAACAAGGCAGTGACACTTGCTCTTATAATATGTGTAAATGCATTGTATGTATGTGTTATCATTGTTTTGTGATAATTTTGTATGTGAAAGCCAGTGAGGCTATGTGAATGCCAGAGAGGCAATGCGAAAGCCAGAGAGGCTATGTGAATGCCAGTGAGGCTATGTGAATGCCAGTAAGGCAATGTGTTATGTATATGCCAGTGAGGCAACATGTATATGTGACAGCTGATATGCTGTGTTTTGTGCTGCTGTGCGGTTTGATGATTTACTTGCATGCTATGTGTTTATGTGTGGAATAAGTGAGTCGTTACTACTGGGATTCTTTTGAATCTCATTCTTTCCTTTGACTAAACCTTCAAACAGAGCAAGTGGCTTCAAAGGGAAGGAGAAGACTAAGGGTGTCTAGGACTCTAGTAGGAATATAATTTGGGTCGTTGGTTATCGGATTTTGGTTTGGGATTACTGTATATTGTTGGGATGTAAGTATTATTTTGGATACGGTTGTGTAATCCCCTAAATGGGAATGTATGGACGCTTAGTATATATATATATATGAAACCCGGGGGTTGCCGGGATATTTTCTATATACTTTGATATGTATAAATGTGATTTAACTGCACAGGTACTTATATTTGGAATATTGAATTTGAAACCAGAGTAAGGCAGAAATTTTGAAGGAATTTGTGAAAATCCTACCGGAAGGAAGGGATTGTAAATGAATTTTTAATTATCCGTTGGTCTCTCATCCATTCTAATTATGCATTTTCGAATCATAATTATGATTTTTAAGGCAGGGGGTTACATACATTACGGTTCTGAATCATTATTTATTCCAAACCTATTATAAAGGTTATAATATAACACCAGTTATATATTGAGGCTTGGTGAGGCCCTAATATGCACACTATTGTGATAATAATTAATGGGCACAGATTAACAACTGACATAATATATGGTAATACTTGCATCAACATAACTGTTCCGCTTTAACAATTGTTATATATGTTAAACATATATAACTGTTATTTTAACAACTGTTATATATATTTGACATAAATAATGGTTGTTAGATAACAACTATGATTTATCGAAGCTAATTTTTTTTAAAAAAATGGGGGGGGGGGTTGGTTACAACTGAACAAAATGAATCACAATATATATTTACATTCATTCATAAATAGAATAAAAACTATGATTTATCGAAGCTATTTTTTTAAAAAAAATGGGGGTGGGGTTGGTTACATCTGAACAAAATGAATCACAATATATATTTATATTCATTCATAAATAGAACAATACAAGAAATCATAATATATTTATGTTATTTGTAACATCCCGGATTTTAATTAAGGGATAATGACTTCAAATGGTGTAATTAATGTTAATTAGGCATATTTGAAGTATATGTTGTGCAATGTGAAATGAAGGCAATTATTCATAATTTAATGAGTATTGTACTAATCAGGGGTAAAACGGTAAATTTACCAACCGTCTGGTTAGCTACGGATGAGAAAACCCTTTAGTAATCTTAATCAATGGTTGAGATTGGAAGAACATGAGGTGGAATCAAGTGTGGAAGAGTTTATGTGAAATCATGGTGGGAGTGATGGGATGGTGCCAAGTGGCACAATAATGACCTTGGATAAAGGTCAAAGTTTCAAACTATTTTCTCTTCCCTCTCCACTCTTAGTCGGTTTTGGCAAGGGAAGAAGGAAAGAAGGATTAGCATCAATATCTCACTTTCTCTCTCCTTTTCCTCCATTTCCGGCGAGCAAGCAAGAAAGAGAAAAGAAGGGTTGGAAATTTGTGAAGGTAAATGATCTTAAATGCTCACTTCACCTTCATTGATATTGTGCAAATGGGTAAGAGCTTTACTTCCATGTTTTCAGACTTTGGATTGGTGGTGTGTGGAAACTTGAGGAAATTTGAAAGTGGAGGAATCCAAGTTCTGAATTCAGCAAGTGAAAGAGGTAGGTTTTTGATGAATTGTGGTATATATGTTAGGGTGTTTGCATAATCAATGAAAATTCTGGAAATTTGACCCAATTATGATGTAAAGTGAAGGGTAGATTTTGATGAGAGTGTCACTGTTCATTTGGTCAGTTTTGACACTTGGGAGTGATTAGAATTTGATTTGAAGTTGAATAAGGGAGATGGTTAGAATGAGGTTTTGAGTGGTTTGATGATTTAGAGGGAGAATGTGTTGAATGGGTTGGAATTGAGTTGTTTTTGGTTGCCAATGGGTTTATGGTGAAGTTTTGGATGAGAATGAGTAATGGTATGAGTTAAAGAACCATTGGAGTGCATTTGGTGAATTCTGGTAAATCATATCAGCTGCTGCGTTTTGGGTATCTGATGTGATTTCTCGAGTGAGGGAAGAACTCACTCGAGCACAGGATGAACGTGCTCGAGTGAGCATGTTTGTGCTCGAGTGAGGGTGCCTTTCTGGTGCTGCGGGTGAGCGTCTCGGGTGATCACTCGCTGGTGGATTGTGAGAGTGAGCGTGGCACTCGCGAGCATTGAGGGATCACTCGAGCACTGGGGATTGTGCTCGCGAGCACAAGGGTTGTGCTCGAGTGCACTTGAGGTCTGGTGAGAAGAGTCACTCTCGGCTTGTCACTCGCAGGGCCTCACTTCCGTGGGTGCTCGAGTGCTGGCGAGGGCTCTGCTCGAGCACAGTCTCTTGTGCTCGAGTGAGAGTGTAGGTTTGTTGTGAAGTGTGCTCTCGGGCAAGCACTTCCTGTCTCACTCGCATGTGTGCTCGAGTGAGAGCGGGGGTTGTGCTCGAGCACGGCCTTCTGTGCTCGAGTGAAAGGACCAAAAATCAGTGTTTACCTTTTCAAAGAGAGATCTTTGGGGATAATTATCCCAACCCTTTAGGCATATGTTTAGGCATTTAATGGCCATCTAAAGAGTCCAAATAATGACCAACATAAAGTATTATAGAATTAAGAATTTGGAAAAAGAGATTGACCTATTGTCCCTAATTCGATTATAGGATTTGACATCTGCTATCCTCGTGAGCCCACTGTGCCAGCGACCGTCAGGAAAGGATCAGGTAGTGACTTTTCTTTCGTACCATATGTGATGCATTGTATGTGTGTATAATCAGTGATTTGTGATAAATGCGGATGTTGCGACTTATGTGGATATGTGTTAGCACCGTCAGTCCAATAGTCCCTGAGTAGCTAACAACAGATCGGGTAAGGGCAGTGTGCCTTCCCGGCGGAGAAAGGGGATGAGGATGAGGTGTGGTATATGTGATTATGTGAGCCGAAAGGCTATTTGTGAAGGCCGACGGGCCGTTTATGAAAGCCGGTTAGCTGTATGAGCTATAAGGCTATTTGTATACACTGCCACGCCAATAGTCCCTGAGTAGCTAACAACGGTTCGGGTTAGGGCGGTGTGCCTTCCCGGCGGAGAAAGGGGATGAGGGTGGAGTGTGATATGTGTTGCTGCTGCGGTACATTGATTGCTTATATGCTGTGTGCTTATATGTGGTATAATTGTTTAGTTACTACTGGGATTCTTTTGAATCTAATTCTTTCCTTTGAACTAACATTTCAGACAGGGCGAGTGGCTCTAAGGAGAAGCGCGTGACTCGGAGCGGGTAGAGTGGCGTAGGGACATTTATTTTGGAAATGTTGGTTAGACTGTTTGGATAGGGATTACTGTATATTGTTGGATTGTAAATAGTGTAAAAACTTTAACCTGTAATCCCTTTAGCAGAATTTGGAGCTATATATATGTAGTTGAACCCGGGGTTTGCCGGGATTTTGGACATACACTCTGTCATACGTAAATGTAGTTAAACTGCACAGGTGATTATATTCGATAATCGAACTTGAGACCGAAAGAGGAATGAAGTTTTGAAAGTTTCATGACGTCCCTATTATTAAAGGGAATTTTAAATGAGTTTTAAACTATTCGACGGTCTCTAATCTAATTTAATTACCAAATATCGAATTATAATTACGTGATTAAAGGCAGGGTGTTACATTATTCATGTACATATATACACCATTAAAACCAAAACTTTAAAACAAACAAATCATCAATATCTAGAAATTTATAGTCATTTTATATATGTATTTACTCACCCACTGATGTTGCACAGATGTTGCCAACTCTTCAGCAAGTTAGATGTTGTAATATATAGCTGACTGAATGTATATATGAATGAATTGAGCATATAATATACCTTATTTGTATCAATATTTTTAGGACCATACGTGATAATATCCTTCATGTACTGCATCATGAAGTACCCACAATCATTGATGTTGTCTGGTTACTTTGGGCACTACAAAGAAATGAGAAGTAAAATTTTTCAGTCATTCATATATATAAACTATATTATTTGCTTCATCAATTTATCAATATTATAATCATTGGTGAATAATATATACCTTCAGACGCACCCATTGGAAGACACATTTGTAGTTGCCATCAATGAGCTTTTTTTGTAGTACTTGTGACCATTTTAAGTGTAGTAAGTGTAGACCGCTTTGAGAAGTTACAATATAAAATTATATATACAGAAACATGCAAGATGAACTGAATTATAAGAGATGATGAATGAATAACTTACTGGTTGAAAGTCTCCTACATGTATGGTCTCATTTCTGGAATCTTGCTCATAGAGTCATAGTAACAAATCCTTTTGTGCATTGGGTTTACGACCATGAGGATCCAGTGATTCTTAAGTATAATAATAGATCACACCAACAAAATAATTATAAAATAACTAAAAACTAATTCAAGCATAGTTAATGATGTTCCCACCCTTAAACATAAGGCCCAAAAAAGTAAGTAGCACTTTTGTCTTGTGCCCTCCTATGAAATTCATCCCCCACAAACCTCACGTGCTATTGCTTGGCATCTTCCTTCATGCCATCACCTTGGTTATTGCATTGGTCAGAGTAGATGAACTTGATCTGGACATAGAGGTTTTAATGGATGAGTTAATTATGATATAGGTGCATGAAATGTCAAAACCAACATATCAAAAAGTAACTAAGTTCTAAGAAGCCAATTATTCAATCAAAATTAAAGAAATACCTTATAAAGAAGTTGACAAACATTAAACTTGCTAAATCCTTGTTCAAGATCTCAAAAACAATCTCTTTGCTTATAGCTTTCGCCTGGTTTAATTGGTTAAAGACCTCTATCTCAAATGTGATCAGTGGAAACGGGTATGAAGCAAAGGACTTGTCAACGGACTCCTAGAGGGACTTCTAAGAAGATTGACCAATGGTCTCATTTTGTGAGGAAAACTTCTTCCCAGATTAATCATTGGGGGGTGATATGCTTCATGTTCTTAGACTAAGTAGGGGGCTTGGACTGATTGAAAGTCTTGGAAGTGGGGGGCTTGGACTTGTCATGGGGGCTTGGACTAATTAGGGAGTTTGAACTTAGGGGCCATCTTCTTTTGAGTGGTTGACTTGTTTTGAGTGGGGAGCTTCTATACTCTAAGCAAACTGTAAGGTCACACAACAAAGCTACTCGTAGCCCCTCCCACTGTATCTGTGTCTTTGGTGGGCACAAGGAGGGGATAACTGGCGTTGATGTTGGTGTTAATTTGTACCTTCACATGCTTAAGAGTGATAGGCTCGTTATGAAGTGTGTTATCCTTCGGGTAGTTGAACATGTGGCCCGTTACAACTGTATGGTGTCTAGGGCTATCAGTAAAATACTCAACATCCGCCAAACCCTCAGGTAGATCATTAGGGGGAAATGTGTAGCTACTTCTAGTACTTGGGCTACCATTTCCACCTTGTTGCTTTATAGAATGTTCCTTCATCAACTCTTATGTGAGAAAGCGTATTTGTTCCTGCATTTTATCACATTGTTTCTAGAGCTTTTCATACTTTTGATCCCTGTTATTTCTTTGAGGTTGTCGTTGATCATAATATTTTATCTTGGTCAATCCAAAGCCAGCACTAAAAACAAGACCCGGATGGTCAAGCCTTATGTCTTGGCCAATATGTCCTCATCTGTAGAAAGGTAGCCCCTTGATATTGTAACTTCCTAGGGCATGGCTTATTGTGCATTTAACAATAATGTTAATATTGATAGTTAATTGAAGACATTACTTTCATGAATCAGGGATTAATATTGATACTTACCATTTTATCGATGACCTTCTTCACCTGAGGATCATTATAAAGGCCATCCTTATTTTTCCTTACCACCGACCAAAGTTCATAATGTGAAGGTCTACTACTGTCCTCACTCTCAGCAGCCAACCTTTTAGCAATTCGAGCATACCTCATTCACCCTTCCTTATAGGGATACTTATTATTCTTCACCTTCCTTCTATTCACCTAGCTTAATTCCTGTGAAAACACATAACACTCGAGTTAATATTAAACAGATACATGTAGGTCTTATAAACTGCGAATAACAATTACTTGGAATGCCAGGTCATGACTTGAGATGACAAACTCTAATAATCTGGTTTGATGGTGGACCAAAGATCCACATGAACTTTTGTCTCATCAACTTCTTCAGGATTTTGTAAATACAACTTCATCAATACATGACAGAATGTGTGTAGTGATTGGCTAGCCTTCTTGATGATAAATTTCTTGATGTAATCTCCATGATATGCAAAATGTAAAGCACACACTTCAAGTTAACATTTTTTACAAGTACATAGCAAGTAATTAGCAGGCATATATACCTTACCCTAACATTGTCCCAAATAACTTCTGCACAACCTTCTTGTACTCGAACCCAATTACCCGCTATGATAGGAACATTGGTCATTGCCGTTAAGCCGATGTTGCTAATGAAGTGTGATGGATAAAGAGGTTGACCGTCATTGTTTCATGTCACCTTAAATCTTTTCCCTAAAGAAATTTTCTTCATTCACAAAAGTCAAGGCGCAGTGCCCCCTCCTTACAATATCCCGCACACGTTCTAACGCCTGTTGTGGGGTCTCATTTTTAGGCTGCCTAGGGATTACATTGGTACTATTAGGAATATCAATACTAGGAACATTATCGAAATAAGAGGCATCACAAAACTGGGGGCATTATCAGTGCTGTGGGAAGTAGAATTGGCCATTTTAATTAGAAAACAAAACTCATTCAGTCAGCCACAAGGAACAAAGCAATAGGTTTTTCAGAAAAATATGATGCATGACTAAGTTCAAAACCTACCTAGGCAAGATGAAGTGAAAAATACAGAGAGTACATAATGGAGAATGTGAAAGCATAAGAGAAATCATACCTTAAAATAAGAAGAATAGAACACAAAAAGGAATACGACCTAGCAAGGGCTCCAAAACAAAAAAGCAAGTTGAGGCAATCGAAGTAACTCATGCAGTTGTTAGACCGAAGTTCAAAGAAAGCAGTGAAGGATGTGGTTCGCCTGGATGTGATTATCGACAGCTATAAAAGCCAACCTTAGTTGTAGGGTTTAGAGGATGGTGGTTAACGTTTGACCAAAGACAAAAGAGTTAAGTGTAATAATTTGGGAAAGTAAAGAGGCATGAGATAGCGAGTATGTGTTTTAAAATACTTGATAAGACTTGCTCACAGTTATAAGTTTAGAACCGTTATAAAAGGTGGCCTTTTCTTACGGTTCTTAATTTACAACCATAGTGAACCTCTGAATAAAAGTTCATAATTTTAACATCAAATTTGTTAGGTTTTGTAAATGGTGATGGTGATTTCTTAATAACTGTTAGTTATTTGACATGGTATTATGAAAAGTGACGGGTTTTACATAATAATTGTAACTTAGCTACTTTTTTTTAGTAATTTTTAAATTTGATTATTCAACCTCACAGTATAATCTAAAAATTTAAAAAAATAAAATGAGAGTGTGAATAAAAGAGGGTGCGGACGAGAGAGGTCAATTCTCCCTTGTTGCTCTTGTTCAGGCATCCTTGCTCTCCCATTTAATCGATAAAGAACAAAAGTCAGAAGTTAGAATATAAGTGGATGGCTAAATGGGTTTCACGGGTTATCCAGTAGATCGTGTCCTTTGGAATGGAAAGGGTTATGTTATAAAGCCAAACTTGTCAATATAAATTGCAACAGCTAACATAAGTAACGGTTGTTTACTAATAACCATAAACATCCCTTAAATTAGTAACATTTGTTTACTAATAATCGTGAAGATAATTGTTTTTAAAAAAATACTTTTGGGCTACATTGCCTTAACGATTAATTATTTTTAATATTCAAACGTTAAAAAAAAGCATTTTTTTCAGTCATCACCACTACTGTTGTCCTCTTCCTCTTACCCCTCCCCCTTGTGGCACATCATCAACATATGAGAAAAGAGATGAAGGGTCTGATTGAAAATGATCATATACAACCTGATTGTGATGAAGGATGAGGTCGAACTTTCTATTCAGACTGTGGCTATGTCTAGCAAGACACTATGTACAGTGGTTAAGGTTGGCCAATGTCTGTAGCAGAGCCTCTATTCGAGGAGGAGGTAGAAGATGTGGTGGTAGAGGGGGAGGGGGAGGGGGAGGAGCTTGTAGTAGTGGTGGAGAGGCTTATGGAAGAGGAGGGTGAGGATAACGAGGAGGAGGAGCAGGAGGAAGAGGGTGAGCATGTAGAGGAGGAGGAGGGTAAATGGAAAGAGCTCTCTGGTTTCTGACGATGATAAGAGAGAGAAGGGTGAGGTTATGAAAATGTGCTTTTTAGAAAAGTACTAAAAATAAAAGGAATATGTCAGTATAAATAGAGTTGAATACTTCACTTTAAAGTATATTTAACTATGGAGAATTGGTACTTGGTGTCGGACTGAAATAAGGTTTTAAAAATGCGCTTTTTAGATTTGTTCATTACATGATGGTTGTTTATTATGAAATGTTATTTTTATTGTTCATACTTTACGGTCAACAGATATAACTATTATGTTTGTGTTTTTACGGATGCAAAGTTGGAAGTTGAATCATTTGGAAGTGTTACATGATGGTTGTTTCAAAAGAACCATCACTTTTGTCACTAACTAAATAACGATTATTAACTACAACCGTTATTTTTGCATTTTCACAAATTCTACCTCATAATACATGACGGTGTGCATAATTAACTGTTACTTTTAAGCATATATATACCTGCGCAGCCTCTGCCTTGACATACATGACATTTATTAGTTGTAATAGTTATATATTAAGTGTTATAAATGCACAAATTTATAGTAGTGATATCAAAATTTCATATACCGCTAGACTTCCAAATTAACAAGACATGAAAATTTAGTCAACCTCAAGACATATGAACTTCTTGGCATAAAACAGCCCATTTATATAATACTAACATTGCACTTCGAGTGCTCGGTTTAGAAACTCCTAAATTCATGTTATGATATTGTATTTTGCGCCTTTTCTTTTTTGTTGGCCAACAATCTTTATGTCTTATCTCATAACATATTTGTATATAAGATCCTCATTTGATCAAGTGATATTATAAAAAAAAACCATTGTTGACAACTTGATTTTTTTGGTTTCCTTTTCTTTTATGAATAATTAATTGAGATCTCTTTATTGTTTTCAAGTACTTGAACCTCTTCTAGGGTCTTACAAAAATAGTTATGTCTCAATTCTTGCCTCCCCAATGTGGTCATTTTGACTATTTGCTCCATTTTTTGTTCTTTTGGAACCGATCATTTCTCATGCTTCAGGTATTTCTCATTTTTCATTTATACTGATAGGAGCATTTTTTAGCTAGGACATGAGATATAATAATTCTCATTTAGGTCAGTAACTACATCTGGCAAATATTTCACAATATATTAATAATGCAATATTTGATGAACTTCTGGTTCATACTATTATATTTGAGTGTAACCCCCTCACAGTAATTATATCCGGATTATGAAATTTAAGTGAAATAGAAACCAATAAGATAAAAATCACATTTATAATCACTCATCTCCAAGAGATGGGGTGTCCAAACAAAATGTTTAAAAACAGAATTCATCTGGTCTCACATTCACTTTCGAATACAATTACCTGTGCAGTTATATCACATAATAAATATCAGAGTGCGTAACCAAAATCCCGGCAACCCCGGGTTACTTGTATATATACAATGGATTTCAAGTTTCCCAAACATGGAGATTACATATCCAAAAGATCCATATTTACAATCATATACATACAGTAATCCCAAAATCCAAAATCTAAAACAGATAACCAACAATCCAAATCTAATATATCCCTACTAGTCCTAACCACTCCGGGTTGGCCGCTTCCCTTTCGAGCCACTTGCCTTGTCTGAAAATATTAGTCATTGGAAAGAGTGAGATTCTAAAGAATTCCAGTAGTAACAAATCACTCATACAATATTTAAACACAAAGCATGTAATGTTATCATGTTTACCAGCATCATCAGCAACACAATGCACTCACGGCTGTATCACAATGCATTATGCCCACTTTCATGGTAATCACAATGGCAGCTTTCACTGTAAACACTATGCCCGCTTTTGTGATAATCACTATACAAGCTTTCGCTGTAATCACTATATAGTAGCATGACAAGGCACAAAGCATCACAAGGCACAACGTATCACAAGGCACAAAGCTCCACAAGGTATCTCAAAGCAGCAGTAGCAGCACACAATGCATGATAGGAAAACATACAATACATTTACACAAAGTATAAGAGAGAAGTCACTACCTGTATCTTTCCTGATGTTTTTCGGCACAGTTGGCTCACGCGTCTGATAGATATCAAATTCTATACCAATTTAGGGACAATTGATTAATCTCTTTCCCAAATATTTATTTCTATAATACTTTAAGTTGGTTATCATTTAAGACTCTTTAGGTGATTATTAGAGGCCTACACATATGCCTAAAGGGTTAGGAGAAACTACCCTGAAGACCCCTTTTTCAAAAGGTAAAACATTGATTTTTGGCTGGCTCACTCAAGTAAAGATGACCTCACTCAAGTGATGAGAGACTTGCACTCGAGTGAGAACAGCTCTCACTCGCGAGTGTTTGACAGTAAGCAACCATCACGGCTAGAAAGTGCTTACAACACTCGAGCATGGGGGTTTTGCACTCGGGTGATAACTCCAAAATCACTCGAGTCCCTGAAAGTGCAACACAAGAAGTGACAACCCAAGAGCACAGACAACATCAGAGGGAAAAGCTCACTCAAGCATACCCCCCCAGCACTCGGGTGAGAAGGTTTCACTTGCGAGTGTCAGAGCACGCTCTTAAATATCAACTAGCGAGTGACAACCCGAGAGCAACCCTAACCAAGAATTCTCACCATCACTCGAGTGATCCCATGATCACTTGAGTGATCACCAATATCACTCGCGGTGAAGGAAGTGCACTCAAGATCTACTCATAAAACCCAGGCAAAACACAAAGCAGAAAGACAAAACACAAGGCAGCACTCGAGTGGGTTCCTCCCTCACTCGAGTGATGCTATCAGATTGGTAGATCGCAGCAACTGACAGAAATTCCTAGATTGGCCAAAATCACACCCAATGGTTCCCAAACTCCACACAAAGCTCATACTCACTCAAAATGACATATGGAACCCATTGGTAACCTCTAAAACACTCAAATACCATTTTAAACATAATTTAACTCTTTGGTCTCTATATCACACACAACACCTAATTTCAATCAACACACCTCCCAAACTTCAAAACCATATCAAATACTCAAAGAACTTCATAATGAACTAATCCCAACATCATCCACTATGAAATTCATACATTCCAAAATGGCCATAAAACTAGGGAAAATTTTCATAATTTCCTAACTCATCCAAATATAACAAATAATATACCAAAAAGCATCAAATGCTTACCTTTTCACTTTACCAAAACTAGAATATTGATTCTCCAACTTTCAAATTTCTCTAATACTCAAACCACCACCTTTCAAGATTCAGAAACAACCAAAATGGAGCTCTTAACACTATGAACAAGTTTAAGGAAGAGGATTTGACCATAAGAGGACTATTACCTACCCAAAATCAAAGATTTCTCTTTTCTCTCTCCTTGCTTGTGTCCGCCGGAAATGGAAGAAGGAAGAGAGAGAAATGGTGAGATATGGAGATGATGATGATGATGCACTTTCCCCCTTGACCCATGCCCTCTATCGAATCGGAGAGAGAAGATAGAGAAAAAGTAAATTTTTGTCTTTTGTGCCATATCCAATGGTCCACACAATGCCACGTGTCATGATCTTACTCACTCTCTCCATGAGCTCACACACAAATGCAAAGCATAGGATTCCAACCCATGGTCAATAAATCTCAACCATTGATCTTTAATCTCCAAATACATTTATATCAAATTTACATCACATTTCTCCAAAAGTGTTTAATTACACTAATTACAATCAATATCATAGTCATTAGCCCTTAATCTCAAATTGGGTCATTACATTGAGGATCTACATTTTATGCATTCAATGTATTCTCTTTTCCAGCTAATCATTTTCTCCCCCTCGTCTAGGAAATTTATTTTTGAATGACAATCAACTAATCATGTAGTATAAGTTTCCTAAATCCATTTGTTCTCTTTAGGAACATCATTTGTTTCATTTGGAGACAAACAAGAAGAAGGAGGTTCTTACCCAACATTTATCCCAACTTTCTTTGAAAATCGATCTATGTGCAATACTGTGGTGGAATAATAAAAATAGATTTACACATTCAAAATTATAAGATGGAAATTATCTAGCTTATGACCAAAAGCCAATTGTAACAGGACAATCTATAATACTTTGTTGGCTTAATGCATTTATGTACAGCAATGCAAAATCAAAAATCCCAACACTAAAATGGGAATTTTGTTCTCATAAATTTTTGATCTACCTACATATGGAGGCATTGATAAATAATTTTGCTAGATCATTTTATGGATAATATAGTTTGGAAATTGTGCACTATAATAATTTATTCAAACAACCTTACAAACTTTAGGTTGCAAACTTGTAACTATCTTATAGATGCATCTATCCAATTTATTGAATACTTGTATGGTTTACATGTTATTTGAATGGGGCCATATATGAGTTTGATATATTTCCAAGAGTTCAGAGATCCATCCCAAATCACAACTGGTGATATTCTCATAGTCAAGATTTTTTGAGAACAAGCAGCAAAAAATAATATTTTGACTATTCATGAAGAATCTTCTGGTTCTTTAATGAATGTCAATACATAATATTTGATAAGTTGTTGCATCCTTTATGTGACTTGGATGGTCAAACTAGTCACGCCAACAATACATTTGTCTTAATAAGTAAACTTTTATAACATATGACAGAATTTAAATCTTCATCCAATATGACTCACACTTGTATCCCAATAATTTCCCCCTCAAGTGTGAGTTATACATATATTTTTCTTATTTATATATAAGTTCTTCAAGAACTATATTAATTCCTTTCTTGTTATGTAGAGTTCATCAGGAACTACTATATATTGTTATATCTCTATATTGTTCTTCAAGAACAGTCTTCTTTGTACATTCAACACATCTTTATGGAAAAAGAGTACTCTTTCATATATATATATATATATATATATATATATATTCTATAACATTTACTGAATTTATAAATTTAACAGAAATATGAAGAGTTCACAAAGGTTAAAAACAAACTACATAAAGATCATGCTATAATGATATATGATATTTAAAGGCTAAAGTGCAATAAAGAAAATTTGAGGGGAATGTGAGGACATACCATATCAACTTTATACTCCAATATTAATGTTGCAAGAGCATTTTCACTATATGAAACACAGTGAGTAGATAAAGTTGCAAAAGCATATAAATATCATAATAAAGTAAATTACTTAAACTAGTAACATATAAATGTTATGTAGCCTTTTGGACATATAGATATTTATTTAGTGTTAATTGAGCTAGATGCCTTTGGTCCTTCTAGAACCTTAATCGATACTTATTATTTCATTATACATGGCAAAATATTATTGCCTTTAATATTACTTCAGGAGTTGACCATAGATGATTATAGCACAATTAAACATTGTAAGTTTGGAGAATTTCTCTTACTTTTCCTATGATATACATCTCCTTAAATGTTAGTCTTCGGGACCATTACAAGAATCTCTTCACATATATTGTGTTATGCTTGAACCATAGTAATTTGGCATGTACTATTAGCCTTCAAGGCTATATTTTTTCGTAATATATATGTGGTTGTTATATTGCTCATCAGCATATTAAACTTAGAGATTTTATCTCTTCTTTTGGCAATGCAAATTCAACAAGTATTAGTCTACAGGACCATAATAAAAACATCAACCAAAATGTTTTGTGCAATGAGACATTTTGGCATTTACTCATAAAATTATGAATTAACATAGCTTGTTCTCAAGCTTCTCGTAATATAAGATATTTTAATCATTTAGAAATTCGGCTGAGACTCTTGAGTGGTATAATTCTTTTAATGTGATCACAGCAAAATAAATATGCTAATTAGTCTTCTAGACTATTACTTCTAGTGACATAATTCTCTTTGAGGAAGTTGTCTTGAGGACACTATATAGTACAAATATTTTTCAAAGTTGCAAAGCTCTTTTATATCATTCGATATTTGAGGCATAAGCCTTCAAGGCTTATTAAAACCATAAAGTGGACTTTTACAAAATAATCATTATTAAAAGTGATGAGGCTTCTGGCCATCTAATCAAGAAATCGAGAGTATAATGGGAGCTACCACTAAAATTATAATATTAATAAATATACAAATTAAATATCATAAACATATAGTCATTTAATCTTAAGATAAAATTAAAGCTTTATGGCTTATGGCTATATAATGAGAAAATAAAAGCTATATAACTTATGTCCATATAATAAGGTAGAAAATAAAAGTTGTATTACTTCTAACAATTTAATAAGATAGAAAATAAAAAATGACTAATGGCCATTTAATAATATAGAAAATAAAAGTTGTATGACTTCTGGTCATATAATTTCAAAATATAAAATCAAAGTATAGGGCCTTTGACCATAAGCTAGAAAATAGAAATTATGGGCCTGTTTGATTCCATTCTCTGTTTTTTGTTCTTTAAAACAGTTTTATAAAATTGTTTTTGAAAACAAAAAACAAAAAAACTCGTTTGGATAATTGTTTTTGAAAACAAGTTTTAAAAACAAAAAAAAATAAAAAAACTCATTTGGATAATTGTTTTTGAAAACAAGTTTTGGACAAAAATTAAAATAAACCATTTGAATAATTTTAGAACAAAAAAAAAGATCTGACTGGATGGTTGTTTCTCACAACAATTTGTTTGAGCCAATTCTTTTAACATCAATTTATTTAATTCACTTATTTTATATCATTGACACTAACAAAAATAACATGGTTAAAATTTAAATGGATATTGTTTTAAACAAAGTCTCAAAAATAACATCTAATTGGTAGAATTGCGATGATGTGACCACATCTTAGCAGAAATTCAATCACGAAATGCTGACATCTCTGCTGCGCTTTGATCAGATAGTCTAGACAAGTTGTCCAAATTATAACTCGATGTACTTTCTGTAGTTCTGTTTCCTGTCAGACTTTCAACTTCTAAGTTTGTGTTTAAGGTTAAATCCTCCACTTGTGTTGGATCCATATTCTCCCATTTTGTAAACAACAAATCACGTCGATTCCACTTGCGTATGTAGTTATGAATAGTACAACATGCCACCACAGAGGGTTATCTCTAACATGCACAGGTGCCATCTCTGTTGTATCTCGTTTTATAAGCTCTTTTCCCAATTGACATACTGATCTTAACACTTCCTTAAAATAGTGTGAAACTGTTTTGGTAGAATGTTGAAAACGATCTGCAACTACCCTCTGTCCAATATTATGACCTATAATATATAGAAACATTGCAACCTTCTCTTCTAACTTCACTTCTCTTGAATCTTCTAAATCACCTTTAGTCTTTAACTCATTGCAAAAACTAATAAAACATGCCTTTTCCATTCGCAACAATTCATAACAAGTAGTTCCTGATCCTTGCATAAGCTCATTAACAAAATCCTGACCGGTAAGTGCAGATGTACGAACTGGAATCTTATTAAGAAACTTCTTTTCATATTCACTTATCATATTAATCAACATTAAATCTAAGAGCTCAAAGTCGTCTTCACTTGATCCTGATGAAGATATAGATCCCTCGAGGCTGTCCATTTCACTACTTGATGAGTTACCATCTACATCCATCGTGCATACTTATTTGGGGCTTTGAAGGAACAACAAACTAAAGAAACAGAACAACTCAGACTTCATTACAAGAAACATTACAATAACTTTTTTTGATCTTCTATATATGTTCTTTAGTTATTAGAAGAATTTCATAGACATAGTCAAACCAAAAACAAAACTACAAATAAGACAGGACTTCTAAGTAGTAACTCAATAATAAGAGGCATATCTACTTTCCATGGCATGGAAAGTAGACAAACTTTGGTGATGGTCAAAGAATTTTTCTGGTGTACTGGCCATTCTGTTATATTGACTAGATAACAAAGATTATGGACAAATTTAATGAGACTGCGATAATAGCCAATACAGGGAAGTCAGTAACTAGAGAGAATTTTTCCAAATATACAACAAGAAACGCCAGAAACAGAATTCCATTACTTTATAAACTGTCTAATATGCGTGCTTTAGTAAGCACAGCCAAAAGATCCTACACAAAGCAATTGAAAAACGCTAATAAATTTCCACACAACAAACGTTATATATATATATATATATCCAAGTTGAGCATTCATTTATAAAGTTAGATGAAAGCCTGCACATTACTCACTGTTTAGGAAAATAAACTATAAAAACTAAAACAAACTCATGATAGAAATTTGCACAAACCTTAGCAAGTAGTTTAGCAGATACTATTCCAGTTTCTTGACGCAGTTCCCGAATGGCAACAGATATGGGCTCTTCACCAGCTTCAATTCCACCCTGATATTCAAGAACAGGAAAGTACATGACATATTATCTTAGCAAAAGAATTTGAAGCCATTCTAGAGTTAAAAAATTATTACAGGAAAAATAAGTAAAAATTCCCCACTTGATACCCAAAATACCAGAGTCCACTTTTTGCAAAGGCTTGGAACTACAACCTATATGCCTCTCTATATGAAAGGGAGCACCACACTTTGTGCCTCTTATGAGAACACAATATGAGGAATTAGTATTTCAACAAAGAATCTAAACCCAAAATTAAACTAGTCTATAGAGCCATCATATGCATAGAGACTTAGACAAGAATACATATCAATATATCAATACTAGCAAGTCCAAAGCCAATTTAACTGAACTGAACCTTCTTCTCTCAATGAAAAAACAAGCATAAAAGGAGAAAACTGAACAAAACATGCTCACAATTCTATCACTGGAATTGTGTAAATGCCATACAAAGTTTCAAAAGGCAGTTACTTCTTAATAAAAATAATTATACGAATGCAATAAAAAATCATGAACCAAATCAGAAAATTAAAACAACATCCCCAGCACAGAGAAAAGGAAAGAGAGATTGACAATGGCAATAAACTTATGTTCTCTAAGTTCACAAATCCAAATAAACTAATTCCATGATCCACATCATAAGAAGTTATTAACTGAGATCCGTATTCTAGTCAATGAACCCATTGATTCGAGACTACTGAATTGTAAGTACAGAGAAAAGGAATCCCCAATACCAAATTTTTTTAATGTAGACTCTAATTCTCAGATAAGAGTTATCACGCTCATTGAGACATTTAATCGAGAAGTTAGCATGCATCCCATTTGTAGATTCAATCCTACTACACAGAAAGAAACTGCAATTTTTCACTATTTGAGTGAAAATTCCATTATGTATGCAAGCACTAATGAGTGCTACTGTAGCAAATCGAGCAACAACCACCTCTCAAATGTGGCTTTAGAGAAACAGAGTGCAGGGAGGGTGGTGGCTCTACAACCACTGAGCGGGGGACGGCGAGCAAGCGGGGAAGACGGCAAGCCAATGAGGGAAGCGTCGGTGAGTGACGGCTACCATTCAAGGCACTTTCATCAGTTTCATGGCTAAAAAGTCGGGTCAAACGGAAGTATCAGGATGGGCTGCGATTTTTTAGAACAAAAAGATAAAAAAACAAAAATAGAAAATAGAAAACATATTGGGGCTGTTTCCGGTTTTTAGTTTTCAAAAACATATATCTATTTTTTTGTTTTTAAAAACAACTGGAAGAAAACAATTTGTCAAACAGAGTTTATTGTTCTTTTATTTTTAAAAACAAAAAAACAGTTTTCCAAAACAGAATCAAACAGGCCCTATATAGCTTATGATCATACTAAAAGTAACAATATCCATAAGATAGAAAAAAAAATTGTGGAGGAGATTAAGATAAGATAGAAAATCAATAATGATTTTCAATCTTAGCCATGGGACTTGATGTCTTAAAAAAAGGTATAATATCATTTTAATTCTATATAATGTCTCAAATTATCCTTCATAAATCAATAAGAAAACAGAGAGGGAATTGTTAAAGAATCAAAGCTATATCAGAGCTACATAGGAACATAATAAATATATCATCACGTAAAGGAAATCTTTCATAACCTTCATAACTGGAAAAGGGTAAGATTTCTTAAACCTTGGAAACATAAATTAAATAAGACCACACTAGCATCAAGTTCATGATAAAACTTCAAGATAAATCATACAATTTTCAATGTTGTTTAAAATAAAAGATCTATAGAGACAATAAGGAGATTAAAGGGGAGCTTAAAGGCAATACAACACCATGCACAGAGTAGGAGAAGTAGTCCATAATTATATGAGAACATATCTACCTAACATTTAGGTTCAGAATGAATATACACTATTATGAATAATAAAATGTCGTACGATGTAATCATGTATGAAGGTTTGATTATTAAAAAGAAAAGAAGAAGAAAAATAAACATGTTGTGATGAACCACTCTAAATTTCCAAGGTAAATTAATTTTGTTCGTGGTGTATCATAGGAGTATATAAAGATGGTAAATTAAGAGAGAGAAAAAACAATAGCGTACCTTGGTTGGTGCCAATACCTAAGCAGTTCCCTTGGTTAGTGCCAATACCTGAGCAGTTCAATGTCTCATATTCCCATAGAATGATGCAATGTCGTGGCTGTAAGTTGCATCGTTATATTTTCCCTATATGTTTGCTAAATTGCCACGACTGGTTTTCTCTTTTCCAACATATCCAGTTCCCATAGTTGATGCTCCTATCAAAATTTTGCCACGTCTATCCAATCCCCACCATCGGCATCAAGGTGATATCCCACCAAGAACTTCATCTGGACCAAGTTCCCATATATAGGAACATTAGTGACACTCCCACCATCAGTGAATGTGAAACACACCGTTTCTTCATCAACTCGAACAAACGAACTTAAAGAACTGAAGTTTACATTCTATAGAGTATCGTGATAATAATATATTGTAAATTGTAACACCCCAAATTTTATTCACAAAGAGTATACTGTGATTATTTTATATATTCAATAAAATGGTGAATATTTAAGGCCAAAGGAATTAAGTATTGAAAATTAAAAGGTGAAGAGTGTTTTCAGTGAAATCACATACGACATAAGGAGTTTGTCATGTGGTTTTGGAAAATCAAATGATGAGCAAAAATTATGAAATTTGACAGGGTGAAAGTAGACATCCCAAGCTTTAATTTGATAGGTCATACGAAGTATTTGAAGCTATATACAAAAAGATATGAATTTTTGAAGTTAGTCCCAAAAATCTAGAAAGTCTCTAGAGCAGTTGTCAAAGAAATGAAATCTGGAAATGATATACTTCTAGCTGGCTAAATTCCATATTTTTTTTCTTCAAACTAGACTCAATAAGGGTTCCATAGCCTTTAAAATCACTCTGAAACGATGTCTACAAAATTAGTTATGATTTTTCAAATTTAGGGCAGCTCTCTCCAAACTTTTTGCAACACTATTCAGTTTGTCACATATACAATATCAGAGTATTAACAAAATTCCCGAGATTCACCTGAGATAATATCATTAATCCAAGAGTTTTATAGGACATCATCGCCCATCTCAATTTCCGATACCAGGGATTACACAATAACTACAAATCTATGGTCAATCCAATATATACATACAGTTGTCCAAATGATAACCAAAAACCAAAAAGAAACTAAGACTACCACTGGCAATCCTAGTCGTCCTTGTTCACTTTCTTGTCTCGAGATCCACTTGCCCTAGCTAAAAATGTTATTTGGAAAGAGTGAGATTCAAAAGAATCCCAGTAACAATAGTTTATGTATATGATGCATAATAAACAAAGAAAGTAAGCATATATCATAATACAGCATAACAATATCCAAGACCGGGCTAACCACCACATCCCCTCAACAATATTCAAGGCCGGGCTCTCGTCACGTCCCCTCAATAATATTCAAGGCCGGGCTCTCACCACGTCCCCTCAATAATATTCAAGGCCGGGCTTTCGCCACGTCTCCTCGCTCATTCAATGCTTAATACAAACAAGCAATGCATTACACATGGCATAGGATAAAGTGTCACTACCTTGTTCTTTCTATCCTTAATTAGGTGTAGGCCTTATACGCTCCGAGCAAATATCAAATCCTAAAGTCATAATTAAGGACAACGCGTTATCACTTATTCCAATTCTCAAATAACTTCATAGTACTTAAATTGGTTATTATTACTGCCTCTTAAATACGCATAAATACCTCTAACAAAAGCCCTAAAGGGTTGAAAGAACTATTCCAACGATCCCCTTTTTAGAAGCACAAAACTGTCATCTATCACTGTTTCACTCGAGTGAAGATGGCCTTACTCGAGTGCACTCGAGTGAAGATGACCTCACTCGAGTGATGGTACGGTCTGTACTCGGGTATTAGAGAGTGAAGAACAGCAAGTGAATACCCAAGAGCACAAGAACTTTCAGAAGACGAGAACACTCAAGCACATAATGTAATACTCGAATGATACCAAATGCTCACCCGAGTACCAAGAAGTGAGGTGTAGGAACTGAGAACCCGAGAGAAAAATGGAAATTTCAAAGGGAAGGAACACTCGAGTATGGAACTCGTCACTCGAGTGAAGACTTAACATTCACAAGTGTTAAGGCTCACTCTTGAAACTTGGTCGCAAGTGACAACTCAAGAGGCAAGTTCTGGGTGTCAAATACACCATCACTTGAGTGAGAGGAAGCTCACTCGAGTGAGAACCCACCACACTCGCAAGTGAGGCAACACTCTACCCCTTTCACAGAAGTGCAACACAGAAACTAAAAGGAAAATGAGGAATTTGAATGACTCACTCGAGTGATACCCCTTACTCGAGTGACACACATCAAAAACCAGAAAACACAGAAACACTAACGGTATTCTCTATAATTTTCCCAAGTGTTTCTAATGGACCCAAAACCTCAACCAAAGCTACTCCCACACAAAATTGCTTAGGAATCCAATGGAAAAGCCAAAACCACCAAAATCATACTTCATTATCATGCTTTGGTCTTGGGAAACATTAAACACTAAAATTCCAAAATCACCAAACTCAATCATTCAATCCCAATTCCTTTCTATCTATCCACATACATTCCAAACCTACAAATTCCATACCAATAACATGTGAAATACCCAATGACCCTTATTTTCGAAAATGGGGCAATAACTTCCAGAATTTTAAAGCTAAAGCATTTGGCACAAAACTTAGATAGAAAGGTCTCTTTAACTTACTGTAACCACTTTCTCAAAGGAGCTTCTTGATTTTCCAACCTCCAAAATTCTTGAAAGCTTAAACCAATACCAATGGGCAAACTATAACCATAGAAATGAAGCTCTTAACTCAAGGAATAACTTTAATGAATGGAGTTTGAGCATTAGAGATCATTCTTCTTACCTTTTTCAAGCTTTTATTCTTCCTCCTTTGGTCTCCAATGGCGCCGGAAGAGAGTAGAGAGAGTGAGAGAGAAATGAGTGAAGATGAAGAAGAAATGATCACTCTACTCCCCCATGCCTCTCTTGTCAGCGAAAATAGGAGGGAAGAGAGAGGGAAATATTAAAATATAAGGTTTTGACTTTTCCTCACCTACTCACTTTACATAAAAGTTTGCCACATGTCCGAATTTCATTAGTCCTCATAAAGTAAGCCACCAATTAGCTACTCTAATCCCTCAATTAGCCATTTAATCACACTTTTCATTTTTTTAGCTAGTAATTAATTTTTCCATTAATCACCAACTTATGGCCAATAATTCCATGCATCAAATTTTCCCACCAATTATGACATATTAATTAATATTGCCACAAAACACTAAATAATTCCAACTTTAATTCAATAATTATCTTCAATAATTATCATTAGCCCTTAATCAAAATTTGGGGCATTATAATATGAGGAGGGGATTAAATTATAATGGATTTGTATGAGTACATGTCAAATTTCAATAAAATAATGCTACATGGACATAGTAATTATGGTTAATGATGAAATGGTACACTACCTTAAGTGTGAAGTTGGATTAGTTGGACTACTTGAGTGCAAGGTGTAACCCCCTTCCAACCAAGGCTGAGATTAAGTTCATAAACACATGTTTATATTGAATTAGAGACCGTAGATAATTTGGGACTTGTTAAAATTTTCTTTTGCCCGAATAAGATTTTCAAAAAAAATTATAAAACCTGTTCAACAGTGGTATCATATTCACATTCTAATACATAAATGGCCTGTATAATTCGATTTCATTTATAAATATCAGAGTACAATATAAATTCTCAACACACTCGGGTTCCATTAATCAAATAAGGGTTTTACAAGGAACCAATGCCCATAATCCATTTTTCCTTAACTAGGGGATTACACAAACTTATACCATAATTCCAATATATATAATTTTTTCCTAACAAAATATCCAAATCTATAGCATGATAACCAAAAACCAAAGTAACCCTATCTTGGAGCTTCAGCCGCCCTTCGTCACCTGCTTTTCTTTTGAACTATCGGCCTTGTCTGAAAATGCATTTTTGGGAGAGTAAGGTTCTAAGGAATCCCTGTAGTGTCAAATAACTCATAGTATGCATAACTATAAAGCATAAAATCAAATCATAAACACAATACATAACAACTACAACGGCAGTTATAGCGGCAAGGGCAGGTATGACATGCATCACCCTTACATTTGCTCACGCTGAAATGATCACGCTGTTTTGTACCACATTATATAATTCTCCACAGTTGGATTTCATATAAAACATTTCACAACACATCAAAGCCACATTGGCATATTCTCAAACAAGAATTCATGATTCCATAACGCAGCCTCGGGAATTACAACGGCAGATACAATGGCAGGGGTAGGTGTGATAACCATCACCCCTTACGACTGCTCACGCTAAACTACCCTACGGCCGATAACACATTCCCAAGATCACAATGATAAGTCATGCATACTAAGCATTATACACATCATGAGAGAAAAGTCACTATCTTTGTCCTTTTATGAATGCTCTGGCACTGGTCTCTCCTGAATAGGGTAAATGTCGAATTCTATAATTCATAATTAGGGACGAAGTGTTATTCTCTATTCTAATACTTAAATGACTTCACAATACTTAGATTTGGCTATCATTAATGACCCTTAAGAAGCTACAAATGCCTCTAATAAAAGCCCTAAAGGGTTAGGAAATATTGGGTTGGAAACCACTTTTCAAAAACCACAAGTGTAGAAAGACAGGGATTAGCCACGGCCAGCCCACTCTTGGGCCGCAGTAAAGATATGGTCAGAAAGTTATGGGCCACGGCCAAGAAATGTCTTGATTCTTGGCTGTTTTCAATCGACCATAACTCTCAGCATAGAACTCAGAATGGACCAAACTTTATACCTATGGAAAGCTTACAATGTGAACTACAAAATTGGAAAGTTTCACCTCATTTCAAAATCATTTGCTATTTCAAATTACCATGCAAATTTGACCACTTGCACAGCAATTTCAGACTTAACAAATTTCTATAATTTCCAGTTTTGCAACTAAATCTCCAATTGTTCCAAAATTCATTCCAAACTCATTCCCACACAAAATTTCCCAAGGAAGCCAATGGAGACATCAAAATAACCATATTCATATTGTTTTCACAAGTTATAACACAAGAAATAACACATTGTCATTTACCCAAAATCCACAAACTTTACAATTCTCATCCAAAACAATATTATCTATCCAAGACACATCATAAAACACCAATCTCATTACCACAACATCTCAACTACACAATGACCCTCATTTTCAAAAATAGGCCAAAATCCCAGAAATTCAAAGCTCAATCAATGGCTACAAAACTTATATGGAAAGGTTTGTCTTACTCACCTCTATAACTTTCTCAAAGAGGTTCCTTAGTTCACCAATCCTTAGATTTCCTTTAGTGCTCAAACACCACCAAATGAAAAATCTAAAACCATTAAAATGAAGCCCTCAACTCAAAGAACAAGATAATAGAAGAGAGTTTTTTCCATTAGAGGTCATTAAGAGAGTCAAATGCTTACCTTTTTCATAAAGTTCTTCCTCTTTCCTTGGGCAGCAATGGAGGACAAAATAGAGAGAGAAAATGAGACGGAAGGAAGCTTGAAGAGGGTGAAATGATGATGCTTCCTCTTGCCTCTTGCCTGCAACAGAAAATATGGGAGGGAAAAGAGAGAGAAATGATTTTTTTTAATTGCACATTTGACTTTCTCAACCACTCACCTACCATCTCATCTTGACACATGTCCAACCCTTATTAGTTCTCATAAAGTAAGTAACTAATTAGTTACTCTAACCACTCCATTAGCCATAGTTACATATCTCATTCCCTATTAGTTAGTAATTAATTTATTTTATTAATCACTAACTTATGGCCATTCTTTCAACTTCTCACTGATTATGGCATATTAATTAAAATTGCCACATAATACATAATAATTCACTTTAATGTACTTTTACATACTCAATAATCATCATTAGCCCTTAATCAAAATTTGGGGCATTACACGAGGTTGAGTGCAAGGTTGGGTACAAGGTTGAGTGCAAGCTTGAGTGCATGGTTGAGTGCATGATTGGAGAAAACTCATTTCACTACTTGAATGCATGGTTGGTTTAGTTGGAAGAGGCAATTTGGTTAATGGAGCATATGAGAGGGGATAGTTTTGAGCCAACCAAATGGAGAGAAAAATTAGTTCTATGCTAAGGGAAGCTAAATAGAGCCATCATGACATAAACTTGAAAGAGAAGAGGATTGTCACAAGTGTCACAATAATAACCCTTGACGAAATCAAATGGTTTTGGATGAAGGGAGAAATTTTATAAAGGCTCTTCCTTCCTCTTTCCTTCATACATTTCGGCTAGCACAAGAGGAAAGAAGAGAGAGAGAGAGAGAGAGTTTGAAGAGTCTTGAAGTTCTAGAGAGAATGAGAGAAAGCTTAAGGTATGTAGTAATCTCTAATGCCTTTTTCTTGTAATCTTGCTTAGAAAACCTTCTCTAAATCTTTTTCTTCATGGAATCCATGATCTTGAAGACATATCTTGAGTTCAAGGAGAGAGAGAGAAAAGGACACCTAGAGAGAGAAAATCCAAGATCTTAAGTGGTAACTTCATAAATCTTAGATCTATACAAGTATGAAGTTATGGTTGGTGAATGTTGTTGGATTTGGTGATTTTTGTCAAGTTTGTAAATTTGGAAAAGTCCTAACCCTAAGGGGTTATGCTGCCCAAATTTCTTTAAATCATGGTTAAGATGTGTTTGAATGAGTTAATAAAGGATTAGAAGTGGAAAAGTACAAGTTTTGGAAGCTAAAACACAAAAGAGCATTTTTCCATTTTTTTGCCTAAGTTTCAGCCAGAACCAGAACAGGGGGAAGGAGATGGATTTTTATGAAATAGATGGTTCCATTGGATTCAGTGGGGAAAAATAGGTGGAGTTACAGTTGGTCACTTTTTTGGAAAAGGCTGAAAAAGCATAATACGAAAACGCCACTAAAACCCTAAATCGGGACTGTCAAGGGTATTTTCATAATTTGACACTGAATTTGGTGATTCTGAGCTAGGAAATGGATTCCTTGAGTGAAAATAAGTTAGGATACCCCTACTAACAATTTTGGAAAAACGTGCCATCGGTATCGGGCCAGGTACAGCTGGACCGAGCCGAGGTACCAGGGGCATTTTGGTAAAATTTCACCATACACTAATATAACCACAAAAACACTATGGAAGAGTCTAAAATGATACTTGGATAGGTTATGACCTATTTCTTGTACATTTAATACTTTAGGACAGAGTTAAAAGCCGGAAGCGACATGTTTTACGAGGCACACTAAAAAGGGATTGATAAGACCTTGAGGTAGGAACATTATCCTTCATACATCATGCCATAGTGATATACTTATATGGATGCTATTGTTTGTAAATGTGCTTTATTATTCAACATGATTTGCCTACAAAGGGGCAGTTAGTGCCAGAGGTGCACTTACACTGGGAGTTGGTGATAATCCAACCAGGTGTAGATAGTGGGGCTAAGCCCTACTCATGTATACATGATGATGATGTGTTATGATGATAACGTGTTACGATGATGATGTGTTACGGTGATATGTTTATATTGTTCATTAATTAGTGCATACCTTGACGTGTATCATATTTACTTTCCGCATTTTCTATTAACAATAGTGTAATATCCCAAAATGTATTCAAGAGTTAAATGTACAGAATAGATGGTGGGATTAATGACAGAATTACTTCTGGAATTTTTGTTATGACTTTAGTTCTAATTAACTAGAGATAACTATTTAGTCTTTTCACCTAAAGTAAAAAAAATGACTAAAGGACTAATTTGAACATGAGAAGAGGGGGAAAATGGCTTATGGAAGAGAAATATGAGGAGAATATTTATTTTTCCATAATATAAGACACATGGAAGCATTTTTGGCCAAACACAAAAAGGGGAAGTCAACAAGTCTAATTAGCATATGCTAATTCAATATTAAACTATATTATTCAAGGAGATATTATAAAGATCATTTTTCCTCTTCAAAGAACCATAATCTCGTGTAGGACATGAGACAAAGCAAGAGGGAATGATGCTTGAATCAAAATGAAAGCAAGAGGAGACAATTTGACCAAGTTATAAAAGGATGATGACTTGGTCAACAATTGCAACAAAAGGCAATTAAATATGATAAATTGAAGAGATGCCAAGAGATATTTTATAAGGCTTTAACCTCTTTCAAGCATCCATATTTGGTCAGATTTTAAGAGAGGAAAGAAAGAGAATTTACTTTATACACTTCTTCACTTTTGTCCTTGAAAAGTCAAAAATTGCAACTAGAAAATTTGTGTAACCAATGGCTATGCAAGTTCATGCAATTGGTCAATCCTTCTTCCTCCTTTTGAAGAACATGTTGGTCAATAACACTTCTCCATTTGGGCAGCCCGTATTACGTCCAAAAGCAAGAAGAGAAGAGGCAAGAGAAAACTTAATCAAATGAACAAAGTCAACATGGCATAAGCTTGTGTAAAGAGAATTATTTTCCACCACAACTTTTCTTTCTCTTTGGCCACATTTTCGGTCAGATATTAAGAGGATGAGGGAAGAGAAAAACTGATCATAATTCACTGTCTCACCTCTTCTCAAGGTCGGCCAAGTTCAGCAAGATAAGAGAAAGTGAAGAACAAAGTTGAGGTAAGATCTTCTACATGGATTTTCACCTCCTTAACCTCATCTATGGCTCAAGTGACCTTTATGAAACTTGTTCCTCTCTTCCTTAGCTTCATTTCTATGGTTTTTTTTTTGAAGAAGAGGATTTTTCAGCTACCTTGCAAGAACAAAAGTGGAGGAATCAAGAAAAAAACACAAGAAGCAAGAGGTGAGTAAGAACATTATGTTAATGTATTTGATGTTTTAATTGGCTGAGTTGTGGTGGGCTATTGTGACAGACCTAATTTCTGTTTTTAGGGTATATTAGGGATCATGAAGCTTTCATCCTATGTATGTGCTTATATGTTGGTTTGGAGGCAAATGAGCTAAGCTTAGTGATTAGATAGTGAAGTGGTTGTTTGTTGTGAAATACCCTAAAATTCTGCCAAAACAGGACATGGGGAATGAGTGGGAATTTGTTAATTTTGATGTTACCATTGTGTTCTACATGAAAAATTATGTGGGAATAGGTTTGGTTGTTGATTTTGAAGCCATTGGACACATTGGTTGAAAATTGGAAAAACTGTCAAGTGTAACTCTGTGCAGGGCCGTCCGTTTGTAGGGACATTTTGAGTGGGCAATTAGTGTCAAAAAATTCTGAAACTTTCCAATCTTAAATATCACATTCCAAGCTTCAAAATGGATATATAATGTGTCATTTCGTTTTTTGAGCTTGGAGTTCTTGTTGCCCAAAGTTTGATGTCGAAACTGGACTTAATTCTGGAGCAGTGTGGAATTTTGTGTAATTCTAGAATTGTGTGGTGATTTCTGGTAATGGTTCATATTTTTCCTATGAAGAGGACTTCAAGAGCTTTCAATAGGCTTTGGGATCACCTCATTTTGATTTTTTTAAAATTAGTTATGATTTTTCAAAGATGTTGAAAAATCTGGCAGATTGGTCACCTATGCGAAAATTGAAGATTTTATGGCATAATGTAATATTGTGGAACTTTGAGGTTAGAAATTGGCCTTTTAGGTTAATTGACCACTTTAGCTCCTTATTTGACTTGATTGAATGACCATAGTGATAATCAACCCAAGTATTATGAGTTATTCAAGAATTGGAATAGGTAATAATTCGTCGTCCTTAATTTTGGTTTATAGGATTCGATATTTTCCCTGCTCATAATCCACCTGCGCCAAAGCACAATCGGAAAGAACAAGGTAGTGACTTTTTCTTTTATACCATATGTGATGCATTGTATGTGTGTTATATCGTTAATTTGTGATGAAGTCGTATGCTGCAACATTTGTGGATATATGTAAGCACCGCCATACCAAGAGTCCCTGAGTCGCTAATAACGGTTCGGCTAAGGACTGCGAGCCTTCCCGGCGGTAAAAGGGGATGAGGATGGGGTGTGATATGTGTGATTATGTGAATAGCCGAAAGGCTATTTGTGAAGACAGAAGGGGCAATTGTGAAAGCCAAATGGCTATATGAGCTATAAAGCTATGTGTATGCACTGCCACGCCAACAGTCCCTAAGTCGATAACAACAGTTCGGGTTATGACGGTGTGCCTTTCCGGCGGAAAAAGGGGATGAGGGTGGAGTGTGATTCGTGCTGCTGTTGTATGATGATTTGCTTACATGCTATGTGTTTAGGTGTGGTACGAATGATTTGTTACTACTGGGATTCTTTTGAATCTCACTATTTCCTATGACTAACCTTTCACAAGTGGCTCCAGGGAAAAGTGGATAACCAAGAGCGGATAAGACTTCTTAGATATATTTGACATGGAGCTGTTGGTCATCTATTTTGAGAATAGAATTACTGTATATATTTGGGGTTGTAAATACTGCTTTGGTTATGTAATCCCCATTTTCGAATAAAATGATACACCCAATATATATATGTAACCCGGGGACTTGCCGGGATTTTAGTTGTGCGCTCTGATATTTATAAATGCGATTAACCTGTGCAGGTAATTATATTCGAAGTTGAATGTGAGATCAAGTTACTAGTGTTAGAACCGGCTATCACCCAAGAGGGGGGTGAATTGGGTGTAAGATAAAAACTTAAGAACTTTGGAAATCTTTTCGCATCTTAACGAAAGTGGTAAGTATGAAGGTTTATAAATCAACATTTAGATTAAATAATATATGCTGGAAATATAAGAGTTTAGGGAAGAGAATATGCAAACTATGATTTATCCTGGTTCGGTCCAATATGTGATGGCCTACGTCCAGTCCCCAAGCTCCTCCTGAGATTTTCAAATCCACTATCTTCTTGTTTAATCCGAGCACAAGAAAAGCCTTTACAATTCCACAAGTTTAACCGGGTACTTGTGAAACCTTTTACAAATCTCTCACCAAGATACTCCCCCTTACGGCAAGTCTTACGTGCAGAGCAATCCCGAAGATCTTCCTCCCCTGCTTACTCGTGCAAGTCTTACGAGCAGCAACGTTCTCTCCTGCTTACAACCCTGTAAGTCTTATGAGCAGCAACGTTCTCTACTGATTGCACCTTGTAAGTCTTACGAGCAGAATGTCTTACTAGCAATTCTCTCTACAGCTTCCCCTATAAGGAAATCAACCTTCTCAAGGTCCCTCTACCTTGAGATCAACTCAGAAATATAGTTGAAAGTGTTTACAGACTCTCTCACAGAGTGGGTATAATACTCACTGAAGTACAATACAAATAATCACTCTCTCAATGATAAGTAATATTGAAACTGCAGAACAGAGAGTGTTTGGGTAGAAGCAGAGGATTCATATTTCTATAATTTTTCACATAGTTGCTCGTTGTCTCTGTTACCCATCGACGTTGAATGCTCTCTCATTTATAGTTGATGAAGATGATGACCGTTGTGAGCATTCATCCGTTGGAGTCATTTTGACCGTTGAGCATATTTGAAAAACAAGCTACAATGAAATGTCCGTTGCAGAGTGGAGCATCTCGTTGATCAGCAGGAAGATTCATTTTGAGTTGTACGTCACGTTGTGGAGCGTTTTGTGTTTCAGACATTTATTCATGGTAGGACAATCTTTTGTCGTGGTAGGTAGCTGATACTCAGTGTGTAATGATGTCGCCTGCCACAATTGACTCTTTCATTTGAATCTGTAAGCTCACCGTTAAATTTCCTGTTTCACACTGTAAAATGCTTAATCATTAATACGATGAAGTATTAGTCATGGATATGTTGGATCATTGGTCAAAAGCTGAATTTTTGGCTTCTGGGACTCATCACGTTGAGTGAAGACTTTTGCCATACGTGACCTCCATTCTTGAAGATGCAATCCAAATATTTAATCTCCTGTTTTACACTTGAAATATATGTTAGTTAATGTTTAGGAACAATAACAAGTGAAAACATAATAATTGTATAACATTTAACCACGTTTGGATTGATGGCTATGAGAGTCTGAACTTCTACGTTGCTTCTGTCAGGACCTCACTCGAGTGCAAAGAAGCCTCACTCGAGTGCATGTACAATTTCACGTTCTGACTTCCTCTCAGGCAAACACTCGCTGCTCTTCACTCGCATATGCTCGAGTGAATTCTAGATATCACTCGAGCACAACCAGTCATGCTCGAGTGCGCTTCTTGTTTGTACATGCTTCTTCTCGGGTTAACACTTTCATGTCAAAACTTGCATGTGCTCGAGTGAGAAATAGTCTAATGCTCGAGTATGGATCCTAGTGCTCGAGTGTTGTAAATTTGTTCACGTTTCAGCTGCTTTTGGACATCACTCGCACAACATTTTTCAAGAGTCCGTTTTTGCACTCTCGAGTGATGTGGGGCCACTTTAGAAAAAATTTATTTATTTGATTCTAATGATGTATCATAAGAAAGCTCTTGCCATATGCATTCCAATGCAAAAAGAATCAGCTCCAAACTCCTTGTATTCTGCAAGTTATGATCGAAAGAGTGTCTATCGCACTAGACTGCACATGCGTCAACTTCAAGAAAGCATAGCTCCTATAATATACGTTAAAATTAAGTCAATTACCTATCCATGGAAAGCTCTTTGAGTCTAGTTTCATTTGGCACTGGTCTTGTCTCAATCCAATGTGTCGTTTTTGAGTTATGCTCAAAATACCGAACCTGTGTTGAAAAGTGACGGTGATTTCACTGTCAACTTCCATGGATCATATCTCCTTCATCTGAGCTTCTTTAAATATGATCTTGGTGTACATTTTACGTGTTGTGAGTCTTATTTCATATGCCACTAGTTTCGGGTCAATCCAACTTGTGGTTTGAGAGATATGGCCAAAATACCATACCTCTGTCAGGCTAAACGTAAAACAGAGTAGCATAGAGTGTTCATCCCGTGCTCGAGTGTGTTCATCCCGTGCTCGAGTGCAACACCTCTGGCACTCGAGTATTGAGCTCTCACTCGAGTAAACTCCCCCTAGAAGTGTCATAACTCACATATAAGTCATCTTAGTTTTGTATTAATCTATTCCAACCATCATTTGATCATAGAAGCCTCCGGTATCATCATATAAACCTCCAGTATCACTTCTAACAGCTTGAACCTTGATATTCTCATAAGATCTTACAAGATCTTCTTTCTTCCATATTTTTCTTCTTGATTTTCCTCTTGATAATAATTCTCCATAACCCAAGTAAGCATCTCCTTGACTATCTTCAATTTCTTTCTTCTTCTTTCTCTTGTTCATTTTCATTAATTCAATCTTCTTCATTCTTTGCTTGACTAATCTACAAAATATGTAACATTAAATATAGTAGTTAGTCAAAGAAATACATTATATAAACTTTTTGCTCTTATCATTTCACATATATATTTGACATCATCAAAACTAATCATATCTAACAACTAGTATTTTGAACTGTTTTGTAAATACCCTATCTAGAAGATAGGAAATTGTAAATGTTTTTTTAATAATTATTGGTCTCTATTTCACTTTAATTTCATAATCCGGATGTAATTACGGTGAGTGGGTTACAGATAGCATGTTTCTACTTGTATTCCTTGGAATCTCATCCTTTTTTTAAAAAAATAAACATCTCAGCGGGTGCCCATGGGATGAAAGGTAAAGGTACATATATGGAGAAGTGATTTGCACGTGTTTCGAGGCAAGGTCAAGGACGGTGGTTATAATTAGTCTATTCTTAAGATATTTTAGGAATCTTGTATATATTAGAATTTCCATTGCATTTCTGTATTTTGTTGATGAACAACTTTGGATTGTAAACGAATACTGTTATCAGTATAATTGTGCTTTTCTGTATACCCATGGAATTTCGTCTTTATCATTCTTTGATTATCGAAATGGAAACAGATGTTGACATAAATAAAAGGGAAAGAGGAAAGATAATAAGAGAAAGAGAGAATATTAGAGCAAGAAAGAAGACTCTCATTCACTATTCAAAGTGTGTATAGTACATAACACATGTCCTATATTTATGGGCATAACTATACAATCTCAATAGAATCGATATCTATATATTTGATAGTAATAAGAGATAATTGTGAGACACTGAAGATAATAGAGATAATGGATATATATGAACATCCACATAAATATTATATTCATAATAGATTGATTTTTTTTTAAAACAATCGTTTAGTTTACTTTTAGAATGTTATATGTAACATCTCAATTTTCATTAAAATTATGAAATAATAACTAAAAAAATTGAAGCTCAAAACACTACTATAAGGTAATAATGGACCATAGAAGATGGCCCTTGGAGCCCAAGAGACAGAGAGCGCACATGGCATGTTATATATCGGAGTTTGGGCTTGGGTTGATGAATATAAACTTATAGCCTAGGACTGGGAAGAGAGTCCTGAAGGTTTGACCGGATTCCATCTCGGTCTTGAACAGGACTAGACTTTCTAGTCCCTATATCACTGGGACTGATACTACTTGGACACCTCTAGTTCCTTGGGAATCCAAGGATCCAATCCCATCATATTTGATGAAAGTGAGTTCTCTCAATTTCACTTTCATCTCCTCAATTCAATAGTACCAAATGAGGATTTGACTTCTCTCTTTTTTTTTTCTCATTTGCTCCCATCCTTCTTTTCATTGTAATAATAATTTTATTAAATATTAAATATGAATCATTAAATTTTAATCTAATAATTATAAAAGAGATAAAGGATATGAGCAAATGGAAAAATAAAATAATAGAAGGTAGGTCCCCAAACGGGGATTTTTTTTGCCCAAAGGGAAAGCGAAAATGAAAAGAAAAAGCAGCGTTGTTGACCCAAATTTTGAAAAATTAAAAGAATTTTAGAAAATTAAAATAATATATGCGGTCGGAGAGTGGAGACAGCAAAATAGTCAAAGTTTCACGGTTCTGCTTCTGCCAATTAGCTTGCTTCTTCCACCGCCACTTCACTATTTCCAAACCACTTTTGGCGATGGAATTAAAATTTTAAGGGCCTACAACCGCAAGAATCATTATAGCCATTATAATAAATCGATTAATTTTTTTTTTCTTTACTTTAATCTCATTTACTTAAAATATTTATTTTAAACATGATCACATACAAAATTATTTTTTTAATGAAATAATTCAATTAATTATCCACAAATAATAGTATAATTATCATCAAGGATGATCATATTGTCTGACAGCTTGTCTAATACTACAACAATTAAATCACTTTGAATCAAATTAGGTTAACTTATTAGGAAAAATTTCAGTTAGCCCCCTTAATAGTAAATTAATTTCAGTCAACCTCCAAAGCTTTCTGAAACTTCATACACCCCCATGGTCAAAATGAAATTAATTTTTATGGGTGAAAAGACAATTATGCCCTTCTTTTATGTTTTTCAGAAGAGTATTTATAAGACAAATAAGGACATTTACATGACAAATAAAAAAATTTGTAAGATAAATAAAGGGATTCAAAATAATATAGGGAATTAAAAATATTTTGGCCATATGACAAATATAAAAATTCACTAAACAAATATGGGCATTTATAAAATAAATAAAGACATTTACAAGACAAATAAAGGAATTCAAAATAATCTCAAGAGTTAAAAGCATTTTAGCTATTTATAAGACAAATATGAAAATTCGCAAGATAAATATGGAAATCTACAAGACAAATAAAGATATTTACAAGAAAAATAAAGAGATTCAAAAGAACTTAAGGAATTAAAAATATTTTGGTCATTTACACGACAAATATCGAAATTCACAAGACAAATAAAACAATTTATAAGAAAAATAAAGTAAAGGCATTATTGTCTTTTCACCTACAAAAGTTAATTTCATTTTGACCATGGGGCAATGAATTTTTAGGAAGTTTTGAGGATTGACTGAAATTAATCCGCTACCAAGACACTAATTGAAAATTTCCCCTTGTTGGGTGCTAGTTAAATTTTTTAAACGTAATTTGATTATGAAGCTTTGAGTTACTTATCTTCTTTTTAAAAATAAAATATACTTTTATAAGAATTCACATTTCAATTCCATAAAAAAGAAAAAAAAAGACACATATAGCTAATATATATTTATCCTAACCACTTCTACATCTACATTAGAGAAAATTGGATATTTTTAATTTCTAAGAAGTTTTTATGCATGTAAATTGAGGAAACACTGTTAAAAAGTACTACTACTATCTTGGTATTCTATCGGATCTCTTCAACATGTTGAAGGAATGAAGAATTCTGTCTTTTCTCTCTCATTTTCTGTGAAGATAATGATACTGCGGACTGTTTGGTTCGTTTGGCTCCAAGGGAGGTCTGATTTACGGGGAAAAAAAACACTTTTTGCAGAATTTTATAGAATTAATGATATTTAAGACTTGCTTTGGGGTTAAATACTTAAAGGAAAAAAATCCAACTGGCATAACTTGATTGGAGCAATGGACATAATGGTCTATCGGACCTGACTCCTTTCCTTCTATTTTCTTGTCTGTTGTTGTCCTTTTTCTCTTTTCATGACTATTGGATCAAAATATAATGATTTACATTTAATATTTTATAAAAATATTACTACAATAAAAAGAAAGATGATCATGAAATGGAGAAAAGAATGAGAATGAAATATTAAACGTGGATCATTAGATTTTAATCTAATAATTATGAAGGAGGAAGGGAAGGCAACAAACAGGAAAAGAAAATATGAATTTTGACAAGCGAATTTCTAGTTGTCATGGGTCACATTTTTAAAATAAAATTTTAAGTTACCCTAAAAAAATTTAACAAGTCAGGGTTTTGTAAGGGAAAATCCTATTTATATACCATTTCAATTGTCAAAACCCACAAAAGTCTCTTATAACTTGAAAAAGATAGATAGGTATTTAAGGACCAATCTGGGTTACTGAAGTTTAATTCAAAAGACCAAGATGCCCTTCAACTCATTTATTCTCATACTCACGAGGAATCAAGACCTAGACCAAATGCTCTGTACTCTCTCCCTCCCTTCCATGCCTAAGCTTCCCTTCCCCTGCAAACCCAAACCCATACCCAAATTCAGAACCACAGCCCTTTATTGCTTCTTTGGTATGCTTCTATTTCTCCTTCTCCTTTTGTTCCTCTTCTTACTACTATTAATCTTGCATCTTCCCTTTTTCTCCGCTAGACTAGGTTTGTCGGTACCCTCACATTCGGTGGTAGACTCGTCGTCGTCCCTAAATCGGGAAGCGTGGGTGGAGCCGGCGCCGTGTCGGACATTCACTGGTGGGGGGAGTATAGTTTTTCTTGTTAATGAAGCTCAATGTCTTATTCTGTGTAACATTTTTTACTCTTCAAATCCTAGGTTTGTTGAGGACGTTTCAGCTTTGGGGATTTATTTGGCCTTTTGAAGCACAAAAAACCTGGGTACTAATTCACTGTTGTCCACCGATGGAATATAGAATTGTTACTTGTCCTATGAATTTTTCCTTCCCTATACAGAAGTAGATATTTGAAAGAGCAGGATAATACTTTATAAATATAGTTTATAGCCTTTGAGTTTGGGGAGTTTTCTAGTCAAAAGTAGCATGTTATGTAAGTGAATTTAGTTAACCATGAACACGTATCTAAGTGGTCATAATTGAATATATTGCACTTTGATTACTTTTTGCCAAACACACTGAGATTGCTTTTATGCTGTTTCAAAATTATCTAATTGAAATGCATTTTGGCATCTTTAATTCACAAATTGTAGCCAAATATGGTATATCCAATTTAATTATTCCCCAATTCCATGATACAGAGAAATTTTTGATAAACATATCGGTTGAAATAGATCATGTTGTTGCAGTGGCTGTTTATTATGTACTCATGATTCAAAATTTTAAGATTTTAAGCTGTAATATATCTAGTTAAAGTGTGTATTTCTCTTCTTTTGCCGCATAAAATGCTATGAGAGATGCCTTTCCTATGCTACAGCCTATGAGAGGATTTGGAGTTTAAATTCCAACTTTTGTTACATCTGTCGAGTTTTGTCATTGGTATTTAGTTCCTTCTGTTGAAAGGATGCTTCAATATGCAACATATTACTTGGTTCAATTTTTTCTCTATTAACAAATTATAGTTTGTCTTACTTTGTGAGAACCTTTTTTTTAAGAAAAAGTTAATATTTTAGTGAATATTTATTGAGGATTGATAGTAATGTCAGGTATATGAAGTTCGGAAATTGCTCAATGAGCTTCTCCCTAGGTTGGACAAAGATTTGAATGATCAACTAGTGCTAGATAAAGAATCCTTTCTTGTTAATAACCCAGATCATCTGCAAAAGTTCAGGATGGAATCTTGATCAGTTGCTTTGTCCTTTTCATCTTTGTATTTGATTGTCCGAGCTTCCTCCTCCTCTTTATTCAATGCTGCTGATCCTTTCCTTTTTTTGGTTAGTGCATCGAAGATGTATTGAAGATTTTGTTATTAATGTCACTTTTTGGTCTTCCCAAAACAATTATTTTTTTAGAATTCATCATTGTTGTAAAGATCTCAAAATCTGTTGTCTAACTTAGTAAGCAAGCACTGCATTTTGGTGTGACATAGTAAAGTTGTTATTTTGGTAACTGAGCTTGTATACTACTTCATAGCAATGGTCTTTTGTGATGTATTGTTACTGTGTATATACATGTACTAAAGCTATAGTCCATTTATTCCGACATTTTGCTAATATGCACTGTTGTTGCACAGGAAGCAAGTAAATCAAGAAATATTGTGTGTTAAGTGTTGGCCCAAAAGGGGTGGCCTCTAATAGGTTCAATAATGGGAATGACAAGGTTTTTAATGGTTTTGATGAGAATGATAATGGAAATGACAAATTAGTCCAACCAAACATTATGTGTGGATTAGCCAAAAGGGGTGGCCTTTGACAAGTTCAATAATGAGAATGATAAGGTTTTTAATAGTTTTGACGAGAATGGTAATGGGAATAACAACTTGATAGTTCCAAACATTATGTGGGCAAGTGTTTGCCCCAAGGAAGGGGGACACTGACAAATTCACTAATGGAATTAACAAAATTTGTAATGGTTTTGACAAGAATGGTAATGGGAATGACAACTTAATAGTTCCAAACATTATGTGGGCAAGTGTTTGCCCAGAAAGGGGGGATGTTCACAAATTCACTAATGGAATCAACAAAGTTTGTAATGGTTTTGACGAGAATGGTAATGGGAATGACAAGTTTCATAATAGTTCCAAACATTATGTGGGCAAGTGTTTGCCCAGAAGGGGGGATGCTGACAAATTCACTAATAGAATTAACAAAATTTGTAATGTGTTTGATAAGAATGGTAATAAGAATGACAACTTAATAGTTCCAAACATTATGTGGGCAAGTGTTTGCCCAGAAGGGGGGACGCTGACAAATTCACTAATGGAATTAACAAAGTTCGTAATGTATTTGACGAGAATGGTAATGGGAATGACAAGTTTCATAATGGTAATGACTAATTTTGATGACATTGACAAAAACCACCAATGTTTATTACAGCAACTATCAAGTAAAGGGTTCAAATAATAATTTAACATTATTCATTCTACCTACACCCAAAGCATACAAGCCATGAACCCAGAAGAAGGTGTTCCTTCAACTATAATTAAATGGTTTTTAGTTGTCACCATTAACAACTGTTTCAATGGAAATGACAAGTTCAGTAATGGAATTTAAAAAACACTAAATTATTACTGACAGTACCTACCAAAAACATTGTCAGCAAAAAATTTAACATTACTCATTCCACCTACACCCAATACATAGAAGTCATTAACCTAAAAGAAGGTGTTCCTTCATGTGTACTTTAATTACATCAACTGTCACCATTAACAACAGTTTCAATGGAAATGACAAGTACAGTAATGGAATTTACAAAATACCAGATTCCTACTGACAGCAACTACCAAATACATTGTCCAATGAACATTACGATTCCACCAGCACCTAATGTTTTCTTGTCATTCCCAGGGTATAACCTATTGTTTTGACAAAAAACAGTACTTACATAAAGGGCATCATATATGCCATAACCCTTCTAACCAAAATATCTGAAGGGATCCAAGTCATTGCACATAAACCAAAAGATGACTTGCAAAATAGCTACTCTCAGGTCTGCACACCCAGAATCATCAATCAGATCTACTAATATATTTTCATCAAAGCTCAGAGTGTATTTAATGTCACACCTATGCCCATCTACACCAAACCATTCTTCTATCATTACTCTCAAATCTTCATTTGCCATCCCCTCCTTCATTGATTTTACCCTCACACTCCCACCACTATATTTAACTTCACCTTCAACTTTACTTACAAACTCCCCCCCAACGTGGAAAAAACATATAAGTGACTTTGACGAAGGTGTTGCATAAATATTTGATGTCATCTTGCATGATAACCTGCAAGAAAAAAATCAGATTTCATGACATTGTTAGTCTCATACCAATGAAAATTCATCATCAAAGCTCAGAGTGTATTTAATGTCACACCTATGCCCATCTACACCAAACCATTCTCCTATCATTACTCTCAAATCTTCATTTGCCATCCCCTCCTTTATTGATTTTACCCTCACACTCCCACCACTATATTTAACTTCACCTTCAACTTTACTTACAAACTCCCCCCCAACGTGGAAAAAATATATAAGTGACTTTGACGAAGGTGTTGCATAAATATTTGATGTCATCTTGCATGATAACCTGCAAGAAAAAAATCAGATTTCATGACATTGTTAGTCTCATACCAATGAAAATTCATCACTAAAAAAATTCCCCGCAACACACCTTCTTAGACCATTAACTACTTCATCAATATGTTTAATAATATCACTTTATTCCTAATTAATAACAAAGTTAAGCCTTTACTAAGTATTTAACCTCCAACTCCAAACCCATGTCATGACAGCATACATTGCTCAACGATTTTACTAACTTACTGCTGCTCTTAACAGAATCCGTTTTGGGATTCACAACAATAGTAAAGGTGTTGACAAAGTCTATAATGGATTTGACAAGAATCACTAACTTATAACAACATGTGCCAAACAATTGAGCAACAGTTTTTCATTATCATCAATTAAGTTATGCAAGTCATTGCCTGACAAAATGAGTTATTGCCTTCACTACTATTGTTAACGCTAATAACAAATTTAGTAATGGTAATGACAAATCTTGTAATGGTATTGACAACAAACCAGATGCGGTAATGACAACAACTACTATGCACGTACAGATATGCTTATGACATCTTCATTATAGATTATTCATTCCACTTACACCTACTCAACGGTCAGTCATCACATCAACTCAATGCTACCTATTTCAAATCATTAACCTGTTCATTATGCTCCCTCTCACAGCTAACAAGACCCAAGACATACATAACCCACACCACACCATCGATGCCGCCGTAGTTACGTAAAGTCCGAACCTTTAATCCCACTAAACCTATAAACCCACTTACCCACAACCAAAACTGACATAAATAACCTACGATCATAGCACCATCATCATTTCATAGCCCTCATTCATAACCCCAAACAAGTTAGCTCCATATACCACGTGACTGCCCATCTATTTACTATTCATGCACCCTCAGACCCACCGAACAACACCCAATACCCACCAACATGAACAATGACGATAAGATAGTTATAGTCCAATTCATCTAAAAAAGATTATATTTCTCACAAAATTACTTACACTTATCCGATTCAACCTTGATCGACGCCTCATTCTTCACCTTCACCATTGCTCTACGAACATCACCTTCGAATGTGTTTTTTTTTTGTTGCCTTTTTCCACAGCAGCCACCTCATATGTGAGACAAATTTTAAAAGAGGCATTTTGATCTTTAGCCTTAAACTTCAGTAACCCGGATTGGTCCTTGAACACCTATATGTCTATTTCAAGTTATAAGAGACTTTTGTGGATTTTGACAATTGAAATGGTATTTATATGAGATTTTTCCCGTTTTGCAATTGAGAACGACATATTTATGCAAATTTTGAGTAAATGACTGGTTAAAAAAAGTTGCTTGTGAAAAATTGAACACCTTATTGTCAGTCTCTAATCACCTAGTTTTGAGTTATAAGCAGGGTTCTCAGACCCAGACTGGAAATCGGTCGATAGACCCGTCCAGTTCGGGTCAATATTTTTATTTTTATTTTTAAAAAATTCAATTTCTTTTTAAATTTTTTTCTTTAAAAATTCATATTAATAATCTTAAAATCTTCAATTTCTCACCGGTTTGGTCCCGGGTTAGCTCTGATTTGACTTTGGTTTGACCCAATAACCCTTGACTCAGTACCCCAGCCGGTTCAGTAATCGGTCCGAGTTTAATTACCTTGGTTATAAGAGTATTTGTAACGGCACACACACAGCGGCCAGACAGGACCACACAGCCACACAACGCCCTCTATAATATCTTGGATTGTAATCAAGGATTAATAACTTCAAAGTGATGTAATTAATGATAATTAAGCACTTTTGAAGTAGATGTTGTGCAATATGATATAAAGTTGCTTAGTGATGGCTTAATGAGTATTGAGATAATCAGGGGAAAAACGGTAAATTTACCGACCGACTAGTCAGTTACCAAAGAGAAAACTCCTTAGTAATTAAGATCAATGGCTAGGATTGAAAGAACAAGAGGTGGAATCAAGTGTGTTGGGGAATATATGAAATCATTAAAGGAAGCTCAAGATGTTGACAAGTGGAATCTTGAGGACCATGGATGAAGTCAACATTTTCAAACTCAACCTCTCTCCTTCTCAAGTTGGCTAAGTGTATGGGAGTGTGGAAAATCTGATTTTTCATCAATATCTCACTTTCTCTCTCCATTCTCTCCATTTCCGGTGAACTAGGCAAGAAAGAGGAAAGAAGGGTTTGAAATTTGTGAAGGTAAATGACTTCATATGCTTAACCACCCTTCATTGATATTGTTCAAGAAGTTAAGAGCTTGATTTCTATGGTTTCAGAATTTCCATTGGTGGTATTTGAAGAATTGTAAAGTTTGAGAAGTTGAGGAATCAAGGGTTTGATCTTGGCAAGTTAAAAAAGTAAGCATTGGTGAACTTTTGGTATACATGTTATGGCTTTTGGTTTAGTTTAGCAAATTCTGGATTTTTGCCCTGATTTCTTGTGATTTCAGAAGATATGAATTAAGTTATGTAATGTAGTGGAATAGATGTCAAATAGTGTATGAATGTCGATTGTTTTGGTTTGGATTTGAAAAGAAGAAGTTGACAAATTATGGTTTTGAGTGGTTTTGTGAGTTAGAGTTGAGATTGTGTTGTTTGAGTGGAAGTTTGGTTGTTTTGGGTTACCAATAGGTTTATTGTGAATTTTTGGATGAGAATGAGTGTTGGTATAAGTTTAGGGACCATTGGAGCTTAATTGGTCAATTCTGGAAAACTATATCAGTTGCTGCGATTTGGCATCTGATAGACATCACTCGAGTGAGGGAGGAACTCACTCTAGCACGATGTGAAATTCTGGGTATCTTGGGAAGGTCTTCAGGCAGAAACCGTGAGCACACTTCCTAATTTACGAGTGAGATATGATTATGCCCGAGTGAGCATGGGCATGCTCGAGTGAGGGAATCAGTTTAAGACTTGGGAATTTTTGGTTGCTCTTGGGTAGTCACTCGCTGGGTCTCACTTCCTTGTGCTCGAGTGCACCTGAGGTCATTGCTCGAGTACAGCCTCTTGTGCTCGAGTGAGAGTGTATGATATAACAGGGTTTGCTCTCGGGCAAACACTCTCTGTGTTTCACTCGCTGGTGCTCGAGTGCTGATGAGGGTGTCACTCGAGTGAGACTTCTTTTACTCGAGTGAGCCAGCCCAAAATTCAGAAATTCTTTCTAGAAGGAGGGTCTTCGGGGTAGTTTCTCCTAACCCTTTAAGCATATGTTTAGACCTACAATAGTCACCTAAAGAGTTCAAATGATAACCAACTTAAAGTATTATAGAAATAAGAACTTGGGAAAGTGATTGACGGGTTGTCCCTAACTTGGTTTACAGGATTTGATATTTGCCGTCCTCGTGAGCCCGCAGTGCCAAGAAACATCGGGAAATGATCAGGTAGTGATTCTCTCTCTCTTATACTATGTGTAATGCTTTGTATGTGTGTGTTATCACTATTTTGTGATGATCTTTGATGCTGCTGCGGTTACAGCTGGTGATAGCTATCGTTTACTTACAGTGCAAGCTGTCGTGATGGTGATTACAGTGTAAGCTGTCGTGATTATGATTACAGCGAGAGCTGTCGTATTGTGTATACAGCCGTGAGTGCTGTCGTTTGTGGTGAAAACCATGTATCTTTGAGTTGCTGCTGCTGTTTCTGGTTGTGATTTGTATTCATGCTTTGTGTTTATGCATTGTGTGAGTGATTTGTTACTACTGGGATTCTCTCGAATCTCATTCTTTCCTATGACTAACATTTCAGACAGGGCGTGTGGCTCAAAAGAGAAGAGGCCAACCCGGAGCAATTAGGACTTTTAGGGGTACATTTGATCTTGGAGATGTTGGTTATCTATTTTGAACTTGGGATTACTGTATATTTTGAGATATGAATATTATATTCGATTTTGGTTGTGTAATCCCCTAGTGGATACTTATAAACCCTCAGGTTATATATGTATAGAACCTGGGAGTTGCCGGGGATTTGGTTATACACTCTGATATGAATGAATGTATATTAACTGCACATGTAATTATATTCGAATATTGGAACTGAGACCGGGATAGGAAAAAGGTTTTGAAAGATTTTTGTGAAAATCCTACTATAAGGTAGATAGTTAAATGAGTTTAAAACATCTGATGGTCTCTAATCTGATTTAATTATGCGTTATCGAATTATAATTACGTGTTTAAAGGCAGGGTGTTACACCCTCCAGGAATTGTCACCTTCTCTTGGCGATTTATTCTACCTCCTCAAGGACTCGAAGCCATGACCTAAGGATAAGTCATGCCTTAAGAGCTCCTTCGTAGCCACTTGCACTATTAACGCACATGGCTACCAAGTTTCTCTTAAGGCTCGGCTTATCTTCAGGTCGTGTATTCGAAGAGGTAAAATAAATCCCCAAGAGGAGGGGACAATTCCTGACGGGCATTGTGTAGTTGTGTGGGCGTCGCCCGACCACTGTGTGTGGGCCATTACAGTATTTGCATCAAAGATATTTTAAAATTGCTTGCTGAAGCATTTCAGAATTATATAGGTCCAAAATGCCATTATTTTATATTGTTAAATAAAGATCATGTTATCCAAAAAAAAAAAGATCAAATTATAAACTTCTCCAAAAGGTAGGACGATGAAAAAATGGTTTAACAGAATTAGAGATAAAGGAGTTTTCCCCCTCCAATCCATTGAAAAAATATTGGAGCCAAATGAGCCAAGTAGAACAACTCTCTCTCCCTCCTTGAAATTTTTCTAACTAATTATGTGAGAACAGACTCAAGAAACCACTTTTACTCCTTACAAGACGAAAAACTTATTCAACAAATTTATTTTGTATAGCATAAAACCACTCAAAATACAAATAAACTAAGCATTTCTTAAGCCAACTGAGAAGAATGAATTTTCTCCTCTACTTTTAAAAAACTCATTACTATCAAACAAAGTGTAAAAGTGATTATAGGAAACTCTAATGATTAAATTAGATAAGGTAAAGACTAAATTAAAGATGCTGGCCTTGAGAAAAGAAGCGCAGTGGAAATTCCCAGGATGACGTGTGACTAAACCTATACTTAATTATGTCCAAAAAAAAAAAACCTATACTTAATTAAGCGACATATATTCGCAGTGACATATTTATAATTTAGTGTCAACAAGGTAATAGCCTTTTGACTGATTAAAGTACTTTGCCCTTGTTGAACTTGACATAACCTAACAAACAAATTTATTGATCAAGCCGAGTTGGGGACCGTGCTATTTATTAGGGCTGTTTGGTTGGAGGTGAGGGGAGGGGATGGAGGTGAGGGAAAGATGAGCTCATCCTCTTATTTAGTTTGAAATTTTGAAGGAGAGGGAATCCAAAGTTTTCATCCCCTCTCCTCCAGAGTTGGGGACTGTACTATTTATTTTGGTTACCCTCCAAATTGGAAAGTTTTGTAGGGGAGTCAAAATTTTAGACCACTTTATTCTTATAACTTATGTGATATTCCAATAATATATATTATGAAAAATATTATAATAAATAAAAATATTATCAGTATACAAATATTTTACTATAAAATAAAAATATATTATTATACAAAAATTTATTATAATTAAAAATATATTATTAAAAATAATTTAATATCAAAAGTATATATTTATGAACAAAAATTATTATAATTATAACATTTGTTCATGGTTTTTTTTTTTAATTAGAGATCAAATTTCATTAAAATATCAAATGATGTTACATATTAATACCTGTAGTTAAAAAAGGATATGACTGCAACTAAACAAGCATAACATGGCTAAATCCTGACACTATATCTAACTTGTGAAAATGAAAAAGCTCTAATAAATTCCCTATATCCTAAAGGATTATATCTAAATGCTACTTCCAATTCTCCATCTTATGAAACCATTTCTTCCTGCAACAAATCAAGGTTAATGACTCCTTTCCTTCCAAATTAAAAAGGGAACATTTAACATTTAACATTTAACAATCCAAATCAACGATGCTCTTAATCTTGTTATTGCCAATTGACTTGTCGAAATAGCTTTCTTCCACTATGCATTGCACTAACTGCCCTTGTAATAGGCAAAAAATCTCAGAATTCAATAAACGTCAAATCTTGCAAAATCAATAATAACGCTCCGACTAGTTGTAGGAATATTGTTCAAAGGGGCAGAAAAACATCAGGAGCTTGAGAATAGTTGAGGTTGACATTGTCCTTTGATGAGAAAGCTGCAATACTAAGGGAGGATGCAACTTTGATCTCCTTGATAACTATAGCCGGATCAACCTTCTCCCCTTTTATGAAGTAGGTGCAAGGTTTCTATTCATCCATAACACAGAAATGAGTTTGATGATCTGAGTTACTTCCTCCAAAAATCCATCTTTGTGAAGCTTGACAAGGACCCTTTTTAGCCAAGATTTAAAATCCAGTAGTGTACTAAAAGGTAAAACAATATTAAAAGTTCTCCAAACCATACATCCTTTGAGAACAGACAAGTCACAAAAAGATGCTCTATAGATTCCTCTTGGTTGCAACCAAATGAGCTTTTACCTTGAATAGGTAGATGATGCTTATGCACTAAAGGAATTGCATCATTCAAAATCTTCCAAATTAGAAGAAGATCCTTTGAAGGTGGAGAGATGGTCAATAAGAATTTCCAAAACTCCTCATTTTGCCTCAATATTTTTGAAACCAAGAGAGGCCTTATATTCTCCCGAAAGATTGGACAACCAAATTAACTTATATTGACCATTTAGAAAGGAAACAGGAATCCAGAGAATAGATTTGGCAATGTGAGAAGGAGAAACTTCCCTTACCAAGTTATGATTCCATCTAACTAGACACCAGATAGATGGAAGATGCACAATAAATCTAAGACAATTCTTAGTGATGAAGAACTAGAGGATTCAGATTGCGTGGGCTACCATAAAGAGTGATTAATAGCAATTGAATTTCCAAATCCCACTTTCCATCCTAAATGATATGTGATTATAGAAGCACATTGGAAAATTCCTTTCCATAACCAAGAAGAATTATAAGGTTTCTTCACTAATGATTCCCTTTAAGATCTATATATTTTGGCTTTAAAGTCTCAGCAAGAAGAGAGCTAGCCGAAGAATTGATAATTCTCCAAATTTGCTTTGCAAGAAGAGAATCATTCACTTTGGAGATGGGTAGAATCCCAAATCCTCCTTCTGAGAGAGGCCTAAAAATAAAGTCTTTGCATGCTAAATAAATTCTGTTCCTATCACCATTAGATCCCCAAAAGAAATTTGCACATCTTGCATCAATTTGATTATAGATATATTGAGGGAGTTTAAGGCAAGAGATAATATGAAGATTGACTCCAAAAAGAACATATCTAATTAAAGTCCATTTGGATGCTTGAAAGAGAAGCCTAGCCTTCCATCGTGCCGTACGCTGATCTACAAAATTAGTTACTTGTCTATAAACAACTTCCTTATACCTTCCAGGATCCACCCAAGTTCTTTAGTATTTTCCAAGTCTGTCAGAGAATCTAACACCCAAAAATTGAGCATAAGAAGACTTCAAGTCATGAGAGAAATTAGGACTGCAAATAAGTGAAGATTTATTCTTATTGATCTATTGCCTTGACCATAAGCTATATAGATCCAGTGAAGCCTTAATATAATTGACACTTTGATCAGGACCCCCAAAAAAGAAGACTGAGTCGTGAGCATATAATAAATGAGAGACATGCTGAGAGTTATTACTAACTTTGATCCCTTTCAAATGGCCAAAATGTTCAAAAGTATTCAAAATACAGGAGAGCACATTAGCAAGCAAGATGTATAAATAGGGTGACAGGGGGTCACCTTGACAAACTATCATCATCATTATGTGGAACAGCATACAGCAACATGGAAGGCTAGGCTTCTCATTACTCTCATCCCATCCCATCTTAAACTAAAAAAAGAATCATTAAAATCCCCTTACCTCCTCCCCCACCAACTAAGCCAAACAAAGTAACTTTCCATTCACTCCCTTCAATCCCCTCCCTTCCAACCACCCAACCAAATAAGCCCTTATTAGGTTTTTTTTTCTTTTCTTTTCTTAAATTATAGGGATTTTTGTGAAATGTTCATTGGTACAAAATTAAATTATACATAATTCCGTGAACTTTATGTTATCCTCAATGAATTTGAAAGCTTTATCGTGAGTCTCCTTAATGCTTATTCCGTGTTTTTTTTTATATTATCACTCGGTATCTAGTTTGGGGTTCATGATTACCCCTTCCAACACAGGTTTTCCTTTAATACTCAAACTCGAGACCCAAAGGAATTTAGTGGAGTCTTACACCGCTAGACCAATTATATGTTGGTCTTATTCCATGTTATTGATGTTAGAAGGTTACTTTCAATATATTTTAGAATAAAGGTGTACCCAGTACCCTGATCTATTTTTAGAGATGCAATCAGCACTCTAAAGTATTTAATGGCGTAATTTTGCCCCTAATGTATTAAAAATAGAGCAATTGCATCATTTTATTAATAGAATACTCTGTATTAACTCTTTTTGGTTTTCTGTTACACTCTTTTCTTTCCTCTCTCATTCTTTCCCCTTTTCATTATTTCTTGCTAAATTCCTCTTCGCACAACAAACATTCGCTCCTTCCCATTATCATCTCCACTCTCCTCTTCTATGAGTAGCTTAGGATGAAGTATAAGAGTACAAGACGCCTCTTGCTGCAACCTGACATGGAAATCACTTTTAGTTTCTAAATCCCCTCAACCCCCTAATATGGTTTTCATTGTGGTTCTTGTTGGCACCTTACACTTTTTTCGCACTTCAAATTAAATTGAATACTAAACTTAAATCTTTTCCATTATAGTTCTCATATCATTGCAGTGAAAGTGTTTGACTTTGGTCTTGTTGAATCTCGAAACCCAAATAAATATAAAGTCAAATCAAAATCAGAGGGGACTTTTATTCTAGTAAATTATCAGTTTCAATAACAGATGTAAGAATATATTAAATTGTATTAAATTTCCCAAGTAAAAAAATTACTGAAGTCTAAATGTAGAGTAGAGATAATGCATTTAAAAATCGAATAAAGTTACTTTTGTTTCATCCGACCCTGGTTTTGTTGTTCTTCCTCATGGTTGTCGTCACTGGGTGAAGTAAAAGGATCTAGATGTGCGGCATCCTCGGCCCACTAAATCAAGAAAGTGGAGGCCTAATTTTCTGCAATGAAGTGAAGAAGACAAAGTCAAAATGGCTATAATGAGGAGTTCTAACGAGGAAAGGGAAACTTGTCAAAATATTGACATGGGGAAGGAAGGGATGAACATATTGAAGATTGATGAAAGAGAAAAGGAAAGAGTGTAACAGTAAATGGAGTTAGTATTCTAGAACTCATAGCCTATCAGGTTCAAACCAAGGACCATAATAATGGGTGGCAAATACCCAAACCAACAGTATCCTGGAATTACTGATAACGAAGTTAGTATTCGTTCATGAAGGGGTGTAATTGCTCTATTTTTAATACATTAGGAACAAAAGTATACCCTTAAATACTTTTGGGTGCTGATTGTATCTTTAAAAATAAATCGGGGCGTTGAGTGCACCTTTACCCTATATTTTAATGGAATACAAAAATATTAAGGCTCATTGAGTTGATCTAAAAATTTAATAAATTTTTCTCATTAAATATACATATTTTATCCTATTTTGATAACATACACCTCTGGTCAAGAGGTGTATAATAAATTTAAAGATGTTAAGTTGTGCAAAAATCAGACCACGACATATTTATGTGACCAAAAGGTAGGGTTATCTAACTCGGACCGGCCCGGACGAACCGTACCGGAAACCGGCGACCCGGCCTCTAAACCGATCCGGTCCGGGTCAAATTTTTAATTTTTTTTAAAAAATATGTTTTAAAAATTTTTTTCCTTTATAATTTCATACTATAAGTCTAAAATATTTCATTTCTCACCGATTTGGTCCCGGTTTGACTCTGGTCTGACCCACTGACCCTTGACCTAGTACCCCGACCGGTTCACTGACCGGTCCAGGTTTAATTACCTTGCCAAAAGGTGTATAGTACATTTAAAGATGTCAAGCAGTGCAAAAATCAGAGCCCAACATATGTGATCAAGAGGTGTATAGTAAATTTAGAGAGTTTTTCCCCCCTTGTAAATTAGACGTGATTATGTGCCTGAAGCAGTATTTAAAAGAATTAAAGCTAGCCACAATGTAATAATGCAGTATCATTCATAACTTTTAAATAATATTGCCCCCCCCCCACACACACACACACACACACACACACACACACACACAACCTCTGATTTTAAATATAATACTTAGTTGATTTTTTTTTGAAAGATTAAGGAAACTAAATAAATTACTTTTAAGTATTTATTTTTATTGTTTCTTCTCCAAACTAAATTTTCTGACTTATAAACTGATATATAATATAATATTGTGAACGAATTTATTTAGCTTCACTAATCTCTCCTAAAAAATTAACTGAGTCTTATATTTAGGACTATATTACAATATAAATAAATATATAATAAATAATATATGTATATATAGATTTAACTTCTATCATTTTGAATTGTATTTTGTTTTTTAATAAAAATAATATAAAATAAAAGTAATGATTCATCGTCAGCTAAGAAAAAACTAATAATTTGAATTAAAATGATTTAAATATAAATAAATGATAGAAACGATGCCCTTATCTTTAAAATGCTGAAAAATAAATTAATATAAAATTATTAAGTAATAAATAAATAATAATTTTATTATGCTTTTAAATTTTTATTAGATTATTTATTAATATCTAGCATTATTCTGTGAGATTTAATACCATATGATTTTATTTATCCACAATATTTGAATCATAATTTGTTCAAAAGTCAATTAAGTCTCCTTCACTTAATATCAATGTTATCTGACCCAGATTGGACCGGCCGAACCGGGCACTAAACCGGTCCGGGTCAATTTTTTTTTAAAATATTTTTTTTTAAAAAAAATTTTCCTTTAGAATTTCATACTATAAACCTAAAATATTCCATTTCTCACCGGTTTGGTCCCGGTTTAACTCCGGTCTGACCCACTGACCCTTGACCCAGTACCCCGACCGGTTCACTGACCGGTCCAAGTTTAATTACCTTGCTTAATATCGAGCCAGGGTGTTCACATATTTTATCTGGCCAGTAATTTAATTATGGTGATTAATTTTTTTTTTGACCTTATAGTTATGGTGATTGATGATTCATTATAATGCTCACACATTTTATTTTCATGATTGATGATGATTGATTAAAACTTCAACCAATAAGCATTTTATTTGACCTAAAAAAAAAACCAATAAGCATTTTGGTACCAAATACCTTCCTTTCAAATAGGATCTGGTAATGCATCCCAATGATGGTGATTGAGGATAAAGAAGAATAAAAGACAGAAAAGGAGAAAAATTAATTATACATCCCAAATAAATAAACTTAAATACAGGTAACTTTATCAAATTTTATTTAGTACTAATAGATTTCAAGGAATTTAATCTTTTTGAGTTTGAGTTGTAAACATTAAATTGTTAAATTTGAACAATAATATGTAAACAAGCTTGTAAATTTAATTTGTAAATATGAAATATCTTGACACTTGTTAGCATTAATTAAAATTTAATTAAGGGATATATATTTAAAAGTAAAATATTCTAATTTCCCTTGCCTTTTTCCTTAAATCCAAATTTGTAACTATATTAAGAATACTATAAAAATATAATTTTTAATTAAATTTATATTAAAATAAATTTAATTTATTAATTTACCCTTCCTTAATTTTGTTTAAAATTTTTTAAGAACTTAATTTTTTTTCATTTCCTTAATTTTATTTTTTCAAATAGTTATTTGTTTTATGATTTTATTGTATTTTTGGACAAAAGTTTAATTAAAATTTTTAAAGTATAGTTTATAAATTTTCACTAATTCAAGGTTAATTATTTTAATGAATATATTATTAATCAATTTAATGATTTTATAAATGTAGAGTTTTAATTTCTTAATAAAAACTTTAAAGGATAAATTAAAATGAGTTACTAGTTGAATGTATTGAAACTTTTAAGGAATTAAAACAGTTATTTGTTTGATGTTCAGTTGGTTAATTTTTTTTTAAAAAAATATACTTCATTAAATTTTATAGATGTTTGTAGCATACTTTTTTTTTTTTGAAATTTTAAATTGTAACTTGAAATGATTTATATAATCCCTCAAATTTGCCTAATACATAATATTCTAAGGACAAAAATATGCTTCCAAATACGCTTTTAGCCATTTAAAGGATAATTAATTAAATAAGTTTCAATAAATATCTTCAGAAATTAAAATTTTATAATATAATAAAAATTAATAAATTTTAAGGCGTATTGGAAAGTTTGAAAATTTATCTCTGGAATTAATTTTTTTTTATAAAAAAATTATTTTTGGGAAAATATAGATGTTTAGTTTTATGTTAAGGAAGAGTATTTTGGTCAAAACAAAAGTTTAACAATCAATTAATGTTGGCTGGATGGAAGTTGAAATTCAATCTCAATCTCAAAAAATAAGAGTTTTTTTTATTGGGTCAATGGTAGTATAATTCCCTTTTAAGGTCTAGAATGCGAAGAGCTTTGGTCTCTCTCAACAAACCTACTTCACCAATAGGAAACGTTTTAATTTTAATAAAGATTTATGTATGTTTTTAAAATAGACCTTATGTTTCTATAATTCAGATAAAATAGCGGGCGCGACTAGTGTTTTATACTTTTATCCCTTTGTGGTTTTTAAATAGGTTTTCAATTTTTCATATTCTTGGATTGGACTAAGCAATAACATGGGGTGTGGCGATAACAAAATTGGGAACAGACAATCGAAATCGAATCAAAATATCATTCTGGCGCCAAACACGCAAACAGAACAATCATCACTGGCGCGTAGATCCACAAAGGGCCAACTGACAACATAACAAAATAAAAAATAAAAAAAGTTATTAATTAAATAAATAAAGGAGCCACCACTTCATCGTCATAATTGCTATGATTATTATCTCAATCATTTCTTCTTCATTCACGTCTCTCCCTTCTTTCCTATTCTTTCCCTCGAAACAACATAACCATTCAAAATCCTAGTTTGTTACTTCAGATTTGCCGAGAAATTCGAATTCCACTTGGCCATTTTGACCTTAAAGTTTTGCTGTAATTTTCTGCCCAAATTGGTCACCACGTCGACTGTGTCTTTTTCATTCTTGGCTTCAATTTGATCCTTTGCTAATATAAAAAAAAAAAAAATATATATATATATATATTTTATTTCCCTAGCGGAATAGGTTTCTTTGGGAAGGAAGCGATTAATGGCGGCGTTTGCATGAGATAGAGATTTAGGATTTATTTGTGCTTCGAGAAAGCCAAAAAAGGCATAGTGTCGCAGAGACTTGTCAGAGAAAGGTCGGTATTTTTTTTCTCCTTCCTAGTTTCTTTCGGCTTATAATTTTTGGGCTCCATTTTCTTTCCTCTTCTTCTTGATGGTTTCTTTCTTTCTTTTTTTGGTTTTTATTTTTGGGTTTAATTTACAAAGTCACTGATTTTGTTTTGCGTGTGCTTATGACAAAGTGAGTCTTTGTTTTAGTGCGATGAGAATGATTTTGTCTTCTTATTGTGATAAATTCTAAGAGTAGTGTTGTTTCTTGTTTGTGATATCATGCAAATGTGCTGGGATTTTTCTTTCGTCATGATTGTCCTTTTGTGATAATCATATCGTGCTTCCTTCATCTAATCACTTTACACAAGTTTCATTGCTGTCTGTTAATGATCATTCGCAGTTGAAGTTGGTCAAATGATTTTGTTCTTTCTGTTTATCGATGTGTTCAAGCTTTTATACTTTTTTCTTTTTCTTTTTTAGATTTTCTACTAGGAAATTCCAAATCCTAATTTCTATCCATTGGGATCTTTAGAGCCTTATATCGCTGGCGGGGATTGCAAGTACATAATATGTAAATAGTTGAACAGCTTAAATGCTATGGTCCAGTCATTTTGATGTTTCCCATCTAGATTTTTCTTTCTTGCATTTTTCTCTTCCTTCCTTGCTTCCTTCATTGTATTGTTCTTTTGCTTTTTCTTACTTTTCTGTCATGATCATTTGATACCCTGACTAAAACATCATGAAAAATTATTCCAGAAAACCTGAAGGTGTTGAAGCTTAGGCGGCTGGAGATCCAACATCCAAAATCAGTTAATCCCATTGGTTAAACCAAGGAGATGTCACACAGGTTGGCTCTTAATTGTTTTATTAAGTTGGGATCACTAGTCCGATTGCTTGTTTACTTTGTAGAATAAATAGATTAAAGGGACTATATGGTTAACTATGTTGGGGTTATCTGGATGTATTGACCTCCTTTTTCTCTTTAACTAATCTCTTTTATTTGGTGTAAGCTAATTCATTTCTAATCTAGGAAGTGCTCGAGTCCCATTGTTTGAGCCTAACTTTTAATTTCAACAAAAATGGAATTGAGACACAGAACACCGAGTGTGATGGCCAAATTGATGGGTCTTGATAAAGAGCCTTCCCAGCATCCTGTCAGAGAAAAACAAAGAGTGCTCTCTGAGGAGTATCTGCAAAAAGTTGCCTCTATTGGTTTCAGAAGGAAACGTTTGCCTCGTCAGCATAATTCCTTGAGAATGAACAGTGATGAAAATGAAGAATGCGGGGAAGCTTTAAGAGCGTTCAAGACAATAAAGAGAGATGAGAGCCACAAGTTGTCGGCAGAAAATAGAAATGTGAAGCACGGGAGGACTTCTGAGAAAGGAAATCTGCAAATGCTTCAGGAAATTGATAGCGACCATCAAAGTGGTGTGAATGGAGAAACTAGATTGTATGAAATGTTGAGGTCTTCAAGATCTCAACTTGAATCAAAGGGTGGAACTTTCCCTTCAAGAATAGTGGTTTTGAAACCCGATGATGTAAAGGGAGAGAGAAGTTTAGAATGTTTCTCTTTTCCTTTTGGAAATTATCCTTTGGTTAATGGGATGCTCAAGGACTTTTCTAGTCATGAGAGTTCAAGATCATTTCCTAGAATCAAAATGAGAAAGAATGAGACTTGTTGCAGAAGTTCTGAAATTTTGAAATCTGTGAGTTATGATGATCCAAGGACTGACACTAAGGGTATACTTCACAAATATTGTGGTTTGAGGAAGGATGCATGCCTGTCACTGCAGGAGTCAAAGAAGCAACATACCAATGTAAAAGATTGTTCAACACATATAAACCAGAGGTCTTATCCTGAGAAATCCAAGTCTCTTCTTTCTTATAGTCTCAGTAGCAACTTTGAAGAAGAGAGTTATGTTAGATTGCTTGAGTTGAAGAAAAAATTCTTTGTGGATAACTTGTCAGAGCAGAAACCAAAACTTCCCGAATTGTTAGCATCTCAAGCATGCTTAGTCAAAGATGAAGAGAAGGATAGTAGGCTTGAACAAAATAATATTTCTAAGCAAAATATTGCATCTCATAATTCATCAATTTATGGTCAAGTGGCTGACGAAAAGACTGATGCTGCTGGAAGTCCATTTGAAAATCCAAAGGTTCAGCTGTCTGAAACAACAGCGTGCATTTTGTTGGAGGATAGTGATTCTTCTAGTCACACTTCATATGGTTCAATTCAACAGGTAATCATTTTAAATCAGAATTATTAAGCTTATTTCTTTTTTCAAAATTCTTTTTTTTTTTTGGCAACTGAGTTGTTCACTTTACAATTTTTGATATGGTTATGTTGTGAAATCAAAGAAGGATCAGAACTTGCATCTTTGGATGTAAACACACATGATGATGCAGAAAAATAATAATGATCCAGAAAAATTATGTGGTATTAGATTTACTGTTTTGATGCTAGTTTGCATTTTATTGGATCCTCTGCTGATGTGCAAATTGTAGAATAGAATTGGTTTGAGGAATTCAGATCCTGAGAGTTATAAGTCTTGAAAGTTATATTATTTGATAAACTTCAACATTGACTATGGGGGTGTTTTGGAGGTGTCAAAAAATTGAGTTTCAGAAGTCAATCTGGTCATTGTTTGAAACTCTCAAGGGATATACCTTGTAGTCCTACAAAGATTGAAAAACAAAAACTAGATAGAAATGAAGATACATACAGGACAAGACACTCATCGTGAAAGATAAAAATGTGCAAAGTTAATAGTGTCAAGTGTGCTGGGTGCCAACCCACAAATAGCCTGGCACAACTGAGAGACCAGGATTACGTTTGTACAACAACACTTAATTGTAATAATCTGGTAGAGAGAAAGCAAATTTGGTTTTATTTTTCTCGTTTTGTTCCTTTTTTGCATTTCATTTGATATGCAGAAAATATTATTATTTGTATTGAAGAAAATTTTCATCCAAGTCCCCTGACCTAGCTAAATGTAGGTGGTAAAGTGAATAATAGCTTCATTTCTGATAATTTATCAGTGAGTTTGTTTATTTTACCCTCAATTTGTAGATTTGATGATTGTTATCATTGTTGTCATCCTCATCATCAATTTTTTCTAGTGTTTTGTCTGATAAGTTAAGCTATAGTTCCCGTATTTTTGCCCCTTTCTACAACGGCAAGTTCACAACTAGATTTAATTGTGAATTTGTTTATTTTTATAATTTTTATTTTTTCTGGAGAAAGAAATTATTCAAGTTTCAGAATACTTCTGGTCTTTTGCATTTCATCTGAATGATCTTTAATCATAAATCTGAAAATGTAGATGTGAAGTGAAGCGTTCATGGAAGAATCCTAGCTGGTGCAATGCCTATGATTTAGGATTTTACTTCCTGTTATGCTAAGTTGTAATTCTAATGTAATAAAAAATAAGATTTGTTTATGTTAATTCTGCAATTACATGTTCAATTCTGTAAATTAATCTTGAACAGGATTATGAGTTTGTGATTACTGTTACATTGATGCAATTCTCTGTTTATGTATGATTTACTGAAGTCATATTGATCCACTGCACTATTTTACAATTGCAGGAAGAATCAGAATTCCAAGAAGATGATTCTGTTTATTCAGTTTGCTCTGAGTCAACGACTGATTCTATTGGTAGCTTTGAGCAGGCATATGAACCTAGTCCAATCTCAATTTTAGAGGCCCCGTTCGGAGAAGACGTTTCATTTGGCTCTGACTGCTCAAAATTTGCTGGTGATGACTTATACGGTACATAACAAGCATTTTTTTAAAAAAAAAAAATATTTTTTGGTGATATCAAGCAATGATTGATTAATCATTATATAAATCACTATAAACGTTGAAAAGAAAATCAATTTGGTCCCTGACAGGTCGTTAGAGTTTCATTTTGGTTCACCAATATTGGAAAGAATAATTTAAAATTCTAGTTTCATGCCTTCCTTTGAAATTTCTAGGGCCGTGCCTTCTAGAGTTTCTAGATCAATGTCCCCAGAATGCTATACTCTCTCCGGTTCTAATTATAAGCAACTTTCTCCTTGATTGCGCAAAACGAACTTGTAGTTAAAAGCAATAAGTGTGTCAAAATTGCCATGTTTTTTTCATATATGCCCCTATTTATGAAAAGAATATAGGAGAGAGAATAGATAAAAAAGTATGAGAGATAATGAGTATAAGATATGAGAGAGAATGGGCATTTAACAAGGGTAAAATAGAAAAAGAATCTTATATTTTCAGACAAAAATTGAAAGTTGCTTATAAAAAGGACTAGTCCTATGAGAGAGAAAGTTACTTATAAATAAGACCGGAGGGAGTATTTTCAAGTGCTCCTATTAGAGCGATTCTTGTATCAATTATTTAATAGAGGTCATGCATGTATCTATTCCTGTTGTATGCCTATTAATACCCAAGCACAAAATGATGTAATACAGGCCAGCAAATTGTAAATAAAAGTGAGTTTCTTGATCCATAGAAGACTCAAGTGAAGGTCCATCTATTTGTCAGGGACCAAAAAAGGGTTTTCCTACAGATGTTGCTTTAGCTTCTAATATTTTTGTACTTTTACTAATGCGTCATTATTTTTGAAACCAGATTCCTCAGAAATGGACAATGAAGGACTAGATTTCAATGTTTCAAGTGATGAAGGTTGTGTGGACGGATCTGTAGGAGACTTGGAAGAGAAGCAAGAATTTGTAGGATTTTTGAGAGCTGAAGAAAGTAGGGAGTTCTCCTATGTCGTCGAGGTCTTAACCGAGGCGGGTCTCTCTGATACAAGCCTCTACACAGACTTCTGTACATGGCATTCTCCACAATGCCCTATTAGCCCTTCTGTCTTTGACAATCTTGAAATGAAGTTTGGCAAGCAGCCATTTTGGAAGAGATCAGACAGGATGCTTCTCTTTGATCGTATTAATCTAGCACTATCGGAGATTCTCCAGCCATGTATGTGTATTCCGGCATGGGAAAAGCCGGTATCGAGAAGGTTGAAAGCTGAACCAAGCCATGACACGATGGAGGAACAGCTGTGGGAATTGCTTGTTGCACAAGAAAAGGAAGCTAAGAAGGAGTCAGAGGATAAGATGCTTGTAGAGGGAAACAGTTGGATGGAATTACGTTATGATATCGAAGGTATTGTTAGGCAGATAGTTGAGTTCTTAGTAGAGGAGCTTGAAGAAGAGATAATTAGCGTCTAGAGTTTTTGAAACATAGGATTTGCATTTTTTTTTTTTCATTTGAGGGATTAGAATTTGCATTTGCATACACAAGAATTTTACATGTATATAGCACCATTTTGAGGGAGAGTTTTGTTTTGAGTCAGGGTGTAGGTATGGTCTCTGCTGTTGAGTTATTTTTTTTAGGGCCAAGTATAGGCTGTTGAGTTATTCGTTGATGTGGAGAAACATTCATTTTGTATTAGGGAAAAAACCCAAAAGAAAAAGAATATACTCTGCATCTATCTCATATTAGCAAGGCATGTATGTGTCTGGAATTGTGTTAGTTATGGCATGACAATGGAATATGACTTTTTTGTCTTATTTGTTGTTGCTGTTTTACCGCTTATGCGTAGTTTCCTTTATTGTAGCTATAGTAGTTTATAGGTTTCAATAGAATAACTCAGTGATTCTCCTATTGAAGGGTTGAAAACTTCTTCAAGGTCATATTTATCAGAGTGAGAAATAGCATAAGCACTTATGTATTATGGAAGAACGCATAGATTCCTCAAAGTCCAAATTTGAAATTCTTGCAGATCTGTTTTTTTTAATGCAGTTTTGGAGAATTACAGTTTCAGATATGATATATGATGGAAAAGGGATGTTATCTATTACTGAAAACCTTGGCTGGTTCAAGCCAGTAGGAATGTTCCTATTTGTTATGGCAAGGGGATAATTATGTCAATGAATCTGTTTTTTTTAATGCAGTTTTGGAGAATTACAGTTTCAGATATGATATATGATGGAAAAGGGATGTTATCTATTACTGAAAACCTTGGCTGGTTCAAGCCAGTAGGAATGTTCCTATTTGTTATGGCAAGGGGATAATTATGTCAATGAAGGATATCATGTTGCCAAATTCTTTTTTAATCAATCTATAAATAGCAGTTCTGGTGGTTCTATTTCAGTTACTATTTCCCTTTGAAAGACTAGTTGGAGGTTAAAAGTTCATCCTAAAGTGCGCCAGTTTTTTTTTTTTGGAAGATTTTCAAAGGTTTAATCCCTATCAAAGAAAATTTCACGAGAGTTTGAAACCATTGAACACTAACTTTTATTATGGTAATGGTCAAAGGTGTGGTTCAGTAGCAGCATCACTTTAGGACGAATAAGTGCAGTCTTTCTCGTAAAGACTTTTGGCTTAATCAGATATTACTGGGTTTAAATTTGGATTATTTTTGCTGTGTCTTGTTGGTATATATATAAAAAGGAATATCCACAAGTTTGGAAAATATGTATTTTATTTGTAAAAAGTGCCCCTATTTATTGGAAGAGTGATAATGAACAAATAGGAATAAGAGGTATGTAAGATATCATTAATGTTGTGATATAACAAGTAGCAGAAATAGAAAAAAGGGAAAACCCTCTAAAATACATTGAAAATAGGAAAATCCCTATTTAGTGCATTGAAATTGAAAAATTCAGATCAATCCACTGTTAGTACGGATGAACAGTGTGAGCGACGCCAAAAGACGATTTTGCCCTTCATCTCTCATTCTCGCCACTTCAAAAATAACAACACGCGGTTCTTAATTAACAACTCCGGATTCTTGATTAACAACTCCGTATTCTTGATTAACAACTCCAGTTTCATCTTTTTTTCCCCCTCACAATAACAACACCGGTCTTGTTATTAACAATTCCGAATTCTTGATTAACAACTCCGCTTTATTTTTCCACATATTCGCATCTAAAAAATATAGTATTGTTAATTTAAAATACGGTATTGTTAATAAAAGGAAGAGATGTTATTATTGACCCTAAAACTTAAATAATGAAGTTGTGAAACAAGAAATGGGAGTTGATAATGTTGTTAATAACAAGACCGGTGTTGTTATTGTGAAAATAAAAAGATGAAACTGGAGTTGTTAATCAAGAATATGGAGTTGTTAATTAAGAGCGTGTGTTGTTAATAAAAAAGAGGTGTTGTTATTGGTCTTGAAACTTAAATTAGGAAGTTGTGAAATAAAAAAGGGGAGTTGTTAATCAAGAATCCGGAGTTGTTAATTAAGAACCGCGTGTTGTTATTTCTGAAGTGGCGAGAATGAGGGCTGAAGGACAAAATCGTCTTTTGGCGCCGCCCGCACTGTTCATCCGTATTGATAGCGGATTGATTCGGATTTTTCAATTTCAATGCATTGAATAGGAATTTCCCTATTTCCAATGTATTTAAGAGGGATTTTCCCTAAAAAAAATTAGTTAAAATTTTATACATTTTTTAAGTGCATCTTACAAATAGGGATAGACGCCTCTCTATATTTTTCCCCTTAATGCCTTTTGCTTTGATATTTATGTGTAATTTTGAAATTTTAAAAGTATTAACTAAATTTTTAAATAAATTAAATCTGTTAGCATGTGGAGGTTTAATGAATATTCCAACCACCCAATTAATCTCATCATCTTCTATTAAATAAATTCTAATTTTTTAATACTTCCTCTAATATTTAATGTAAGATCTGTTTATCTAATTTGATTAGACTAAGGAAGTTAGTTAAGTTTATTAATATGACATATTTTTTTCTAAAACATCATAATCATATTCTTTAATTCTCTTCATATCTATTTTACTTGATTATGATTGAGAGAGTATCAATAGAGGGTAAATTAAAAAAAAAAGATTGACAAATATGAGAAATATGTATTATATTTACGATAAAAATCAACTCTACAATTATATCATATATTAAGAACATGAGGAAGTATTATATTTTTATGAACATTACTTTACACACTTATTTTCATTTCATTCCTTAAAAAAAAAAACCTTTTTTAACATATCAATTAGAGATGTATTCATATTTAGTTCTTGACAGTGTTTCACATAGGACATTCTCCAATAAAAGGATATACATGCTTATAAATAAAAAAAATAAAAAAGTGTAAATTTTACTTTAAGAATGAATAATTACAACATTTCTCATAAGAATATATCAACTTATGTGATCTTTTTTTTTTTTTTTTAAACTTTAACTGATCTAAAACAAATGTATGAAGATTGTCTTTTAATATCATTTTGTAGTTTTTGCCACGCAATTGTAAAGAAAAAGAAAAAACCGGAAAATTTTAAAATACTTGCACAATTCTGACCTAAGTAATTCTAATGTGGACCAAGTCAAACGTGAGTTGCAATTGAAGGTACAATTTAACCCTATCTGTATATGATCTTAATTAAGTGATTATAAAATCATTATCACCGGCCAAAAGAAAAATAAAAGGGAGAAGATGAAAATGTTTACAATTGGCCCCATGTATGATTGATGATAAATGGTAATTAATTAATACTCTACAATACATGTCATTTGTGTTCTAATACTAGTAAGTATATAAAAGTAATATTTAATTGTCAAGTAGTATTAACTAAGTATATCAACTAAAAAAAGAAAAGGAGATACCCCAATCCCAATATTAGTCAAAAACCCAAATGAGTCCCTCAAATCACAAAATGCCATACAATTCTCTTGGACCACAATGAGATTTCACATAACTAGATATTTGCCAGAGTTTAGTGCCCCAAGAAAGATGTATCATAGACCTAGAAACACAAAACGTTGGGCTCATCAACCATTATAATTTTAGCTACAAACCTTTGATTCGAGTGATTCAAGTGTATACTTGAAGCTTGGAAAAAGATCTTTTCAATGACGCCTAATTTACTGTAAACCGATCACAAAACGAGGTATATATATGGAATGTGAAAAGCCAAACAAACCAAATTGGACACTTTACAAGTTTAAAATCACTTGAGTGACCCCTATCTTGGTTCCCATGTGTCCCCAGGAGTAACATGAAAACAAGTATTTGTTTCAGGACAACTAGAACATATGACAAATCATTCAGAAGCTAAAGAAATGAGGACATCAAATTTTCCTACAACAATAACCATCGAAGGGGAAATGGGAACTATCAAAATATTCAAAAGTCAAGAGTTACATTTCACAAGTAAACATCAACTACTTTTAAGATTGGCTAGAACTAAGAGCATTAAGAATAAAACATATGTACTTCCCTAATAAACTATACGGTAGGATATGGGGAAGGGCAATCATTGTTCCGCTTCCTTTGAGACTTGCTCACTAGTGCTTTTACTTGGAAGATGAAAATCAACAACATAGGTGAGATTCTCTCAATAGCCAAGGTTTATGAATATGCAATCAACCATTCAAATTAAGGATATATATGTACATTCACAAGGTTCTCCACTTAAGACGCAAGATGAAAACACAATCTAAACTGTATCATCCCATATAAGGCCATATATCATGGGTTTGAAATCAACCCACACAAAATTGTGTGCAAACTCCTTGGCCATGAGCCGATCCCCCACATAACATATTTACCCCGATGGCCATCACACATCACGTGTGACATATTGCCATTTGGTTGAGGGCCACATGCAGTAGCTGGCACATAATATGAGTAATAATTTGCTACTGCATGGACACATCTAAGCAGCACACAACATGAGTGATATATTCCAAGGAGATCAACAAACCCACAACCTACCACATAAAAAGCTGAATAAGCACATACATATCCTTTACCATGCGTGATCATCATTGAGTTACAATAAAGGAAAAATTAGGGAGAAGGACCAAGGAAAAAATATTTATTAATAAAGTTTTTAAAAATTTTAAATATTTTGAAGGACCAAAAATTAAAATATAAATATTCTATTATGGAATTAAACTTCTCTAACCCCATCTCAACTATTTTAATATTTTTGTTTTTATAGTGCATTCTATTTGTTTAAGTTTTTTCCCATGAAAAATCACATATTTCTAAAAGAAATATATTATAAGATGTTTTTTTTTTGCATTTTTTTTGGTTTTTAAAATAATAAAAACCTAAAAGGAGGGAGATACCTAATTATTTATAGATTTTAGAGGCCATTTTAATTTGGCAACTTTTAAGATAATTTGATGTGTGCCAAACAAAATATCATCACTACTATAGAAATTACAATATATGACGGTTATTAACTACCATATATCACGGTTCCGAATTGTCATATATGCGGGCGCTATATTTGCTTAGAAAAGATATATTACGGTTCCAAACTGTAATTTATTTTATAACCGTTCTAGTATAACAACCGTTATATATTGGGATGTGGTGAGGTCATGTTGAGCACAATTATGTCATGATAATAAAATGGGTTCACGTAAACAACCATTATATATACCGCATTGCTGGCACAATAAATATCGATCTCAAGTAAACAATTGTTATAAACTCTATAATATACATAATGATGATTTCAAAATAACCGTTATATAAAGCTTAGTATACATAATGGTCGTTATATCACAACCATTATTTACTTGATATAAATGCTAACGATTTTAATGAATCAACCGTCATATATAGTGCATAAATATATTACAATTTTTATGTAAGAACTATTAAGTTTTAAGGCAATTGTTTTTTTTTTAAAAAATGGGGATTCTCCTTTCAATATCCCCCTCCTTGCATATAGAACGAAATTGTACACAAATTTGTATATTATAGAAGCTCTCACATCGAGTGCAAATTAGGATGGATCAAGACATTTCCGGCTTTGTGGCTAGGCTAAATGGAAGGCCCTATCGTAAAGGGCTGAAGGGATATGCAGCCTTAAGAAGATTTGATAGGGACGGAAGGGTTAGATCTATAGTCACTACAAAAAAAATGGCATTTTGTAGCGGTGTAATTGTAGCAGTTTTAAATAACCGCTACATATTTTAATATTTGTAGCAGTTTTAACCAAAACCGCTACAAATTTGTAGCGGTAAGCTACACGCCAAGTGGCGCGATAGATTGGCATCGATTTTTTGTAGCGGTTAGGTAGAAAAAACTGCTACAAATATGGCGCGAATTTCCCGCCAAAACTTGTAGCGGTTCAGTTGCAGTGGTTAATAAATAAAAAACGCTAGAATATTCGCGCCACATGGCGCGACCAAGATGCGCCAACAGTTTAGCGGTTATTTGTAGCGGTTTTAACAACAAAACCGCTACAAAATTCCAAATGTCGCGTATTTGTAGCGGTTATAAGGTTATAAGTGCTACAGAATTTCAGAGGTCTCCAAATTTAGAGCGGTTCTGTACTATAACCGCTACAGAACTCCAAAGGTTTTTGTACTTTGTAGCGGTTATTGTGAAACCACTATAAATTTTAGCCACCCTAGGTGCTTTGTAGCGGTTAATGTAGTGGTTATTACAATAACCGCTACAAATTTGTGGCTTATATATTCACGCCGCCTTCTCCATTCTTACGTTTGCTCATTTTGTTTCTTGAAGTTTCTCTGAGTGTTTTCTTTTAGATTGAGCGTTCAGACGTCTGTTAAAGAGTTTTTGTTGCAGTATTTCTCAGTATTGTACCTTGAGGTACGGAGATATGACGTATTTTATTTGTATTTGTATTTTTATTATATTTTGCATAATAATGTGACTAAAATATTTTTTTTTGAATTTTTACAGTTGATATGGCTCCAAGAAAAGATAGGGGAAGGCGCCTGAGGTCCCCAGATAGATTATGCAGGATGGTGCACAGAGTAGGGGGCAGAGGGAGGGGGCAGCGCGGAGGGAGGTCGACCGCGGCATTACAGCCCATCCCCCCACAGGAGTCGGCCCTACCATAGGCACCGCAGACGATCCCACAGGAGACGACCGCACTAGAGGTGCCTGATTTGGGGGAGGCAGATATCAGTGTTGAGGACTATGAGGTGGAGGACTTCGACATCTCGATTGGGATCAGGGAGATGGAGCAGTTTCTCGATGAGGAGGAGGCTTGGGAGCAGAACAACCCACGAGGGTTGTCTTCACGGTCCACTGGGTTTGAGGTGCAGGTCCAAGGTAAATAAATTTTTTTATTTAATAAATTATTTATTTAATTTCAAAATGTTAAATTTGAATTACAATTTATCTAACGTGCGATAAATTGTGCAAATGAGCAGGGGAACGTGTCGACGAGGAGGCTGGACATGGCCGGTCTGAACAGCATGGATCGGACACTGAGTTATAGTGCCGTGGAATGAGGGCACGGACTAGCCCATTGACAATGGGGGTTACCTGTTCAACCGCTTCCTGAACGAGCTGGGCTCGAATTGGATGCGGTCCCCCCTTCACTTCAGGATGTAGAGGCATGTTCCGAAGGGCCTGAAGGACTTGGCTTGGGAGGATGTGGTGCAGGTAATTAATAGTATTTAATTAATATTTTTTAATTAATTATATTTAATTAATATTTTTTAAAAGGATTTTTGTAATTATTGATATTTAAATAATTTTTTTACAGCTGCGGTTTCCCGTCCGGGCCAACCGGAAGAGGTACACCCTGATGAAGATAGGTGACGGCTGGAGGAACAAGAGGAACCGTCTCTTCCACAGCGTGGATAAGGACGGGACGATGCCTCTAGAGTAGTTGATCGAGAGGGTCCCAGACGGCGTCCCGCCGAACGACTGGGTGAGTTTCTTCTAGTTTAGGAGGAGCCCTGAGGGGTAGGTAATGTATTTATTAGATTATTTATATATAATTTTGTAACTGTTAATTATTAAATTATAAGTTAAATTTAATTAATTTTAATTTGAAATTTATTAATTTTAAATGTTTTATATTGTTTTAATACATTTAATATTGTTTTTTCCAGGTGCTTCAGAGGAACACCAGGTGCCGTGGGCAGCAGATGATCCACCACACAGTAGGATCGAAGACCTTTGCTGTCATGTACAGCGAGCTAGTAACTTTTCATAATATCATTGACTTTTAAATAGTTATTTCATAATACTAATTGAATTTTGTAATTGTTTTAGGAGAGGAAGGCACAACAGGAGAACCGTCATACAGACTATGGGGAGTTGTACGCAATCACATATAGACACCGTGACAGGACTCCGACCTCTCAGTAGGCAGAGGCGGCCATTGTAAGTAATTTCCTTATTATAATTTTTATAAAACCAACTTAATAATTAAAAATTCTAATAAGTAATTGTTTCATAAAATGGCAGGAGCGGATGCAGCAGTCGCAGGCTGAGCTGTGAGAGACCTAGACCGAGGAGTCATAGGGGTCAATGAACCCGACGACTCCTTTGAAGGTAGGTCTGGGTCAGGCTGAGCACCCCCGAAGGGTGCGGGGGATGGGGATAGGCGCCAGACCTAGCATGGTCTATGGTAGGAGCGCCGACTTTGAGGTTGGTAGCTCTAGAGGGGTCAGATGTCTGAGGGACAAGTCTGTTGAGCAGCTGTAGTTAGATTTGGAGCGGACATAGGCTGTTGTGGCTCAGCAGCAGTAGCAGCAGCAGATGTAGCAGCTGCATCTGCAGCAGATGCAACAGCATGCTAATTTGATCTACGCTCAGCAGACACGAGCAGTATCTGCAGGTTCCACCTATCCCTCGGTTCATCATCTAGACTACTACTACTCCTCCTCCTCCTCATACTGATGATGATGGTGCGGTTAACTCCGCCCAGCGGCCCGATCCAGCAGCACCTGAGGGAGCCCCACCTAAGAGAGCACCAGATGATCAGCCCCTAGCTACTTTGTTTAGGACATCTTTTTTTAATTTGTTGTTGAAAAATTTGTAAATAAATATATATAATTTTTTATTTCAGAACTAAAATTTCTATTGCGTTTACCATAGTTATATTTATATTCTTAGACTGCGTTGTTGAATTTGTGAATTAATTGCAACAATATTATTTATATATTTCTAAACGTAAAAAAAAGCAATTATATATATATATATATATATATTTGTAGAGGTTTTAGAACAAAAGCGCTACAAATATACATATTTGTAGCGGTTTTGTTTTATAACCGCTACAAAAATGAAAAGTTGAGTATTTGTAGCGGTTATATGTATAAAACCGCTACTAAGATTAAAGCCGTTGGAAATCAAATTGAAGAATTGGTTTTAAACTTGCAGCGGTTATAGATAAATAACCGCTACAAATACTCAACATTTGAATTTTGAATTGCCCGCCTTTGTGCAAATTTGTAGCAGTTAACTATGTAAAACCGCTACAAGTTTAAAAACTATTCTTCAATTTGATTTCCAACGGCTTTAATATTAGTAGCGGTTTTATACATATAACCGCTACAAATGTCTAGTACCATAGCGGTTAGTGTAGCAGTTTTTGAACCGCTACAAAATATTAAACGTTAGAATTTCATAATATAAGGTTCTAGGTATTCGTAATTCTCTGTTCACTCATCTTCTTCATTATTCTTTCTTCTCTCTCACTAGTAGCTATAGATAAGTCATGGATAGGTTGTCGCGCAATTCTCCAGAATATTTGTACGGATTAAACATTTTCTTAGATTTCGCATTCACTCATGCCGGCTGTAACGGTAAGATTGTTTGTCCCTATCGGAGATGCAAGTTCAAAAGTGGCATACAAAAAATGTTGTTAATGAACATTTGCTTCTGAAGCCTTTCTTTGAGGACTATACGTTCTGGGCAGTTCATGGTGAGAAGGCCGGCATTAGATATGATGATGCTCTTCCTCAAAGTTCTCAAGTGGGCATTCAACTAGATGAAGATGATCCTGTGAATGATGATGTGCGTGATGCATTTGGATTTCAAGGTGACAACTTCAACGAAGAAGTGCACGGTTCTGAGCCGGTGTTCATGAGGAATGAATCAGCTTGGGATTTTTTCAGCTTGATGGATGAAGCAGATTGTCCTTTATATCAAGGTTGTCAAAAATATTCTAAATTATCTTTCTTGATCAAATTGTATCATATCAAGTGCTTGTGTGGAATCACAGATAAGGGAATGTTGATGTTGCTTGAATTATTACAAGATGCATTCCTCGAAGCTGAGATTCCCACAACGTTCTACAAGGCCAAGAAGATTATCAACAGGTTGGGGTTGAACTATCAAAAGATTGATGCATGCCCCAACGATTGTATGCTATATTGGGGAGACAATTCCAGCAGGGAGACTTGTAAGAGATGCCACACATCGAGGTACAAGACAATTCAGAAAGGGAAAATGCAGAAGAATAAACCTACAAAGATTCTTAGGTACTTCCCTTTGAAACTTCACCTACAAAGATTATTTATGTCGTCTAAAACTGTAGAGCACATGAGGTGGCATGCCGTTGATAAGAATGAAGACGGTAAATTAAGACATCCTCGGGATGCAGACTCTTGGAAAACGTTTGACAATGACTTTTCAAATTTTACGACTGACCCCATAAATGTTTGGCTTGTGTTGGTGACCGATGGTTTCAATCCTTTCAGGAATCTTAGCACAAGTTATAGTATTTGGCCGGTAGTCTTAGTTCCCTACAACTTATCCCCTGGATTTATATGAAACAAAGCTCTTTCATTATGTCTATGATCATTCCAGGAAAAAAGGCACCGGGCAATGACATCGATGTGTATCTCTAACCGCTTATTACGGAATTGCTTGACCTGTGGAATGTCGGCGTGGAGACGTACGATGCTTACGGGAAGACTTTATTCAACTTGCGTGCAGCCTTGATGTGGACGATTACTGACTTTCCTGGCCTTGTCACATTATCTGGTTGGAATATGCATACTGGGTTGGTGTGTCTAGCTTGTAATTTTGACTCTGACACAGTACGCCTTACCCACAGCCGAAAGTGGTGCTTCATAGGCCATCGGAGGTTTCTCGATGGAAGGCACAAGTTCAGATTGCAGTGGAATTGCTTTAATGGGAAACCAGAAAAAAGAGGACCACCTTAGACTTTGTCCGGTACAGAAATCTTACAATAGCTTGAAAATGTTGAGTTCGAGTTTGAAAAAAGTGACGATTCAGCACAAGCTTGCCAAAAGACGCACAGGACTTCGGCACCTCAGTCGTGGAAGAAGATAAGTATTTTATTCACTCTTCCATATTGGAGATCTAATTTACTTCACCACAATCTTGATGTCATGTACATTGAAAAGATTGTTTGCGATAATGTGCTATATTCGCTGCTTAACGAACCCAGCAAGACAAAAGATCACCTTCAAGCGAGGAAATATTTACGCGACATAGGAGTTCGTGAAGACGCTTGGCCAGATGAGTATGACAAATTTCAGCCGGCAAAGTTTACCCTCACAAAACCGAACAAGGAAGTCTTCCTCTCGACGTTGAAGAAATTAAAAGTTCTTGATTGGTAATCAAGCAACATTTCTCGATATGTTGACTTGCAGGCTTGAAAGGTTGCTGGCCTAAAGTGTCATGACTCACATGTTCTTATTCAGAAGTTACTCCCTCTGGCTATAAAGAATGCACTTCCTCTCGATGTTTCCATCGTTTTGGTGGAACTTTGTTCTTTCTTTCAAAAGTTATGTTCTGAGGTTTTGATCGTTGAGGAGCTCGATCAGTTGCAGTCCAAAATCATTCTTACGCTTTGTCATTTAGAGATGATCTTTCCTTTGTCCTTTTTTACTGTGATGGTTCACCTTACAGTCTACCTCATTTATGAAATAAAGCTCGCTGGACCAGTACAATATCGATGGATGTATCCAATTGAGAGGTACTCATTTTAAATATGTGCTTTATTCTCTATATTTAATGTTTGCTAGTTGTCCTTTTCAGCATTTAGTATCAATTTTCTCTTTTTTACTTCGTAAGTTCCTTGGGAAATTAAAATCTTACGTAAGGAATAAAGCGTGGCCAGAAGGTTCTATAGCTAAAGGCTATATAGGGGATGAGGTGCTGTATTTTTGTTCAAGGTACTTTGATGACCTTGAGACGGCTTTCAACCACCCACCTCATGTTGACGATTGTCCTAAACTTGCGCCAACATCAGGAGAATTTATTCCTCATGTTGGTAAATTAGTTGGAGGCACTGAGAACTTCAAACTAACGCAACTGAGAAGTTGCAAGCACATAGACATGTCTTGATTAATTGCACTCAAGTTGAATCTTTCATACAGTAAGAATTGTACACTCACATGTTATTCTATATCTTTCGTAACATTTTTCACTTTCATTTCACTATCGCCTTTCTATTATTAATTGCAGGGAATTCAGAAGTCATGTTAAGCATCAACTTAGGATCCGTACACAAACATCCTCGGAAGTTGACAAAATTGTCCATAGAGAATTCCCGAGTTGGTTTGCTCGCAGAATACTAAATGACCATAACCCATACTCACTAGATTTCAGAGCTCTTGCAATCGGCCCTCTTGATCATGCAAAAAGGTTTACATCATACAATGTCAATGATTTTAAGTTTTGGACGGTTTCACGGGATCAAGGATTGCAAACTCAGAATTCGGGTGTTTATGGCACATTTGGGACAAGGAGTTATGCAAGCAGCAGTGACGCCAACATGCAGTTCGGAGGCGTCCCTTATTATGGCAAGCTTCTTGATGTGGTCGAACTTAATTATCAAGGCCGTTTCACCGTGACGCTGTTCAAGTGTATGTGGGCAAATGCCATTACTTCTCGGGGACTGACAACTGGCGAATTAGGGATTACATCAATCAATTTCTTACAGCCGATTCATACTGGTATTTCTCAAGATGATGAGCGGTATATTCTTGCTTCAGAGGCACATCAGGTTTATTATGTCGAGGATGAGAGGCACAGGGATTGGAACATTGTTGTTCATTTAAAGCTAAGAGAACTTTATGACATAGGTGAAGGCGATAACATCGCTTACGAGAGTAAGCCATTTCAGCTAGCCGATTTTGAAAACTACTTCCCTAAAGGCGATGACAATTTACCTCTACTGCAGTGAGTTTTTTTACGTCCACATCATTTAAATTAAATTTTTAAAATTTAATAATCCATCCTTAACAATAATTTTTCTACATAATTTCTATAAGGATGGCGAGGATGAGTGATCAAATTCAAATTATGTTTTTGTCTTCAAAAAAAAATTGGAAATGTTTTTTTTAAAAAAATAAAATAATATTTGTAGTGGTTATTAAAACCACTACAAATATAAAAATAACCGTTACTAATTCAAACCGCTACAAAAATAAACATAATGGCTACTAATTAAAAATCGCTACAAAATGTATACATTAACCTATTTCTTACTACAACTCATTTCAAACACTCACCCATTTCTTTTCACCTCACCCTTCTTTCATTTTCTCTCATTTACAAATTTGTTTGTATGAGTTGAGGAGCTGAACAATACAATCAAATATGGTAATAAATTTTTTAATTTTTTTTTCAATACTTCTTTCCTTCGCATAAAATTTATTCTCACCATTTTTTTCCATATATTTCAGAGCTTTATCTCATTTTCATCTATTTTTCATACATAATTTTTTTTGCCAACTTCATACACAATTACATTGTAGTAAACAACTTAATAGTTCCTTATTACCTACGTATCCTTAATAATATTATCAATACAATTTTTATACTTATCCAATTAAATTAAATTATTCCTTTTAATTTATAAATTAGTTAAACTATTGATTAATAAGCTAATTAAATTAGATAAACTACTAAAAAAATGAACTATTTAATTTAATATTTAAAAAACAGAAACAAATGGTCCTATTTTTTTTTTAAAATTTTCTTAATTTTTGTAGCAATTATTAAACCGCTACAAATTAAAGCGCCTTTTTAAACTGAAATTAATTTTTTGGCGCCATTTTTGAATTTTCATGAAATTAGTAGCGGTTATATAACCGCTATTAATTTCATAAAAATTTCAAATTAGTAGTGGTTTATTAACCGCTACAAATTAGAAAAAAAATTTCGTTTTTCTTTTCCCGCCTTGAAAATTTCAATTTTTTATATTTGTAGCGGTTATATAACGGCTACAAATATCTCTGAAAAAATTTACGACTTATGGGGATGTTGTAGCGGTTGGGTTCAACCGCTACAAAGTAAGTAGCGGTTATTTTCCTTGAGTAGCGGTTTTAGGTAACCGCTACAAAACCTCTTGCAACATACGATTTAGTAGCGGTTTCATTAACCGCTACTAATACCCATTTTTAACCGGTACTAAATCACGCCTTTTTTGTAGTGAGTATGCCATCTTCTCCTTCTTGTTAGGTTGCATAGGGTATTCTATAGATCTAATCTCCTTTTCTATCAAGTTTTGCTTGAAGCTACATACCCCTTGAGCCCTTTTCAGTAAGGAGTTTCATGGAGCCTAGCCATAAAGTCAAAAATGTCTTTATCCATCCCAAATTGCACTCGATGTGTGAGCTTTTGTTCGATTATACAGTAAAATCCAACAAGCAAAGGAAAACCAGAAACTTTATCTAATGCATATATATATATATATATATATATGATAAGATGATGATATGCCTTTTTTGTCAAAGATAGTATGATAATAAGGCAGTTAAGCCAAGCAACAAGTTTAAGCACACAACACAAGTATAGCTCCTCCTACGAGCATTATGTGGTTGACACTAGAAGAGCTAACTTAGATTGTTGGTGGCCTTTAGCTCTCTAGGCTAACATGACTTTGAGGGAAAGGCGAGTTTTGAATTGAGTTCTCCTTCTATAGGTTATACATGTGGCTTGTAGAGACAGTTGTGAATCATGTTCTCCCATTTTAAGTTATACATGTGGCCTCTAGCTATATAAAACATGAGTACAACTTAGGTCAAAACATAGTTACAAAATACAAAGTGAATTATTAGAACCGGTTGGCACCCAAAAGGGGGTAAATTTGGTGTAAGATAAAAACTTACTAAACTTTGAAAATATTTTCGCATCTTAGTGAAAGCAGTAAGTATGAAAGTAAAGAGTCATAAATCAACAATTAGTTATTTAAATAATATATGTTGGAAATATAAGAGCTTAAGGAAGAAAATATGTAAATTGTGATTTATACTGGTTCGGTCCAATCTACGATGACCTACATCTAGTCCCTAGGCTTCTCCTGAGATTTTCAATCCACTATCTTCTTGTTTAATTTGGGCACAAGAGAAACCTATACAATCCCACAAGTTTAGCCAGGCATTTGTGAAGCCTTTTACAAATCTCTCACTGAGTTACTCCCCCTTACACATAGTAAGTATACAATCTTGATGATAAAGGTTTACAATCAATCTTCTCTTTCAGAAGTACATAAGGTGAACACTAAATTACAATACAAATAATCTCTCTATCTAAAGTAGATGATATCAAAGCTAGAAAATAGCAGACAATATTCGGGTTGAAGTGGGTGATTCATGATTTTAGCATTTTGGCGTAGTTGCTTTCTATTTAGGCTTTGTATGCTCTTATATTTATAATTGATGAAGATTGATGACCGTTGAGCTTGTCTTCTTCCCGTTAAGGCAAAATATGATCATTGAAATATAGCATTTGGAAGCTTCTGACGAAAAAGTCCTTTTTCCAATTTGTGTGTTAATCCTTGTTTGATCACCTGGAAAATGCTTAATCACTAATATAATGAAGTGTTAGAGTGATTAGAATTAAGAAGAACAAGTTACATAGAATTTCAATGATTTTTAGAAGTTTCGAGGTGATGTTTTGTTTTGTGGAAAACTTGGTTATTCGAATAATATCATCCATATTAGAATATCTCTGTTGATTTTGAAATGTATTCGAATAACCTTTGTTGTATTCGAATAGAATAACTCATTTTCTGCTGAAGTATATAAAAATAACATCCTTTGTATTCGGATACCTTGGCCTTTATTCGAATAGCATTCCTTGTAAATAACTTGGCCTTATTCTGATACGCCTTTCCTTATTCGAATAAGCTTCTTTGATTCATGAACAATCATATTCGAATAGGCTTTCTTTTCTTTGAATAATATCTTTGTATTCAAATTACCTTGTATTTATTTGAATATCCTCTTCAGAAAACAAGTGATCTTGTTCAAATGGAACAACTTGTATTCGAATAGGCTTCTTTGATAATGAGTAATCTTTATTTGAATACTTCATCCCTTATTCGAATAACCCTTCAAAATTTGAAGTGTATTAGAATAATCAATCCTATATTTGAATGGCCTTTGACACAAAATAGGTGATGTTATTCAAATAACACACTTGTATTCGAATAATGCTTTTTTGATAATGAGTATGTTTATTCGAATACACCAGCCTGTATTCGAATAACCTTTTAAAACTTGAAGTGTATTAGAATAATCAGTTCCTTATTTGAATAGCCTCTCACACAAAATAGATGATTTTATTAGAATACAACTTGCTATATTCGAATAATGCACCTTTGATAATGAATATGTTTATTCAAATACTTCAGCCTCTATTCGAATAAACCTCTGAATCTAATGGGCATAGCTCTTTGGATATAACTCCAAATTTGGCAAATGAACTCTCCCTAAAAATCTCTTCAAGTCTACTTTTTCTAAAAACTAGAATCAATCACAAATACTTTGTATTCCAAAAGTTATGATCCAATTTGTATTGACTGGTTTGGAATAAAGCATTGATTTCAAGCACCAACTTTCAAAATTCATATCTCTTTCATATGAACTCCTTTGAACTTCATATTGGTGTCTGTGTGTCTCATTTTAAGTCTAGTTTCATATGAATCAAGTTTAACCTCAATCAGATTTGTGGTTTAAGATATATGTCCATGTTGACTCTTAGAAATTCATAGCATCCCAACACATTTTCTTCTCTTTTTCCGTACTCTTGGGTTCAAAATGTACATTGAAAGAAGTGTATAGAAGAAAATGTGCATATCAAAGTATAAAGCAAAAAAATCAAAGAAATTCTTGGTATATTTATGAATTAATTAAGAATTTATAAATCCTCTCTCTCTTTTGTAGGAGGATGAAGACAAGTTTTAAAGCCCTACAAGAACCAAGAAACAAGGAAAGAGCAAAGGAGGTGAAGTAGTGCAAAGATAGAAGGAGCTTATGCAACTTGCCTCAGCAAGTTGACCAACTGGCTGTGGCAAGTAAACATTCTTAAAAAATTTACTCTCTGTGTAATTAGCTATAGCAAGTTGACAAAGTTGCTGTGGCAAGTGATCTTCATATGCTCTCTGTGTAACTGGCCACATCAAGTTGACAAACTTGCTGTAGCAAGTGAAGAATCTGAAGAAAAATTGGCTCTATGTGTAATTGGCTATGACAAGTTGACAGACTTGCCGTAGCAAGTCCTGAAAAAGTGCAGCTGCGCATTTTGATGTTAGAAGCGAAAAAACCTTATTTAACCTAGGGAAGGGCACCGAAATCACATATTCTACACCTTGGGAAGCTGAAGCACGAAAGGAGACACCTTGGAGAGGGGATTTTAGAGAGTTTTAGAGCTTGGGTGGTGGTTCTAAGAGGGATTTTGTAACTTCTACCTTGGTTTCATCTCTTCTCTTCTCTTTTCCCTTTTTCTATGGTTTATTTAGTTGTTATGCTTAGTTTTTCTGTACATTTGGACATGAGTAGCTAAGTATCTCTTCTCTTAGGATTGTTTTGAACCCTTGTATGGATTAAGTACTCATTTCCCCTTTATATTTGTGATTAATGATGAGATTATGCTGATTTTACTCTTTGCTTAATGCTTCTCATTGATTGGCCACCAATGAGATTGTTAGGTTCACTTGATTGATGCTTGAGAGGGTTAGATTGAGTGTAGAACTTGAGTTTAATCATGTGAGAACTTGAAATTTATGAATCGAATGGATAGTTTTGTGAATGAGGTAGAGATACACTCATTAACCTCACATAGCCAAATAGGATTTGAAATGAAAATCAGGGTTTAATTAGTTAATTAAGAGAATAATGAATTAACTGAACTAAACACCTATTTGGAGACTTGAGAGAGCACTTATAGGTAATTTAGTATCCTTGGCTAGTATAACCTTTCATTAAGTAGCATATATTGGGGGGATTTGATTAATACAAGGGGGATAAACAATCCTAAATTTCATTTAATACTTGAATTTAAAGAATCATTCGCTTTTATAAATTATTAGTTTAAAATTAGTTTTAGATTTCTTTTTCACCTCAACAACATGTTTTGACTCAACTTGATCAATTTTAAATGATTCCATTCAACCTAATTAAACGTATGGTTACATTAGTTAGCTCGTTTTTGTCATAGTCCTCGTGGGAATGATCTTTATTTATCACTTTATTACTTGAAGCGATCCGTGCGCTTGCGGTAGTGAACAGTCCAAAATACTGAACTTGTTCTGAAATACAATGCTGATAATGAGTGACATATTTCAAAATTCATATCTCTTTCATCTAAACTCCTTTTAACTTCATCTTGGTGTCTATGTGACGCATTGGAAGCGTAGTTTCATATGAAATAAATTTCAACTCAATTGGAGTTGAAATTTATTTCATATGACCAAATTATCGAACCTTCCTCATGCTGAACGAAATAGAGCTTGTGGTTTAGGAGATATGACCAAATTATCGAACCTTCCTCATGCTGAACGAAATAGAGCTCGCTACTTTATTCGAATAACATTGCTTCTATTCAAATAAAACTTATTCGAATAAAACTCCTCTTATTTGAATAAAAATTCTCTTATTCAAATAAAACCCAATATTTTGAAAGATCTAGGCACTTTTAACTTCTGATTAAGTCATTCTAACTTCCATTTGACCATAGAGACCTTTAGTATCACTTCTAAGAGCTTGAATCTTGATATTCTCATTAGATCTTGTAAGTTCTTCTTTCTTCAATTTCTTTCTTCTCTATTTTTATCCTTTTTGATCATTCTTAATAATCAAACTCAATAACTTCTATCTTTTCTTGATTTCTCCCCATATTTAATAACTTCTATCTTCAATAACTTCTTAATCCTTTCTTCTTGATCAATTTCCATATTTCTGATGTCTTCTTTCTTTTTTTGACTAATCTACAAGATATTTTACATTAAATACAGTAGTTAGTCAAAGTATAAAATAAATACATTATATAAAATTTTTGCTTTCAATATTTAATATCTATATTTGACATCATCAAAACTAATCACATCTAACATGAATAATAATGGAGAATGCAAAATATAGAAGGGAAGTCATGCATCCGTATGATTAGAATAGACCACATAAAGAAATGTGACCAGTCTAGGGCTAAAGAATGAAATCTCGAGTAAGGGCAATCGAAGCAACTCATGCAACTGTTGCTAACAAAAGTATAGTGAAAGCTTTGGATTGTGTGGCTTCACTGAATATGACTATGTATGACGGAAAACCCAACTGGAGAAGTGGGGTTTTAAGGTGGGTTGGTTACAATAAACCCTAAGACAAGTGTTGTAATGAATGAAAATGAGTGTTAGGGCTTGCGCAACAACTTACATAGCTGTTGCTGAGAAGCACAGAGAAGACTTTATGGATGGTATGGTTTAGCTGAAAGCGACGATCTACGATTAGAAAAGACAACTGTAGTAATAGGGTTCTAAGGTTGGTGGGCTTGGGGTTTACATTTGACTTAAGATGAGTATGATGGTTTCTGGCTAATAACTATTAAATATCTGCAACATTTTTTAAAAAAATTATGGGGTATTTGTAACCCCCTTCTTACTAAGGCCGAGATTAAGTTCATAAATACATGATTATGTGGAATTAGGGACCATAAGATGATTTAGGACTTAATAAAAGTAAATTTCCCAAAATCAGGGTTTTCAAAAACTTTTCTAAACCTATTCAAGAATGGTCTCATATTCACGCTTCAAATTCACAATTGACTTGTACAATTCGATTCCATTTAAAAATATCAGAGTACAATGTAAATTCTCGAGACACTTGGGTTCTATTAATCATCTAGAGGGTTTACAAGGCAAGAATGCCCATTATTAGTTTCCCAAATCAGGGGATTACACAAAATTATCCATATACAACTGTTTCCCCAACAATATATCCAAAATACAGAAGTATGATAACCAATTTATCCAAAATAAATCTCCTTGTGTAATTCCCCGAATTTTGAGATTTGAGGCCAGAGAATAAGTCTAAAATAAGTGGACTGCTAAGCCCCAGTTTAACGAGAGCCAGAATTTATTCCCTAATGATTCTTATATCTTTGGGGTATTAAAGAAAGTAAATTGGTGAATTTTGGAGAAAGTAATTATGTTTTTGGTGAAATCGCTTATGAGGTAGTGAGCTTTTCATATGATCTTGTAAGACCAATGATGAGAAAAAATTATGAAATTTTACAGAATGAAAATAGACATCCTAAGATTTAATTTGATAGGTCATATGACTCAATTAGAACTATATACAAAAAGTTATGAATTTTTGAAGTCAGCACAGAAAAACTATGAAATTTCTGGAACAGTATGCAAAGATTGAAATTCTGGGAATATTGTGATTCCAGCTACCAAAATTCTATATTTTTTCTTGAAACTAGACTCAATAAGGTTCTATAGGCTTTGGAATCACTCCAATTCTATTTTTCTAGAATTAGTTATGATTTTTCAAAGGTTGGGAAGAAAATCTGCCAGAAATTGCCAAATAATCCGAAATTAAAGAAATAATGTGATGGCAAAATTGTAATTTTGGGATAAACCTATCAGCCCATTTTTGCTATTCTAATGGACCCTTAGACGTCATTTTGATGGGCCAAGAAGAGGAAAATATTTGTTACATTTTATGATACAATTACATGGGGAAAAATCCATGTACACAAAAGTTAAATTTTGTGAATATTGTGCAATTAAATAATTGAAGCAAAAATATGATATTTCATAAAGCATTTCTCTTCCTCTTCATGCTCATCCATGTCATCCATTAGAGAACTCAAGAGAGAGAGAGAGAGAGAGCTTTGATCTAGAGAGAGAAGGAGGAGTCAAACTCATAAGGTATGTCGATTTCTTCGGTGAATTCGTACCTAATGTGTGTAATCCTTCCTTTAAGCTTCTCTTCTATGTTGTTTAAGGTATTTGAAGAAATATTTTGAAGTTTCAAGGGTTAGGGTTTCAGCCATATTGAGGAAAAGCTAGTGGGAGCTTGAGGTAACTTCCAAACTCTTGTATATTGATTATTTTGGCTGTTGTGGACAATTTAATCCGTGAAATTTTGCCGGATTGTCTTTTTTTTGTATTTTTGGGAAATGGGTTTCCTTAGGGGTTATGCTGCCTAAATTGGTACTAAATGGTAGTTGTAACCTAATGGAATGGTCAATAAAATGGTTAGGAATAGAAAGGAACGCGTTTATGGGGCCAAAATCAAAAAACCCCAATTTTCCCCGGAATACCTGTATATTTTAGCTAGGGCTATAAATGGGCCTTAGAGTTAGATTTTCAATGATTTGATGATTCCATTGAGTTCAGGAGGGAAAATTAATTAGGGTTACAATTGGTCACTTTTTCGGAAAAGGTCGAAAAAGCATAATTACGAAAACGCCCCTGAAACCCTTAAAGTGGGGCTGCCAAGGGTACTTTTGTAATTTGGCATTGAATTTGATAATTCCAAGTCCAGAAATGGATTCCTTGGGCAAAAATTTTTCAGGATAGCCCAGGATGGAATGTCGGGAAAAGTACAGCTGGACAGGGTACAGCAGGGCCAGGCCGGGTCCCCTGGGGCATTTTAGTAAATTTTCACAATAGACTCATATAACCCCTATAAATACTATGGAAGTGTCTGAACGGTACCTTTGGCATTTTAGGATAGAATATGGGGCCCGAGTTGTTGGCACGTGTTAAGAGGCACACGTTTCGAGGCGAAAAATGGTTAAGGTAGGGAACTTACCTCTCCTATATGTATATAATTTTTGTGTTAGTATGTTGATGCATGTTATTGCTTTGCTTGATTATGTGAAACATTTGTGAATGATTTGAAGCTATGTTTCAATTTATGTTATGGCCATAAGTATATTGTTCGAAGCATTGAGCTTACAGATTTGTCATTGTGTGAACATGAGTTATGTGATGCAAGCATGTCATACATTAAACATTTATCATACATGTATATTGGTATTGTTTTTCTACTAAGATTCTCTCGAATCTCACCCTCACCTACCAACAATTTAGACAGGAGAAGACAGAATATATGCTGAGAACAATGCAGAGAACCATATGAGGGGATTGCAGTGGTGGAACGAAGACGAGAAGATGTCTCTGTTTCACTGGGACGGGTTTAGATACCCAAGTAGCCTTGTGTAGCTACATTGATGGTAATGATCATGTATGAACCCCTATGAGGAATTTATGAAATCATGCACTTATTATCAGTATATTCATGTTATTCGTGTGCTGCCCAGCGAACCGCGTATCATGTTTCATGAATACTTTGAAAAAAATTTAAAACAAGGTAAGGGTGTGACACCTTGCTCGGAGCTCTATCCACTCTTCGTCACCCTCTTTCCTTTAGATCCTTCGGCCTTGTCTAAAAATTTGTTTTTGGGAGAGTGAGATTCTAAGGAATCCTTGTAGTGTCAAATCACTCATAATATACACAACCACAAAGCATGAAAGCAAATCATCACACACACAAGCAACTAAAATGGCAGTTACAGCGACAAGGGTAGGTATGACTTGCGTCACCCTCACGTTTGCTCACCTGAAATGCTCACGATGTATTGCACATTCATATGTTCATATCACATATATCACCACAGCTAGGATCCATATAAAATATTTCACATACGCACAGCCACATTGGCTAAATAATCAAGCATGAATCCACGATTCCACAACGCAGCCTCGACAATTACAATGGCAGATGCAACGGCAAGGGTGGGTGTGATAACCATCACCCCCTACGACTTCTCACGCTATAATGCCTTACGGTCGATAGCACATACACAAGTTCGTAATGGCCTCATGCCAAAGATTTTTCACAACACGACAATGATAAGTCATGTATACCAAGCATCATACACAGCATGAGAGAAAAGTCACTACCTTAGTCCTTAAGGGTGTGCTTTGGCTCCGGTTTCTCCCGAGTAGGGCAAATGTCAAATCCTATGATTCATAATTAGTGACAAATTGTTATTTTCTATTCCAATACTTAAATAACTTCAAATCAAATAAATTGGTTATCATTTATGTTCTTTAGGAAGCTACAAATACCTCTAACAAAAGCCCTAAATGGTTGGAAGAACTATCCTAAAGATCCCCTTTTGGAAGCACAAGAACAAAATTTTCACTGTTGCACTCGAGTGAAGAAGACCTCACTCGAGTGATGATGGACCTTGTACTCAAGCACAAAGGTTAATACTCGAGTGATAGCCAAATGCTCACTCGAGTTCTAGGAAGTAAGGCACAGAAAGTGCTAACCCGAGAGCACAAGAAACTTATAGAGAAGAAGTGCACTCAAGTGAAGACCCCTGTCACTCGAGTAATAGCTTAATACTTGCAAGTGTTAAGGCACACTCTTGAAACTTGGCAGTGAGTGACAACCAGAGACGAGAGTTCATGGTGTTAAATATACCTACACTCGAGTGAGAACCCACAACACTCGCAAGTGAGGCAACACTCTTGCCTTTCGCCTGGAAGTGCAACATGAAAGCTGATGGCAGAAAGGGAAAATGCATTGCCGCACTCGAGTGGACCCATCCTCACTCGAGTAATGCTCATCCCGCACTCAAGTGATGCTTATCAGAAACAAGAAAACGCAGCAGATATGACAGCACTTCTAGATTTTTACCCAAGTCATTCCAATGGTCCTAAATACCAAACCAAAGCTACTCCCACACAAAAATGCACAAGGAATCACATGGAAACATCATAATTACCAAATTTATATTCCATTATCATGCTTTGATTCTAGGCCACTTTTAACATCAAAATTCCAAAATCTCCAAAAATATCATTCCAATCTCAAATCAATCTATCTATCCAAAACACATACCAAACACCCATTTCCATACCCAAAAACATGCTAAATACCTAATGACCCTTATTTTCGAAAGTCGAGCAATAAATCCAGAATTTCAAAGCTAAATCAAATGCCATAAAACTTAGATAGAAGTGTTTCTCTTACCCACCTCTATAACTTTCTCAAAGGAATTTTTTGATCCTTCAAACTTCACAATTCTTTGAGAGCTCAAATCAACATCAATGACAAATCTACTACCATGAAAATGAAACTCTTAAGCCAAGGAGCAAGATTAATTAAATGATTTTTGGCATTAGAGGTCATTTGCTTACTTTAAATTCAAGCTTTTCCTTTCTCTTTCTTGGGCAACAATGGCACCAGAAATAAGAGAGAAGAGAGAGATGAAGAGAGGTTGAAGATGGAGTGAAATGATGATACTCCTACTAGCCATGCTTGCCTAGCCGAAAAGGTGGAAGAGAAAGAGAGAGAAAATAATAAACTAATGGCATTTGACTTTTCCCAATACCCTCTCTCATCCTCTTATATTGCCAAATGTCTCCACCTTATTGGCTCTTATAGAGTGAGTAACTATTTAGTCACTTTAATCCGTCCATTAACCATTTAATCACACTTCTCATTTTTCCTCTTAGTTAGTAATTAATTCCTCCCTTAATCACTAACTTATGGCCAATAATTCCATTCTTTCAATTTTTCCACCAATTATGACATATTAATTAAAATTGCCACAAAACATATAATAATTCCAATTTAAATTCACAAATATCCATAATAATTCTTATTAGCCCTTAATCAAAAATTTGGGCATTACAATTCTCCCCCCGTTTAATAAATTTTGTCCTCAAAATTTGTTACACATTATCAGACATAAACTCAGGAAATCGCCTCTTCATGTGTGCTTCTGATTCCTAAGTTGCTTTTCTTGGAGAAATTCCTTTCCAGACCACCTTCACAAATGGTAAGCTTCGATGCCTGAGCCTCCGCTCTTCTCGATCAATGATTTGATCTGGCTCTACCGCATAAGTGAAATTATCTTGTAACTTAACCTCTTCATATTCGATAATATGCTCAGGGTCTGGTTGGTACTTCTTGAGATGGGAGACATGGAACACATCATGCAATTTGCTCAAATTTGGGGGTAGGGCTATCCAGTACGCTACAGGTCCAATTCGTGTTAGAATCTCAAATGGACCACTGTACCTCGAACTCAGTTTCCTCTGATTGATTGCTTTCCCGATGCCTGTGACCGAAGACAATCTCAAGAAGACATGATCCCCCACTTCAAACTCTAGAGGCCTTTTCCTCTTATCAGCATAGATCTTTTATCGACTCTGTGCTGTAAGGAGCCTCTTCTTGATGATTCGGATCTGCTCAAAGGTTTAATCAATAAGATTCGGCCCATACAACTTCCTCTCAGACAACTCTGTCCAGCATAATGGTGATTGGAATTTCCTTCCATACAAAGCTTCATACAGAGCCATCTGAATGCTCGTATGATAGCTGTTGTTATAAGTAAAGTCAGCTAATAGAAAATAGTAGTCCCATTTTCCTTTGAAATCTAGGACACACGCTCTCAACATATCTTTAAGAGTCTGGATAGTCTTTTCTGATTGTCTGTCCATCTGAGGATGGTAAGCTGTGTTAAACCTCAACTGAGTACCCATATCTTCATGTAGAGTCCTCCAGAATCTAGAAGTAAATCAGGATTTCTGTCGAAGATAATGTAACACCCCAAATTTTCATTAAGGGCTAATGAAGAATTTTGTAGAGATTTTTGAATTTAAATTGGATTTTATTATGTGTTTTGTGACAATATTAATTAATATGTCATCGTTGGTGGAAAAATTGAAAGAATGGATTATTAGCCATAAGTTGGTGATTAAGGAGGAAATTAATTACTAACTAAGATGAAAATGAGAAGTGTGATTAAATGGCTAATAGAAGGATTAGAGGGGCTAAATAAGTGTTTATTGTATAAGGGCCAATGGGAAGAAGACATGTGGCAAGTTGGTGTTGTGTGAGGAGTGGAGGAAAAGTCAAAGAAATTTTGTTAATGTTTCTTTCTCCTCTCTTCCCTCACTTAGCGCTGAAGAAGTATCGAGGGAGTAGCATCATCATCATTCTCCACCTCTCACTCTCGTTCTCTCTCTCTTGAGTTCAGCGCCATTGTTGCTCAAAGAATAAGGAATAAAAGCTTTGAAAGGTAAGGGAAAATGATCTCAAATGCTCAAACTCATTTCTTTAAAGTTATTCCTTGAGTTGAGAGCTTTATTTTGATTGTTGTAGTGTATCTATTGGTATTGGTTTGTGATTCCAAGAGATTGTGAAAGTTGAAGGATCAAGAAGTCCTTTTGGAAAAGTTGAAGAGGTAAGTGAAACCTATCTATCCATATAAGTTTTGTGCCATTTGAATTAGTTTTGAATTTTGGGGAATTTATTGCCTATTTTCGAAAATAAGAGCCATTGGTCATTTGGCATGTTATTGGTATAAAAATGGTATGTTTAGAAGGTATATGGATAGATAGGATTGATTGGAGATTGAATGATTGAGTTTAATGACTTTGAAAATTTAGTGTTTATTGTTACCCAAGACCAAAGCATGATAATGGAGTAGGATTTTGATAATTTTGACACTTCTATTGGGTTCCTTGAGTGTTTTTATGTGGGAGTAGCTTTGGTTGAGGTTTTGGGTTTATTGGTAGCTTTTGGTAAAAATTCTGGAAAACTGTCATTGTGTCTGCGTTTTCTGGGTTCTGATAAGGTTACTCGAGTGATCTGGGGTTCACTCGAGTAAGGGATGAATATCAGTCGAGTAAGGTTGGGTTTCACTCGAGTGAGGTAGTGTAACTTCGCATCTTCCCTTCAGTTTCTATGTGTACTTCAGTGGAAAAGGGCAAGAGTGTTGCCTTACTTGCGAGTGAAGTGAATCATCACTCAAGTGAGCCTTCTCTCACTCGAGTGAGGGTGTATTTGGCTCCCTAAACCTACCTCTCGGGTTGTCACTCACAGTTAATGAGCAAGAATGCGTTCTGGCACTCGATGGGTATTCAATTTTTTCCCGAGTGAGATGTCTCATGCTCTAGTGCTTCTTTTCCTCTGAAAATTTCCATTGCTCTCAGGTTCTCACTTCCTGGAATTCACTCTCTAGTGCTTGAGTGAAGTATTTGGCTTTCACTTGAGTGAGGTCTTGTGTGCTTGAGTGTCCCTCTCTTTGAAAAAGTTCTAGTGCTCTCGGGTGCTCACTCGCTATCCTTCACTCTTTGATGCTCGAGTGCAGACCGTACCACCACTCGAGTGAGGTCATCTTTACTCGAGTGTCAGTGCCCCACACTCAAGTGAGGCCATCTTCACTCAAGTGAAACAGTGAAAATGTCAGCGTTTGTGCTTCCAAAAGGGGATTCCTGGGGTAGTTTTCCTAACCCTTTAAGGCTTTTATTAGAGGCATATATGAGTACTTAAGAGACAATAATGATTGCCAATTTAAGTATTGTTAAGATATTGAGTATTGGACTAATGGTAACGTATCATCCTTAATTATGACTTTAGGATTTGATATTTTCCCGGAGTGTAGAAGGCCTATGCCTGCTCTCAAGAGCGGAAAGACCAAGGTAGTAACACTTTATCCTATATCATGTATATTGCATTGCTTGTTTGCATTAGTCATTGAATACAGTGAAGGGAATGTGGCGTAAGCCCAATCTCAAATACAGATATAGTTGATAGGATGTGGCGAAAGCCCAGCCTTGAATACAGATATAGTGAGGGGACGTGGCGAAAGCCCAACCTTGTATATAGTGAAGGGGGCGTGGCAGTGTGCCCGGCCTTGAATATTGTTTACTGCATTGTGATATATGTTTATTTGCTTTGTCTATATGCATCATATACATAAACTGTTGCTACTGGAATTCTCTAGAATCTCATTCTTTCCAAATAACATTTTTAGATAGGGCAAGTGGATCGAGGAACAAGCAAGTGGATAAGGGCAATTAGGACTACCAGCGGTAGTTTTAGTTAGATATTTTGGTTTTATAATGAATTGGTTATCATTTTGGTAAATGTATATATTGATTAGATCATAGCATTACAGTTTTGTGTAATCCCCGGTATGGATATTGAGATAGGCAATGATGCCTTGTATAAACCTTTGGATTAATGTTATTATCCCGGGTGAACGTCGGGAATTATGCTTATACTCTGATATTATACATGTGACAAACCGAATAGGCCTATTGATTTTATGAATGAATGAATGTAGATATATTTGTACAAGTGTTTTAAAAAGTTTGAAATTATCTCAGATCTCTTGTTCAATTATTAAACGGGTTTAAACACTAATCTCGGCCTTCATAGTGGTGGGGGTTACAGATAATATTCTTCAGTGTACCATGGAGTCTCACAATCTCTTTGAGGTATATCTCAGCCAGCCTATTAGGAGAGTAGCTAGCATTGATAGCTATGAAGTGTGCTGACTTCGTGAGTCGATCAACAATCACCCAGATCACATCATAGTTCTTGATCCTGGGTTAACCCACCACTAGATCCATGGTCATACTCTCCCACTTCCATTCTGGAATTTCCAGACTCTGAAGCAATCCTGGCAGTCTCTGGTGTTCAATCTTTTCCTTTTGACAGGTAAGACACCATGCCACATACTTAGTCACATCACTCTTCAACCCTGGCCACCAATACATAGATTTCAAGTTTTGATACATCTTGGTCATACCTGGGTGAAGAGTATACTAACTCTTATGAGCCTCATCGAGAATCCTCTGTCTCAAGTCAGCCTTCAGTGGAATATAGATTCTCTTCTGGTAACGCACCAGTCCACTAGGTGAGAAATCATAATCCCGAGTCCCTCCTTGCTCAATCATAGCTCGGATAGATTGGGCTCACTCATCATGCATTTGAGCCTCTTCAATTTCAGTCCTTGGGTCAATCTCCCCTTAGATTACACCATAACTGGCACATAGGATGTTATTCGAGAGATTCAAATCCCAAAACTCCTATATCAATTTCTTCTCTTGGATCATCATCGTTACCACAAGCACCGCCTTCCGACTTAAAGCATCCGCGACAACATTAGCCTTACCCGATGAAATTTGATCTCCAGGTTATAATCTTTCAACAACTCCATCTACCGACGTTGTCTCATGTTCAACTCTTTCTGATCATAGAGATATTTGAGACTTTTAGGTCGCAGTACAATTCCACTGTCACACCATATAGGTAATGATGCCAAATTTTCAATGCAAACACTATTGCTGCAAGCGCCAGATCATGAGTGGGGTAGTTCATCTCATGCGGTTTCAGCTGTCGAGAGGCATAGGCCATTACTCTTCCCTACTGCATCAGAACACACCTTAACCCCTGCTTACGCGCATCACTATACACGACGTAAGCCTCACTGGAATCAGGTATAATCAACACTGGTGCCGTAGTCAACCTCTCATTTAGCTCAGTGAAACTTCGCTCACAACGTTCATCCCATAAAAATGGTTGATCCTTCCTTGTGAGCCTGGTAATCGTCAATGCAATACACGAGAAGTTCTGAATACACCTCCGATAGTAACTAGAAAGACCCAGAAAACTGTGAATCTCAGAAACAGTTTCTGGCCTCTTCCAATCAAGTATTGCTTTCACCTTACTGGGATCCACCGAGACCCCTTCTCAAGAGATAACATGGCCAAGAAATTTCACTTCTGTAAGCCAAAACTCATACTTGCTCAGCTTGGCATAGAGTTGCTTTTCTCGGAAGATTCTTAACACAATTCTCAGATGCTGCTCATGCTCTTCTCTACTCTTAGAGTATATCAGAATGTCGTCGATAAACACTACCACGAACTGGTCAAGATACTATCGAAAGATGTGGTTCATATAATCTATAAATACTGCCAGTGCATTTGTCAACCCAAAGGGCATTACGAGAAACTCATAGTGCCCATACCTCATTCTGAAAGCAGTCTTTGGAACATCCACTGCCTTCACATGCAACTGATGATTTCCCGACCTTAGATCAATTTTAAAGAATACACACGAGCCAAATAATTGATCTAACAGGTCATCGATTCTCGGGAGAGGGTACTTGTTCTTGACAGTAATCTTGTTCAACTCCCTGTAATTGATACACAACCTCAAACTCCCATCTTTCTTTTTCACAAACAACACTAGAGCTCCCCACTGTGATACACTGGGTCGGATGAACCCTTTCTCAAGCAATTCTTCAATTTGCTTATTCAACTCCGCCATTTCATTCAGGGCCATATGGTATGGGGCCTTTGATATCGAACCAGCTCCAGACATAATCTCAATTGGGAACTACACTTCCCTTTCCAAAGGCAATCCGCTAAGGTCATCTAGGAATACCTCAAGGAATTCTCTTACCACGGGTATACTTTCTAGAGTTTCTCCTTTCTCTCCTTGCACGGAGAAGAACACCATATACCCTTGGTATCCCCTCTTAAGATATTTCTCAGCTTTAGCCGTTGAAAGAAAGTTTAAACTGGCATTCACGTTAACATCCCTCTGTAGAGTAGGATAAACTATCTTCTTAGTTCTACAATCAAGCAGCACATTATTTGCTGTTAACCAATCAAAACCCAAGATAACTTCTAGTTGTTGAAGCAGTAAACAAATCAAATCAACCACGGACTCAAGTCCCTCAACAACTATCACATAATTGAGACAAGCTTTGGCCATCACAGCCTTGACACCCATTGGTGTCAACACAACCAAGTCAAATGGCAATTTATACGCATGCAAACCCAGGCGCTTTACATAGTCATAGGCAATAAAAGAATGACTTGCATCTGAGTCAAATAAAGCTTGTAACTCATTACCACAGAGAAGAATTTTACCTTGGATCATTTCAGGTGACTTCCGGGCCTCTTCATGTATCATTGCAAACAATCGACCCTGATTCTTGGGCCTTTGTTTTGCCGGCTGTCGTGGGCACTGAGTAGAAAGATGACCCGGTTGTTTGCAATTAAAGCAAATCAGTTGCCCCGTGCAGGTTCTTCCTGGATGATACTTTCTACACTGATTGCATTCTGGTCCCGCTGGAGGTCTTTGATCACCACGATCCCCATGTTGATAGGGCTTCTTATTTAGGGCTTCTTATTATTGCCCCCAGATGAGGACCCTTGTCCCTTCTGCTTCTGGAAAGTATTGGCCTTGCTAGGCTCACTACGGCTACCACTACCCTTAGTTAGGTACAAATCTTTCAAATTATTCTTAGTTATTCTATACTCTTCCACCACCTTGTTGAAGTCGATAAACAGATGAGTGGCCAATCTCTTCCTTAACTCATGTAACCCCCTTCCCACCTTAGGCCTAGATGAAGTTCTTAAACACTTAATTATGTTAGAATTAGAGACCATATTTTGAATTGGGACTTATTAAGGTAATCTTTTGCCCAAAATTGGATTTTCAAAAACTTTTTCAAAGACTGATTCACAATGGTCTCATATTCACAATACTAAACAAATATGTCCTGTATAGGTGGATTCCATTTACAAATATCAGAGTGAAAAGTAAATTCCCGACTCACTTGGGTTCCATTAATTAAATAAGGGTCTACACAAAGGCACAATGCCCACAATTCATACCCTTTACTTGGGGATTACACAAAACTACACTATACTTCCAAAATATACAACTATTTACCACTAAATATCCAACGAATTTTACATTGATAACCATTAACCAAAATAAGCTCCTAAACTGGAGCTCTAACTGCTCTTCGTCGCCTGCTTTCCCTTGGATCCTTCAGCTTTGTCTAAAATGTTTAATTTTGGGAGAGTGAGATTCTAAAGAATCCGGGTAGTAACAAATCACTCATAATATGCACAACATCAAAGCATGAAAGTAAATAATCCATACAACACAAAGCAATCCTAACAACAGTTGCAACGGCCGGGGTAGGTATCATGGGCATCACCCCCTACGATGGCTCACGCTGAACTACTTGTTGTATTGCATATCCACATGAACATATCACATATATCACCACAACTGGGATCCATATAAAATATTTCACAACACAGGCCTACGGGCTGGATACCCAATACAACACGCAGCCCCACGCGCTGGATCTCAAATAGGAATCCACGATTCCATAACGCAGCCTCGATACTTACAGCGGCAGATACAACGGCCGGGGTAGGTATCATGAGCATTGCCCCTTACGACGCCTCATGCTGAACTGCTCGCTCTGTAATGCCCTATGGCCGATAACACATTCACAATGATAAACATGCATACCAAGTATTATACACAACATGAGAGAAAAGTTGTAACCCCCTGCCTTTAACCACGTAATTATAATTCGATATCACATAATTAAATTGGTTTAGAGACCGTCAGATAGCTTAAACTCATTTCAAGTTCCTACACTATAGTAGGGTTTTCACCAAAAACTTTCAAAAACTCTTCTCTATCCTGGTCTCAATTTCAAAATTCGAATATAATTACCTGTGCAGTTAATTTACATTCACACACATCAGAGTGTATAACCAAATCCCCGACAACTCCCGGGTTCTATACATATATAATCTGAGGGTTTAAAAGTCTCCACTAGGGGATTACATAACCAAAATCAACAGTAATATTTACATCTCCAAAAATAAACAGTAATCCCAAGTCCAAAATAGTTAACCAACAGCCTAACAACACACTCTACAAGATCCTAGCCGCTCCTGGTGGTTCGCTTCTCCTTAGAGCCACTTGCCCTGTCTGAAATGTTAGTCAATGGAAAGAATGAGATTCAAAAGAATCTCTGTAGTAACAAACCACTCATACAGTGTATAAACACATAGCATATATGATCATGTTAAGCAGCATCACAATGTATCATGGCTTTCGCCACAAACAACAGCACTCATGGCTGTAAACTCTAAGCGTCAGCTTTCGCTGCGATCTCAATGTATTCACAAAGTATTCACTAGGCGTCAGCTTTCGCTGCGATCACAAAGCATCACAATGTCACAATGTCACAATGTATTCTCAATGCAAGACAAACATACATACAATGTTTCACACAAAGTATAAGAGAGGAGTCACTACCTGGTTCTTTCCGAACGTGCTCTGGCACGGGTCGTTCACGAACAGGGCAAATATCGAATCCTACAATTCCAAATGCACCATTTAGACACTTCCATAGTGTTTCTTGAGGTTATATGAGTCTATAATGAAAATTTACAAAAATGCCCCCGGGGACCCGGCCCAGGCCCGCCGTACCCGGTCCGGTTGCACTTTTCCCAAAATTCTAATCTGGCTATCCTAACATATTTCCGCGCAAGGAATCCATTTCCGGGCTCGGAATTATCAAATTCAATGTAAAATTACAAATTTACCCTTGGCAGCCCCACTTTAAGGGTTTTAAGGGCGTTTTCGTAATTATGCTTTTTCGGCCTTTTCCGAAAAAGTGACCAACTGTAACCCCACCTAATTTTCGCCCCTGAACTCAATGGAACCATCAAATCATTGAAAATCCAACTCTAAGACCCATTTCTAGGGCTGGCCAAAATTTATGAGTTCTCCGGGGAAAATCGGGGTTTTACGATTTCGGCTCCGTAAACGCGTTCCTTTCTACTCCTAACCACTTTATTAACCATTACATTAGGTTACAACTAACATTAAGACCCAATTTGGGCAGCATAACCCCTAGGCCACATCATTTCCAAACTTTAAATCCAATGGCAATCCGGCGAAATTTCACCGATTAAATTGCCCACAGCAGCCAGAATAAGCAATATACGAAAGTTTGGAAGTTACCTCAAGCTCCCACAAGCTTTTCCCAAATATGGCTGAACCCTAGCCTATTTGAACAATGAAATTCCTTGCTTCAAAACCTTAATTCACATAGAGGAATAGCTTAGGAGGAGGATTATACACATTAGGTACGAATTCACTGAAGAAATCGACCTACCTTGTGAGATTTCTCCTTCCTTCTCTCTATTTTTCTCCAAGCTCTCTCTCACGTTTTTTCCTCTTGCTTCAGCTGAAAATGGCGTGAAATGGCTGAAGAAGATGAGCAATTTGATTAATAATCCATGCTGACATCATCTTTTAATGAGTTGATGTCATAATTCCTTATTTTCCCATTTTCGGATTTGTTGGCAGATTTTCTGACCAAACTTTGAAAAATCATAACTAATTCTAAAAAAATCGAATTGGAGTGATTCTAAAGCCTAATAAAAGGTATTTAAGTCCTCTTCATAGGAAAAATATGGACCATTATTAGAAATCACCACACAAATACAGAATTACACAAAACTCAACACTGCTCCAAAACAGAGTCCAGTTTTGATCCCAAACTTTGGACAGACATATCTCCAAGTTCCCAAAACGAAATGGTACAAATTATATGTCCATTTTGAAGCTTGGGATGTGAACTTTAAGACGGGAAAGTTTCATAATTTTTAGACACCATTTGCCTATTTAAAACGTCCACACAAATCGGCTGCCCTGTACAGAGAATAAATGGACAGAGTTTTCAACTTTTGCACAATTGTTCCCAATGGTTCCAATTTCACAATAAACACTCTCTCCACACGAATTTTCACAAGGAAGCCATTGGAATCATTAAAATATCCAAATTCTCATCACACATTCTCCAAAAGTGTTTATTCAACAATAATTACATCTACTTTTGAAATCATTAGCCCTTAATCACTTTTTGAGATATTACAAAAGTCACTACCTGAGTCCTTCCAGGTGTTCCTTGGCACCAGTCTCTCCCGCGTCGGGCAAATATCGTATCCTAGAATCATAATTAGGGACAAAGAGTCATTTCTCTATTCCAATTCTCAATATCTTTATAACACTTAATTGGTTATCATTATTGCTCTTTTAGTACTCAAGAATACCTCTAACCATAGCCCTAAAGGGTTGGAAGAACTATCCCAAAGATCCCCTTTTTGGAAACACAAATTGACATTTTCTACTGAGGCACTCGAGTGAAGATGGCCTCACTCGAGTGAGATTGTATGGATACTCGAGTGAAGGAAACCTCACTCAAGTGATGGTACGGTCTACACTCGGGCACCAGAGAGTGAAGGATAGAGAGTGAATACCTGAGAGCAGAAAGAAGTTTTTCAGAGACAGGATCACTCGAGCACACTGGACCTCACCTGAGTGAAAGCCAAATGCCTCACTTGAGCACCTAAGAGTGAAGTCCAGAAAGTGAGAACCCGAGAGCACAAGAGAAATGACAGTAGCCTAAATGGCTCACTGCACTCGAGCACAACACAGCTCACTCAAGCGGATACCCCATACCCGTGAGTGAGAAGGCACACTCTTGCACTATGCCTGTGAGGGACAACCTGAGAGGCAAGTACTTGGTGCCAAATACACCATTCACTCGAGCACAAGGAGGCTCACTCGAGTGATATTCATCCCTCATTCGCGAGTGATACTATCCACTCTTGGATTTTCCAGAAAGCACAAAGAAAAACTGAAGAGAAACAGAAGATACACATAGACTCGAGCATTGTTCAACCCTACCCGAGTGATCATCATCCCTAACTCGAGTGAATCCTGAATCACTCGAGTGATTCTATCAGATCCAGAAAACGCAGAAAATAGAGGCATCTTCCCAACACTTGCCCAATTGATCCCTATGGACACAAAACTTTACCTAAAGCCATCCCCACAAAAAAACACTGAATAAACTCAATGGGATCATCAGAATCATCAAAATCCTACTCCATATCATGCTTTAGGTTTTGGGCAACTAAATCAACAAAATACCAATCTCATCTAAACATCACATTTTAATCACCAATCAATCTATCTATTCTAAACTCATTCCAAGATACCATTCTCATGCCAAAAACATACCAAATGAACAGTGGTACTCATTTTCGGATTCAAGCCCAAAATTTACAGAAATTATAAACTATTTCAAATGGCATGAAACTTAGATAGATAGATTGTTTCACATACCTCTTCAACTTCTCTAAAAACACTCTTTGATTCTCCAACAACCAGATTTTCGTGTGATCACAAACCACACCCAATGGACAAGCTACAACCACCAAAATGAAGCTCTCACTTTAAGGATCAACATTAATGAAGTGAGATTAAGCATTAAAGGTCATTTGCTTACCCAAAAATCAAGCTTTATCTTTCTCTTTCTTGCTAACTTGGTCGCCAGAAATGGAAGAAGAAAGAGAGAGAGAGAACCGTGTGAGAGGTGGAGTGTGGAAGAAGAAGCAATCATGATACTCCCTCTAACCTTGCTGCAGCGAAAATGAGGGAAGAAAGGAGAGGGAAAATATATCTTATCTCATTTAACTTACACACACATGCACTCTCTCCCATACTCTCTTTGCCACATGTCACAATGCTATTGGCTCACCTAAAATAAGTCACCAACTAGCTTATCTAATCCCTCCATTAGCCATTTAATCACACTTCTCATTTTTCCTCTTAGTTAGTAATTAATTTCTCCCTTAATTACCAACTCATGGCCAAAAATTCCATTCTTCCAATTTTCACTAATTATGACATATTAATTAATATTGCCATAAAACACATAATAATTCCCATTAAATTCATAATTATCCACAATAATCATGATTAGCCCTTAATCAAAAATTGGGATATTACAACTCATGCCTCAACCCCCGAATAAGCATATCGGAGCTCCACTCCTCATCATCTTTATGCCCGAGGTAGGAAGAGTATCGGGATAAGTACTCATCAAAGCTCTCCATATCCCCCTGCTTGATAGCTAGAAATTCGGATTCCTTCTCGAGTCTCACCGACTTAGGGAAGTACTTCTCATTGAACTTCTCTTGAAACACCTCCCAAGTCAGTGGTACATTCTGGCTTCACAATGTCATGGCGATATTTCGCCACTACCGGTCTACATCCCCCTCTAGTTTATACACCGCCAGTTTCACCTTCACCTCCATTGGACATTTGAGGACTTCAAAGATCTTCTCTAACCTGTTCAACTAGTCCTCGGCAGCTTGAGGTTCAAATCTCCCTCTGAACACCGGAGGCATATGCTTGCAAAACTTCAAGACCCAAAATTATAGATCTCTACCCTCTCGGACTAATACCCCTTGTGACTCTTAATTAGGTACCGTGTGAGATGGGGTCTCTCGAGACCAATTGGACCCTTCAATTGTCTCCTCATGATGAGTCCCTACTTGGGTTTCTTCTTGGGTCTCCTCTTGAGTGGATTGACCCCTCTCAGCATTACGCTTGGCTCTTTCCTGCCTAAGCTCCTCTCTTAGCTCAGTAATCATATCTCTTTGTTCCTAGATTAGACTCATCATCTCTTGCATAGGGTCAGGTGGATTGTCATTCAACTCCTCCACCTCTGGGTCCGGTTTGAGTCTAGGGTAAACCATTTTGTCCTTTAACTCTACAAATGATTCACCATGTCAGTTTCATAGCAAATGTATACACATAGTCCATAAAACTTATATATATCCACAAACAACAGAATACTCATGGGTATACAATAAACAATCCTAAGTCATCATCTATGACTAAGGCAACAAGCTATGGCAACTATCCTAGCAAATCATACCCTTGCCAGGAACTTCAGCTCTGATACCAACAAATGTAACCCCTTCTTACCAAGGCTGAGATTAAGTTCATATATACATGATTATATGGAATTAGAGACCATAAGATGATTTGGGACTTAATAAAAGTAAATTTCCCAAAATCAGGGTTTTCAAAAACTTTTCTAAACCTATTCAACAATGGTCTCATATTCACACTTTAAATTTACAATTGGCCTGTACAATTTGATTCCATTTATAAATATCATAGTATAATGTAAATTCCCAACACATTCGGGTTCTATTAATCATCTAGAGGGTTTACAAGGCAAGAATGCCCATAATTAGTTTCCCAAATTAGGGGATTACATAAAATTATCCATATACATATGTTTCCCCAACAAAATATGCAAAAAACAAAAGTATGATAACTAATTTATCCAAAATAAATCTCCTTGCCTAGAGCTCTATCCACTCTTCGTCACCCGCTTTCCTTTAGATCCTTCAACCATGTCTAAAAATTTGTTTTTGGGAGAGTAAGATTCTAAGGAATTCCTGTAGTGTCAAATCACTCATAGTATGCAGAACCATAAAGCATAAAACCAAATCATCACACACACACAGCAACTAAAATGGCAATTACAGCGGCAAGGGTAGGTATGACTTGCGTCACCCTCACGTTTTCTCACGATGTATTGCACATTCACATGTTCATATCACATATATCATCACAGCTGGGATCCATATAAAATATTTCACATATACACAGCCACATTGGCTAAATAATCAAGCAAGAATCCATGATTCCACAACACAGCCTCGGTAATTACAATGGCAGATGTAATGGCAAGGGTGGGTGTGATAACCATCACCCCCTACGACTGCTCACGCTATAATGCCCTACGGCCGCTAGCACATACACAAGTTCGTAATGGCCTCATGCCAAAGATTTTTCACAACACGACAATGATAAGTCATGCATACCAAGCATCATATACAACATGAGAGAAAAGTCACTACCTTGGTCCTTCTGGGCATGCTCTGGCACTGGTCTCTCCCGAGTAGGGCAAATGTCAAATCCTATAATTCATAATTAGTGACAAAGTGTTATTTTCTATTCCAATACTTAAATGACTTCAAATCACTTAAATTGGTTATCATATATGTTCTTTGGGAAGCTACAAATATCTCTAACAAAAGCCCTAAATGGTTGGAAGAACTATCCTAAATATCCCCTTTTGAAAGCACAAGAACAGAATTTTCACTGTTGTACTCGAGTGAAGAAGACCTCACTCGAGTGATAACCAAATGTGTTAGATTCCAAGTTTTGATGATAACAAAAGGTAATTGTGTGCAAAGTATGTTTTTACAAGTCTAAAGAATGATTGAAGTTACCAAATGCACATGGCAAAGTTTAGAGAAGTCTGCTGTCAGTTTTTGCTGATGCACTCGAGCAATAGAGCTAACACTCGAGCATAAACCTCTTTTGCATTCGAGCACTTACAAGTTTGGACAAGAAGTGTTTGACAGAGAGCAATTACTGTCAATTTTACTGATGCACTCGAGCATTATAACCAACACTCGAGCATGAAGGTGTTTTGCACTCGAGCATATAAAAGTGTTGCACTGAAAGTGTTTGACAGAGAGCAAAGTTAGAACAAGATATCAACACTTCACTCGAGCACAAGTTCTATACTCGAGTGATGGTTATATCTGTACCCAAGTCCTAGTGAGTGAGGGACTGCGAGTGTTTGGCTGAGAGACATGCAGAATAGAGAAGCACAAGCATGCCCGAGTGAGAGTTGATGTGCTCAAGTGATACATCAGTACTCGCGAGTGAGAAATCTAACTCTCTCAATTCTGATGCAAGTGCTGAAGAAAGAGTATATTATAGAAGAATATTCCTCTCACTCGAGTAGGAGTATGTATGCTCGAGTGAGGGCCCATATCACCTGTGAGTGCAAAATCACACTCTTGATAAAATTGGGTGCGAGTATTGTCCAGAGACATGGTTCATAGTATAAAATGAAGTAGCACTCGAGCAAGGGGACCAGTGCTTGAGTGAGGACCCATATCACTCGTAAGTGTGAAAATGCACTCTCTCAAAATCCGTAGAAGTGCAAGTGTAAAACTGAAGCAAAAGGTGAAGATATGGTATTGCACTCGAGTGGGACATCACTGTGCTTGATTGATACTCTGCCAGAAGCCAAAATGCACCAGTCTTACAGTGCTCAATCCGAATATGGTTTAATGATATTTATTCATTATATTTTCACTTATTATTATTATATAACATCATTTAACATGTATTATAAGTGTAATACATGAATTTAAACGTTTGAATTAGAAAGACACAGAGGAAGTCAAACGACGGCAGACAACATCATTACGATCATTCAAGTACGTACCTACCGCGTTCAAAGATTTCAAACGTATGCATGCCGTTCCACAGTAACATGCCCCGCTCCATAATGATCATTATTCAAACGGGCAAAAACAAATGTCTATAAATACAGAGTTCCAGAGATCATCATTAACAACAAAGTGCAAGTATTCACACAAGCAAATTCATGAGTCTCTGTTATTCACTTTTTCTCTGTATTCATATTGTTCTTCAGTGTTTATTATATTTGCTCTATAAGAGAGTCTGTATACACTTCAAATTCTATTTTTATTTGATCTCAAGGTACTGGGACCTTGAGAGGAGAGATTTCCTTACGAGAGAAGCAGTGAGAGAATTCCTAATAGGACTTTCTACTCATAAGACTTACAAGATACAAGCAGTAGAGAACGTTGCTGCTCATAAGAGTTACAGTGGTGTAAGCAGGAGAGAACGTTGCTGCTCATAAGACTTGTATACGTAAGCAAGAGATAAAGGTCATAGGTTTGGTTTTTTGCACATAAGACTTGTCGTAAGGGGGAGAGAAATTTCTAGTATTTCTACTTGTAGTCCTTTTAAGGACAGTTGTTGTTTTGTGGCATTCCGAGAGCCCACTGAATCTTGGAAGAATAGTGAAAATCTCAGTAGGTCTTGATCTCTGAGGACTGAACGTAGGTCTGGCTTTTAGGCCGAACCAGTATAATTCTCTGTGTGTTTATCTTCTTAAGTCTACTCTAGCAACAACAATTACTATATCACCACATTAACCGAAAAATTTATCACATCACCCAATCACCCCCTCTTGGGTAAAGCTTGCCTCTTTCAAAATGCTCACTCGAGTTCTAGGAAGTGAGGCACAGAAAGTGCTAACCCGAGAGCACAAGAAACTTACAGAGAAGAAGAGCACTCAAGTGAAGACCCCTATCACTCGATTGACAGCTTAACACTCACAAGTGTTAAGGCACACTCTTGAAACTTGGCAGCAAGTGACAACCCGAGAAGAGAGTTTATGGTGTCAAGTACACCTGCACTCGAGTGAGAGGAGGCTCACTCGAGTGAGAATCCACAACACTCGCAAGTGAGGCAACACTCTTGCCTTTCGCCTGGAAGTGCAACATAAAAGCTGATGGCAGAAAGGGAAAATGCATTGCCGCACTCGAGTGGACCCATCCTCACTCGAGTGATGCTCATCCCACACTCAAATAATGCTTGTTAGAAACTAGAAAACCTAGCAGATATGACAACACTTCCAGATTTTTACCCAAGTGATTCCAGTGGTCCCAAATACCAAACCAAAGCTACTCCTACACAAAAATGCACAAGGAATCACATGGAAACATCAGAATTACCAAATTCCTATTCCATTATCATACTTTGATTCTAGGCCACATTCAACACCAAAATTCCAAAATCTCCAAACATATTCCAATATCAAATCAATCTATCTATCCAAAACACATACCAAACACCCATTTCCATACCTAAAAAATGCCAAGTACCTAATGACCCTTATTTTTGAAAGTAGGGAAATAAATCCAGAATTTTAAAGCTAAATCAAATGCCATAAAACTTAGATAGAAGTGTTTCTCTTACTCACCTTTATAACTTTTCCAAAGGAATTTCTTGATCCTTCAAACTTCACAATTCCTTAAGAGCTCAAATCAATACTAATGGCAAATCTACCACTATGAAAATGAAACTCTCAAGCCAAGGAACAAGATTAATGAAATGAGTTTTGGCATTAGAGGTCATTTGCTTACCTTAAATTCAAGCTTTTCCTTTCTCTTTCTTGGGCAACAATGGCACCAGAAATAAGAGAGAAGAGAGAGATGAAAAGAGGTTGAAGATGGAATGAAATGATGATACTCCCCCTAGCCATGCTTGTCCAGCCAAAAAGGAAGAAGAGAAAGAGAGAGAAAATAATAAACTAATGGCATTTGACTTTTCCCAATATTTTTTCTCATCCTCTTATGTTGCCAAATGTCTCCACTTTATTTGCTCTTATAGAGTGAGTAACTATTTAGTCACTTTAATCCCTCTATTAGCCATTTAATCACCCTTCTCATTCTTTCTCTGAGTTAGTAATTAATTCCTCCGTTAATCACTAACTTATGGCCAATAATTCAATTCATTCAATTTTTCCACCAATTATGGCATATTAATTAAAATTGCCACAAAACACATAATAATTCCAATTTAAATTCACAAATATCCATAATAATCCTCATTAGGCCTTAATAAACAATTGAGGCATTACAGTATTGCTATTGATTCCCCCTGCTTGCATAAACAACACATAAACAAGTAATAATACAATAGACCATCCATAAAAACACAGAAATTAACCCAGCCCAATAACAGAAAAACAACAATACACAGTCAAAACATAGAAATTAAGTACCTCTTTTTCTTTTCCTAGTTTGAGCTTTTTGTAAGTTATATTTTTCAGCTTGAATTCTTCTCTTCTTGTGAAATAATAATTTTTCCTTCTTCGAAACCAAATGCCTTCATTGATGATCATCCTCAACTCCATCTCCTATATCCTCATCAATCAATTTATTTGTCAATAAAACAATAGACCATTTATGTTTAAAAGGATCACAGACGTAAAACACTTGTTTAGCCTGAGAAGCCAAAATGAAAGGCTCTTCTTTATACTCTTCTTATTCAATTTCAATTGTATTAAGCCTAAGTCCTCAATTCTTAAGCCATGATTATCGTCAACCCACTTACAACCAAATATGGGAACCCAAAAACTGATATAATACAACTCCTGATGTCCTCAATCACCCCAAAGTATGACATCTTTACATAGATAGGATTTCTATTTTTGGAAATCGATACATGCATAGTGTTAGCTACAAGAGTTACAGTACCATTTTACATTTTGCTTTGATCACCTTGTTCTTTAGTATAGAAGCTAAACCCATTAATTGTGTAGCTAACATAAGACGTCACTTGATTGTTTAGACTGTATGCTAAGAACTTCAACTTGCTAGAAACTAATTTAGGATAATCTCTATAATCGTGCAGGACTTGATCTTTGAACCATGTTATAAAATATTTATTGTGTTGTTGATCACACCATCTTTCTCCTTTGTAGGGATTTTCCCTATGAATTTGATGCATATGGTTGCTAATGTACTCGTCAACCTACTCGAAGTTGTGCAGCATATATAGGTGTACTTGCTTCAACTGTTGGTCTGAGATGGTTACAACTTTCTTGCCTATGATCCCTTCCCCATCAATCTTTCTTCCCCCATGCCAAGACACGGGAAGCTCAATATCACTTGCATGCTTTAAGTATGTGACAAAAAATTCAATGGCCTCTTCATAGATATATCGTTTAACAATGTAACCCTTCAGATGACTTTGATTTTTCACAAAGTCTTTCATTATCTTTATGAAACGTTCAACCAGGGTACATCAACCCTAAATAGGCCAGGTTGTAAAGTTGTACCTCTCTAACCAAGTGAGTTGTTAGGTAGACTATAATGTCAAGGAATGCTGAAGGAAAATACATCTCAAGCTCATATAATATGTGTATGATTTAGTTTTGCAACCTTGGAAATTTTTAAGGGTATACCACTGTACTGCAAAGTGACTGAAAGAAGAAACATAACTTAGTGATTGCAGCTCGCACCTCATAAGGCAAGATACCCTGTATAGCCACCAGAATCAAGTTCTCCATCAAGACATGATAGTAATGAGATTTTAATTCTATTAATTTCAAGTCCTTTACTAATATAGGTCTTTTAATATTTGAAGAGTAACCCTCTAGCACCTTGATTGAAGTAAGGAACTGACAAAAACTAGTTTTTTCTTCCTTCGATAGTGTATAAGTTGCGGGATAAAGAAATGTGTGGGCTCCCCTCTCCTCTTATAATATCCAAAATTTTAGGCTTAGAGACTTAAGGATATGCATATATCAGGTAGACGACTAACCCAATTTAGAAAGAATCCCAAGAATGTTGAGAGATAGAAAGATTTGAGGGGACTATATGATTTAGCCCTAGGGGGCGAGGGCCCAATACGCATTGGTAATAAGATCAAAGTGTCAATGCAAATATGCATAGGACATATATTATGCATTGGGTTGGTAGAAGATGCCACCTAACTATGTCATAAGGTAAGGGACGGATTAGTCGAGCGAAATAGGCCAGTGTAGGTGTGCATATGACATTTTCAGGGCAGACATGTGTACCCTACGTTTTTAGGAATAAACATTAGTATGTGGCGCCATGTAGGGCCCATACACACACTCTGACCTGATGTCATCTTTTGTGCCTCAGTATACTGCCATGGTCCCAAGTAGAATCCAGAGTATACATCAATAAAGTAACTTTAATAAAGTAAGCAATGATGACTCATGATGGCATAACTTTTATGTTGGCTAGTTAAGAGCATGACATGTGTCCCTTAATCATGACAAAAGAAAAAGCCACCTTTGTATTGGCTTGATAGGAAAGTGATACGTGTCCCTCATGATGAACTTGCTTTATGTCTTTTGTGTTGGCATCTCCAGAGAGCGCTACCAACACCTGAGTCTGGGGAATCCACCGGTCCCCGGTCTGATTAGGTACTTAACTTTCTCGAATACCGAGCTGAAGTCTAGAAAAATTGTCAGGCCCCTTGCATTCCTTGACCATATTGGCACCACCTAAGAGAGAGAAAGAGAAGATGTGAGCCTTAGATGACACATGTCATCTTGTGGAGCAATCAACATGTCATCACAAGAAGCATCCAAAGCCAAGATGTAATCTCCTCCCTCTATTTCCTTTATGAATTTTGACCAAAGGCCTAAAGGGGAGGAAAAATATGAAAATACACAAAAAATTGTTAGAGGAGAAGGAGGAGTGAATAGTAACTTTTCCTGAGTACCAGAGCCTATTTTGACCCCAAAATACTGTTATCATTTGGTAAGTCCTTTAGGAAACTTCTTCTACTCACCGTAAGCTTTAATTCTATGGTCTCAAATTTCTCATATGAGATGTTGTGTCAATTAGTCAGTGGAGTGCTGTCAAAATACTAAACAACTTGTGAAAACACATAGAGGTAAGCATAGGCTTCATTTTGAACCGATTGGATTGTTGTTTGTATAAGAATTCTCGGGGGAGGGTACTGTTCATGATTTCAACTAGGGGTATTTTCAAGGTTTAATTATATGGTTTAATCATGTGTTTATGGTGAAATGATGATTTATGATGATTTTGGAAGTTTATGTTAAAGTTGTATGAATTCGTTTTCTAGAGGCAGTCAGTTTTTGATGAGTTTTTAAATGATCAAATCTTGTCCAATGGCCATGAAATTTTCTAAATTTGAAGTACACATCCTAAGCTTTAATTTGATAAATAATATATGTCATTTGGGCTTGTAGATTGTGAGATATGAATTTTTGAAATTAGGCATTGAATTTGGAATGTTTTCTGGACCAGTTGTGCTATTTGGTGATTCTGGGAAAATTATCCTTGTAATTAGCAATGGCTATTATTTTTCCCTTAAAATAGACTTAGTAATGGCAACATATGACTTCGAATCACTGCAACTAGATTTTTCTAGATTTCGTTATGATTTTTAAAAGTTAAGTAAAAAATCTGCCAACTTTCTAGAATATGCGAAAATAAGAAAGTCAAGGTAATTGGTAATTAATTTGAAATTCAATGGTTAAGTAAAGCTCATAGAGTTAGTGTGGGCCCATTGAATACCCACTGGGCCTAATGTGTTAACTTTAATGGTTAACCAACCAAGGTATCTTGGGTTATTAAAATTGGAGATAAGTATGGGCCCAAAGAATAAAGACAAGTCCTAGAGGCTAAAGTAGCCCATTGGACATTTATTTGTCATAGCTCTAATAATGTGGATACATATCTAGGGCTATGAAGTGACAAAGAAGAAGTAAATTCAATGGTTGGAAGAAAAAGTACCAAAAAGGGGACTCAAAAACAAAAGGTAGTGAACTTACTTCCTTGTATGTAGGTGATGTTTATGCTGTGTATTGATTTGATATATTGCTTTACTTGATCATGTGAAGCATGTATAAATGAATGAAGCTCTGTTTCTATTTTTTGTGTGGCCATAAGTATGTTGCATGAAACATTGAGTATGCAAAATATCATTATGTGAACATAAGCCTATGAAAGGCAAGCATATCATGTACTGGCATTCATCTTACATGTATTATCTGTAATGTTTGCTACTAAGATTCCCCCAAATCTCATCCTCCCCCACCAACCATATAGGCAGCTGAGCACAGAAGAGGAGTGCAGGATGCTGTTCCAGGAAAGAGGTTGTAATGAAGAAGAGAAGAATTATTCACACACTAGTCCGTGGTGTAAATTAATATATTTGCAATGGATAATTATGTAACCCGCATGACGAATGAATTAATTATCCAAGCATGATAATTGAATTAAAAGTGGGTAATCACATGGTACAAGCCCATTAGTTAAGAAACCTTTCACACATAAAAATGAGCAAAGAATCACTCTGATTAAGATAATAAAGAGAATGAAGGAAAGATGAGTCACGAAGAAATTACGAACTACTTTATGATAGTTCATGAAAAGTTTCAAAATATTCAGAAAAAACCACTCAACAGCAGGTTTTAATCATGTATTGGAGTTGGGATTTGAAGTTATTTACCAAGAAATCTCACTTAGTAGTTCATATTCACTAAGAAAGACTCATCAGAGTGATAATGTAACTAGAGTATTACACCTTTTGTGCTAATTCTTCCCTTATTCCCATTTTAACCATGTTTGGCCTAGTATTTATGTCATCTTTGGTCTTCCCTGGCATATGGAGTAATGTGCCAACAATATTTCGCACATATTTTTTGCAATGTGCATAACATCAAGAAAATGTCTCACACTAGAGTCCTATAATAAGGCGAGTCAAAGAAAATGGACCTCTTCTTCTACGTTTCTTGTCCTAATATCCCTTGCAAAATGTTTGCCAAATAGACATTTTATATCTTTCACCTTTTGATATACCTATTCACCAGTCAAAGGTTAAGGTACCCTACCCTCTTCTGATTTCCAATTGAAATATTTGTTTAAAATGTAGGTAAGGATGCTCCTGAAGCAACTATCGTTGATGTCCTATGTAGGAATGCTTAATGCCATGCTTCAATTTAATTGAATGCATACCCTCTTCATAAATTGGACATCCAAGTTGGCCTTTAATGCTATATCCTAACAAATTACCATATACAGGAAAGTTATTGATAATGCTAAAGAGCATGGATCTCAAGTTGAACGTTTCTTCCTCATGAGCATTATACACCATGACCCCATCATCCCACAAGCACTTCAAGTCTTCAATTAGTGAAGCCAGGTAGACATCTTTGCCATTCCTGGGTTAATTGGGCCTCGATATTAGCTTGGACAACATAGAGTAATTGTGTTTTATGTAAAGCAATGGAGGAAGGTTATATATAAACAATATTACCAACTATGTGCTATGGGTACTTCTTTGCATCATAAATGTGACACGTTCATTATCGTAGTCATTAGATGAGTTTAGACACATAATGGATTTGAACCATTTAGCAAGGTTTATATCTTGGGACTTACAAACCTTTGAAAACTACTTAATTCCTGATTACAATACAGGGTTTGAACTTATCATTGAATGGGTTTTTTTTTCTTGAAAATTTTGTTACTTAGAAATAAATTCACAAAGGTTTGCAATTGCATCATAACTTACCCATTCATAATTCCTTTTATTAATATCAGAGCATATTTGTATTGATATTCATATTCTATTCGCTAGCTGTTGGGCTATTATCATATAGTCATCCTATTCTAATTTCTTTGACACATTAAAGATCAATTACTAACTTGCTGCACGATCATATGGCTATTATTATTACTATAACGACTAATATTGTAGTCATACCCTCAAGTTATTTACAACATATACAATAATCAAAGTAGATAACCAACAGAAATTCTTAATCTTCTGGTTGCACCCTTTACTTGTCTATGACCACCTTTTTGCCCTTCGAGCAGCTTGCCTTTGCTATATGTTAGTTATTGGAAAGGAGTGAGATTTAAAAGAATCTCAGTTGCAACATCAATCCCTTATAGGATATGTAAATACACAGAGCATGTTAAACAATTATCGCATAAGCATACTCAATCATCACATCAACATATTCATCAATATGCAACCATTACATCATACACAGGACCTACTTGGTCCACTTGCATAGGACCTACCCATCCCTATAATGCCAATGATTAAATTATACATGGAAAGCAATACATAAGTTATACAAGAAAGGGTTACTACCTGGCTGCCTTTTCAAGTTTTGCTCTTGTTCCCAGTTTCTTAGGAATCCCGGGCAAATCTCACATCCTATAAATTGGAATCGACGGACAGACGAGTTATTACTTATTCCAATTCTTTGACAACTCAAGACACTTTAGTTGGTTACCATTAGGATTAGTACACTAAGTCAAATAAAGGATCAATATGGTCAAACTAGCCCAAAGTGCTTATTTCTACCCTTAGAGTTCAAGATAATTACATTATGCCATTACCTTTTATTTTTACAGTTTTACTAAAAGCTGGTAGAATTTTCAACCAACTTTGAAAATTCATATCTTTTTGTATAAATGTCTAATTGTAGTGTTTCTAAAGGTTATGTGACCTTTATTAAGTATATTTTCAAGAAAAAAAATTGACCTTAGTCAAATGGACGCACAAAATTCTAAATTTACCATTTATTGGACACTGTCATCGAAACATGCTAGTTTTACTGGGCTAACTTCAAAAATACATAACTCTTAGTGTACATATCCAAATGACATGAATGGCCTATCAAATAAAATCTTGTTATGTCTACTTTTATTCTGGAAAAGCTCATAGTCATTAGATATTGTTCAGTTACTCAAAAACACAATGCAAACAAAATGCCATGCAGGAAACGCTAATCGGCAGCAAATATGCAATTTTACAAATTGTGTTCCAATGTTCCAAAATTTGTAACCAAGGGATATTCCCACATAGTTTTCATGTAGAACACAATGGTAACATTAAATTGATCAGATTCTCATTCCTTCTTAATGTCATATTTAGACTAGAAATTAGGGTTCAACATAAAAATCCTCTAATTTACATTTTAACCACCAAACTTAGCTCATATGCTTTTAAATATCATATAACACATGTATATGATCAAAGCTTCATGAACCCTAGAAAACCCTAAATGGATAGAATTAGGGCAGCAAGAACAAGTCCTATAAATTCTATCAAACAACACAATACATAGGTCAAAAGGAAGCTCTTACTCACCTCTTGCTCTTTCTTGAGCTCTTTTCTTGATTCTCCAACTTTGGCTCTTGCTAGATGACTCAAAACACCTCCCCTTAAAATTCTAAAATCACAAAAATGAAGCTCTTAAAGAGGAGAACAAGGTTTATGAAGAACATTTGAGCCAAAGAAGTTAGTTGGAAGGAGAGAATCAATCAAGAAACCTCACCTTAGTTTTTGTCTTCTCCAGCTCTTCTTTTTCTCTTTCTTTCTTATGCCTGGTTGTCACTTTTGGAGAGAATGAGGGAGTGAATAATGTTTTAATGACTAAATCCTCTCTCCTTAAAAGCTTGGCCTAAAATTGGCCAAAGAAAGCAAGGGAAAATATGTGGCAAATATTGTAACTTCTTGCAAAAGCTTATGCCATGTTGCCTTTGGTTATTTTAATTAAGTTTTCTCTTTCCTCATTCTTCTTCTTCTTAGCTGAAAATATGCTACCTAAATGGAAAGGAACTGTTGACCTAACTACCCCACTTTGTCTTGCCATTAGTCAATAATTTTTTAAGTTGGAAAAGTTGACAAACTTTGATGAATTGACCAACTTGTCTTCCTTCTTTATTTACCCTTGTTGACCAAATTTTAACCCTTATGTAAGGAGGGTTAATTTTCTTTTTGATCTCATAATTACTTCTTACTTTTAAAGAGCAAATCTTGGCCCTTCATTTTATCTTCCAATTTTAACCTCAAGATCAAGTAGCAATTGTCTCTTTTTCCCTTGATTATAACAATATTATTTCTTATGCCATTAATTCTTTTAATTCTCTTTCTTATTGCTTTCAAAACACCATTTCCCTTTTCTTTTGATTCTAAGTTAGGTTTTATATCATTTTGACACATCCTAAAGGAATCCGGTATTTTCTTTTGACTAATTCACACCAAAATTCATATTCTATTCTGAGTGCAGTTTCTAATAGTCATTATGTTTCTCATTCATTCCTGGGACTCTTACTAAACTAGACTTAGCAGTTGACTTTATTCAGGCTTATTCTCTAGCCTCTAGTTTCAAAATTTGGGATATTACAATAAACGGGTTCATCCCATCTATAGCTAATGCAAGGCAAAAGTTTCCATCATTTTACGACTATCCCGGAGGTCATCTTCTAATGTCTTGGCCATATCATCAAGATAGTCAGCATCAAGTACACTTGTGTTGAAATTAGGTGATGCACAACTTTCCGTATATTCAACCACTCCACTGGTTGTCTCCCCATGCCTCATCCAACATGTGTAATTAGGATCGATTCCAGGAATTACTAAGTACGACATACAATTTTCTCATTCATACCACCGTACATTGCCACACTTTATACATGCATAAATAATCAAACCGTCATTTGGGGGATAATGCATAAATGCAAAGTCAAGGAAATCTGTTGCCCATCCTAATAATCATCAGTGCCCAGAATAAATTCATGAAAATATGTAGTGAATGAAAAACCATGAACCTTATGCCAACCTACCTGGAAGTTGAAGAAAGAAAACTTTGAGGTTGAAAGGATGCCTTTCTCAGAGCTAAAAGGTCTAGAGCTTTTGATCGAGTGCGAACATTTTTTAATGTCAAGCTGATTGGATGTTTTATGAACAAACATCCGTTATAGATTTTAAGGTCATACCTAATGGTTAGTTGGTAAGAACTGCTAATTGTTTTATTTTTATAATGATTATATTCAAGTAACCTTGAGGTATGTTATTAAAAAATCTATAATGTTTAAGATCTTACATAACGGTTAGTTGGTAAGAACTGCTAATTATATTTTTACCTTTATAATGGTTATTTTGATTTATAACGGTTCTTTAATAACAACCATAAGGTATGCTATTATTTTTTTTACAAATGTTTGAGCCATTAAATTAATATACTTTTATATATAAAACTAAAAAATGAAAATAAATAAAACCTACCTATGATCATCAGATAAGTGATCTTAATCATTTGAGAACACGAGGATGAGAGATAGGGAAGCAGTAGCGGCACCAATTGTGAGTCAGAGGTAGAGGAAGAGAACTAGGTAGAAGAGTAGGTTGGGAAAGAGGAGCACGAGGAGGGCATGGAGGTTTAGTAGAAGGAGGAAAGGAAGCAGGCAAGGGTTGAGGTTGGGAAGGGGAGGAAATGAAGCAGGTAAGGGAGGAGTAGGTTAGGGAGGATGAGTATGAGGAGGGCCTAGAGGTTGGATGAGAGGAGGAAGAGAAGCAGGTGGAGGTATATATTGAGAAGCAGCATGATGAGGAGAAGGAAATGGAGGTTGGGGAGGATGATTCTCCAGTATTTCTTTAGTGCGTTGCTTAACTATGATGATGAGGAGAACAAAGGAAGAGGGTGAATAAAATGTATGAAAATGAGGAGTTTAAATAGATTAGAAGTGAAGTGCTTGATGAAAGTTGAAGATCAAGGATCAGTCTGTACAACTATATTATGTTCTTTTCCCTGCGCCATGAGTTTTATGATGGTTGTTTTGATAGAATAGCTAATGAATTGTTATTTATTATATTTCATAACAATTGTTTTCTAATAACCTTGAGTAATGTTCTATATTTCTTACAATACATTTAAAATGGAAAAAACATAAAAAAAATAGAACAATGGTGAGTAGCTTGATGAACTGATAGATCATCAGGCTACTTCTCACTATAAGAGTGGCTAGAATCATGGCCAATCCCATACTTATCAAGTGTGAGATTGGCCTTCTTGTTCATACCTGAGAGGTATCAAGAAAGTCTCCTCACTGCATGGTTACTGTGTTTTGCATGTCGTAATTAAATTGTGGAAGCATAGGATATGGAGGCAGAAGAGGAGGAGGAAGAGGATGGGGGAGGAGAATAAGGAGGTAGAGGATGACACTGAGAGCTTTCTAGCAATTTTGTAGGGTGGCATTTCATCTTTATGAGTGAAAGAACATAGAGGAGGAGGACGAAGAAAACATATATAGGAAAAACAAATGAAAATGGTGAGTTTTAATAGACGTCTAGTGTAATGCCCCAACTTGGGCTTAAGGGCCAATGACTTCGAAAGTGCATGTAATTATTGTTAATCAAACACTTCTGAAGAATATGATGTGAATTACGACCTGAATGTGTTCTAATCAGTGCCTAAACCTTGTATTTAAGCTTAATAGTGTTAAAGCTTAAATTGAACTCTAAAGGTAAGGGAGGGCGTATGGTAAGGTGAAATGGAATGATAGAATGTGCTTAGTGGGGATTCAAGTGGAATTGCCATCATCAGGGGCAAAATGGGAAAACGAAAAGTTACTGAAGAGGAAGCTCCTTGGTAATTTAAGGATCAATGGCTAGGGTTAAGTGATTAAGAGAATGGAATTGTGTGTATATAAGCTCATATGTGATCATGGAAGGGAGAGCAAGATTGTGTCAAGTGTACAAATGAGAACCATAGATCAAGTCAAATTATTCAAACATGCTTTTCTCTTCCCTCTCTCCTTTAAGGTCGGCTAGGTGCATGGTTTAAGGGAAAAATTTGTGCTATCATCATCATCATCATCTTCTTCTTCTTTCTCATAAATCTCCATTTTCGGCCAAGGAAGGAAGGAAAGAGAAAGTAAAAGTTAATGTTTTGACTTTGTGTTTAATCTCAAATGCTCTAAACCTCTTTAGTAATCTTGTTCATGGTGATGAGGACTTTCTTTCTATGGTTTTAGATTTTTGAAAGAGGGTGTTTTAGAGTTTGAGCAAGTTTGGAAGTTAGAGGACTAAGAAACAAACTTGAGGAAATTGTTGAGGTAAGTAATAACTTCCTTTTGGTATAATTATTATAGCCATTAAATGATTTATGGAATTTATATGATTTTACCCTGATTTTGGTATAATTTTGGAATGCATGAATTGGCTAATGTATGGTGATGAAATTGGTGGCATAGTGTGTCTTTATGTCATTGGAATGTGTTTGAAATTTTGGGAACCAAAGTGGTCATTTAGTAGTCTTGGGTTGCAATGTGTTTGGAAGTGTATAATGTGTTGGTAGAATGAGAATCTGGTTGTTTTGGTGTGTCCAATGAGTTCTTTATGTTAATTTGTGTGGGGAAAGGTTGTTTGGGAAATTGGGAAGTCATTGGACACTTTGAACAAAATCTGGGAAAATTCTATCAGTTGTTGCAGTTTTGGCTTCTGATAGACCTCACTCGAGTGCACCAGGGTGTCACTCAAGTGTAGTATTCTGTTTCCCTTTTTCCTTCAGTTCTGGTCGTACTTCCTCATGAAGAAAGCAGAAGTACACTTCATCAGCTGCGAGTAATATGGGTTATCACTTGAGTGCTTTGGGTCTTACTCGAGTAAGTATGTATTTTGCACCTTCAGGCTGCTTCTTGAGTTGTCACTCATGGCCAAATTGTCAAGAGTGTGTGCTAGCACCTGTAAGTGTTGAGCCATCAACCGAGTGCTAGAGCTAGTGCTTGAGTACACTTCCCATTCTAGGGTTTCGGTTGCTCTCGGGTAGTCACTTCCTGTACCTCACTCGATTGAACTCGGGTGAGCATGAGGGCATTACTCAAGTGTTGGGGTCGGGACTCGAGTACGGTGATCATTTTCTCTCTCAGTGGTTGTCTCGGCCAAACACTGGCACGAGTGAGCCAACCTCACTCGAGTACAAACCATCTCATCACTAGAGTACAAGGGTTAAGAATCAGTCTTATCTCTTCCAAAGGCAGGATATTTGGTATAGTATTCCTAACCTTTAGGCTTATGTCTAGGCTTTTAATAGCCACCTAAAGAGTTCAAATGATAACCAACTTTAAGTGTTATGAAGATAAGAATTTGGAATAGAGAATAACCTATCATCCTTGATTTGGTTCATAGGCTTTGATATTTGCCCTACTTGAGAATAGACTATGCTGGAGCACGCTAGGAAAGAACAAGGTAGTAACTCTTTCTCTTATACTGTATATGATGCCTTGTATGTTTGATTTATCATTGATTTATGAAGACTTCGTATGCTGTAAAGCTTATGGATGTGAGCCGAAAGGCTATTTGTGGGCCGAAAGGCTATTTGTGAAGCCGGAAGGCTATATGAGCCGTAAGGCTATGTGTATGCACCGCCACGCCAACAGTCCCTGAGTCGCTAAAACGGTTCGGGTCAGGATTGCATGCCTTTCCGGCGGTAAAAGGGGATGAGGGTGGGGTGTGATGTGTATTTCTACTGCTGCTTGATGATTTACTTGCATGCTATGTGATTATATGTGGTATGAGTGATTTGTTACTACTGGGATTCTTTTGAATCTCATTCTTTCCTTTGACTAACCTTCAGACAAGGTAAATGGCTCTAAGGATAAGTAGACGACCAAGGGCGGATAGGACTCCTGAGGGAGACTTATGTTTTGGTTATTGGTTATCTATTTTGGATCAGGGATCACTGTATATTCTGTGTATATTATTTTGGATATAGTTGTATAATCCCCAAAGTGGGAAATTGTAAACCTTAGTGTATATATATATGAAATCCGGGAGTTGCCGGGATTTTTGTTGTACTCTCTGGTATATAAATGTGATTTAACTGCGCAGGGTAATTATATTCGAATTGTGGAATTTGATACCAGATTTAAAAGAAATTTTGAAAGGACTTTGTGAAAAACCCTACCATCAGGAAGGGATAGTAAAAGAGTTCGATTATCATTAGTCTCTATTATCACGTATTTTAAATCATAATTATGGTTTTTGAGTCAGGGGGTTACATCTAGAACTCTGGAAGGGAAGGAAAAACCATAATTGCATGCATTAATTCAAAGTTGAATAGGAAGTAATGAAAGGGTACCTGGTTCTCCTAACAATCATTGGTAATGAAGAGGCACCCAGTGTAACCCCCTGCCTAAACTAGCATAATTAATATTCGATAACGCATAATAAAATGGTTTAGAGACCGTCGGATAATTCAAAACTCATTTAAAACTCCCTCCATGTAGTAGGGACTTCACAATATTTTCAAAACTTCTTTCTGATCCGGGTCTCAAGTTCAAACATCAAATATAATTACCTATGCAGTTATATTTACATTCATACATATCAGAGTGTTTAACCAAATTCCCGGTAAACCCCGGGATTCATCTATTCACTAAAAGGTTTATAATTTCTATAGAGGAGATTACATAACTATATTCAACTAATAATTACAACCCAAAAATAATTTACAACATCCCTGTCCAATATAATTAACCAATATGGCCCAAGCAAAATGTCCCTATAGGGTTCTAACCGCTCCGGGTCGTACGTTTTTCCTTAGAGCCACTTGCCCTGTCTAAAAGGTTAGTCAAAGGAAAGAATGAGATTCAAGAGAATCCCAGTAGTAACAAAACATTCATACCACACATAAGCACACAGCATGTAAGTAAATCATCATACAGCAGCAGCACAAATCATACTCCACCCTCATCCCCTTTTACCTCTAGGAAGGCACACCGTCCTAACCCGAACCATTGTTAGTGACTCAGGGACTATTGGCATGGCAGTGCATATACATAGCCTCATAGCTCATATAGCTATCCGGCTTTCACAAATGGCCCGTCGACCTTCACAAATAGCCTTTCAGCTTTTCACATAATCGCACATATCACACCCCAACCTCATCCCCTTTTACCGCCGGGAAGGAACACATCCTAACCCGAACCGTTGTTATCGACTCAGGGACTATTGGCATGGCGGTGCTTACACATATCCACAAATATCGCAGCATACGAATTCATCACAATCAATGATATAACACACATACAATGCATCACATATGGTATAAAGAAGAAGTTACTACCTCGTTCCTTCCTGATGTTTGCTAGCTCAGTGGGCTCACGAGGACGGCAGATGTCGAATCCTATAACCCAAATTAGGGACAATAGATCAATCTCTTTTCCAAGTTCTTAATTCCGTAATACTTTAAGTTGGTATTCATATGAACTCTTTAAGTGGTTATTAAATGCTTAGATATATGCCTAAAGGGTTAAGGTAATTATCCTCAAAGACACCTTTTTCAAAAAAAGAAGTACTAATTTTGGGCTGCCTCACTCGAGTGACGAACACCTCACTCGAGTAATGCCCACAGTTGTGCTCGAGTCCCAACGAGTGAAACACAGAAAGTGTTTGCCCGAGAGCAAGCCTCACAATATCCCTCACATTCACTTAAGCACAGCTGTACTCGAGTGATGACCTCAAATGCACTCGAGCACCAAGAAGTGATGTACCGCGAGTGACTACCCGAGAGCAACCATAAATCTCAAAGTCTTAGACTTACTCCCTCACTCGAGCATGCCCATGCTCACTTGAGTAGGATCATATCTCACTCGCAAGTCAAGAAGTGCACTCTCGAATTTCCACTCGAAAACACCACTGAGAACACCAAAGGAAATAGAAACCTACTGATGCACTCGAGTGAGCTCATCCCTCACTCGAGTGATGCGTATCAGAAGCCAGAAACGCAGCAACTGATAAGATTTTCCAGATTTACCCATTTCACTACCAATGGTCCTAAAACTTGTGTCAAAGCTCATTCTTACTCATTTGGACACAAGGAACCTCTTGGTAACTACAAAATACCCAAAATCACATCCCAACAACAATCTAGCTCTTAGGTCTCCATTTTACTTCCAACACTCAATCACCAAAACTTTCATTTCTATTTCCCTCAAATCAATCCCAATGACTCCAAGGCACAATAGGTTACCAATACAACAATAACACTCTATCTAACTCCTACATTTCTCCTAACATCATATTTAGGGTAAAATTCCAGAATTCACATCACTTAACCAAAAATCAAAATAAACACACGACAATGCATCAAATTCTTACCTCTTCAACTTGGTAAGATCAAATCTCTATTTTTCCAACTTTCAAATTTAGGCAACCTCCAAAACACCTTCTTTCAAAATTCTGAAACCATAGGATTAAAGCTCTTATCCTCATGATCAACATTAAGGAAAACCATTTGAGCATTAGAAGGCATCTAACAAGTCAAAACTCACCTTAACACTTTCTCTTTCCATCCCTTGCTCAACAAAAATAGAGGTTAGATGAGAGAGAAGATGGAGTTGATGATGATACAGATTTTCCTTGCCCCCATACACACACAGCCAACTTGAAGGAGAGAGGGAAGAGAAAATGAGTTTAAAAATGTTGACTTCAATCCAATGGCTCTCATTTAGACACATGGCAAAATCTCATCCTCCCTTCTATAAATTCATATAACACATGCACAAGCACAACCAGTTTCTTAAACACAATCCTAACCATTGGTCTCAATTACCAATGAGTCTCCTCTTCGGTAACTAACCAATTGGTCAGTAAATTTACCGTTTTGCCCCTGATAGACATAATGCTTACTAAACCATCAACAAACACCTTTACATCATAAATCACATTATTTACTTCAAAAGTGTTTAATTAACATTAATTACATCACTTTGAAGTTATTAATCCTTAATTACAATTCAGGATATTACACCCAGAGTCAGTGCAGGGCAAAGGAAAGGTTTTAAAAGCTTTAATTTACATTTATTAAGTTAGAACTATTAAGTATGGTGCAAAATACTTTATGGTTATTAATTAATAACCATGAAGTATAAAGTTTTTTTTATAACTTATTTTTTAAATATTTTAAAAATACAATAGTAATGTTCAATTATCACCGCCACTGCCATCCTCCTTCTTCTCACCCTCCTCTTCCTCTTCTTCATTCTTATCATCGAAGGAAGGAGATGAAGGGTCTAACTACAAGTCATATTCAATCTTATTGTGATGAAGTATGAGATTCAACTTCCTGTTTAGCTTATTGGCATATGCCATGAGACACCTTGTATGGAGGTCAAGGCTTGCCAACAGCTATATTAAAGCCTCAATTTTAGGAGGAGGTGGAGGAGGAGGAGGGAGTGGTAGTAGTAGAGGAGCTCCCTAGGGTGTTAACATTATAGAGGACAATAAAGAAAAGAAATATGAATAACAAGAAATAAGTGAATTTAAATAGAGGTCTTATGGATGTTACGAAGGGTTATGTTTTGTCTTCGCTGATATAAGTGTATGTTGTGGCCTATAAAAAGTTTTACATGATGGTTGTTTCTGAAGACCGTTATATTTTATCTTCACAAATATAATAGGTTGGAATCGAATCATTTGTAAGTGTTACATGGTAGTTGTTTCAAGAGAACTATCACTTTTATTACTAAATAAATGATGGTTATTAACTACAGGACCATCACTTTTATCACTATATATGTCAATGTGGCAGGTGGTCCTTCAAGCTCCGGGATGACTAGCCTTGTCTAGACTAGCCTAATGAATTTGGCCTTGCCTTCCCTATTCTGTTATTGTCATCAACTGCTACCACATGTCCTTCTTGTGTTGCAGCCCCTTCCTCTCTGATAGTGTAATAAAATAGTCATACAATTAGCTTAACTAACTTATGTAATAGATTCTATTATATTCTAACCATGTTGACTAAGCCCCTATATATATGTGTATTCTCTACAATAATACACATGCCATTATTCTCTCATTTCTCTCTCTCTCTCTCATTTACTTTCCTCTTCTCTCAAATTACCTTTATGGTATCTGAGCATTAAGATCCAGTAATCATGTCTTCCGTATCCTGTATAAATAACTCATCTTCTTTGATTCTTCCACAAACTAAGATAAATACTATTACCTTCTCACATATAGTTTTGGTGAAACAAGATGAAACCAATTACTTAATCTAGAAACATCATACCATTTTAGCTATTTGAGGTCACGATTTGCAACAATTCATTGATAAATCGATGAAACCTCCTCCACGCTATCTGTCTTTGGATGATGATTTAGAAGATTTCAAGGTCAATCAAGCATATCTTGATTGGGAATGACAAGATCAACTTCTTGTTTCATGGATGTCATGCTCCATAACATGTACTATGCATACTCGAATTGTTGGCTTTGACACGGCATTGCAAATTTGGGAAAATATTCAAAATCACTTTGCTTCGCAAACTTGAGCAAAAGTGAGGTAGTTGAAGTTGTAACTCAAGACCACCAAGAAAGGGAGTATGTTGGCTAATGAATACACCTTAAAGATCAAAACTATTATTGATTCACTCACTGGAATTGGCGATTTATTTAATGAATCTAATCACATCGAGGTGAACTTTAAGGGTATGTCTGTTGAATATGATGATTAGATCACAACGATTGCAACAAGGACTAATTCATATATTGTTGATCAAATTGAGCCACTTCTTGTCATCAACAATCCAATTATTGGTCATATGATCCTCAATCTTCTTCTCAATCCAACAAACATTCTGAGATTTACCAAATCTATGAAAAGAAAGGTAATCGGGCTATCACCTGTTGGTATAAGTATAATTACTTTTTCTAAAGTCTCTATCTCATTGATAAGAACTCTAAGGATGCATAAAATGAACTTATTGCCACCCTAGAGTGTGTGGCTAATCATGACTGGAATCTTGACTCTGGAGGCACAAGTCACATTACAAATGATTATCACAATATTGCATAGAAATCAAGTGATAAATGTGTTAATAGAATTTTTGTTGGAAATGGTACTAGCCTAAAAGTTCATTACACTGGTCATTCTTATTCACATCTTCCTCATTCTACATATATTTTTAAACTCAAAGTATTCATAAATTGTTTCTTGATGATGATATACTAATTGCATTTTATTCTAATGTTTGTGTGATTAAGGATTTGCAAACTAATATCCTCCTCTACAAGGGTCATCTCAAAATAAATCATTTCAATCTTCATGGAGTCTTATCACCTTTGGACACTTCTTAATCCAAGGCTTCTCAAGCTACTTCCATAGAGTCATCAACACAAGATACTTCTCAATTTGCTTATGTTTCTACTTTTATTTTATGATTGTATTTCTAAATTGAGTCATTTTAATATTTTTCACTTGTGGCACAATAGGTTAGGCCATCCTACCTTCTTTGTTGTCACTCATATACTAAAAGCTTGTAATCTTTCTTCCAATAATAAAAGCTCATTTGATTTATGTGATGCATGTTGCCTTGGAAAAGCTCATAAGCTTTCCCTATTCCTTATCTCAAATTCATTACTCATATCCTCTTAAGATTATTCATTCTGATATATAAGGACCTACTCTATCTACATCTCTTGATAGTTTATTGTATTATATTCACTTTAATTTGCATGTACTCATTATACTTAGTTTTAACCAATGCATACAAAGTCACAGGCCTTTGAAATATTTTTGGAATTCAAGAAAATGGTGGAACTATAGTTGAACCATAAAATTAAGAGTTTTCAATCAAACTCTAGAGCTAAGTATCTTAAGATTGGTTGATTCTTAAAGGAACAAGGTATCATTTATTGACTTAGTTGTCCTTATACACATGAATAAATGGCTTAGTTGAGAGAAAACATCGCACTAAAGCAAAAACTAGTTGAACCTTGTTAGCCAATGTTTTGCTCCCTCTTCTTTATTGGGTTGATGCTATTACCACTGTAGTGTACATGTGTAATCGGTTATCTACTAAGGTTTTGGGTGGTGCATCTCCTTTTAAAAAATATTTGGTCAGGCTCCCATTTATATGCATTTAAAATCCTTTATTTGTTCTTGTTTTCTAATTACACAACCCTACAAAAAGCACAAGTTGGATTTTAGGTGTATTCTTTGCATATTTTTTTGGCTATAGTGATTCCCATAAAGGCTATAAGTGTTGGGATCCTAAAGGACAATTCATCAGTGTGGTGAACACAACATTATAGATCTAACATGACATGAAACCAAGGCAATGGTCTTCATGGAACAATTCATCAACTTGTCGAATCCAAATGAGCATTTCTAAACGCTCTCTTTACATTTTTTTGAATAATTTTCTCATCTTTGGTATCAATTAGCATTGTTTATGAAAGTTTTCTTGAAAACCTCTGCAACCTATTTTAAAGTTATTTTCATAAAAACCTTCTTTTATTTGCATCACATTAAGAGTAAATGATATATTCCTTTTGATTGGTGGAGAAAAAAGCATTTCATACTTGCTTTCATATTTGATTTTCTGAGAATATTCATATTTATCCTTCAAACTTTTTGCTGATATCAAATAAGTGGAGAGAAAGGCAAGAAAAATATATTTTCATCTAATTTTTTTTCATACTCAAACATATTTTTCATAAAGGATTTGTCATCATCAAAAGGGGGAGCATGTTAGATATGATTATTTTTTATGATGTCAAATATTAAGACTAAAAAAGTTTGCATAATGCATTTATCTCCTACATTGACTAATAACTATATTTAATGTGAAATATCTTGTAGATTAGTCAAGTAAAGAAAAAAGAAATCAAGTTGGGTTATGGAGTATAACCAAGAGGAATAATAAGAAGATATTGAATATAAAAGTTACCAAAAGGGGGAGAAAAAGTAAGAAAAAGAAAGAAGCTATTAAGTTAGATTATGAATATTGATTAAAAGGAAGAAGAAGAAAAGAGATTGAAGAGAGAAGAACATATTAGTTAAGAAAATAATGGATTTATCAAAAAGGAATGTGAAGAATAATCAAGAAGAAAAAGAAGAGAGATTGAAGAAAGAAGAATATGTAAGATATAATAAGGAAATCAAGATTCAGGTTCTTGGATTTGAAATTGGAGGTCTCTGTGATCAAATAGAAGTTGGAATAGCTTAATTCAAGGTTAAAATGCCTCATATGGAAGCTATTTCATCTTCACTCGAGTGGCACCTCCAGTGATCAATTTTTTATTGTTCACTAAAGTGATGTCCACTCTATTATGCTATATTTTCTATCAGCATGATAGGGGTTCAGTAGTTTAGACATATCTCCCAAACCACAAATCCGATTGAGGAGAAACATATTTCATATGAAACTAGACTTCCAATACATTCAATGAATCCACGATCAATGTCTAATAGGTTTAGATGAAAGAGATATAAATTTTGAAAGCTAATGCCCAAATTTCACATATTATTCTAGACTATCTGTAATATCCCAATTCGGGATCAAGGGCTAATGACTCTGATAATTATTGTAATTAGTGTAATTAAGCACTTTTGGAATTAATGTGATCTGATTTTGGTATACATGTGTGTGGTATTTAAGATCAAGGGTTGAGATTATTTGTCTATGGGTCGGAATACTATGCTTTGCGATTGGATGAGCTCATGAAGGAATGAGTAGGATGGTGACAAGTGGCATTTGGTGAGCTATTGGATGTGGCACATGAGACAAAATATCACTTTTCCTCTCTCCTATTCGGTGGAAGTGTGTATAGGAAGGAAAGGAAGACATCATCATCATTGTTTCATCTCATCTCTCCTCTTTCTCCAGAGTTTCCGGTGATCAAGGGGAAAAGGAAGAAGAAAAGGTGAGATTTTGATGCTTTGTTTGATCTCTAATTCCCTAAATCTCTTCTCTAAAGATATGCATCTCATTGAGAGCTTCAACTTGGTAATTTCAAAATCTTGAAATAGTGGTGATTTGTGAGTTGGTCGAAATTGGAAGTTGAAGAATCAAGATTCTGGATTTGGCAAAGTAAAGAGGTAGGCATTTAGTGCATTTTGATGTATGGTTTGTGATTTTTGATGAAGTTTGTGAAAATCTGGAAAATTTGCCCTAGCTTATGCCAAATATTGAATATATGAGTTTTATGGTGTTTGATGTTGGAAATGATCTATTGTAAAGATATTTGAGTATTGGATTTAGTTTGGAATGCTGGAAATGAATTGAATGAAATTAGACATTTGTTGTGTTATAGAGACCTAAGAGTATGATTGTGGTCAAATTGGTTTTGGGGAGTGGTTGAGAGGTTACCAATGTGTTCCCTAGTTAGTGTTATATATGTGTGAGCTTTTGGAAGAGTTTGGGAACCATTGGGTATGAATTTGACCATCTGGTATTTTCTGATATTTTCTGCGTTTCTGGTCTCTGATGCACAACACTCGAGTAGAGGAAGATCATGCTCGAGTGCTGTATGCATTTTTTCTTTTCTGCTTTGAGTTTTGTTTGGGTTCTATGAATGAGGCTTAAGTGCACTTACTTGTTCTCGAGTGAGGGAAAATCATGCTCGAGTGAGCTTCGGTTTGCTCGAGTGATAGTGTGAGCCCAGAGCTGGATTTGCTCTTGGGTCTTCACTCACTGGTGGATGCCAAGAGTGTGCTCTGACACTCGCAAGCATAGTTGTCTCACCCGAGTGTGGGGTGTCATGCTCGAGTGAGCTGGTGCCTCTGGTGTGGTTTATGCTCTCGGGTTGTCACTCGTAGTGTTACACTTTCGGGGACTCAAGCATATTTGGGGTGTCACCCAAGTGCAGAGCTTGGTGCTCGAGTGTTGTGAGCATTACCTGGCCATAAAGGTTGCTCTCTGTCAAGCACTCGCGGGTGAGAGTTGCCCTCACCCGAGCACAAGTCTCTTATCACTCAAGTGAGGTCGTCTTCACTCGAGTGAGGCTGTCTGAAATTAGTGTTGTGCCTTCAAAAAAGGGGTCTTTGGGGTAGTGTCTTCCAACCCTTTAGGCATATGTTTAGGCCTTTAGTGGTTACCTAAAGAGTCCTATATGATAACCAACTAAGTGTATTACAAAATTAAGAACTTGGAAAAGAGATTGATCGGTTGTCCCTAATTTGGTATAGGATTTGATATTTGTCGCCCTCGTGAGACTACGGTACCGGAGCCAATCATGAAAGATACAAGTAGTGACTCTTGCTTTATACCTTATGTGATACATTGTATGTGAGCTATATCATTGTGTTGTGATGATTTCGTATGCTGCAAGATATGTGAAATTGTGGAAGCACCGCTATACCAATAGTCCCTGAGTCGCTAACAACGGTTCAGGTTAGGACGGTGTGCCTTCCCGACGGTAAAAGGGGATGAGGTTAGGGTGTGATATATGTGATTATGTGGGCCGAAAGGTTAATTTTAAGCCGAAAGGCTATTTGTGAAGGTCGACGGGCCAATTATGAAAGCCGAAAGGCTATATGTGAGCCGTAAGGCTATTCGTATGCACTGCCACGTCAATAGTCCCTGAGTCGCTAACAACTGTTCGGGTTAGGACGGTGTGCCTTCCCGGCGGTAAAAGGGGATGAGGGTGGAGTGTGATTTGTGTTACTGATATGAGATGATTTGTTTACATGCTATGTGATTACGTGTGGTATGAATAATTTGTTACTACTGAGATTCTTTAGAATCTCACTCTTTCCAAATGACTAACCTTTTCAAACAGGGCGAATGGCTCGAAAGGGAAGCGGACAACCAGGAGTAGTTAGGTTTACTCTGAGACTTTAGTGGTAGTTGGTTATCTTTGTTTTGGTTTTGGGATTACCAACTATATATAAGATGTAAATGAATATTTTGGACATGTAATCCCCATTTTGGGAACCTTAAACCCATTATATGTATGTTATTTACAACTTATTTCTTGTGTTCAAATGAAATTACCTTTATTCACATCTCCAGGTTTAACACTGCAAGTTGTTCAGTTTACAACTTCTAACGTATGTTTTTTTACAACTTATTTTTCATATCTGACTGAAACTACCTGTATTCACATCTTTAAGTTTAACACTACAAGTTGCTCAGTTTACATCTTCTAAATCATGTTTTTACAATATTTTGAGTCATTTTTACAACTGCTTTTTCATGCCTGACTAAAATGAAAAATTTTAAAACTTCAACTTTCACAACTGCTGAATTGGTTTTTAACAACTTCTTCTGCATTGTTTTACAAGTGCATGAATCATATTTACAATAGTATGAGTCATATTACATTTCATCTTCTCCACCATTTAAAAACTTCCCCTACATGAAAGAAACAAAATAGATTCTAGTCCCATCTTTTATGACAACCTGCAATATGAACTTGGTACTAACTTCTACAACAATATTAACAACTACAGATGCACATATTAACAACACTTTTGATAATATCATATCAGCATTTTGTAATCAAAGAAACCACTATCACATTCAATCATTCCCACTTAAAACAAAGCCATCCATTTGTTACCTTGCCAAAAAATAGAGCATTCGCTCTATTACATTGCCCAAAACACAGAGCACATGTTCCGTATTTGCAACTATAATAGTCATATTAACAACTACAACTGCATGAATTAATTATACTTTTTTTTCGTATTAGCATTTTCTCAGCAAACAAACCACCATTACATTCAACTATTCCCACTTAAAACACAACACTCCTTCTGTAACCTTCCTAAAAAATAGAGCACTATAATATTCACACAATCTAACCACAGTGAAACCCTAACTTCAATGGTGAATATAATATCTTTAGAAAAATCTTAGTATTACTTATCTACCTCCTACTACTTAGTCCGCTATTAAGCCCAAGCTCCAACCTTTGACCAACCCTTCAATCTCAATCCAGCCAACGTACATAAAAAATTGTAGATATCTTTTTACCTTTACTACATCACAACGTCGGGCAGTGGAAGAGTGATGGAGGCTCAGGCAGCGGAGGAGCAATGGAGGATCGGGTAGCAGAGGATTGACAGACGAAAGCACTAACACTGGGACTCAGAGGAGCGACATACAACCACTCAAAGGAAGACGCAGAAGCAGAGTAGAATGAAGGGACCTTTCTGATGAAGTTGTCAACTATATAATGACTTTGTCATTTAACTTTAGGAAATAATCACAAAAAATTTCCTAGGGACTTTTCTGATATTTGACTTTTCATTGGGACTTCATTGATATTATGTTTGGTCCTTGGGACCTGGGAGTGATTTTCCCTATTTATAACTATAATACTTTTAATTTTAACACTAAAATTATAAAATATATATATATATATATATATAAGCTTGTTAGTAACATTCCAGTTCCCTGAATATTGAATTGATGTGTTTCTTGAGTAGGGGAGGAGAGGGTTTGTTCTCTCTCTTAAGGCGGCGTCCTTACTGCTTGGATCTTCATGATCTTTTTCTGGTTTGATCTTTATTTCTTAAGGTTTTGGTGGCTAATTGGCGTTCTTATTAGCGGCTTTCTTCTTCTGTGTCTCTTCCAAATGTCTTCTCCTTGCTCTTGGCGTCTTCCCTCATATGGTCCTTCTCAGTTGCAATTTTGTCAAGATCATTATCTATTTGCTAAGGTTCTTTCATCACGGTTTATTCATATCAAAAAACTTTAATCCCTAGTCTCATTGCACTGGGAGCTTCAAGGTTAGGTTTTTATCACTCATCACCATGGTCCTCATTATATTATGTATTTCTGAAGAGAATAAGAAGACTGAGTTGATTAGATTCATTCAGGCAGATTACATATATATATATAGATAAGTCCCGACATAATACTGTACAATCAAGGAAAAAATAAGTAAGACTGATTATCTAATTTCGCCTATGATTGTGAATCTTCCTTTTCCCTTTCAACTTTCGGTGGTCAACATTCGGTGATTCTATACTCCCCTGTAGATATCAATTAAGTTCAACTTGCCAATCAAAACTCAAACCTATCCTTGGGCGTTTCCTTAGTAAGATGTCTGCAGTCTGTTCTTTAGAGGGAATATACCTTAGATCAATAATACCCTCATCAACTTTTTCCCTTATAAAATGTTTGTCTATCTCGACATTTTTAGTTTTATCATGTTGAACTGAATTATGAGCAATGTTGATTGCAACCATATTATCACAATAGACATTGATTGGTAGATTTATAGACTTCCTCAAGTCTTTAAGAACACCCTTTATCCATATGCCTTCACAGATTCCCAGTGCTAGCTTTGTATTCAGCTTTAACATTGCTTCTCGTAACTATACTTTATTTTTTTACTTCTCCATGGGACCAAGTTACCCCACACATATGTACAATACCTAGATGTGGATTTCTTGTCTTCTCGATCACCTGCCCAATAAGCATCTGTAAATAACTCTATAATCTGTTTATCAGTTTTCTTAAACAGCAAGGCACGTCCTGGAGATCCTTTTAAATAACAAAGAATCCTATAGACTTCATTCAAATGTTTTTGTTTAAAATCATGAGAATGCTGGTTGACCACACTTACTGCAAATACAATGTCTGGTCTGGTATGAGACAGGTATATTAGTTTTCATGTAACCCCCTCATCGTAATTATATCCGGATTATGAAATTTAAGTGAAATAGAGACCAATAAGACAAAAACAACCTTTATAATCTCTCATCTTCAAGATAGGGTATACCGAAAAACAGTTCAAAAACATAATTAATTTGGTCTCACATTTACCTTTGGATACAACTACCTGTGCAATTAAATCACATTCATAAATATCAGAGTGCGAAACTAAAATTCCTGGCAACCCTGGGTTACTTGTTTATATATATAATAGGTTTAAGGTTTCCCAAAATGGGGATTACATATCAAAAATTATTATTTACATCTCATATACACAGTAATCCCAACCAAAAATAGATAACCAACCCCCAACAAAATGTCTCTAAGAGGTCCTAACCACTCCTGGTTGTCCTCTTCCCTTTTGAGCCACTTGCCCTGTCTGAAATGTTAGTCATTGGAAAGAATGAGAGTCTAAAGAATCCCAGTAGTAACAAATCACTCATACAATATATAAACACAAAGCATGTAAGTTCATCATGTTCAGCAGCAACACTACAAGTCATGGCTCACGCCACAACTGACAGTACTCACGGTTGTATCACAATGCTCTATGCCCGCTTTCGCGGTAAAAACTATGCCAGCTTTCACTGTAATCACCATGCTCGCTTTTGCGGTGAACACTATACAACAGCATCACAAAGCATAGAGCACCACAAAGCTCCATAAAGCGTCTCAATGTATCACAAAGCAGCAGCAGCAACACAAATGCATTATAGGCATACATACAATACATTTACACAAAGCATAAGAGAGGAGTCACTACCTGAATCTTTCCTGACATTCTTCAACACAGTGGGCTCACGAGTCTGACAGATGTCAAATCCTATAACCAAATTAGGGTCAACCGATCAATCTCTTTTCCAAATACTTATTCCATAATACTCTAAGTTGGTTATCATTTAAACTCTTTAGGATGACCATTAAAGGCCTAAACACATGCTAAAAGGGTTAGAAGAAGCTACCCTGAAGACCCCTCTTTTTGAAGCACAACACTTATTTTTGGCTGACTCACTCGAGTGAAGATGACCTCACTCGAGTGAGAATAACTCTCACTCACGAGTGTTTGAGAGTGAGCAACTACCTCGGCTAGAAAGTGCTCACAACACTCAAGCATAAGGCTTTACACTTGGGTGATGACTCCAATTCCACTCAAGTCCCTAAAAGTGTAACACAAAAAGTGACACCCCGAGAGCACATACAACATCAGAGGGAAAAGCTCACTCGAGCACCGCCCTTAGCACTCAGGTGAGGAACCCATACTTGCGAGTGTCAGAACACATTCTTGAACATTGACCAGTGAGTGACAACCCGAGAGCAACCCTAACCATAAACTCACACCATCACTCGAGTGATCCCATGCTCACTCGAGTGATCACCAACTTCACTTGCGTTTAAGAAGTGCACTCGAGCTTCCTTTATGAAAACCTAGGTAAAACACAAAGGAGAAAGGGAATTACATGACAGCACTAGAGTGAGATCTTCCCTCACTCGAGTGATGCTATCAGATTGCCAGATTGCAGCAACTTACAGAAATTCCTAGATTGGTTATAATTGCTCCTAGTGGTTCCCAAACTCCACACAAAGCTCACACCCACATAACATTGCCTAAGGAACACATTGGTAACCTCCAAAACACCCAAAAACCATTATAACCACAATCAAACTCTTGGGTCTCTAATTCACACATAATACCCAATTCCAATCAACACACATCCAAAACTCAAAACCACATCCAACAATTAAACATTTCCCAATAAACTAATTCCAACATCTTCCACTATAAAATTCATACATTCAAAATTTACACAAAACCAGGGAAAATTCCAGATTTTATCAAACTTATCCAAAAATCACAATAAATATATCATAAAGCACCATATGCTCACCTCTTCACTTTGCCAAGGTCAAATGCTTGATTTCCCAACTTTCAAATTTGCTCAAACACCCAAATAACCACCTTTCAAAATTCTGAAACCACTAAGATGGAGCTCTTAACACTATGAACAAGTTTAATGAAGAGGATTTGAGCATATGAGGATCATTACTCACCCAAAAGTCAAGCTTTCCCTTTCTCTTTCCACTTTGATCACCAAAAAATGGAGGAGGAAGAGATAGATTATGAGAGATGAAGAAGATGATGATGATGAAACATTTTCCCCCTTTTTCCTATACACAAAACCGAATAGGAGAGAGAAGAGAGAGAAAAGTGATTGTTTGTCTTTTAGCACCATCCAATGGTCCACATTAAGCCACTTCTCTATACCTTGTTCACTCCCTCCATGAGCTCACATAAGCTTAAAGCATAGGATTCTGACCCATGGCCAATAGATCTTCACCCTTGATCTCTAATCACTAATAAGTTTCTTCTTTGGTAATTGATTAATTGGTTGGTAAATTTCCAATTTTACCATTTTGCCCCTGGTTTCACTATGATTAATAAATCATCACTATGAACATTTATATCAAATTCATATCACATTTCACCAAAAGTGTTTAATTATACTAATTACAATCATTTTCAAAGTCATTAGCCCTTAATCTCAAATTGGGTCATTACATTTCCTACCATTGTTGATAGTTCCCTAAGTCCACTGCCTTGCCAAGATTTACATTTTCATCTATTTTATCAATTCATATAGGTGTGTCACTGGGTCTGCAACCTGTCATCCCTGTTTCCTTTAGAAGGTCGAGTACATACTTCCTTCGGGAGATATAAATTCCTTTCTTGGATCGGGCAACTTCTATCCCAGGAAAGTACTTTATTTCTCCAAGATCTTTGATCTGGAATCCTCATGCCAGGGCTATCTTGATTTGATTGATTTCTACCCTGTCATCTCCTGTAAGGATTATATCATCAACATATATAGCCAGAATAGCCATCTTACCCTTATGATGTTTAGCAAACAAAGTATGGTCGCTCTGCCCTTGAGTATACCCATGTCTCTTCAGAACTCGGGTAAATCTGTCAAGCTAAGCACGCGGAGATTACTTTAACCCATATAACAACCTTTTTAACTTACAGACTTGGTTAGCCTTTTTTCCTAGGAACCGTAGAGGTAACTTCATATACACTTCTTCCTTGAGTTCTCCATTATGGAAGGCATTTTTACATTGAGTTGGTGCATATTCCAATCTAAATTTACTGCAATAGATAATAGAATTTTGATAGTATTCAACTTGGCTACCAGAGCAAACGTTTCTGTGTAATCTTCCCCATATTTCTGTGTGAAACCTTGTGCAACCAATCTAGCTTTGTATTTCTCGAGTGTTCCATCTGTTCTGTACTTAGGAGTGAATACCTATTTGCATCCAATGACCTTTTTTCCCTTGAGGCAGATTTACTACATCTCATGTCTTATTTCACTTGGGAGCTTCCATCTCTTCTAAGATAGCTTGTCTCCACTCAGGTATAGCCATAGCCTTATCAATCTTGTCTGGTATCCTAATTCTATCAAGATGAGAGACAAATGTATTGTACTTAGATGAAACGGCCTTATAAGAGACAAAGTTCTCATTGGGATATCTAGTACTTGATCTAGGTTGTTTTCCCACTGTAATAAGAAGACCAAGATCAGAACCTTTTGTTTCTCCTGGATCTGCCTTTAGTACAGACTCTTAGTGAGTATTAATAGCTTGTAGCTCATTACCTCTTTTATGTCATCGCATGTAGGTATTACCCCACATATTTGTGTCTCCCCCTGGAATTGGTATATTATCAGGGATATCAAGGTTATTGTCAGGGGTATTAGAGGTATCCGAAGTAGGTTCTGTGTGGGTAAGTATATAAATTGTGACTGTTTGGTCATCCTTTGGTGTTTCTTTTATCTAAAATTCACCATCTCTTTCTCCCTAAATTACAGACAAGGCATAATAGGGTGTATTTTCAAGGAAGGTGACATCACAGGTGACAACTAAACGTTTGGAAACTAGATCATAGCTCTTGTGTCCTTTTTGAGAATAAAAGTATCCAAGAAAGATACACCAAAGGGCATTATGGTCAAGTTTGTTGGTGTGATAGAGGTGAACGTATAATGTGTAGCAAAACACACGGAGTGGCAGAGTGTTTTCAAGGTATGGGAGGTTATAGTATTTGTGGAGGAGTTGAAGTGGTGTTTTATAAGATAGTGGACGGCTTGACATTTATTTAATAAGGAATGTGGCAGTAAGGACAGCATCATCCCAATGATATTTAGGAACATTACTGCTAAACATGATGGCTCTAGTAGTCTCAAGAATATGGCGATTCTTTTGTTCAACAATACTATTCTGGGACAAGTACTTTTACGAACAATGCCATTTTCAGTCAGGAAGGTAGACATGGTTTGATTAAAGTATTCAGTCCTATTGTCAGTGTGTAGGATTTGGATATGGGTTTGGATCATATTATAAAAGTTAAGGAATGTTTGATATACCTCTGTTTTATCCTTCAACAAGTAGACCCAACTGACATATGTATGGTCATCGATGAATATGATGAACCATTTTGTTTTTGATAGGTTTAGTGTACGGGATGGTCCCCATAAGTCACTGTGAATTGTGGAAAAGGGTTTTGATGCTTGGTATGGAATTTTTGGAAATAAAGTACAATGATGCTTAGCCTTTTCACATGAATCACAATGAAAATCAGAGGTGATTTTATTAGAAATGAAGGATGGAAACATTTGAGACATGTAATTTAAATTAGGATGACCTAAACGTTTATGCCATAATTCCAAGTCACTAGTGCTAGGGAGAGACACCTTATTGCAAGAGTTAATTTAATGACGACCACTTTCATTAAGGTAATAGAGACCATCAAGCTCTTTCACACTCTTGATCGTCGTCCCCGTCAGCAGATCATGAAAAATATAGTGAGTGGCAAAGAAGTTAATCTAAAAATATTCATCATTAGCTAATTTGCTCACAGATAGTAAATTACACTTCAACTTTAGAACTTGTAATATAGAGTGAAGAGTAAGTATAGCTGAGATTTTGATGGAACCAATTCTAGTTACAACAGACTAAGAGTCATCAATAATTCGCACAGTCACTCCTTTGGTGATAGGAGTACAAGATGAGAAGAGAGCCTTATTGTCAGTCATATGATCTGAGGCACCTGAGTCAACAATCCAACAATTCCCTATACATAATTCTTTTATCACAGCCAAGGCTTGAAATAAATTACCTCTCCTGACAACTGTGGCAGTAGGCTTTGTCGTTGGTTGTAATGTGGCTAGCATTGCCATGATTTTGTGCAGTTGGTCACTTTAGAATGATTCCTTGGAAGCTTCAGCACGTAACCTCTTCCTTTCCCTTTCTTCGGCTTCCAGTCAGCAGGTTTACTATGGAGGTTCTACTAAGTATCCTTAGTATATCCCTGTTTCTTATAATGATCACAGAATGGGCTCCCTTTAGAACCTTTTGGTTCTGTGGATTAAACAGCAAGTGCTGAGGCCTCAGGAGATGTAGTGGAATTGGTCGGATTTTGAAGCATTGATTTACACCTATCCTTTTTATTGTGCAAAATAGTGTAGATGTCATGCACAGAAGGTAAGGGTTCTTGGCTGAGAATCCGGGCCCGAACATCATTATAGATGACATTAAGACCGACTAGCAACTCATATCTCTCTCTTCTTCTTTTGCTTTACGATCTTCTTTAGCATCAGCCCCACAATGATAAGTGTGATTTTGTAGGGCATCAAACTCTTGCCAAAGTGCTAATTTTTCAAGATAATAATCATCAAGCGGCATGTGGTCCTATTTTAACTGCCATAGCTTTTTCTTAACATCAAATATATGGGACCTATTCCCATAGGACTATACGTTTCACGTAGAGCTTTCTAAATTTCCCTGGCTGAAGGAAGATATATAAAACTCTTTTTGATTGATGATGACATTACATTAATCAGCCAGATACCAAGGCATTCTCAGATTTTCAAATTCAAAATGCCTTAGTTTTTGATTCAGGGGCCTTTTTGCTTCACCATTAATTATTCAAGTTTGTCCCTTCCATCGAGAGTGAGGATCATAGATTGAGACCATTCCCGATAATTGACACTAGTAAGTCTCTCAGCGACAATAAGGATAGTAGAGATATCATTAGATCATGAAACATAGGAAGATCCTTTAGATGATATACTTATAGGACTAAGTATAGAGCAATCTGACCTGAGAGTCATAAATGGTCACACTGACCAAAAACTGAAAAAAAAAGTTAGTTGGGGCTTTGAATTTCAAAAATGTCAATTTAGTCCTCTGAATTTGAAAAATGAAAGATTGGTCCTCTGAATTTTGAAAATAACGGATTGATCCTCTGAACTAAATAACTTAGTTGAATAGTCATAAGTTGACCTGATCAAAACTAAGGCTGAAAGATACTGTGGTATGGTTCTTTTTCCCTCTTGTAGTCTATCTTGCACCGGTGAGGGAAGACCTGCCTCGATACAGAAGTAGGTGGTGACAAACAGAGATGCATTGGAGGTGGTGGGTTCTGATTTTTCTGACGATGATGAAGGGGAGGAAGGTCGCTGATAGTTTAGGCAGTGTTGTGGTCGAGCTTCGACTGTCTCTTGTTTTGGACGGTACTAAGGATCGGCGACAGTGGTAGTATGGTTTCTTCTCTAGTTCTTCTCAACTCTTCACCCTCCCAGTAAATCTAGTTGGTGTTGTTGAAGACAAAGGAAGTGGGTGCTGCAAACGGTGAAGATGCTCGACGGTGGTTCTAGGTCTCTTCGTTGACTTCTGAGCTCACCGATAGAGTTGGTGGCTGATGGGGATGAAGAGAGGAAGAGTTTAGAGTGTGCCAATATTGATTCTGACAAAATGGAGAACACAGAGAGCACACAGATGGTAATTGTTTTGACTATTCTTTCTTATGCTCTGATACCATGAGGAGAATAACAAGACTGAATTAATTATATTCATTCAGGTAGATTACATATATATACAAATGAGTCCCGACATAATATTGTACAATCAAGGAAAAAATAAGTAAGATTAATTATCTAATGTCGCCTATGATTGTGGATCTGCCTTTTCGTTTTCAACTTTCGATGGTCAACATTTAGTTATTCTACAATTTCTCTTTGGCAGAGTATTGTCAGTTCAACTTAGACCAAGGTTAATGGCTCCTTTAAGGATTTACTTGAGCGGTCCTTCCTTGGAATCCTGATACATTTGTATTTCAACTATCGTTCTCACACTTTACAGCTTGGATTCAATTTTTTAGTCTACCCATGGAGTTTTATACTACAAAGGGCTTAATGTCTTGCTTCCAAGTTTGGTTTTTTACTACAAGTTGATTTATCATCACGGTCTTCCTTTAGTGGGTTTCATTTTAAGATGGCTATTTATGGTTCTTTATGGCTTCCTAATATGTCTCATATCATGCTACCTTCCGACAAGCCACTTCAATTATCCTTTCTCCTTGAACATGCCGCCAACCTGTGTTTTGGTTGTGTGGGTGTGGGTTTGCATGGTAATCACTATTCTAGATCGGTGTTTGAATTTTCTCTATGTCAATAACTAGGTGTTCTAAGGTCAGCTCATATCCACTGATTTAGGCCCAATTGCTCTTTTAGAAAGGATGTGGACCTTCGGGTATGGTTTCTTTCACCTAGCCCATCGGTTTCAGGCTTTAAAAATGCATGTTTGGATTTAACCTCAGGTTTTCATGCCTTCGGCCTTGCTTTGTTTTAAGCTCTGGCCCTATATCTTAACAAGATCTTTCCTCTCTCAAGCATAAGGGACCAGTTTTAGTTTCTCACTTGGTTAAGCAAACGAAACTGGTTTCCTCTTCTTCTAAGGTATTAATTACATGACATCTTGATCAATTTGATGTGGGTTTACTTATTGATGACACCCTTTGGCTCTGAATGCATATGTGTCATGATTTAGGATTCTACACTTCACTGCCTTGGTCACATCTTGTTGCCTTACCTTGCCATCACGTTAATCCTACTATGTATCAAGTGGTTCGCTTCTTCACTCTCTCTTGAGGTCAACACAGGACTTTACTCACTTGCTCCAGGCGTTCCTCTATTTTTTCAATTCCTCCTTTACTTGCTATATATACACGATGCTTGGAGTAGCTTTGTGACCTTTGAGTCCTTAAGTAATGGATCAATGCCACTTCTCCTTTTTCTCTAAGCAAGTTTTCTACTCATTTTTGCACCATTGGCATCAAGCTGGCTGTATGATCCTGCGCATCTCTACTGGCTGTATCTTCTTCTTCATCAACCCTTCCCTTGGAGAATAAGTCCCTCATCTTGCTATAAAGCCTACGGTTCTTTGTGCTAGTTCAGTTGCATGGTATGATACTCCTTATGAGTGATTTCGTTGGTTCTATAGTATTATGCGTGTTCATGGTTTTTAGGAACTTCTCATGCGTGTTGGGTTCTCGGTCGTTCTTCCTCCTATCTCATTCATTGAGCAATTCCAAGCCGTTACACCTCACTTGAGGATTTCATATCCTCATGAGCTTGACCAATCATTGTTGATTCATAATCGGGTAAACATCACCTACATGCGCATCAAGGCTCTGACTAGTGAGAGGCTCTAGAATTTACTAATGACCACTCTTCAACTGGTGTCCCTGGTGCTCGGAATTATCTTCGAATCTCCTTTGCAAACCCTACCTATGTTGCTCGTGGTGGTCGTTGACACCACTGTGGTTCTCCTTTTTCCTTCAATAATGGCTCACGATGTGTTCTCCAAGTATCATTTGATTTGGGTTCCTGTGGATCTTCTTCTAAAAAGATTTGCTTGGATGTTTCATGAGCTAAGTTTCTCTAACCAATTGTGGAATAGGCAGTGCTATGTTTAGGGTTCAAAAGATGAGAATGTTACAGATTGGCTTTTGAATTGTATATTATTCGTGCGTCACTTTAGTTGTATGCTTGCCCTTTCTCACTGTTTGGTGCTTAAGATACTCATCTTGTAATAACCTACCTTTACAGCTGTTAACATGGTTCGAAAATGTGTCATAGAGCAAGTGAGAGACCAAAGAATAATTTAAAACTCATTCACAATCCCAACTTCACGACAAGACTTGGGCCTGTGGTAAAGAAGGTTTTCTAAAACTTTTCACAATCTGTGTTAAACAGGTCTCATGCCCACATTTTAAAACTACTTGGCCTATTCAGTATCGATCTATTCATATCAGAGTACTCAACGGAATTCCCAACGATACCCAGGCTTCAATTTTTAACTATAAGAGCTTACAGGGCATATTCGCCCATTTTCAAACGGGGATTACAAGCAATTACACAAACCTACTACATCGGTCTACATCTACATATACAATTATCCCAACATTGATAACCAATACAAAACTAGTTTCCTAGCCACGAACTCTAACTGTCCTTGTATACCAGCTTCTCCTTTGATCCACCTGTCTTAGCTATAGGTTAGTAGTGGAAAGAGTGAGATTCATAGGAATCTCACTAGCAACAATTTCACTAATATAATGTACAATGAGAAAAGCATATAAGCGGTATAAACAATAGAACACAATAACACTCCAAGCAGCATTTTATAATAACAAAAACATTGTCAACGGCAGTTTACAACAGCATCCACAGCAGCTTCCAAATTGATGCGTGGCGATTGTCACAATCACTCCAAAAATATATTCAGCTACCACAGCGATGCGTGACTCGTAAGTCAAAAAATGATAGCTTTCCCTGTATTCACAACGGCATATACAACAATAGCTCTAGCTGTACTCACTTTCACGGGATAAACATCATGTAACGACCTCACCTGTACATTATACCGGGACTTTCGGCCAGCCTACCTTCACCCATACACCTATCAGTGACTTCGTCAGTGGTAACCAGGACTTTTAGTCATAAACAACAACAGCTTTTCGTCGTATCTACTTCCAAGGCATTACGACAGCTTTCATGTTCTTCACATTTCAATGATAAACACAAACATACAAGTATTATACATGATATAAGAGAAAGAGTTACTATCTTGTTCTTTCCGTTGGCGCTTGGGCACCGACTTCTCATGTTCAGGGCGGATATCAAGTCCTATAATCATAATCAAGGACGACAAGTTATTACCTATGCCAATTCTTAAATAACTACAAAACACTTGGGGTTGGTTATCTTTTGAGTCCTTTTGGTGGCTATGAGAAGCTTAAACAAAAGCCCAAAAGGTTGGGAAGAGCTAGATTAGAAACCACCTTTCAAAAAGTCCAAAATGCTGAAATTGGGGGTTGGCCGTGGCCAAAGAATGGTCAGAAACATTTTGACTGGGCTAGGAACCATTGGTCAAGGCTAAAAACAGGTTAGAAATATTTGGGTCGCGGCCAAGACCCTTCTTGCCATGGCTAAGAAAAATCCTATTTCTTAGCTAAACTTCCAAAAATCTTAACTAATTTTACAAAAATCGAAATGAGGTGATTCCAAGTTATATGGAAAGCTATTTAAGTCCTCTATACATGAAAAATATGAACCACTACCATTCACAATCACAAAAATACAGAATTACACGAAATTCCATACTGCTCCAGATTTAAGCCCAATTTCAACCTCAAACTTTGGGAATACACAACTTCCAACACACACATCAAAATGACAGCAAGAATATATCAAAGTAAAGCTTGTCATGTTTATTATTGGATTGAAAAGTTTCATAATTTTTAGCCATCATTTACCCATTCAAAACTGTCATGCAAATTGACTGCCTGCACAGAGTTTTCACCGACAACATTTTCTAGTTTTCACATAAATGTTTCCCAAGGTTCTAAATTCACAACCAACACTACTCCCACACAAATTTCCATAAGGAATCCAATGAAAATATCAAAATAGAAAAATTCCCATTATTTTAACAAGTTCTATTTTGGGGCAATGATTAAACACAAAACTCAAAACTTTCAAACTTCGCATTTAAGTTTCCAATTAAGTGCATTCTTCCAATAGACAACACAAAACACCATTGCAATCAGCAAAACTCCATGAACACTTCAAAATCCTATCACACACGAAATTAGGGCAAATCCCACAAGCCAACACACTCAACCAAACATCACAATACACACATCAAAAAGTTGCTTTTGCTCACCTCTTCCTCTTCCACTAGCTTATTCTTTGATTCTCCAATCACTAGCTTTTCTTGAATTCACAAAACACCTCCTCTTAAAAATCTAAAACCATAGAAAAGAAGCTTACGTCAAGAGGAATAAAATTAGATAAGAGGTTTTGAGCAAAAGAAGTAATCTTCAAGGTCAAAATGGCTCACTTTCATCTTGATTCTTCTTTCTCTTTCGTCCAACCTCCATAGACGACCTTGAGCTTAAGAAGAGAGAAAAAAGATGATGATAATCTGATTTTTCCAACCCCCATGCTCTTAACCGAATTTAGAGAGGATAGAGGAAGGGAATTAAGTGTTTGACACTTTGACCACATCCTATGGTGCCATGGGATGTCATGTGTCATGATCTTATGCATTCTTCCAAAAGCAAGCAACTATATAGTTAATCTAACTAATTTCATTAGCCATTTAATCATACATCTTACTCTTTTAGTTGATGGTAAATTTTCCATTCGGTAACTGACTAATTGGCTGGAAAATTTCTTTCTTCTTATTTTGCCCTTGACTATAGCAATTCTCACTGTATTACCACTTAACACATCTTTTGATTCCATTTCACATGTCATGCGCCCTCCCCTTAATTTTAAATTCAATTTAAGCTTACTCACTATGATTGAACTTAAATATAAGGTTCGGGCATTTTCTGCTGCTAATTTGGGTCAATACTCACACTGTATTCTCCAAGAGTGTTTGACTATCGTTCATTATGTCCACTTTTGGAGTCATGAGCCCATATTCACATTTGGGTCATTACACGTCTTCTCTGTCTTTGATCACTGGAGTTCTTTGTCTGCCACATCTCTCTTTACCCCAAGAAGCTTTGACACACGTTGGTTTGCTTGGGTGACCCATGTCCTTTGGGAGACGTGCTGCAACACCCGCTTGTTGGTCCCCGCACAAGTATCCTTGGTTCATTCTGTGAGTTTGGCTCTGCATAATGTCCGTCTTTTGCTTGGGGCACGACTGCTTCATTCTGTTTCCATTCCCTGTTTCTTGCTTTTGTTCCTTTCATGTACTTTGTTTGTTCTGCTGTGTGTGTATGCTTCAGCTTTCCTTCATAACGGCTTGGGCCGACCAGTTTGATGTTGGGTCCTATGGAAGTCAGCCCAACTTTTAATGGACTCATTTTACTTTGGTTTTATGCAGTTGGATTTTTTTGTTTTTTTGTTCGGACACAAATTTCCAATTTTTTCCTCGGTATTTCTCCGTTTCAACTTTCAACCCTCGACACTCTGCATATTTGCACTTCTAAAGCCTAAAAGCTAAAGAGGCCTAAAACCCCAATTTCTACGCTCCTAAAATATCTCAAACCTTCACCGTCTCCTTACCCATAAATCCAAAACTTCATTTCCCTGTCCGTATTATCCATGGCTTTCCTCACGGCTGACCTTGCAGCTTCCTCCATTGGCTTCGCTTTTCGAACCCCAAATCAAAATCTCAATCGCTTCACCCGAATCCGAACCACACTCTATCCTCTGTTCTGCACTTCCAAGAGAACCCATACTGAAGTTCTCTCATGCTCTTCCCTCAATGTTGCCAAGCCCAGGAGATGTGCTCGTAGTTTCACGGTTGCTGCAACCTCCGCGACCACGCCCCAGAGTGAGAGTTCCGATGTCACCACCTTGATTCCCCCCGATAATCGCATCCCAGCTACAATCATTACTGGGTTTTTGGGTTCTGGAAAGGTTTACTAGTTTCGTGCCAATAATTATTTTTCCGGGTTATCGTGCCTTCTTTTTTCTTTTCCCTCTTTCTTTTTGGTGGTGAAGCTTATTCTCAGTTTGGTTGTATTCATATATTTTTAATTTTACTGACTTTGCGTCGAAGAGTTTTTCTTGCGATTTGAATATATTGGGAAAATTCACTCAAGCAAAGATAAAAGAGAGGGGGGGAAATGAATGACACATATTTCATTTATTGATTTTGTGAATAGAATGGATTCACTTTCTGGTCTTTAATAGTCTAAAAGACATGTTTGGAGTTATTTACTAGTATAAGATTGAGCGGCTTTTAATATCAAAAAGAAAGATTACAATTTCTGTTGAAGCCATGTCAATTTTTGCGTGTAAGGCTTTTGCACTACAGTATTTGAACTGATATTGATATGATTTCATGTGAAAATGAGCAGACAACATTACTGAACCATATTTTGACTGCGGAGCATGGGAAGCGAATTGCCGTGATTGAGAATGAGGTGTGTGGTAGAATGTTCCTTATTCTTCATTTAAAAGGTGAAAGCATGACGGCATGTGCTTGCACAGAGAAAATGGTATAATTTTGTGTTCACATGTTGGTTTCTACATGTAGTTTGGTGAAGTTGACATAGACGGTTCATTAGTGGCTGCGAAAACTACTGGAGCTGAGGATATTGTAATGCTAAACAATGGCTGCCTTTGCTGCACTGTAAGGGGTGATCTTGTGAGAATGATCGCAGAATTAGTCAATAAGAAGAAAGGGAAATTTGATCATATTGTTATAGAAACTACAGGTAAAAACAAAAATGCGTATGGACCTGAGTTGCATTTGTTTGTACCATTAGAATTGGAACTTTTTATTTATTTGATTTTTGCCTTACCAATTAACAGGCTTTTAAAGCTATGTAGAATTTCTTCACATATTAATAATTTTCTAACAAATATAGATATGTCGGACCTCCTCGTTACAGTTGTTCTTAAAATGATTTGTTTGCATGTCCACAGGTTTGGCAAATCCAGCACCAATAATTCAAACATTTTATGCAGAGGATCAGGTTTTTAATGATGTGAAGTTGGATGGTGTTGTCACTTTGGTTGATGCTAAGCATGCTGGTTTTCATCTTGATGAGGTTAAACCTAAAGGTGTTGTAAATGAGGCAGTGGAACAAATTGCTTATGCTGATCGTATAATTGTAAATAAGGTATTATATGATCTTTTATTATGGAGTTGATTAAGTTTTATGAATCTCTTAAATTACAAAACATATAAAGTCTTCCAAGAATGACCTATCAGCTTTTTTTTTTTTTTTTTATGTTTAATGTAGGTTCCCCTGATCTATCCATATATTGCAATTTAGAGTTATTTTTAAAAATCTTCTAGTTGTTTATATTACTATTTAGAGTTAACTTTCAAACTGACATCTGATACTTGAAATGTGTGATACAAGACTCCTTAACATGTTATATTGGATTTCGCCACCTTGACGTATTGACCACTATTGAGTTTTAATGTAAAAATCTTCATTTTTAATTTATATGTCTATTCCTTGTTTTGTTTATAGATCTGGATGCATTAACTTGTTAACCTCTATTGATTTGTCAATTATGAGAAAGCTTTTTTGTTCAAGATGTGTTGTTTGCATAGGCTACGTTCTTTTGGAATGTGCTATTGTTGTTTGGAAAGAAACATTTTCTTTATGCCTGAGATAAAAAAGGCTAATGTTCCTGTAATTGTCTGCATTGCACCAGACTGATCTTGTGGGTGAATCAGATATTGCTTCTTTGGTCCAGCGTATAAGGGTTAGTGTTTCCTCTTCAGTTTATATCTAAAAATTTTGGATTTTGAATTTGCTTCCGTTTCATTATTTTGGACACATTGTGAATGTTAATGTTTTGTCCATCGGATCAGAAAATAAATAGCATTGCTTATTTAAAGCGTACAGAGTTTGGGAAAGTTGACTTGGATTATGCCCTTGGCATTGGGGGCTTTGATTTGGAGAGGTAACTTCATGTATTCATTTTCTTAATTACTGGGTTTGCATAATCGGTATGATGATGGGAATTTTAGGCTAACTTGCAATTTTCATCAAGGTATTCATTTATCTTTTGTTACAAGACTCCTGCCTGCATTTACACTTTCATTTTTTTTATCATGTCCACGTCCCAGTTTTGAGTGTCACAAGATTCCTGCTGGCATTTAGACTTTCATATTTATTTTTAAATCACGTCCACTGTACTAAAACTAATTCATCTTTTGCTGTTGACTTTTTGTTAGTGTCATCCTCATGTATTTTTCTGTGCTGTGTATGGATGCATGTCTTGTGAGATTTTTGGTATTGATTCTTGTTCTGAATGCCGACAATTCTATTAGGCCCTCGTATTTCTGCATCGTCTTGCTTCAATGCTATGTAACTCCAAATTTTAGTGGATTTTTTATCTTTCTAGCCCCGCTGTTTAAGCTTTGCTAAGTTGGGAGCTTGTCTTTGCTTGAGTATAAAGCTTTAGTGCAATTTTTATATCTTTGCTATTGTTCTTTAAAATAAAAGCAAGACAGGTTTAATCAATCAAAAGAAAAAAGCAAGACAAGTTTATTACCTTTTTTTCTTAATATTATCATTCGATATCCGGTTCGGAGTTTGTGGTTGTCTCTCTTAACACAAGTGACTCCTCTCGAACTCGAACTCGAGACCCAGAGAGTTCTAGTTAAGCTTTGCACGGTTAGACCAACTCTATGCTGGTAAGCAAGTTTATGACTTTATGGATGCACGTATAGGTTTACTTATCAAAATCACATGATCAGGTCTTCAAAGAAATTTCACGTCTGTTTTTTATTGGAGAACTTATAAGCAAAGATATAAGGACCTTACCCTAGTCTAGTCCTTTACTTTGTTTTACTTTAACATAATTTCCAGGATTGAGAGTGCTGTCAGTGCTGAAGGCTCAAAGGAAGATCACGATCATAGCCACGACCATGATAACCATGACCATGATCACCACCATGACCATGACCATGACCATGAGCATGGTATCTGTTAATTCATAATCTGAGCCAAATACTTGTTACCTGACTTGCCATTCTTGTTTAGCCGTGATTCCTGAGTGCCACATGTAAAATATTAGTCTTAAGGAGTAAAATGTATCCAATCTGCATACTTGAGTTGATTCTATAGAAAATCATAATTCAGCACATTTACGAGTAAGCGGTTCTGGTAATTTATGGTTACTTCTCTATTCAATGTTTGACATGTTATATTGAGACGGTTTATAAAAGATTTCTTTAACGTGTAGTTGTGTTATGAAGTAAAAGAGCAATCCTTTTTTATGTATGTGCAGATCACCATCATGGGCACCATTCTCATGATCACAGCCATGATCCTGGTGTTACATCAGTGAGCATCGTTTGTGAGGGAACTTTAGACCTTGAGAAGGTTTGTACTAGCATCACTCTCGTGCTTGTGGCATGCCTGGTATTCTAGATTTTTGTCTGTAAATTGAATGATTGGCAATTAATAAGAATGAGATGACTTTACCTTTTCAGGCTAACATGTGGCTTGGCACATTGTTGTTGGAGCGAAGTGAAGACATTTATAGGATGAAGGGCCTTCTATCTGTTCAAGGAATGGATGAGAGATTTGTCTTTCAGGTACTTTCAGTTCCCTTGTCATGAAGAGATTTTCAGAGTTTAACTACTTATTGACTGTTATTTGGATCTTTATTTTGTATGGTAGTTGATGATGATAGAGATGGTGCTTCCATTAAACTTTCTGCATGCATAACACATTGTGTTAGCGAATTAGGCATTCCTCGGAGTGACATATTTAGGTGCATTATTTCTATTTTCTTATATCAAATTATACTAAGGAACTGCGTGGGAAGAACCTTTTCATTTTGCTCTTTATTGATGTGATGCACAGGGCATGTTTGAATTTCATGATTTTATTGTATTTGTAAGATCCATGATGTCTATTTTGTGATTCCACAACTTTCTTTAGGCTATGTTCGGGATTTGGGATGAAAAGGGGGGCAAAGTATTCAATGGAAATAAAAGAGAGAGAAGCCAAATGGATGGCTGAATGTTGATTTTTTCTTTGTTTGGAAGAACTTTCGTTTCCAAAATCTCCACAAGTTAGTGGGAAATCCAACATTATCCTTCCTTTTCATGAATAACACCTTAAACAGGATTAAGACTTAAACCTTCCTTTATATTGGCTTTAATTGCATTATGAATGTGATGGATGCAATTAGAGCACTTAAGGGCTTGTTTGATTGCACCATCGAAAATGAATTCTTTTGACTGCCCAAAACAAGATACAATTACAAACAACAACAAACCATATCCCGCTAGTGGGGTTGGCCATATGGATCTTATAGTGTTATTTTGTTTTATCAATAACTAAATTTTCGGATAGACTATTAATCAAAAGGTTATGTTCAATAGCTTTCATTGAGCTTTGCCAACATATATGCAATTTTGCAAACTCTTGTTATCATTACTCAACTTTGACCCTAATTTTTTATTACTTCTGCTTAGGAACCCAAGATCTTTTCATTCATAAAATCTCTCTCTCTCTCTCCCCCTCCCCCTCCTCCCTCCGTGTGTGATTTTTTTCTTCTCATTATATTTTCCTCTTCATTTTATTTATCATACCAAATGAGTCCTATATATACTCTGTCGATTCATTGTCACATACACGTGACGCAACCGCACATAAAATAGACAGCTCAAGCTGGCTGCTTTTGCTCTCTTTAATGGATGGTATTATGATGGGTTTGCTTAATTGGTCTTTTTTCTGGTTTTGTGGCAGGGAGTACATGACATATTTCAAGGTTCACCAGATCGGTTGTGGGGGGCAGATGAAGCTAGGGTTAACAAAATCGTATTCATTGGAAAGAACTTGAATGCTGAGGAATTGGAAAAGGGCTTCAAAGCCTGCTTGCTGTGATTCTAACACTTGGACCCTAACCTCACATTTCATCCTCTCCTTCGGCTGATTTCGTTTCGGGCATTTAGGATGTGAGTCTCTGCATCATACACACACACACACACCATTATTACTATGTGTGCAACTCTGGACTGATTTTGTTATATAAATATATGCAAAATAACACAATGGCAATTTATAAGGAAGCTTCTCCGTTGAGACTTTTTGATTGCATAGATTTCAAAGGTGGTTGCTGGTCTCGGATGGTTTTCTTCTTGGGGAGAAAGATTGTGATGTTTTGCAACCATGTATTTTCTGTTGAAAAAGAAAATGATGCGAAAAAGTGAGAGACCGTATGGAATTATTTTTTTCCTTCATGGGTTCAAGATTTTCTTTTCTAACATATATATAGGATGTTTACTAATTAAATATACTTAGATATAGAAGATTAGATTCACTATAAGAAACTTGTTAAGTGAAACTTTGGTTCCTATACCTTTTTCTACACAATTATTTGGTAGGAGTATTAGTTATTATGGGCTTATAGTATTATTGGGTTTAATTTGGGGTAGTTTTCTCAAGGAAAAATTGCTGGAAAATCCTTTGTTTAAGGACTTATGGGTTACATATTTTCTATGGGTGTGACTCTTAGGGTTTGTTTGGTTTGAGGGGAGCGGAGGGGAGGGGAGGGAAAGTGGGCGGAAGGGTCTGTTTGGTGTGAGAGATTTGGAAGGGAAGGGATGAGAGGGAAAATTTTTATGAGTTGAATTTTAAAAGATTGAAGAAGTGAGGTAATACAATTTTACTAAAGAGAATATATAAAATAAAAAAACAAGAAAAATTAATTAAAAATTTTTAACCCCACTTTTCTAATTTTTTTAAATTCGACTCAAAAAAATTTTCTCTCCGCCCACTTTCCCTTTCCTCCCCTCAGACCAAACAAGCCCTTATAGCTATGTATATGATATGTTTTCAACTGTGTGCAAAACGAAAGATATTTGCACATGGTTGAAAATTGAAGACATTTTGTAATGTGGAATTTTCAGCAATTTTTCAATTTAATTTGTCAAAATTTCTCAAGCTAGGACCTCTGACCTTGATCCAAAAACACACTATAAGAATACAAAACAGAATTGAGAACGTGCTCCATCTTGAAGTTTAGTCAAAGATTTTTTTTTTTTTTGCCAAGTCAAAAAAATTAAAGTATGGCCACTTGGAAAGTGAATGGAAGAAATTAAAACGCGTTGTGTCAGCGACTGGATTTAGTACCTAAAAGAATTAATATAAAAACGAAAATAAAAGTTATTAAAGAGCATCAAGACATCAAACTAAAATAATATATGAGGTTAAATAATTAACTTCATAATTATTTATAATGTTCAATACGATGGTTCTCAACGAGTGGTACCGGAAAACAAATTTTGAAACTCATCAATTAATATTAACTTCTTTGGTTCAGACTAAATTAATTTATATATATATATATATATATATATAACCTAAGGTTTGGGGATGACCAATTAAGTGTGTTTGGATCATATTTCTTGGCACGGCGAATCTGGGGTAACTTCCTAGGTACAAAAACAAACATCACAAACTATGAACAGCCTAGGTTAAATTCTGTCTATCCTTCAAGTGCATTCCTATGCAACCATTTGGCACCTCCGGAAGGAGAATCGTGTCAAAAGTGTCTTGATGTCCTTCCCTTGCAAATTAGCACGTTGAAGGATATGCCGATTTGTGTGCTGAAGCTTTGACTCCCAATTCCCAAAAAGTAGCTCTCTTATCTTAACTATGACCGCTCTCAGTGGGTGATCAAGCGCACATTCTCTCATGATGAGGTTGAATGTGTCCAATGAGTCCTTGTAGATGACAATAGTGTGGAATCCGAGTTGCTTATCAACTTCTAGCCCTGTGCTAATGGCCAAGACCTCAGCTTCAGAGATTGAACATGATCCCACATACTTCTGAAAGCCTATGATCCATTCTCCCAGGTGATTTCTAATGACTCCTCCACATGCCTACATGATCATTGGTCCATACTGAGCCATCCACATTGATGTGAACCACCCTCTGAGAAAGGGAAGTCCAACTAGTTTCCTGTCTGACGTCTGTTTGGAAGACTCTGTCTAAGCTCATCATTGGAGGCACATTCCATGAGGCTACAAAGACACATGTGAATCAGTTCCTTGGTTGTTGTTATACTTCCTTCAAAGACGAGCTTGCATTTGGACATCAAAAGTAATCAATAGAGGCAAGAACACCTTGGTCCAAGTGTAAGGATTAAAGTGACCATGTCCTGGGCTATGCTTGGAGTTTCATGTGAGCTAAACTTGCAAATTACCAGGGGAAAAAAAAAAATCTTGAAAGAATGTTTGGTTTTAAAACTTCATGCCACATCTCTCTTGCTCTCACAATCTTGCAGAATATGACGTATGTTCTCCTCTCTCTTACATTGAAAAGGACAATAGCTAGATGTGGAAAGACTTCTCTTTGCTTTGAGTGAGTTTGTAATTAATCTCTCATGGGAAACTTGCCACATGAAATATTTCACTTCTTAAGTAATCTGCCAATGCCATAGTTGGTTCCAGTTACTATATGACTGGGTCAATTAAGATGACCCACCATAAGCTCATAGGCTGATTTGATAGAGAATTTACCATCCTTTGCAGGACACCATGAGAAAACATCATGGGACTCCCTTATTGATGGAGATAGCTTGTTAAGTTGAGTAATGATTCAAGCTGGGAGAATTGTAATATCCTAGCTTTTAATATCAAGGTTTAGTGTTACTCAAGTAATGATTTGCGTGGAAATTAAATAATTAGATGATTAATTATTGATTAAATGTTGAAGAGATTGTGAAGGAAGTTTTAGAGTAGTTTAATTATTGTATTTTAGGGTATAGACATTTGGAAATGAGAAATATTGGAAAAAGATATGAAAAGATAGAAAAATGTGAAAGGGAGTACCAGTGTCCAACCACTCAAATGAGGGCCTAGGCAGTAGCTGAGGCTAAAAGCACCAGCACCCAAGTGCTCAAATGATGGCATAGACCGCTAGCTCAGATAGGGAACTCTAGCATCTAGGAGCTCAAAGTGTGGGGCCTATGCACTAATGTCACAAATTTTTATAAGTGGAGAGCAGTGTGCTTGAAAATCAGAGGAAATGAAGGAAAAAAATTGTTGAGGCTCTGTTAGGGTTGGTATTTCTGGCCTATTGGGAGTGTATTCAATCGTCCTAATGCCCAAGGAAGTTATTCTACATTGATTTCTCTCATTCTTAGCTTTTCATATCTGGGATTAATTGTGTACTACATTGTTAATGTAAAGCTTCTTGTGATTGATGATCGCTTGTGCTTAGCTCTTCAAGTAAAGGTTGAGTTTGGAGTCGATGTAACCTGGGTTAAATTACTTTATATGCATGCTTTGGACTGTCAGGTTTTCTTACTATATAATTTCTTATAAATAATCCTAGAATGTGTTTGGAACAAGTATAATTATGTAGCTTTTCCTTGATCATCTCTAATGAAGTGATGAATACTGTTTTGAAAAGAATTGCAAGAATGAATCCCATGTTGTGAAATGATTGTGATGTGAAGAGTTAATATGTGGAATGTAGATCTGGTATTGACTTGTGAGGCATGCATTTTTGTGAAATGTTATGACAATGCTTTGTATGCTATGGAGATGTATTGTGTAGGTACATGTGGAAGAAGGGGATTGGAAATAAAGTTCGTGATATGTTAAATTCGTGGCAAGCCCCCATTACTGATCATAGTTGTAATCCGTTGCCTTATAAACAGTAATTATGATTCAAAAATACATAATTAAGACGAATTAGAGGCCAACGGATGATAAAATTTCATTTTTCATCCTATCCTTGAGATAAGGTTTTTACAAATTTCTTTCAAAATCGATTTAAGCTGATATCATATTCACATTTCGATTATAATTACCCTATGCAGTTAAATCACATTCATACATATTAGAGTGTACAACAAAAATCCTGGCAACCCCCGGGTTTCATATACATATACTAAGGGTTTACAGTTTCCCTTATAGGGGATTACAAAAAATCATGCCACCATTTACATCCCAAATATATATATATATATATACAATAATCTCATCTAAAATTGATAACCAACAACTTAAAATCAAATGGCCCTACAGAAGTTCTAGCCGCCCTTAGTTCTCTCTTTTCCCTTGGAGCCACTTACCCTGTCTAAAGGTTAGACAATGGAAAGAATGAGATTCAAAGAATCTCAGTAGTAACAAATCACTCATACCATACATAATCACAAAGCATGCAGTGACATCATCTAGCAGCACGAAACACAGCATACAAGCTGTCACATATATGCATAATCACATAGTCACATCCACCGTATCTCCACCGCCCTGAAGGCACGGTCCTCCCACCTGAACCACCGATGGGCCGCAGGTGAAGGATTCACAGATAGCCTTTCGGCTTCTACATAAAGCCTTACGACTTCAACATAGTCACATCCCCCGTATCTCCACCGCCTCGAAGGCACGATCCTCCCACCGAAACCACCGATGAGCCGCAGGTGAAGGATTCAAGAATAATGATAAATCAAACATATAATGTATCACATATAATATAAGGGAAAACGTCACTACCTTGTTCTTTCCTGGTGTGCTTCGACACAGTGAAACCATATGAACTCAAGTGAGTTCATAGTGCTAAATGTAGGCATCTTGAGTGAAACCATATGAACTCCGAGAAGTGAGTTCATAGTGCTAAATGTACGGGTGTTACCCCGAGTGAGAACCCATTGGCCACGAGTGTTACCCCGAGAAGTGAGTTCATAGTGCTAAATGTACGGGCACTTGAGTGAAACCATATGAACTCAAGTGAGAACCCATATCACTTACAAGTGAGAACGTGCACTTTGTTTTCTCTGCGTGGGAGTGCAACTAAAACTGAAGGAAAAGAGGAAATTACAAGACTGTACTCGAGTGAGACCCTGAAGCACTCGAGTGAGGCTTATCAAAAGCCAAAGCGCAGCAGATGACAGAATATTCCAAATTTTCAACCAATGTGTCCAATGGCTCCCAAAATCCACAAACAACCCCATCCTCACCAAATTTTCACAAGGAACCTATTAGAATCACTAAAACAATCAAATTCTCATCACATCCCCACCTATTCAGTTTTGAACCAAAATACATCCTAAACTACCAATTTGTCAAACTCTCTATCCCAATTCAAAACTAACTCCAATGGCACAAAGACACAATATTACACTAATTCCACTACAATACAATACTATAATTAGGACACAATTCGCAAATCTTAAAACTCAACTAATAGTCACAAAGAATATGTAAATTGAGAGCTCTTTCTTACCTCTTCCTCTTTCCAAAGCTAGTTCTGATTCTTCAACTTTCAAATTTCTTCAAGCACTCAAACACCTTTAAAAAATCTAAAACCATAGCAATAAAGCTCTCATCACTATGAACAAGATTATAGAAGAGCATTTGAGCTAAAGAAGACATTAAACAAGTCAAAACCTCATCTATTCCTTTCTCTTTCCTCTTTAAGCTTATATGAAAATGGAGAATGAAGAGAGAGAATGAGATGATGATAAAGAAACATATTTTTGACCTTTCAATTTCCCATTTGGCTGACCTTGGAGGTGAGACGGAAGAGAAAAGCATGTTTGAAAAATTGACTTGATCTATGGCTCTCATGTGGACACTTGTCAAGATCTTGATTTCCCTTCCTTGGCACACATGAGCTCATACACATGTAATTTCCACTCCCTTATTCACTTGACCAATGAATCTCAACCATTGATCTTTAAGTTACCAATAAGTTTCCTCTTCAGTAACTAACCAATTGGTTGGTAACTTTCCATTTTCCCATTTTGCCGTTGGTTATGGCAATCCCTTTTGAATCACCATTGAACACATTTTATCATTCCATTCCTCATTCATGCGCCTTCCCCTACCCTTAGGATTCATTTCAAGCTTTATCACACAATTAAGCTTAAATGCAGGGTTTAGGCACTGATCAAAACACATTCAAATCAAAGTTCACATCGTATTCTTCAAAAGCATTTATTCAATAGTAATTACATTCACTTTTGAAGTCATTAGCCCTTAATCAAATTTTAGGGCATTACAATAGTGGTTGGCAATTTATTGCTGACCCAGACCTAAGTAAGGGGCCAAGCGACTTCTAAGTCTAGACCCAAGCAGGGGACAAGGAAGGGAGATAGGAACTTGAGGTGTAGTGTGATCTTTGGCTGGGTCATACTACACTTGAAGTCCCGATCTACACTAAGGTGTAATAAGGAGGAGTTTTGTTGGAAGGAATATTTGGGCATGCAAGTGTTCTCTATTTGCTTATACTTTGTTAGTTACAATAATTATCTATATGTTTTCGCTTGGCTTCATTAGCTTATATTTCTTGCTTGGATATTTTGTAATTTAATTTTGGTTACTGGGGCTTTATGTTTCATCCCGTTTTTATTAATATTTTTTAGGCGAGATCTCTAAATCGTTTAGAGGATAAGGGAAGTAGCTAGAGGCATAGGCATTAATAGATTTGTAGGCATCTTGTTTATGTTGGGATGTATTGATTATTATATCGCCATTCTAATGCCCTCGTGTTTGAAACACTATGTTTATTTTTTTGTATAACAGTCATGTGATAAATGTTTGAAATATTATTGAGCCTGAGGCCTTGTTTCCTACACTATAATGTTTTGGTGAAATTGTTATTGAATCATATGGTTTAAAAAGATGTTTTGTGTGGGCCCTTTTTATTGGGGTTCAAAGTTATGGGAAAGACTTGTGGGCTGTGACTTCTTACTACTAATTAATTGTATGGGTTAACTAGCAAATCTTCCCTGTAAGTACACACAAAGGATCAATATTACCCTAGAAGTATTTTTGATCTCAACGTCACCCCGAAAGTCTAAAAACATAGCAATGTTGCCCCCAGTTAACAGATGTTAAGTTTGACCATTTTGTTTGACCGAATATCCTATGTAGCACTCTCATTTAGCACCCAATAATCCAACTCAGCCATAGACCATGTTAAAATAACTAAATACCCTCAATGCATAAGCTTCCTCCTCTTCCTAACTTTCTTTCCCCGCCATGACTTCTTCTTCTCCCGTTGTTGGCATACTCTCTCTTTCTCCTCCAAACATGTTTGCTCCGCCGTTGTTGGCATCACTCTCTTTTCCTGTCCAAACACGTTTCCTCTTCTTCTGTCACTTGTGCACTCTCTCTTCCACCTTTATACATGTTCCTTCCACCATCACCGATATCACTCTCTTTCCATCTCCAGACTTGTTCCCCTCATCATCACCAGCATTGCTCTTCATCCCCTCCAGATGCCTTCCTCTTCACCATCTTTATCATATCTTTCTCCCCTTCTTTCTCCTCTCTCTATGAATCATATCCCCTTCACCTTTTCAAGCTGAAAACCTATATCTCCATCCTTTAAGATGGCTCAGCCTTACATCTTCAGAGTTTTTTGCTACTCGTGGGCCACTCATCTGAGCTGGTCGAGATGACTTCTCGGTAATAGAGGTAATTTTTGAATCTCTCTCCCATCCTAGAAACTCTTCTCCTTTTTTAAAAGGAATATCATTTTCTATTTTAGTTTTATAACTATTGGTGGTGTTATTCTAATTGTTCCCTGTCTAGAGTTCTTGGTTTGTTGTAAATATATTTGCCTTTTATTTTGCTCTAAATTCAACTAGATTTTCTCGAGATGAAGAGAGGAAAAGCAAGGCTTTTGTAAAGGAGACATGGGGTCAAAAATTGGATTTATCTGATAAATGAGAAGAATGATGAGTGAGAAGATGGTGGTGGGTGGGATCAAGGGAGATGGTCGGAGGTGTGATAAATGGCAAAGAGAAAAGGAGAGAGGATGATGTGTCATGATGAGGTGGAAAAGTCAGAATACATGTAGCTGCCATGCAAGAATTATAGTCAACATTAACGATCAACTTAAAATATGGTTAACTCAGGGACAACATTGCTACATTTTAACACTTTCAGGGTGACATTAAGAAAAGAAAAAGTTCCAGGGTAATATTGCTCTTGGGTCTATACTTTTGGGGTGGATTTGATACTTAAGCCTTAATTGTCTCCAAGTTCTTAAATTCCTGTAGTGGGTTTAAGGGTGGGTTTTTTTGTCTTGGACCTCGATTTACTTTTATTGAAAGAATAACTTCTGCTTATCAATTATTAATCATGTTTTAATTGGACTATAGTGGTTAAATATTTGTTTATGAGAAAGGTTTTTTTTTTTCAAGAACTCCTTGCCATCCATTTACATTCTATTGCCCATTACTTAAAGTATGGTCCATATTTTTGTCTCTAGAATAAAGGGTTGCTGCATTATGGACATATAAGATGAGTGCTCTATCAAGCGGTGTTCATAAGTCCTACCAGAAACTGGTGTTTGCTCCATTATTCACCTTGCCAATTTGTGTCATAAATCGATCCCAAACTTCTATGATTGCTTTCTAAGTTTGTGATTCACATCTTTTCTTCATCGCACTAGGGACTTCAGCATTTAACCCATAAAAGCATCATGCTTTGTTAAGAAACCCCAACAGAGCTTCATAATGAAGGCTTGATCTTGTGCAACCAAGTTTTTAAATCCCAGACCGCCATCTTATTTGCTCAATGTTACTTTGTTCCATACAATCAAGTACATCCTTTATATCTTTGTATCCCGGAATACATAAAACTTATGCTAGTCTTCTTTAACTCATGCAGAACACCTTTTGAGAGAAGAAGAGGTTGCATTTGGTAGGTTGGTAGTGGCGCTAGGATCGACTTAATTAGAACAAATCTCCCAGCTATATCAAGGCATTCGCTTTTCCATGTTGAGAGTCGTTTTCAAGCTTTCTGGATGATCAGAGAAATAACATTATTTGTCACTCTTAAGTGAAGAAAAGGGACCCCTAGGTATTTACTTAAATACGATATGACTCCAATCCTCAAAATATGGCTAAGTTCCATAGCCTTATTGAAATGGATATTTTTCAAACAGAACATCTTTGACTTATCCAAATTTACTTGGTGTCTTGGCACCCCACAAAAGCTACTCAAATGTGTCTTACTCCTTCCACTAGACTTATTGTCACTTCAGCAAATAAGATGAGGTCATCAACATAGAAAAGGTTTAAAACTGAGGGGTTATTCCTCTTGAACTGAAGTGGTCTCCATCTTTTCACTTTACACTCGGCCTTAATAAGATGCCTTAGTCGTTCCATACTTAGAAAAAAGATGTAAAGGCTTAACAGGTCACCTTGGCGAATACCTCTTATAGGTGTAATGGACATGCTTTACTCACTATCTCATAAACACAGCCATCATTGTTGTGGTGATGCATGACATAATAAGATTAACCAGAATATAATTAAGACCCATACATCTTAAGGTATCAAGGATAAAGTTCCAATTAAGATGGTCATAAGCTTTTTCCATATCTACTTTGATGACTATATACCTTTTCTTCTTACCACACATATGAAAGAGGCAACCTTCACTCAAGAGGGGGTGAATTGGGTGATGTAATAAAATGTTTGGTTGTTATAGTGATATGAGAATAAATGTAGACAGAGTAGGGTTGAGAGAATTGGCACACAAAGAGTTATACTATTCGGCCTAAGACTTAGGCCTACGTCCAGTCCTCAGAGATTAAGACCTACTGAGATTTTCACTATTCTTCTAAGATTCAGTGGGCTCTCAAAATGCCACAAGACAACAATCATCCTTGTAAGGACTATGAGCAGAAATATTCTAATACCTAGAATTTTCTCTCCCCCTTACAACAAGTCTTATGTGTAGAACAATTCCTCTGACCTTTCTCTCCTACTTACATATGAAAGTCTTATGAACAGCAACATTCTCTCATGCTTACACCTTGTAAGTCTTACGAGCAAAAAGTTCTATTATGAATTCTCTCAACTACTTCCCTCGTAAGGATATCTATCCTTTCAAGGTCTCTTTACCTCAAGATCTAATGAAAATATAATTTGGAAGTGTATACAGACACTCTTTCAGAGTGGATATGATAAACACTATAGTACAATATGAATACAAAGAAAAAATATGAATAATAGAGACTCGTGTAAATTGGCTTGTGTGTGCTCTTGTTCTATGTTATCTCTGGATGGTCTCTAAAGCTCTGTATTTTATAGCCTATTGGTTTTGTCTGTTGTGTGATAGCTGTTATGGAGCGGAGCGTAACGTTGTAGATCATTATGTGTGTGTTTGAAATCTCCAAACAAAATATCGTGGTAGGACAGTAATGTACGTGTATAGCTGGTTGTCACTGGTCATAATGATTATATTCGCCGCATTTAACTATTATATCTGTGTTTATAATTCGAACATTCAATCAAACTGTTTCACATTTGAAATATATGTTAGTCGATGTTTAGATATAAAAACAAATAGAAATGTAAAGAATAACAATATTAAATCATGTTCAGATTGTCCGTCATGAGTCTGATGTGTCTCACTCGAGTGTACTATATCTCACTCGAGTGCATCCAACATTTCACAGCTAGCACTTACATGACTTTCGAGTAAAGATAGGAATTGTTGAGGTTTTTTGGTTTCTCACTTGAGTGCATGACATCTCACTGGAGTGTATCATCACACTTTTACTTTTACCTTAGATTTTGGATAGCACTTTCATTTGGATTAGCAAGAGTTAGTTTTCTTACTTGCGAGTGTACTGAGCTCTCACTCGAGTGTGAATGGTCTCACCTGAGTGCATGTGTATATTGTACTATAGACTTGAGCCTCTGGACAACACTTGCACCATTTTCTTCAAGAGTGTGCTTTCTCACTTGTGAGTGTGACTGAACCTCACTTAAGTGCATCAGCATGTTTCACTTCTGATTCATCTTTTGCTTAACATTTTCACCAATATTTGAGAGAGTGGGCTTTCTCACTTGTGAGTGTTGGGACATCACTCGAGTGTGAATGCACTCACTCGAGTGCACCTGAATATGTCATGTTCTAGTGTTTTTTCTGATAAACACTTCCTTTAGTATTTCTACGAGTGCATCTTGCACTTTCAAGTGTTGTGGCACTTCACTCGAGTGCTTGTTCTGCTTAGAAGTCTTTCACTTACTTTCTGACAAAGAGTGTCAAGAGTGCAATAGAAGTGCAACACCTTACTCGAGTTTCTTACCTCTCACTCGAATGCACTTCTTATTTTCTAACCTTGCTTTCCTCTTGGGACAACACTTTTAGGATCTCACTTGCTTTACTCGAGTGCAACTCTGACCTTCACTTGAGTATGTTGTTCAATACTCGAGTGTTGCTGAATTGTTTCAAATCTCAATAGCTTCTGTAAAACACTTTCAGGGCAACACTTCCTAAACTCGAGTGTAAAATTGTTTCTCACTCGGGTATGGTTGCTTCACTTGAGTGCATCAGTCAAATTCTCAATAGTTTTCTCTTAACTTTGTGAATTGCATTTGATAACCATTTTAGATCAATGTTTACTCTTTCAAAACATGAGTTACTTATGAAAACACATAATCACATTTTGGTATCATCAAAACTTGGTTTCTAACATTCTCCCCCTTTTTGATGATGAAAAAATCTTTGTGATGAATTTGGAGACTTAATTTAATTGAAAACATTTTGAAAACACTTATAGAATTTCCAAATGAAAAATCACTGAAGTTAAAAGTTATTTGGCACATTTTTGCACTTTTGCTTCAAAAAATCCTTGCAAGGCTGTGATTGCTATACTTATAATAGAAGTGAGTCATAAGATCATAAAATTCATTCAGAATTCAAATGAATTCAAATGTTTAAGTGTGAAAACACATAGATCATAATCAAGAAAACTTCATTTAAAATATTACGAAGTACATGAGAAAGACAAGTTCTACCCCTTATAACCAAATACTACCCAAAAACCATAAAAACTAAACGCAATAAAACTCCCTCTTAAAACCATAAAAACTTTAAAAGCTCATAATCCATCACTCTTTCTTCTCCCCCATTTTGTTTTCATCAGAAATAGGAGGATGAGGGAATATGATAGGATTAGTGTTAGATGGCAGAGGTGGAGTATACAAGACCATGGTGTGGTAGGATCAATAAGATCAAACATAAATGGTGGTGAGGATGGCTAAGTAGAAGAGGCAGGCTGTGATAAGGATGGCTGATCAATAGTGACATCAACTGTAGTGGTAGTGGTAGGATCAGTATAAGTGAAAAGTACATAGGTCTGAGTCTAAGATGATGAAACAGTGGTGTTTGGTGTAGATGTAGCTGAAACTGGAGGGACATCTATCTGAGGAGTCAGAAGATGGGTATGCAAGTAAGTCTCTAACTCAGTAATTCTCCTTGATTGCTCTTCCTGAGCCTTGAACATCAAGTCAAAATTGATGTTTGCCTTATCTATCAACTTGGTAACTTGGAACTCTATTTTGTCAACCAACTTGTTGTACTTAGCAAACAATTCCTATTTCAAGCTTGCCATTGCTTTGTTGATGAGCTCTGAGATAAAGTCTTGTATTGAGGCACCAAAGAAGGATGAAAGAGGAGATGGAGATATTCCCCTTACTAAAGATTGGGCCTTATCGCCCCTTGAGGGTGTAGGTTCTCTCTGGGATGTAGCTTGGGCTTTGCTGACTGGTATAGAAATCCCCATGTGTGTCAACTAGGTTTATCCAAAATGTGGAATTGTCACCTTTTCATTGCCATCCAAATACCATATCTTGTTGTGTCGGAGGATGTAAGATACTAACTATGGATAAGAAATTGTGATGGTTTTGGTTGAGGAAAACCTAGACCTCCTTATCTCGTTGAAGATCATCTCTCCAACATTCCTCCTATACCCGGTCAAAAACAACACCATAATTTAGTAGTCTCTTTGGGTGGAGTGGATATAGTTTTTGGACTTGTTTATGATACTCTGGGTGTATATGTAAAAGACGGCTCAGTGAGAGTCAGGCATTGTAACAGGTTTGAAGTTTAATGACCCTACTAGTTCTCCTAGTCTTAACAACTGGAATATCTAAGCAGATGTCAGGTTCTGTTTAGGGTCAGATGGTGGTGATATATAGTTGACTATGGTGTTGATAATGGTGGGGGTAATCATGATAGGTTGGCCTCTGATTATGGTAGAAATTCCCTCCTCCATCAACTCACCATCTTGAGATATAAGGCTCTTCACCTTCATATTATAGTAAAAAGTTCTAACAATACTAGGTGAATATAGTAGGTATACATTAGCCAAGATTGGTAATACTCAAAAGATGGTTAGAAGTTAAGGCCATAATGAGTATGCAAATAGTCTAGACCCTTATATACAACAGGGTAGAAACTATGATGAGCAAATTCATTGTTGTATACCTTTTGGTTAAAAGGTGCAATTGTCTCAGTATTGAAGCCTGCAAGAGGGACCAAATCCAGTTCTTGTTCTTCTAGAGCCTGAGAAGTAGATAGTACTCCTGAATGTGAACCATCATAACTGAACTATCCATCATGATAAGATGCAGAGGCACAGGTTTGAGAGGCAATTTTATCGATCAAGGCATCTAATTTTGACTGTTCCATTACCTGCTAGAGTTGTTGGTTGAATGAACTGTCAGAGGAAGACTCTTGTAGGACATCTTTGGCTTTTTTCTTCCCTCTTCCTTTCACTTCACTTGATTTTGATCAAGTGATGATCGGCTCTTTGAAGGCTACTCCCTTTGTCTTTTTCAGATGAGGTTTAACATCTTTCACCTTTAACCTCAGATGCTTCTTTTTTGTAGGAGTGGCTTTCTTTTTGGAAGCCTTTAGTTTTGGAGAAGGAGATAAAGTAGGAGTTGGTGTTGGAAATGGAGTTGGAGTCAGAGTCAGAGTCAGTATCGCCATCGGTGTCACTGACTCACTAGTGACAGAATCAGAAGATGGTAGAGAAGGAGACTTCTGAGTTACTTGGTATACCTTAGTACAAATCATTATGAAGAAAAGATGAAGGATCACAAAACACTTACAATTTCTAAACTTTGGATAATCTTCAGTTAGGTCTTTGGTGGAGGGATTTATAAGTTGTAATTTGACATTTCGGAGATGATTGAAGAGTTGCAACTGATAATTGATGAGTATGAGACTATTAATTGAGTGGGTGATGGTCGAATATGAAGAGGTGTGAGTTTCGAGTAAAGAGAGACATTCGAGTGAGATGAAAAAGTATGATGTTTAAGCTTTCGCACCTATTGTTATAACCCCTTGACACTTGAGTGAGAGTTCCTACACTCAAGTGTTCAAGTTAATACACTCGAGTGTGACTCTGTTGCACTCGAGTGTGATAGCTTGAATTCTCATATAAATTGTAAATGCGTACCTGGTTTGAGTGTTATTTGAAGACACTCAATGATTCTCTCATACTTATGTATCTTTTTACTGAAGTCCACCAAGATCATTTGAGTAACCCAGCTTTTTTTCTCAAGTTCTACTTTGGTGTTCTTCATACACTCGAGTGTTCATACTGCACTTTCAGTTGTGCACTAGAGTGTGACCTCTGCACTCGAGTGTGTACCCACACTTTTGATACGCTCAAGTGAGGTTTAGGAGTTCATGTATTCTCTATTAATCCCTGCCTTACAAGCTAGAAACAGAGCATATGAATCAAATATGCACTCGAGTGTTCAATCTGCACTCAAGTGTTATGCCTTGCACTTGAGTGTGAATTCAGTACTTGAGCGACATGCCTCTGTGGACATTCCTGCAAAACAAATTTCTAAATATTCCGATAGTTAAGTTATTATGGTAATAATCAAAACATGTACAAAATATATATTAAACATAATAATTAAGAAGAATATCTCACAACTCATTGGGATTAACCATTCCCAATTCTCTTCGTATGTATAACAATTGATCTTTAGCTATATGCTTTGTGAATATATAGGTGATTTATAGATGTGTTGGGATGAATTCTACTTTGACATCTTTCTTGTGAACATGATCTCGAAAAGAAGTGATGTTGGATATCTATGTGCTTGGTTCTTGAATATTGTACAAGATTTTTAGCCAAGCTTATGGTACTTGTGTTGTTGCAGTAAATAGGCATCTCCTTGAAGTAGATTCCCAAGTCCTGAAGTTGTTGCTTTGACCATAGTACTTGAGAACAACAACTTATTACAGCTATGTATTCAATTTCAGTAGAAGACAATAAACCTATGTTCTACTTTTTGTTGAACCATGATACCATAGAACCTCTAAGAAATTGACATTGTCTACTGGTGCTCTTTCTGTTAGTTTTGTATCCTCTGTGAACTGAATTTGAATAGGCCATCAAATATTTATTTCCTCCTTTCGGGTCCTATAGGCCAAGTTCTATAGTGTCTCCTAGGTACTTGAAGATTCTTTTCACAGTTTCTGCATGTGATACCTTAGGAGCATATTGATACCTTACACACACCCCAATGCTAAAATGTATATCTAGCTTGCTTGCAGTTAGATAGAGTAATGAACCAATCATTCCTCTATATTTAGTAATATCGAAGTAGAGCTTTTCACGTTAGTATCCAGTAATGTCGTAGACCTCATTGGAGCGTCAGCTCCATTAGCGTTTTCCATTCCGTATTTCTTTAGTAACTCCTTCAAATATTTGGTTAGGGATATGAAGATCCCATTCCTCCATTGCTTGACTTGAAGTCCAAGAAAGAAGTTTAACTCTCCCATCATGGACATTCTCCCATCATGGACATTTCATATTCTCCAGGCATAAGCTTAGAAAATTCTTGACAAAGAGATTTGTTAGTAGCACCAAAGATTATATCATCAACATATATTTAAACTATTAATAGATCATTTTTGTTATGTTTAATGAAAAGTGTCATATCCACTTTTCCTCTGACAAAGTTTTGATCAAGAAGGAACTTGTTTAGTCTTTCGTACTATGCTCTGGGTGCTTGTTTCAAACCATATAAAGCTTTCTTGAGTTTGAAAACATGATCAGGTTTTATGTCATCTTTAAAACCATAAACTTCCTCCATAATGTAACCATTTAGAAAAGCACTTTTCACATCCATTTGATAGAGTTTAAAACCTTTGATGCATGCAAAGGCTAAGAGTACTCATATGGCTTCCAGTCTTGCAATTGGAGCATATGTTTTCTCATAATCAATACCTTCTTCTTGATTATAGCCTTTGGCAACTAATCTTGCCTTATTTCTCATAATAATTGCAAATTCATCAAGTTTGTTTTTGAAAATCCATTTAGTTCATATAACCGAATGATCCTTAGGTCGAGGTGCCAAATCCCAAACTTGATTTCTTTGGAATTGATTTAACTCTTCTTGCATAGCAATGACCCAATCATTGTCAGAAAGTGCTTCTTCGATACTGGAAGGTTCGATCTCATAAATAAATGCAGAAAATGTTTCTTCATTACGAATTCTATTTCTGGTTTTGACACATTCATGAATATTTCCAATTACTTGATCAATTGAATGATCTTTCATGTGTCTCTATGCTTTTGGTTGAGCATGATCATCAACACTTTCTTTATTTTGAAAGTCATCTATTTCAAAATAATTTTAATTTAAAATAGTTAGATTTTTTGTTTTCTTTATCAAATCCATTTCTTCTTCATTAAAAGACTTTGTCTGAGAGTCGAGTTCATCAAACACAACATGAATGGTTTCTTCAACAGTGCATGTTTTTTTATTGAAGACTCTATATGCTTTACTTCTATTTGAATAACCTAGAAACAAACCTTTATCAAACTTTGAATCAAATTTACCCATATTTTCTTTACCGTTGTTGTGAATAAAGTACTTACATCAAAAGATATGTAAATGGGCAAGGTTTGGCTTTCTCCCTTTTTAGAGTTCATATGGTGTCTTTCCAAGTAACTTGCGGATATATGCTCTATTCGAAATATAGCATGCAGTACTCATTGCATCCGCCATAACACTTGTGACATTTCTTTTTCATTGAGCATTGCCCTTGCTATTTCTGTGAGGACTCTATTCTTCCTTTCTACTACTCCATTATGCTGAGGTGTTCTAGGTGCAGAGAAGTTGTGATATGTTCCCTGATTATTGTAGAAGTCCTCAAAGAGTTGATTATCAAATTCTTCTCTATGATCGGTCTTGATTGAGATAATAGAAATACCTTTCTCATTTTGGACCTTTTTAGCAAACGTAATAAATTCAACAAAAGTTTCATCTTTTGAAGCAATAAATATAGTCCATGTAAATCTTATAAAATCATCAACTATTACTAAAGTATATAAGTTTCCTCCAAAACTTTTTACTCTTGCTGGTCCTGCTAAATCCATATGAAGTGCTAAATCCATATGAAGTAATTTTAAGGGTTTGGACGTTGAAATCACATTCTTTGTTTTGAAAGATGATTTAGTTTGTTTTCCTTTTTGATAGGCATCACAAAACATGTCATCTTTGAATTTAAGTTTAGAAAGACCAACAACTAAATCTTTTCTAATTAATTTGTCAAGTTGATTCATATTGACATGAGCTAGACGCTTATGACATAACCAACTTTCCTCAGATTTTCTAAGAAAGCGGTTTTCAGAAGAATTTAAATTTAAATCAATAGTATAACAATTACCGTCCCTTTGAGCTTGGATCTTGGCTTTGATGGATTCTTTGTTAAGTGGTAGATCTTTCTTGTTTACTATCAAGCATTCCTCTAAGTCAAAGATTATCAAGTTGTCTTTGTCAGTACTTTGATTCAGGCTCAAGAGGTTGTGGCATAATCATTGAACGTAATATATGTCATTGATCTGGATACCATTTGTTCTTCTAACCTTACCTATTCCAGTTTAGTTTCTAACATGGTGAACTTATCTTTGTCACCAGTCATGTGTCTCGAGCATCCACTATCAATGTACCACTTGTTTGTCTGTGATGCTTTGAGACATACCTAGAGTAATATCATCAAGTTTTAGGTACCCACATTTTCTTGGGTCCTTTATGGTTAGTATGAATTACTCTTGGTACATGTGTTTATTTCGGAACCCATTTATATGTGCCAATAGCCTTTCCCTTTCTAAAATAACATGATGAAGTATAATGGCTTTTCCTATTGCAGTAACTAATGATGCAAATGGATTTGATATATGTATAGAGTTCTTAAAATATCTAAGATAAGTCTTACTGCCCTTTTCTTCTTTCATCTATTTTTATCCTGATCAAAATTATATCTAATTCCAGATTTATCAAGAGAGACTATTTTTTATTTCAAAATTACTTTAAGGTTTTCACTTTCTTTAGTAAATCTTTCAAAAGTTTTTGTTAAATCTCTTATTTTTTTGTCTTTTTCTTCACACAATGCACATAATGAACATGTTATGACAGTACTTTCTAATTCTTTTACTTTCTTCTTATGACTAATCATTTCTTTGGCTACCTTAAAGAATTCAGTATGCAATGTATTATATTTAGATAATAATTTGTTATAAGTAGGTTCAGACTCACTTACCTCAGCATCCGATTCTTCTTCTTTGGCTACCAAGCATATATTTACAACTTCATCATCATCGCTTTCTTAATCTAACGAGCTATCACCCCATAAAGATGATATGTATGCTTTCTTTTTCTACTTCTTCTTGTCTTTGTTTTTGAAGCATTCAGATTTGATATGTCTAGTCTTTTCATATTCATAGCATACTATTTGTTACTCTTTGTTTTCTTTCTTGCTTGGTCTACCTTGGAAATTCTTGAAATTCTTTTGTCCTCTTCTATAGAACTTCTTAAATTTCCTCACAATCATTCCCATATCATCATCATCAGGTACATTATCATTTTTCATCATTGGAACATAATCACAGTCTTGTATCACATTCCATAGATTGTATTCATTAGCCATCACAAACACTCTAAATTTAGCTTTCCAGAACAAAAATGTTCTCTAACGAAACCAGGAGGTCTAGTAATGGAAGCTCTATGTAACCCTCTTCGTAATTACATCCTAAATACGCGATTAAAATGAAATATAGACCAATAATAATTAAAACTTATCTACAATCCCATCCTTGAGATTGTTAGAGCAAGCGTTTCACCCAAGAGGGGGGGTGAATTGGGTGATACTAAAATTTCGTCGGAAATGTAAAACTTTGACAGTGAAATTAAAACAGTAAGGAATAAGGAGAAATATCACCGAAGTGTACACCGGGAGTTATACTGGTTCGGTCACAACCACTTTGACCTACGTCCAGTCCTCAGAGCTTCTCTGAGAGTTTCACTATAACTTCCAAGATTCAGTGGGTTCTTGGCACCTCAGTACAAGCAAGTTCCTTCACCTGGACACTCGCTCCCCCTTACAAGTTGTAATTCAAACCCAACTCAAGGTTCCACAACCTTAAGTTATCTCAATAACAAATATTGAGTTTGAATGAAATATCTCTCTTACAGAGTGAATAAGAATCACTGACGCATAGAAATACAACGTAAAAATAGAGCAATGAACTTGATGATATGTTTGTGTGTGTTCTTGTTGTTATATCTCTGTTTGGATATTCCCATATATATAGATATGTTGGTGAAGACCGTTGGAACATTTTTCTTTCGTCCGTTGGAGAGTGCGCAGCCACTATTGACTTTTCCAGTTTTTGAAAAATATCCGTTGGCGGTGGTTGGCATTTGAACGTTTCATTTGACTTCCATTACTTGATATGATTTCTTCATTGTTCATCTGTATATAGGCTAAGAATACTAATACAATGAAAGATTAATCATATAGGAAACAGATCAATGAACGTTTGAATGATTTCTGGATTTCTGGGTTTGCTTACTCGAGTAGCTACTCGAGTATTCCTTGAAGTTTACTCGAGTACCTACTCGAGTATCATCGGGAAAATTTTGATCAACTGCAAGTCAACAGACAAATATAAGATTACTCGGGTAGTGCATGGAATAACCAATTTTCAAACCTTTGGAAATGTATGTTTACTCGGGTACCTACTCGAGTAATACACTCACAATTCTATGGGTTACTCGGGTACCAACTCGAGTAAACCTTCAAATAAACTTTTGGTTACTCGATGCTTTACTCCAGTAATGTTGGCAGGATCTCAAGGCCGAGAGCACTTCAAGTTTGATTACCTTGTTACTCGAGTACATACTCGAGTAAACTTACTTTTTGTGCATAACTTACTCGGGTAGTGTCTTGAGGTTTTCCTTCAAAATATCTGTCCATACTCGAGTACCTACTCGAGTAATCCACTTAAAATAAAACATTAAATACCTGCATACTAGAGTAATGACTCGAGGAAAATGAGATAGAATAAGATCAAGTTATTCGAGTACTACCTTCAAGTTTTGTGCTTACCTCAGTGAGTTACTCGAGTAGCTACTTGAGTAACATTGGCAGTGGTACAAAGTGCCGAGAGCACCACATTTTCTGAAACAGGGTAACTCGAGTACATACTCGAGTATCATTGGCAGGCCGAGAGCAACCTGAAAACTTTTACATGGTTACTCGAGTACCTACTCAAGTAACGTTGGCAGGCCGAGAGCAACTCCAAGTTTTTACCTGGTTACTCGAGTAGCTACTCGAGTAACATTGGCAGGCCGAGAGCAACTTGAAAATACTTACACTATTACTGGAGTACTTACTCGAGTAACGATGGCAGGTTACTGGAAGGTGCCTCTGGTTACTTCAAGTTTTGTCTCATTACTCGAGTACGTACTCGAGTAATGCCTTAGAGAAATTGCTCCTGCTTAAGTTTCTCAGCATTTTCTCTTGGTCTTTCCTCATTACTCCAATGCTTACTTCAAGTGATGCTTATCCCTGTTATTACTTTGTTCAAACTTATTTATTAATCAATTCTTTTTCATACCATACTTTTGTTATCATCAAAACATGAGATCTAACATTCTCCCCCTTTTTGATGATGACAAAACTTGGTGATTTTGAACATGGTTTTTTTCAAATTGAATTTTCAATTTAAATATGTCTTATTAAGTTTAGATTCATAGCATACACCTTGCATACACAACAACTTCATTAGTCCAACAATGTATCATAATTTAAAGCTTAAATGGACTTAAAATGAAATCATAACTTAAACACACTTGCATTAAACTTAAAAGTTGTATATTACAAGATAACAAGATAAAACTTAACAAGTTTAAAAACGATAAAAGCTTTAACAAAAGACTAAGCTTTAACAAAAGACTCCCTAGAACCCATTTAAACCCAAATACCCAAAGAAACTCAGAAACTTCCACAAAATCACACCCAAGCTCTTCTCCCCCTTTTTGTCTTCATCAATCAAGTGGAGGGCTAGGAGGCTTGACCATGGAAATGGGTGTCACTGGAAGAACCATAGAATCATCTGAACCAGAAGAACCAAAGGAGCTAGAGGGGACTGGTTCAGGCAGATTCACTGGAGGGATATGGATGTCATCGCTGGGAGGAATAGGAGAGGGTTGAAAGACAACCATTGTAGAGGTTTCACCTTCTGGAGTAGTGTCAACCGTTGGAGTATGATATTCAGAGGAGGAGGAGGGAGATATTTCCTCAGTGTGGGTAGGAGAGGGAATAGGTTTAGGAGCGAGTTCAGGTTGAGGTTTGGGAGGTGAATCATCAATAACAATATGAATGGTCTCATTGGTATCTGGGTTATCCACTGTATATAGAATGTCTTTGGCTTTAGACTCAGGTGGAATAGATACCAGAGGGGTAGATGGTTCAGCCTCAGTGATAGGAGTGTCAGAAGGAGGGTTTATTGGAGGTGGTGGTGATGGTGCAAAAGAAGATGGACCGGCAGAAGGTCCAGGACCTAAAGAGTCCAGTCGTGCCAGAATTAATCTCAGAATCTCACCCTGGGCACGTTGCTCAGCTAGCAACTCCTCATGCCTCTTGTCCATTTTCTCCACCAACTCTCCCATCTTGGTATTCATGTGGGTTATCAGTTCAGCATTCGTGTTGCCGATATCCACATGGAATCCTCTCAGCATATTTTCCATAAAGTGCTGGAGAGTGGCATTGAGGAAGGATGGCGATAATGTGGTGGCAGCTGGAGCCGATGACTGAGTGTCATCCATCTTGATGGTCTCTGCGTCAGTGGTCTTCCTCTTCTTCTTTGACCCAGACTCCAGAGGGCCTTTGAGAGGGATGTCAATGTTCAATTTCCCAATCTGGTTTCTCCCAACCGGAGTCAACCTCTCAATAGGCTCCTTGCTATCCAAATACCATATCTTATTTTCTTTTAGGATCAGTGATACAATTTGAGGATATGGCATTGGTGTTGTAGCCTTTCCATCCACTCTGTACCTCTTCATTTCAGAGAAGATATACTCCCCTAAATCCTTCTGTTCCTTCAAGAGAAGTGAAGCAAACTACCTAAAGTCCCTATAAGAGAAGTGGGTATAATTGTTGGCTTTGTTCACTAGGGACCTAGAATAGATGTACCATAGGACTCTGTGATGATCACACATATCACTGGGTTTGAAATTTAGAGGGCCAACTAACTCACCAGGTTTAAGGATAGAAAAGATTTGGTTTAGTTCAAGTTGGGAGTAAATATCATCCCGGGGATTCTCTATTCCTAACCACAAGTTAATCCTAGAGGGTGATATGAGAATTTTTTGTCCTCTCACTGTGGTGGTCATCTCTTCCTCAGCTGAGGTTCTGTTTGGCTCATCTATAATATCTAGATTACAGTAAAAGTGTGTGATCACTTTAGTACAGAATGGTAATCTAATGGATAGCCAAGGCATGAAAGGATCTAAATAAGGACTAAGGTCATGCTTCAATACCTCTTGAAGTAATCTGAGATCCACATAGTGTGTTTTACACACTTTCCTTCTGGAGAACTGAGTGAGGTACTTTGGAGACTCCACCAATTTTCTGACATTGATTCCCTTTGGTGGATTGGTGATCTCTTCTTCCGGCACTTTGGACTTCTTGGAAGGTTGTCCTTTCTCCATTTGCTCTAGAATTCCAGCCATAGCCTTAGCCACATTCTTGTCATACTTAGGCTTTTTAGGCGGCTTAGGAGTGAAAGAGGGGGTAGAGGAATCAGAGTGAGGAGGAGAGGGAGATTTGGCACTCTTGCCTTTCCCGGTGGAGGTACTCTTTTTGGACTGAGCCCTTGTAACAATAGGCTCTTTAATCACCACTCCTTTGGGTTTCGGTTGAGATTGAGGTTGAGTATGAATTTTGGCTTTTGATCTCGGGGTAAGTTTTCTTCTCTTAGTGGGAGGAGAAGAAAGAGGATCACGTTGTTGTTGGGACTCAGAGGAATATGTGAAGGAAAGATTCTTGGTTCTTACCATCTTGAAACGCAGAAAATTGAAAATCTCAGAGAAACAGAGACACTGACGCGAGTTAGGGCACAGAGATTCTGAGCAAAATAGGAGGTTTCTAGGAATGAAATCTGTTGGGTTTTGACGGAAATGAGGCAAGGAATCACTTGTGAAAAGTTTTTGAGATAGTGTATAGTGATTTACTCGAGGAGATTTTATGGAAATGACCGAGTTTGCGACAGATAAAGACCTAGAACCCGACGTTACTCGAGTCCTTACTCGAGTAAACTTTAAGCTTACTCGAGGCCTTACTCGAGTGATCATACAAAAAATTTCTAAAATAATTTATTTAAATTGCGTACCTGGCATGAATAATATTGTAATTATCCATGAATGTTCCCTCGATCATTTGCAATCAATTTTGAACAGATTTGAGTCAATTTTGCATCAATTTGGAAATCTGGACTTCCAGTTACTCGAGTCCTTACCCGAGTAAGATTCAAGTTTACTCGAGGCTCGCCTCGGGTAACATGTCTTTTCAACTTCTGACTCTTCATTTCTTTGTAACTGAACCGTCAGATTTAAATTCCAAGTAACTTGATCCATTACTTCCAGTTTTGGGGGCCATTACTCGAGTACATACTCGAGTAAAGTGTTACTTTACTTCAAGTTGTTCCTCGGGTATTGCTTCTCCGTTAGTCATTACTTCAAGTTGGTACTCCAGTAATGGTGTCCTCTGATAACCTCTGTTTTTGTTTCTCATAACAGAATTTCTACCTTCCTGCAAAACAATTTTCTATACACTCCGATGCTTAAATTAATAATCATCAAAACATTATCAAATGACTTCATCTAATATTATGAAAATCTGAAATAACTTACAACTCATTGGGATTTACCATTCCCAATTCTCTTCTAATGTATAGAAATTGATCTTTCGCAAGGGGTTTTGTGAAGATATCTGCTAGTTAAAGATGAGTAGGAATGAATATCACTTTCACATCTTTCTTTTGAACATGATCTCTGATGAAGTGATGTCTGACATCGATATGCTTGGTTCTAGAGTGTTGAACTGGATTCTTTGCCAAGCTTATCGTACTGGTATTGTCACAATAGATTGGTATTTCTTTGAGATAAATACCAAGATCTTGTAGTTGTTGTTTTAACCATATCACTTGTGCACAACAACTTGACACTGCAACATATTCGGCTTCCGTTGACGAAAGAGACACTATATTTTGTTTCTTGCTAAACCATGATACAAGAGATCCTCCAAGAAATTGTCCTTGTTCGCTGGTGCTCTTTCTATCTGTCTTGTATCCTCCATGATCTGAATCTGAATATGCAACAAGATATTCACTTCTTCCTTTGGGATACCACAGACCCAATTCGGGTGTGTCAGCAAGGTATCTAAAGATTCATTTGACCGTTTCAGCATGCGATTCCTTTGGTGCCGATTGATATCTTTCACATATGCCAACACTAAATTGAATGTCTGGTCTACTTGCCGTGAGATAGAGTAATGATCCAATCATTCCTCTATATTTCGTGATGTTGTAGTCTTTCCCTTTGACATCAGCATCAAGCAACGTAATTGAGCTCATAGGTGTGTTCGTGCCATTTGCTTCATCCATTCCATACTTCTTCAATAGCTCTTTCAAATACTTTGTTTGAGATATGAAAATTCCATTCTTCCTTTGTTTAATTTGCAAACCAAGAAAGAAATTCAATTCTCCCATCATTGACATCTCAAATTCTCCCTGCATTATCTCAGAAAATTCCTTACACAGAGATTCATTAGTAGCACCGAAGACAATGTCATCAACATATATTTAAACAATCAAAATATCATTGTGTTTTCGTTTTATAAAGAGTGTTGTATCAACCTTTCCCCGTACAAAACCTTGATCAATAAGAAACTTACTGAGCCTTTCATACCAGGCTCTAGGAGCTTGTTTTAAACCATATAAAGCCTTTTTGAGTTTGAAAACATGGTCAGGTTTAGTAACATCCTCAAAACCTGGAGGTTGTTCTACATACACTTCTTCCATGATGTAACCATTTAAAAATGCACTCTTTACATCCATTTGATAGAGTTTGAATCCTTTAATGCATGCAAAGACTAAAAGTACACGTATAGCTTCCAATCTAGCTACTGGAGCATACGTTTCCTCATAATCAATCCCTTCTTCCTGATTATAGCCTTTGGCCACCAATCTTGCCTTGTTTCTGACAATAATTGCGGATTCATCGAGTTTGTTCTTGAATACCCATTTAGTACCAATGATCGGATGATCCTTGGGTCGGGGTACCAAATCCCAAACTTGATTTCTCTCAAATTGATTTAGTTCTTCTTGTATTGCTATAACCCAATCATTGTCTGACAGGGCTTCATCAATGTTAGAAGGTTTAATCTCAGAAATGAATGTAGAAAAACTTACTTCATTGAAAATTCTATTTCTAGTTTTGATCCCTTCATTCACATCTCCTATGACTTTATCTAAGGGATGACTTTTATTGTATTTCCAAACTCTAGGTTGTCCTAGGGATTGCCCTTCTTCCTTGGTTTCATCAACTTCTGGAATAAGAGATTTAGAAATAGATTGACCATTCTCTTGATTTAAAACAACTTCCTGTTCTTCATCAATGGTTTTGTCAGAGGATTCAAATTCATCAAATACAATATGAATTGATTCTTCAACAACACAAGTTCTTTTATTGAAAACTCTATATGCTTTACTTCGGTTAGAATATCCTAGGAAAATTCCTTCATCAGTTTTAGAATCAAATTTTCCCAAGTTATCTTTACCATTATTATGAATGAAACACTTACAACCGAAAATGTGTAGATGAGCAATGTTTGGCTTTCTTCCTTTGTACAACTCGTATGGTGTCTTTCCAAGTTTTGTTCTGATATAGGCTCTATTTGAAATATAGCATGCGGTACTCAAAGCATCAGCCCAGAACACTTGAGATACGTTCTTTTCATTCAACATTGCTCTAGCCATTTCAGTGAGCACTCTATTCTTACGTTCCACAACTCCATTTTGTTAAGGCATCCTTGGAGCAGAGAAATTGTGATCAATGCCATTAGTATCACAATATTCTTTAAAGGCTTGATTTTCAAATTCTCCACCATGATCGGTCCTAATACCTGCAATGGACATACCGTTCTCATTTTGCACTTTCTTGGCAAACACAATAAATTCTTCAAAGGTCTCATCCTTTGATGATAGAAAAATAACCCATGTAAATCTAGAGAAGTCATCAACAATGACCAATGAATATAAGTTGCCACCAAGACTCTTTACTCTTGTTGGACCAACTAAATCCATTTGCAATAATTGTAATGGTCTATTTGTTGAAATCTCATTTTTCAATTTGAAAGATGATTTAGTTTGTTTACCCTTTTGACATGCATCACAAATCAAGTCATTTTTGAAATTTGCTTTGGGTAATCCAAGCACTAAATCCTTTTTGAGTAGTTTGCCTAGTTGATGCATATTGACATGAGCCAATCTCTTATGCCATAGCCAACTTTCATCGGCATTACTCAGAAAACAATTTTCAGATTCATTTCTACTAATGTCTAGAGTATAACAGTTACCTTCCCTTTTTACTCTGAGCTTAGCCTTGATATTCTTCTTATCAAGCTGTAAGTCATTCTTGTTGATAATTAAGCATTCTTCTGAGTCAAATATTACCCAGTTGTTTTTATCTGCACTTTGACTTACGCTCAACAAATTGTGACACAAGCCTTCAACATAATATACATCTTTGACTTGTATTCCTCTGACATTTTTTATTTCACCAATTCCTGCTATTCTTCCGGATTGATTTCCTCCAAATTTTACCTTTCCTCCTTCCTTAGGTTGCAAAGTGGTAAAACTTTTGAAATCTCCGGTCATATGTCTAGAGCATCCACTATCTATGTACCACTTTCTATTTTTGGATGCTTTGAGACATACCTGTAATCAAATGACTAAGTCTTAGGTATCCACATCTTTTTGGGTCCTTTTGGGTTAGTACAAATAATTTTCTGAATATATAAACCTTTAGGTACCCATTTGTAGGTTCCTATTGTTCCTTTCTTCTTATGAATGCATGAAGAAGTATAATGTCCTTTTCTATTACAGTAGTTACAAAAGGCAAAAGGATTTGATGTATGCACAGAATGCTGGAAATAATTCAAATATGACTTACCTCCTGCTTTCTTTCTACCTTTCCTTCTATCTGATTTTGGATCATATCCAATTCCAGATCGATCGTTTACAAATCGTTGAGCTTTTAAAATAACATTTAGCATCTCGCTTCCTTGTGTAAATTTTTCAAGAGTTTTTGTGAGATCAATATTTTTCTTTTTCAAAGATGAACAATTTTCACAATCCTTTTCCTTAAGTTCAGTTTCAAGAGCTTTGTTTTTCTTTTTGAAAACAATCAATTCTTTAACCACTTTGATGAATTCAGAATGTAAAGCATTCTATTCGGAAAGTAATTCATCATAGGTAGGTTCAGAATCATTTACCTCTTCTTCTTCTATTTCTTCTTGAGCAACAAGACATATGTTAGCTACTTCTTCCTCATCACTTTCTTCGTCAGAAGAACTGTCACCCCATATAGCAGATACGAAGGCCTTCTTTTTGTTGAAGAATTTTCCTTTTTTCTTTTCCTTTTTCTTTTGATTCAGGTCTGGGCATTCTGATTTGATATGTCCTGGTTTTCCACATTCATAGCAAATGATATGATCTTTGTTGTTATTTCCTCCTTTCTGAAAGTGTTTGAATCCTTGACCTTTCTTGTAGAACTTTCTGAATCGTTTTATGATTAGGCCCATTTCATCATCGTCAAACTCCTCATCGTCATCCTGATTCTCTTCTTTCGCTTTTAGTGCTAGACCTTTCTTTTTCTTGTCACCAATGTCATCTAGTTCTCGTTTGAACTTTAGTTTCCTTTCATATTCAGAAAGACTTCCAAATAGAGAAGCAACTGATCTCATTGATTCTCCTTTTGCTTCTTCTATTGCAGTAACTTTTGCTTCCCACTCTTTAGAAAGAATATTCAAAATCTTTCGTACTTGGGTGTGCTGATCATAGACTTTCCCAAGAGCTGCAAGTTGGTTAACAAGGTAAGTATATCTAAGTTCGAATTCAGAAATCGACTCACCTGATTTCATTCGAAGTAGATCGAATTCGGTGACCAAAGTGTTGATTCGATTCTCCTTTATTCCTGAAGTTCCTTCATGAGCTATTTCCAGAGCTTCCCACATTTGCTTTGCTGTTGGGAGTGTGCAAATTCTGAAATATTCACTTTGACTCAAAGCGCTTTGTAACATCAGAATTGCCTTGCTGTTGAGAGTGATAACTTTCTTGTCATTCTCATCATATTCCGCTGGCGTCTTTGGAATTTTCTGAGAATCTATAATCTTTGTAGGTTGATAGTTTCCACTCTCAATTACATCCCATAGCCCATATTCAGTAGCCATCACGAACACTCTGAATTTAGCTTTCCAGAAAGAGAAGTGTTCTCCATTGAAACCAGGAGGTCTAGTGATGGATGCTCCGTCGGGAAGAATTCCTTCACCCATGCTTGCCATTGGATCCTTCTTAGGCTGTTAAACCTTAACAAGAAGACCTACGCTCTGATACCAAATGTTAGAGCAAGCGTTTCACCCAAGAGGGGGGGTGAATTGGGTGATACTAAAATTTTGTCGGAAATGTAAAACTTTGACAGTGAAATTAAAACAGTAAGGAATAAGGAGAAATATCACCGAAGCGTACACCGGGAGTTATACTGGTTCGGTCACAACCACTTTGACCTACGTCCAGTCCTCAGAGCTTCTCTGAGAGTTTCACTATAACTTCCAAGATTCAGTGGGTTCTTGGCACCTCAGTACAAGCAAGTTCCTTCACCTGGACACTCGCTCCCCCTTACAAGTTGTAATTCAAACCCAACTCAAGGTTCCACAACCTTAAGTTATCTCAATAACAAATATTGAGTTTGAATGAAATATCTCTCTTACAGAGTGAATAAGAATCACTGACGCATAGAAATACAACGTAAAAACAGAGCAATGAACTTGATGATATGTTTGTGTGTGTTCTTGTTGTTATATCTCTGTTTGGATATTCCCATATATATAGATATGTTGGTGAAGACCGTTGGAACATTTTTCTTTCGTCCGTTGGAGAATGCGCAGCCACTATTGACTTTTCCAGTTTTTGAAAAATATCCATTGGCGGTGGTTGGCATTTGAACGTTTCATTTGACTTCCATTACTTGATATGATTTCTTCATTGTTTATCTGTATATAGGCTAAGAATACTAATACAATGAAAGATTAATCATATAGGAAACAGATCAATGAACGTTTGAATGATTTCTGGATTTCTGGGTTTGCTTACTCGAGTAGCTACTCGAGTATTCCTTGAAGTTTACTCGAGTACCTACTCGAGTATCATCGGGAAAATTTTGATCAACTGCAAGTCAACAGACAAATATAAGATTACTCGGGTAGTGCATGGAATAACCAATTTTCAAACCTTTGGAAATGTATGTTTACTCGGGTACCTACTCGAGTAATACACTCACAATTCTATGGGTTACTCGGGTACCAACTCGAGTAAACCTTCAAATAAACTTTTGGTTACTCGATGCTTTACTCCAGTAATGTTGGCAGGATGTCAAGGCCGAGAGCACTTCAAGTTTGATTACCTTGTTACTCGAGTACATACTCGAGTAAACTTACTTTTTGTGCATAACTTACTCGGGAAGTGTCTTGAGGTTTTCCTTCAAAATATCTGTCCATACTCGAGTACCTACTCGAGTAATCCACTTAAAATAAAACATTAAATACCTACATACTAGAGTAATGACTCGAGGAAAATGAGATAGAATAAGATCAAGTTATTCGAGTACTACCTTCAAGTTTTGTGCTTACCTCAGTGAGTTACTCGAGTAGCTACTCGAGTAACATTGGCAGTGGTACAAAGTGCCGAGAGCACCACATTTTCTGAAACAGGGTAACTCGAGTACATACTCGAGTATCATTGGCAGGCCGAGAGCAACCTGAAAACTTTTACATGGTTACTCGAGTACCTACTCGAGTAACGTTGGCAGGCCGAGAGCAACTCCAAGTTTTTTACCTGGTTACTCGAGTAGCTACTCGAGTAACATTGGCAGGCCGAGAGCAACTTGAAAATACTTACACTATTACTGGAGTACTTACTCGAGTAACGATGGCAGGTTACTGGAAGGTGCCTCTGGTTACTTCAAGTTTTGTCTCATTACTCGAGTACGTACTCAAGTAATGCCTTAGAGAAATTGCTCCTGCTTAAGTTTCTCAGCATTTTCTCTTGGTCTTTCCTCATTACTCCAATGCTTACTTCAAGTGATGCTTATCCCTGTTATTACTTTGTTCAAACTTATTTATTAATCAATTCTTTTTCATACCATGCTTTTGTTATCATCAAAACATGAGATCTAACAGAGATAGGGTTTTCATAAATACTTTTCGAAATCTAATTTACCTGTTCTTATATTCACATTTCGAATACAATTACTTTGCGAAGATAAATCATATTTATAATATATCAGAGTGTACAATAGGATTCCTGGCAACCCCGGGTTTTAGTCATTAACTCAAGAAGACGTCTGGTTGAAGAAAGATTAGTGGAGTAAAGAAAGAAGATTGAAGAAATTCAAGAAGACGTCTGGTTGAGTTATGAAGAATGATCATCAATTCAAGATATATCTAGTTGGGTTAGGAAGAATGATTATCAAGAGGAAAAACAAGAAGAAAGGGATTGAAGAAAGAAGAACTTGCAAGAGTGAATGAGAATATCAAGATTCAAGCTCTTAGAAATGATACCGGAGGTTGGAATGGGTCAATATGAAACTAAAATGACCTATAAGGAAGTTAAGCTACCTCCAGAGATAATTACTCAAGTGATCCCTCAAGTAATATGCCACTGCCTCATTTTAGAGGTGATTAATCGATGGCTCCCTCAAGTAATGACCCAGAATTACTCAAGTGACCACTAGAGTAATGAGAATTCTGATGTGCTCTGTTTTCGAGCAGCAAGACAGAGGTTCAGTATTTTGGTGATATCTCTCTAACCACATGTAGAAATTAGCTGAAACTAGTTTCATATGAAACTAGACTCCCAACACAAAAACATGCACACCAAGATCATATTAAAAGAAGTTTTGATAAGGGAGATATGATATGTTGAAGTTGCCACTAAGATAGCATCATATTCCAAATTAGCTTCAGTATTTTTGACATAACTCTCAACCTACACATCAGATTGAGACGAAATTAGTGCTATATGAAACAAGACTTAAAGAGCTTTCTATTGATAGAGTTTGTCATATTTGAAGTTATATGCTAAGATTTATGCCATTTAGAAGTTGATGTTGGAAACTTTGAAAACTGTCAAGAACAATAGATGCTCTTTGGATCATAACTTTCTGTATACAATGAGTTTAGAGGTTATTCTTGTTGCATTGGAATGTGGCCGATGAGAGCTTTTCGATGATATGTAATTTGACATTTCAAATCAAAATCAAGAGATCACTCGAGTGATGTCCAATGATTACTCGAGTGATCCCTCAAGTAATAAAGTTAGAAGTGCTCTCAGCTAGATTTTGAAGGGGATTACTTGAGTGATCACTCGAGTAATGACCCAGGATTACTCGAGTGGCCATTCGAGTAATGCGACAGACAATATATCCGAAGCATCTGAAAATCATTGAAATGATTATATAATTTATCCATCTTACTTCTAATCACTCTAAAACTTCATTGTATTAGTGTTTAATGTATTTCTCCAGGAATACAATGAAGAGCTGAAGTGAAGAGATAGAAGTTGACTTTACAGAAGCGGAGCATCCAATGTTCTAACGGCGAGTTTTTCAAACTCAAGCAAACAAACAAAAGAAGCAGCCACACTCTAACGGATATGTTGAAATGCTTAAAATTTCATCAATCCTCATCAATAATAAATAGAAGAGCATTCAAAGTTCAAAAACAACAACGAGAACTTAACAATTTCAATATGCTCATGAGTCATCCACTCTGATCCAACCACTCTCTGTTCTTATCTATTTTCTATATTATGTATATTTGAGATAGAGTTATTTGTATTACACTTCAGTGAGCATTTTATCCACTCTGTGAGAGAGTCTGTAAACTATTCTATTTCTAAATTGATCTCAAGATAAAGGGACCTTGAGAAGGTTGATTTTCTTAAGGAGAAGTTGTAGAGAGAATTGTCAGTAAAACTTTTTGCTCGTAAAGACTTACAAGATGCAAGCAATAAAGAATATTTCTGCTCGTAAGGTTTCTAGTGGTGTAAGCAGGAGAGAACGTTGTTGCTCGTTAGACTTGCATGAGTAAGTAGGAGAGAAAGATCTTTGGGATTGCTCTGCTCATAAGATCTGCTGTAAGAGGGAGTATCTTAGTAAGAAATTTGTAAAAGGCTTCATAAGTGCCTGACTAAACTTGTGGGTTTGTAAAGGCTTTTCTTGTACATGGATTAAACAAGAAGATAGTGGGTTTAAAATCTCAGGAAGAGACTGGGGGCTGGATGTAGGTCATCGTGGATTGGACTAAACCAGGATAAATCACAGTTTACATACTTTCTTCCTTAAACTCTTATATTTCTAGCATATATTAACTGTTGATTTATAATTCATTACTTTCATACTTATTGCTTTCATTAAGATTCGAAAAGATTTCTAAAGTTCTTAAGTTATTATCAAACACCCAATTCACCCCCTCTTGGGTGTCAACCAATTCTAACATTTAGTATCAGAGTTAAACTCTTGTTTAAAAGACTTAACCGTCTCAAGAGTTATCAATGGCTGATTATGGGTGTTATTCGCTTTCAGAAGGTTTTGACTATATAATTCCACCTATTTTGAAAGATATTAATTTTTGGTTTTGGAAAGCTAGAATGACATCTTTTATAAAATGTTTTGATTATGATATGTGGGATGTTTTCTCAAATGTCTTTGATTTCAAACCGAGAAAGGATTGGACAAAAAGAAAAAAGAAAATTTTTCCATTGAACATTAAAGCAATGAAAATTTTGTATAGTGCTTTAACCGAAAATGATTTTGAGAAAATTAGATTTTTCTCTACTGCTAGAGAGATTAGGGATACTCTTGATTCTATTTATACTTCTAACAATTGTGTTGAAGTTGAAAGTATTGACAGTTCATGTGAAACTATAAGCTGTATACCTACGGTTCATGAACAAGTCGAAGTTGACAATGAAGAAGGATAAATCATATAACACTTCCATGATCTTGTCAGCATAGAAGAGCAAGAGGAAGATGATTCCCAAGAAGAACTCATTACAGACGAATTTGATGGATCATCCTCTAGAGCTCAAGATGCACATATGGTAAACAATTATAATTCTTCTAGAGTTATTTTAAAAACTAATTTTCAAAGTTTGCATAAAATTGTTTTTCAACCAATTATTGATTCTATTGAGAAAAGCAAAAAGGTTTTCAATCATGCTGGAAATTCATATGGGAAGAAAGAACTTAGGCAAATTGATCATTTGAGATCATCTTTTCTTGATCGACACAATACTTGAATAGAATCTCATAATGCATGTCATCATATTATTTGCAATTATTGTGGTAAATCGGTCATATTTCTCACACATGCTATATTAGGAGTAATTTTAATGTGAGAAATACATTTGTTTGGGCTCCGAAAAGATAAGTAAAGTCTAATGCAAACAATCAAGGACCCATGTATAAGTGGGTATCAAAATGTCCACTAGTACTTTATATGTGCAGATTGATCATAAGAAGAATGGACATAAAGGTACAGAGAAGATAAAGAAAAAGCCAAGAGTTTCTCATGCACCAATAAAGATGTAATATCCCAAAATTTGATTAAGGTATTACAACTTCAAAAGTGAATATGATTATCGTTAAACTGACACTTTTGGAGAATACGATATAAGTTGTGATTTGAATGTGTTACGATTAGTGCCCAAACCCTGTATTTAAGCATAATTGTGTGTGACAAAGCTTAAAATGCATTGAAGAGAAGGGGAGGGCGCATGACTGGTGTGATGGAATGAGAAAAATGTGTTTGGTGCTGATTTAAGAGCAATTACCATAATCAGAGGCAAAATAGGAAAGTTACCAGCCAATTGGTCAGTTACCGAAGAGGAAACTTATTGGTAACTTGAAGAACATTGGTTGTGATGGAATGTGCAAGAGATCAAAGGGTGGAATCATGTGATTGTGTGCTCTTATATGCCCATAGAAGAGGGAACAAGATGTTGACAAGTGTCAACATGTAAGCCATTGATTTGATCAAATGGTCAAAACTCTTCCCTCTCTCCTTAAGGTCGACCAAAGACTATTTGGAGCACAAAAATCTGCTCCTCCAGCATCTTCTCTCTCTCTCTCTCTCTCTTGTAGCCTCCATTTTCATTGAGCTCAAGGGAGGAAAGAGAAAGGAAAAAGGTGAGATTTGGCTTGTTTGATGTCCTCTTTAGCTCAAACACTCTTCTATAATGTTGTTCATAGTTATGAGAGCTTTAACTCTATGGTTTTAGATTCTTGAAAGGAAGTGTTTGAGTGCTTAAGGAAATTGGAAAGATGAAGATTCAAGAAACTAGCTTGGGAGAGAAGAAGAGGTGAGTAAGAACTTCCTTTTGATCTATTTATTGTGACTTTTAGTTGAGTTTTGAGAATTATGAAATTTTAACTTGATTTAGTATGATGTTGGAATGGATGAATTGTTTAGTGTGTTGTGGTTGAATTGGTGTTATATTGTGTCTTTGAAACAATATAATTGATTTGGAGCACTGGGAGCAAAAGTAGTGAAATTTGGTCATATGTGGTAATGTGGTGTTCAAGACAAAATTTGTACCTAGAATGTGATTTTGGGTGTTTTGAGGTTTCCAATAGGTTCCTTGTGTAAAATTATGTGGGAGTAACTTTAGGTTAGAATTTTGGGACCATTGGAAACACATGTTGGAAGTTAAGGAAAATTCTGTCATCTGCTGCGTTTTGACTTCTGATAAAGCCTCACTTGAGTGAACAGGGGTCTCACACGAGTATAGCACCAAGTCTCTTCTTTTCCTTCAGTTTTCAGTTGCACTTCTATGCCAAGAAGTAAGAGTGCATTTCCTCAACTGCGAGTGAAGTGGGTCCCCACTCAAGTGCAGATGTATTTTGCATAAAGAGTCGCGTCTCTAGAAAGCACTCACAATCCATTTGTCAAGAGTGTGCATTAGCACTCACAAGTTTTAAATTGTCTCTCGAGTGTTCAAGGTAATCACTCGAGTGCACTCTCCACTTCAGGGTTTCCGTTGCTCTCGGGTAGTCACTTTCTGTGCTTCACCCTGTAAGACTTGAGTGAGTGTGAGGCCATCACTCGAGTGCTAAGTTTGTGACTCGAGTGCAAGTCATCCATCACTCGAGTACATCAGTTAAAATCAATATTTTCTCATTCTAGATAGGGTCTTTAGTCAAGTTTCTCCCAATCCTTTAGGCATGTGTTTAGGCTTCTCGTGGCCGCTTAGAGGTGTCAAATGATAACCAACTTTAAGTGTTTGAAGTTAAGGAATTGGAAAAGGGAATAACCCTATGTCCTTGATTTGATTGTCAGGATTTGGTATTTGCCTTGATTGTGATCCATTGGTGCCAGAGCACGCTTGGAAAGAATAAGGTAGTGACTCTTCCCTTATACTATGTGTAAATGCAGTGTATGTATGTGTCATCATTGTTTTGTGATGTTGTGGATGCTGCGAAGTTTGTGCATTTGTGTGTCTTTCACCTACGGCCGCATGGGGGGTTCCCATGGCGGAGGACCGTCCTTCTGGGGCAGTAGTTTATAGGAGATTGACTATGTGAGCCGAAAGGCTATTTGTACCGCTGTGCTGCATGATGATATGCTTACATGCTATGTGATTATGTGTGGTATGAGTAATTTGTTACTGCTGGGATTCTCTTGAATCTCATTCTTTCCATTGACTAACCTTTCAGACAGGGCATGCGGTTTGAAGGAGAAACAAGTGATAGAGGACGGGTTAAGCTCCTAACTAGGAGTATTAGTTGATAGTTGGTTATCATAGTTGGTTGTATAATTTGTATCCGTATTTGGATTTGGGATGTAATTTGTGGAAAATGTTAGTGCAAACATTTCACCCAAGAGGGGGGTGAATTGGCTGATACCAGAAATTTTGTTGCGTATAAGAAAATTGACAGAATATTTAAAGCAGTTGAGAGTAAAGAAAAATATCACCTAAGTGTACACCGAGAGTTATACTGGTTCAGCCACAACCACTTTGACCTACATCCAGTCCTCAGAGCGTCTCTGAGAGTTTCACTATATTCTCCAAGATTCAGTGGGTTCTTAACACCTCAGTATACAGCAAGTTCCTTCACCTAGACACTCGCTCCCCCTTACACATTGTAATCAAATCCCCAACTCAAGGTTTCACAACCTTATGTTGTCTCAATAACAAATATTGAGTTTGTAATGAAAAACTCTCTCACAGAGTAAATATATAATCACTGAAGTACAATGAATGAGTATAAGAAAATAGAGCACTAAGAATGTGTTGATCAGTGTATGTTCGTGTGTTCAGACTTTTTATTTGAATTTTCACTTCTGGCATGATATCTTCATTGTTTCTCTGCAAATGTACTTAGAATACTAGTGCAATGAAGAGTTAATCATATAGAAAACAATTCAATAAACATTGAATCAAAGATATGTTTTCTAGACTTCATTATTCGAGTGGCTACTCGAGTGATCATGCTCATTATTTGAGTAGTTCCTCGAGTAATCCTATCAAAAATATGGTAGTGAGTAATTCAACATATTTTAGAAGGTATTACTCGAGTAGGACATGGAGTAAGATACAACATAAACCTTGGAAATACCTTATTACTCGAGTGGTCATGTCTTTTCCTCATAAGTTACTTGGGTGGTCCCTCTAGTAAGCTGATTACTCAAGTGATGACTCAAGTGGCCATGTCTTTTCTTTACAAGTTACTCCGGTGAGCCCTCGAGTAAATTTCAAATAAGTTTACAGATTACTCGATTACTCCCTCGAGTAATGTCATTCAAATCTTGGACAAGAGTTTGCCTACCTGATTACTCGAGTAACCCCTCGAGTAATACTTCAAATAACTCTGCAGATTACTCGATTGCTCCCTTGAGTAATGCCTTTTTCTCACATGGTCACTCGAGTGGCTACTAAAGTAAATTGTTGCATTTCTTGGCCGAGAGCTACTGGAAGATTTTTGACCTGGTTACTCGAGTGGCTACTCGAGTAATGCCTTTTCTCACGTGTTACTCGAGTGGCTACTCGAGTAATGATTCATATAACTTTGCAGATTACTTGAGTGGCTACTCGAGTAACTTCTTCCAAATTTTGGCAGTGCCTCCGAAAACATTTTATTTCAACCTTACTCGAGTGCCTACTCGAGTAACAATGTTCCTTGAGTGGTCACTCGAGTAAATAAAGACAAAAACTGCCAGTGATCTTCTTCCTTTGCTCTTTCTCTCAAATCTTCTCCATTACTCCAATGCTTACTTCAAGTAATTCTTTGTCTTCCATTTATTTACTTTGTTTAAATTCATTTGTTATCATATCCTCTTTTATCATTAGTCCAATCTTTGTTATCATCAAAACATATGAGATCTAACAGAAACGTATTGTGTAGTCCCCTGTATGAGAAGCTGTAATAGGCGTATGTGCCCTATAAATCTTGAGTTAATAAATGGAACCCGGGGTTGGCTGGGAATTTTATTGTGTACTCTGATATATTTAGATATGTGTGTGTGTGTGTGTGTGTGTGTGTGTGTGTGATTAAACTACGCAGGGTAATTATATTTGAAATGTGAATTCGAGACCAGGATATTTGGTTTCCGAAAAGTATTTGTGAAAAACCCTATTGTAGGAATGGATTTAAAAATAGGTTTTACTATTCGTTGGTCTTGAATTCATTTTAATTTTGTACTTTCGAATATTAATTATGGTCTGTAAGGCAAGTGGTTACAAAAGAGGTTCATATCATCTATATCGAAAAGGAGAACTCTCAGAGCACCCATTGCTGGAACTGTAAAGTTTAACCACAAAGAAAGGTAATGGAGAAAAGGAGTACGTTTCACCTCAAGAATGGACTACCATAGTGTACCATTCAACTATCTTGAGGAGAACAAGAAAAGGATGATCTCTCAAGTATCAAGTAAAAGACTCCTGGAGTCTATATATTTTGAGAGAAGGTTGCGAGCACCTAAAGCAAGATATTCAAATTATCAACATCATAAAAAGATGCAGTGGGTAAACAAAAGCAATCCTCCAAGTATCTAAGGCAAAGGTATATAATGATAAAACCTCCTATGCTATTGTCTATAATATTTATTAAGGTTTTATATTTTGGAACCTTAGGAATGAGCATTACAAACTATTTTAAAATTATGTTTTCAATCCCTTAAAAATCCAATTAATAGATTTATTTATAAAGGAATTGCAATGCTCAACAAGTTAATTCTTTATGCATATATAATGATTTTAAAAGAAAATATTTCTTTGATGCATAAACACATGTTTAATTCATTATACTCAATTACCTTGGATTGATTATATTCTTAGAGCATGTGAATTTTATCTTGTTTCCCACAAGCTAACAAGAAATAGATCCAAGCAAGGTTGGATACCATAAAGAAAAAGAAATTTATATAGTTTTGTAGGATAAGAAAAAGCTTCTCAAGACTATTGCCACATGAAAACAAATTCATATCTTGATGATTCTGAATAATGGAGTATGGATTTTGATGCTATATGTGCAAAGGAGGAAAATCAATTATATTCCACCAAACCAAACAAGCTATTGCAAGGACAAGAGGAATTACAATGATATCTAATCCTTACTCTATATCTTTTCATATCTTGTGCTTATATGAACTAAATTGGCAAATAAATACTTGCTCATTATTGTATATTATTAGCAAACAATTATTTATGATTTTCAAAATGTTTTTCAATTTGCTAAATGGATTGAAAGTGAAATAATCTTTCTATGTATTGGAAGTTTGAAATGCACATTTTAAAAACTTGTTTAGATTTCAATCCATCTTATTATTTCATACACATTATTCGAAAATTATTCATATTTTGAATACATTCATATCGGTTTCAAAAATTAGAAGGTAATATTTTTTAGTACTAAATGTCAGAAATGCTTCAAATCCATTTGCTAGAGTTTTCCCCATCATTTATGTATTATTTCTTGATCTTAAACCTATTACTGCTTAAACTCCTCAATATTTATTTTCTACCAGGTTGGATCTTATGTGTAACAAATTGACTATCTATATGAGTTTCAAGTGTATTCCCTTGAAAAGAATTCAATATGTGAAAGCCTTGTGGCTAACATTACTAGAAAAAATGGTTTTATCGTCCCTTTTTTTGGCCTTTTAATGTCTGAAAATAGAAGGACGTCTATCTGAGGGTCATGGAAAAAAACATCAATAACATCTATAAAATAGGGGATGTTAAATAGGCAGGACTTTAGACGTCCCCATTTCAGACTGGGGACGTCTAATGTCTAAGGTGAACTTTAGACGTCCCCTGTTTGGAATAGGGACGTCTAAAGTGACCTTTAGACGTCCCTAGTCTGAACTGGGGACGTCTAAAGGTCACTTTAGACGTCTCCAGTACAAACTGGGGACGTCTAAAGTGTCGCCCACCTTTCCCACGTCCCTTTTTATTTTAAGGACGTTGAAAGTTTTTTTTAAATGGCCTTTTTATATATATTTCACTGTCTGGAAAATGTAAACTTTAGAAATAGGATGGAAACAACAGAATAAAACAACAGCAGTTTAGCATAATGGAAACAACAACTTGAAACACAGTGATCAACCCAAGGCTCTACTACATGCAATAACTTTAAGGAGTAGCAAACTAATTAACTAACAAAGCACACAAACTACACAACAATCTATATTCAAGTCTGTTATTGCACTAAAAAGACTATATCCAAGTCCCCAGTTTGTACAATAACCAAGACTAAATTCAATCTATATCCAACAACAGCAATGCTAATTATATGTACAATATATAGAACTATCACAAAAGTATGTCCTACACAAACTACTAAAGACTTTACTCTGGTATACGTTGAATAAGATGTCCAACCAAAAAGTCTCTGATCATATTTATGTCTTCATATGAGTAGGCATCTTCATTGTCAAAAATCTGTAAATTAGAAAATAAGCTTAGATGAAATAATGAATCAAGTAAATGAATTGCCATTGAATTACAACACCAAGAATATTATCCTCTGAGAATAAAGAAGCGATTACTTGTTTGAAATCTGTCGTAATGTCACTCTGAATGATGTTAAACATATAAAGTAAGACATAGTATCCACATTCCCAGCCGCCAGGTTATTGAAGGCACTATAAATCAAAAGCAAATAGTTAAAATCAATAAAGGCATATCTAAAACGACCGTCAATCAAAAGAACTTGATTTGAAACTACGTACCTTTGGAAAACACCATCTCGGGTCTTTGCCACCTTTACGATTGCGTGGCCTGCCAAGCGCTCGATACGTCGTGCATGCCCTATCATTAAAATGAAAATCAACATAAATTAGAATAATTCATTTAAGTCAAGAATCAAGAAGCAATGAAATACAAAAAAATAACTTACGTGTTGAAGACGCTTTTAGTTTCTTTGTCTGTTCTTTTACTTAAGGAATCAAACCAGTAAACAACGTGTGTAACCCCCTCCGTAATTATATCCGAAATACGTGATTAAAATGAAATAGAGACCAATAATAATCAAATAACATTTACTAACCCATCACATGATGGGGTTTTCAAAAATATATTTCGAAATCATTTATAAACTTGGTCTCATATTCACATTTCGAATACAATTACTACACGAAGATAAATCACATTCATATAAATATCAGAGTGCACAACATAATCATCCTGGAAATCCCGGGTACATACCTTCGCTAAAGATACACAGGGCACAATTGCCCATTACAATTCTTCAAATGGGGATTACATATTCGCATCTCGAAGAAGTCATAGCCGCTCCCTCCACGAGCCACTTGCCCTGTCTAAATTGTTGGTAGGGGAGGGTGAGATTCGAGAGAATCTCAATAGGGAAACATTATCAATATGCAGGCGAGATAAGTGTTTAATGCATGACATGCTTGCATCACATAACTCATGCACACATACAATGACAAATCTATAAGCTCAATGCTTCGAACGATACACATTTGGCCATAGCATATATTGAAACATAGCTTCAAATCATTCATACATATTCCACATAATCAAGCAAAGCAATAACATGCATCAACACATTAACACAGTTATCAGAGCATGCAGGAGAGATAAGTTCCCTACCTCCAGTCTTTTCTCCTCGATTTGCGTGCCAGCAACTCGGGGCTTCACATTCGATCCTACAATGTCAAATGTACTATTTAGACACTCCCAAAGTGTTTCTGGGGGTTATATGAGGCTATATTGAAAATTTCCTAAAATACCCCCGGGGACCCGGCCTGGCCTCGCCGTACCCGGTCCGGCTGTACTTTTCTTGAAATTTTGACATGGGCTATTCTGACATATTTTCGCCCAAGGAATCCATTTCTGGACTCGGAATTATCAAATTCAATGTCAATTACAAAATTACCCTTGACAGCCCCACTTTAAGGGTTTCAGGGGCATTTTTGTAATTATGCTTTTTCGGCCTTTTCTGAAAAGTGCCCAACTGTAACCCCACCTAATTTTTGCTCCTGAACTCAATGGAATCATCAAATCATTGAAAATCCAACTCTAAGACCCATTTATAGCCTTGGCCGAAATATACATGTACTCCGGGAAAAATTGGGGTTTTTCGGTTTTGGCTCCGTAAACGCGTTTCTTTCTACTCCTAACCACTTTATTGACTATTCCATTAGGTTACAACTACCATTTAGTACCAATTTGGGCAGCATAACAGCCCCACACACCCATTTTCCATTTTTGAAACCAATGACAATCCGGCGAAATTTCACCGATTAAATTGTCCACAGCAGCCAGAATAGTCAATACATAAGAGTTTGGAAGTTACCTCAAGCTCCCACTAGCTTTTCCTTGTCTTGGCTGAAACCCTAGCTGTTTTAACACCAAAGGAAGATCTTCCAAACCTTAAAGAACATAAAGGAGTAGCTTAGGATCGGAGTTATACGCGTTAGGAGCTAGATCGTCGGAGAAATCGGCTTACCTTACGAGATTTCTTCCTCTTTCTCTCTCTAAAGATCCCATATGCTCTCTCTCTATTTCAGCTGAAACTCACGACAGAAAATGAGAGCTGAAGAATATGAGAAGATATTTAATTCCATGATGATGTCATCTTTTATTGAGATGATGTCATAATTCCCATTTTCGGATTTTCTGGCAGATTTTCTGCCCAAACTTTGAAAAATCATAACTAATTCTAGAAAACTCAAAATGAGGTGATTCCAAATCCAAATGAAATATATTTAAGTCCTCTTCATAGGAAAAATATTGGCCATTACTAAAAATCACCACACAATTCCAAAATTACATAAAACTCATCACTGCCCCAAAACAGAGTTCAGTTTCTATCCCAAATTTTGGACAATCATATCTCCCAGTTCCCAAAACGAAATGGAACAAATTATATGTCCATTTTGAAGCTTGAGATATGAACTATAAGACTGGAAAGTTTCAGAATTTTTAGACACCATTTGGTCATTCAAAAGGTTCACACAAACTGACAGCCCAGAATAGAGTTTCACTGGACAACATTTCCAGTTTTGCAACCAATGTGTCCAATCCAATTTAAATCAATTCCAATGATTAAATACCACAACATGACACCATTTCCATCACAATACCCCATTCAATTCTTCCCTCTATTCTAAGTCAATTTGGATGTTAATCCACAATTGAACTCAAATACAGGGTTTTGGTGTTGCTCATAACACAAGCGACTACAATCCTCTTTATATTCTCTAAAAGGGTTCATTAATCACTAACCACGTCCACTTTTGTAGTCATTAACCCCTAATCACAATTTGGGATCTTGCTAAACCGGGGCTTAGCAATCCACTAATCTCAGGCTTATTCTCTATCCTCGAGTCTCAAAATTCGAGGTATTACAACGTGGGACCGAGGACAGAGAACACACAAACTTCAGTGGTAAATATCACAACATATACAGATTAAAAAGAAGTTAGATGGCAAGGAAATTATTTATTAAAAATCTGAAATACACAAAATTTAAATACCCTTGAACAATCGGTGCTAGATAACAACGATAGTTGTTCTCTCCCACTGTGAAGCCCACATAGTGCATCCTTTTTTCAATGTATTCATACTCCTTATCGTATATGCAGGAGACAAGAATCCATATAAATCAACTCTTTGCAAGTCAATACATATACGATGGAAGGAGCTATAATAGAATTAAAATGATAAATGTATTAGCTAGTTAAAATCAACTTAACTAAATGAAGGAAAAAATGGGAAATAAAAAACTTACAGGATTGTAAATTTGCCCCATCTAATATCTAGCTCCTCCAACTTAATGAACTATTTAAGATCTTCTTTATCAATTGTGAAGGGATACTCTAATTCCTCGCCCACAATCCCTGTAGGCATATGTAAATCAATCTGGCGAATGCCTTTACAGATCTGTATTGGGGCATCCAAAGAGAGGATGGCAGGTTCTCCCAGCACTGGAGTGAAGGTCAAATCACCATGCTTCTATTTTTTACTTTGAAGTACAATGGAAATTTTTTTATTTGCAGGATCTGTGACATAACACACTTGTTTCGCCTGGTTTGCTAGAATGAAGGGCTCATCCCTATAACCTACTCTTTCAAGATCAACTGAGACAAATCCAAATTGTTGATCTATTACCATAGCATTATTGATAACCCACTTACATTTGAATAAAGCAACTTTGAACTTGTTGTAAGTGATTTCCCATATTTCTTCTATCACTCCATAATAGGCCATGAATGCTAATATGGGGTTTTTGTCTTTCGTACTGGAAAAGTGCATGGCTTCAGCTTCTACCATCACCCCACTATTTTGTATGGTACTTCTATCATCTTGGTCTTTTGTGTAGAAAGAATACCCGTTTATATCATAACCGCTCCAAGTAATGATCTGAAATGAAGGCCCCCAGGCTAGCCACTCTATTGTCTTAAACACACCGGTCTCATGCAAAACCTTTTCCTGAAAACACTATATGAATGTCTTGTTTTTCTCAATAGCAATCTACATGTCATTCTTCCTTGGATTCATGTTCTTCAATCTCTTTCTGAGTTCATCTATGTACGGTTGAACTTCTGCCATATTATTCAGGATATAAAGGTGTGCTTGCAATACCTCTTCATGAGGCATAGTCTTCACTTTTAGTTCTCGTGTTCCCTTGCTCCTCCCCTCTTCATGCCGAGATTATTCCTTCTTCCCTGATAGATAATCACTGCAGAAGTCCATAACCTCTTCAACTACATACCTTTCAACTATTAAGGTTTCTGGTTGATAGGGGTTTTTAGAGTACCCTTTTAAGATCTTCATGTATTGCTTGAAAGGGTACATCCACCTCAGGTAAACTGGACCGCAGAGCCTTACCTCCTTTACCAAATGAACTATCAAATGCACCATTATATCAAAAAATGAAGGAGGAAAATGCATCTCTAATTGGGACAATATAATATAACCCTCAGCTTCTAGTTCATCCAGCTTTTCAGTGTCAATGACTTTGTTACAAATAGCATTAAAGAAAACACACAATCTTATCACAATGCTTCAAACTTCATCTTTCATAATGCCTCTAATAGCTACTGATAATTGTTGTTGCATCAGCACATGATGATCATGGGACTTCATTCCCACTAACTTCAAATCCTCCATTGACACACATTCCCACTACCATCATCTCTTACCTGTGGATGTAACCGTTCTCTTATTCCCAGATCAACAAAGTCTAGTCTCGCACTAATCCCATCCTTGGTCTTCCCTGGAATGTGCAAAAGCGTATTGATAAGGCTATCACAAATTTTTTTCTCCATGTCCATCACATCAATACTATTTCTCATGTCAAGCCTACACCAATATGGAATATCAAAAAAAATTGATCTCTTATTCCATATGTTCTTCTCACCCGCAGTCTTCTGATTCCTACCGAGTAAGACATTGATATGTTCAACCCGACTGTAAACTTCCTCTTCTGTTAATGCCTTTGGAGCCAGTCTATGCTCCAAGAAGCCGTTAAAATGCTTTCTTAACCTACGATATGGGTGGAACCTAGGAAGGAACCTCCTGTGACCAAGGTAGACAGTCTTTCTTCCATGTTTAAGTTGGTGGAAGTGAGTGTCTGCTTCACAAATCAGACATGCTTTATGGCCCTTCACATTGTACCCTGAGAGGTTTCTGTACATAGGGAAGTCATTTATCATGGTGAAAATCATTGCACGTAGCTTGAAGGATTCGTTCTTATATGCATCAAACACATATATGCCTTCTTCCCACAACTTCTTCAAGTCCTCAATCAAAGGCACCAAGTAGACATCGATATCATTTTCTGGCTGTTTTGGTCTAGAAATCATTATAGAAAGCATCACATACTTGCGTTTCATACAAAGCTAGGGAGGCAAGTTGTATATTACAAGGAGTACTAGCCACGCACTATGTGTGCTATTAAGAGTTCCATACAGATTGATGCCATCTGTACAAAGCCCAAGCTGAAGGTTTCTTGGCTCGCTACCAAATTCAAGGAACATTTCATCTATTTTCTTCTACTGTGGAAAGTCAGCTGGGTGCCAAAGATATTTTCTGTCAGATATTCTATCATCCGAATGCCATCTCAATTTCTTCATTTTTTTTGTAGTGCCAAACAAACGCTTAAGCACTGTATTATTGAAAGATACCATAAAACTTTTACAGGTTGCCTTTTAGTTGTCCCATCGCCACAACCACCATCTTTCTTCACTTTGTATCGTGCAGTTTGACACTTGGGGCACTCACTCAGACCTTTATACTCCTTTCTGTATAGTACGCAGTCATTAGGGCAAGCGTGTATCTTTTTATACTCCATACCCATTGTAGATAGGATTTTCTTGGCCTCATACATACGATTTAGAAGTACATTATCGTCTGAAACATATCACACAACAGTTCAAGCAGCATTGTAAAACTACTATCGGTCCACCCACAAGTTGCTTTTAAGTTAACCAAATGTAATATTCCTGTCAGCCGTGCGTATTTACTCCTTGGGTACAACGGTGTCTCTGCATCACTCCGCAGGATGTCATATTCATGTAACTGCTCAAAGGATTCTACCTCAACATCGTGAATCATTCTCTCTATTCTATCTTCATCTATGACATCCACAACTTCCTTCTTATGCGACGGACAATCAATTACTTCCTCACCATGCCATATCCACCTTATGTATCAAAGATTTATTTCATCACAAAATAGGTGATCCCTTATAACTTCAACATCCCGTCTTTTCTCATTTAAACAATTGACACAAGGACAAAAATACATCCCATTTTTTGTTGGAGTGTTCCTTCTAGCATATTCAATAAACTCTTCAACCCCATTCTCATATTGTTCACTTGTTCTCAAAGCATTCATCCAACTATGATCCATTTTATTACCACCTACACCATTCCCAATAACACTCAAGTTTAGAATAATTGTCAACACATGGAATTGCCTTTTACTATTTTGTTTTTCAAAATTTTGGCAGTATTTCCCCTTAAAAGTGAGACATGCCAAAATCAAAATAACAAACCATCTCAGCTTAATTTAAACAAAACTAAACTAATTAAGGCAATTCATATTCAGGATAATGTCATATTAAATACGTGCTTTTCATTTGAAACTAAAAAAACAATGAAACAATAATAATTAAACAAATAACAACCTCAATTTATCAAGTGATTGAAAAAAAATTCATTGGCCATGCATGTATAGTTAATAACTCTACACTTTAATTTACTAAGATATTTTGTATATTACATTGTTAAGAAAAAACTACAATTGTTAGAAATTGATTAGTTTCTCAAAATGGAAGGATCATGCCTTAATGTATAAAATACTTGAAATAAATATGTAGACTTCACTACTACACTTTGCAATATATAAGATATAAATATTATCTTCAATATTAGCATAAAACTAATTTTCAACATAGAACCTAAAGGGGTATTAAATATAATAGGTGCTGAGTTATGGCAAAACAAAAAACAAAAAAAATCAAATACCCCTAACATAATGTATGGGTGAATGCATTTACAAGTTTTAATTTCCATACAGTAAACAATAATTTATTTGGCAAGAAGACAAAAAGTTTCGTAGTCTTGTTTTAATTTTTTTGCTTCAAAAGAAAACAGACTACACCAATCTGCATCAGAGAGAGCAGAAAAGAATGATGTACACAAACTTTGCTATCAAATCCAATTAACATAGAAACAAACATTTTCCTGAGTCTATGCTACTATTACTATGTGCTTTAGCTTTTAGAGAGAGGTCAATTAAGAGAAACATAGGATTGCTAAGTACATATCCTACTATGTATATTTCATATTTCTGTTATGAACCCTCAACTGAACTAAAAAAGAATGGTTAAAAAACGTACACTAAAATAGCTATAATCCTAACTAAGTAACTAATTCTTAGACTAACTAACTCTCAAGACTCTCCCATCATCATCATCATTATTATCATTATATAACACATAATAACAATATGGGTGAGCTCAATAACAAACCTACCAAACTCTGAAGCAACACAAATATAGTAGTAATACATAATGCATTGCACAATATATACCGAGCCACATTAAATTCAGCAAAAAAGAAACTGCTTTAAGAAACCCAGAACGCACCTAATTTAAGAAGCCCAGCAACCACGCATCTGATTCTGAGAATGCAAATGCAGCAACGAAAACCAATGACGCACCTGATTTAGTGAAGAAGAGAGTTAAGAAACCCAGACACTATGCACCTGATTCAGTGAAGAAGAGAGTTAACCAGACACAACGCACCTGATTAAAGAAACCCAACAACCACGCACCTGATTCCGAGAATCCAAATGCAGCAATGGAAAGCAATAAGAAGAGAGTATGAGAGAGTTAATGAGAATTTTAGATTTGAAATGTTGTGGAGGTGAGATAATAAGCTTTACATCAATGGAAACTGTAAGGAAAACTCACGGGAGAGGGAAAACAGGGGAGATGAGACTGAATGCAAGGGGAAGAAGAAGGTAAAGCTGCTGCTGCTGCTCCATGATGGGACAGGTGACAGCCTCTTTCGCATCCCCAGTCAAAATGGGGACGCCTAAAGTAAGCTTTAGACGTCCCCAGTCAAAATGGGGACGTCTAAAGCTCACTTTAGACGTCCCCATTTATGCAGGGGACATCTAAAGCCCACTTTAAACATCCCCAGTTTTTCTGGGGATGTCTAAAGTGGTGGATTTTTTTTAAAAAAAATTTCATCCAGTAAAAAGGGACGTCCTTTAGGGTAGTAAAAAGTCTAGTTTGTAGTAATGTAATACATAAATCATTAGTTGGCCAAGTTATTCCAAGAATTATGAACGTTTATTAATGCATTAACCATTATTATGGAATAATTTACTAGGATAATATTCTAGAACTCTAGTCATTTGGACTAATGAGTATGTGCTTAATTATAATTCATTTGCACTCATTTTGTTGCTCAAATACATTAACTATTGACATCAAATATCTCTGAGTAACTAGTGTCTTGAATTCAAATGTTTAAGTTAAATGTTCTTATTCTTCAAGACACAAGAGTCAATGTTATCTCTTAGTCAATAGCAAAGTCATTATGCATATATATTCAAGCTAAGCCTTTTTGGCTAAATTCTTTAACCGTATGACTCTTGCTCTTTGGAAAATTCTCCAACATGTTAACTCTGACGATTAATGTGTTATTTTAGTTAATCTTCAAAAAGAAGCTTTTTGACACATCTCTTTTAAATATTGACTTCCACCCTTTTTAGCATGAGCATTGATTGTAAACATATTTCAAAGATGATTTTTGCATATATCAAAAATCAAAATTTTACAATACATTGTCATAATTTGAAATAACATTGGAGATTTGAAAAAATTTACATATTTCATTATTGGAAAACTTGATTCAATTCATAATTATCACTTCAAAAAGGGTTGGTCATTATGGATATATTCTCTATTCTCTTTGATCCAACTTACATGGATTGCATGAAAATATTTTCAATGACATATTTTTCTATACAAAGTATATTTACAAATTGTCACTGAAAACATCATTCTTGATATCAAGTGTTTGTTATCATTTATGACTTGAATTAATTAGATAACATTATGATTCTAGTTTTTAGTGATTTAATATACTCTTTGCTCAATAATCATGTAGTTTAATTATATAAGAGCAAAAGATTTATTATGACTAATATTGTATGGACCCAAGAGAAGTTGGGTACCAAAGAGCATGCATTTATACTTTTGCAAGAGTTAATCAAGATGCTCTACTTTCAAAGAACAGAAGCTAACAAAGTAGGTGTAACTAGGAGTGTTGCAATGTGAGCAGAAGCAAAATCTGTGGTTTCAATCAAGTGACACCACATCACTAGCAAGTAACTAGCTAGTGATGCAATCAGAGAAAGAGAAAGAGGAGGAAAATCTCTTAAGTAAACCTAGATGAGATTCATCTCAAAGTAGCTCAAGGCCAAGAACAAGTCTAGCCAATATGAATCTTTGTTGCCTACCCACCTTCCATATTATTCCAAGATGATCAGACATTTTCAATATGATATGGTTCCAATAGAGACGTTCAGAGGAAGATGCTGAGATGCACATAATCATCAAGCTTGGTGAGCCTATGAGGATTCTCAACTACAATCCTAGCTCTACGTTTTCACAAAATTATATGATACATCTAAACTAGAGCTAATGTGAACAAGGCCAATAATTTTACTCACTTCATCGAGAAGAATTATCACACAATGGCCTCTATTATTAGCAAGAAGGAAAGGAACATATATACCTTTACAAGGCATACTCCAATGACATACCCTCTTTTAGTATCTCTATTTCTCAAGGCCAACAAGTTATAATACCTAGAGCCAAATAAGCCCCTTGTGAGGACTACTATGGTTAAGGAGCTAGATCACTTGGAGACTATTTTATTGGATCAACCATTTAAACATACTAAGCTTCATTAGATGTTGCCAATAAAAAGCTCATCAAGGTTGTGAAGTTAGGAAGTTATGTACTATATCAAAACTTCCAAATATTGTTTACTTAAGACTAGAAATTTAAGTAATCTATGATCACTCCAAGTAATCTGAGGATCACTCCAAGTAATCTGAGGATCACTCTAAGTGATCTACAATCACTCCAAGGGATTCTAACCACTTTGTTTAAATTACTGACCCTAACTTCAAGTTAATATAGGAGGCATGTAATATCCTAAATTGTGATTTAGGCCTAATGACTTCAAAGGGTAATGTAATTAATGTTAATCAAACACTTTTAAAGCATAAGATGTGAATTTTTGACTGGAATGTGTTATAGCCAGTACCTAAACCCTGTATTTCAGGTTGATTGTGAATTAGTGTCTAATTGGGTCAAAATATAGGGAAGGGCACATAGTTGAGTTAAAGGAATGATATAAATGTGTTTAAGGATGATCTGGTATATGTTATGATAATCAGGAGCAAAACGGTAAAGTTACCGACCAATTGGTCAGTTACTGAAGAAGAAACTCATTGGTAACTTAAAGATCAATGGTTGAGATTCACCTATCAAAAAATCAAATGGGTGGAATCATGTGCTTTGAGTTTAAATGGAATTGTGGTAGAGAGACTAAGATTATGACATGTGTCAAAAGAGGAACCATTGGATGTGGTCAAAATTGTCAAAGCATTTTTCCTCTCTTCTTTCTCCCTCAAGTTGGTTTTTGGGTATGGGGAAGGCCAAAAACTGATCTTATCTTCATCATCTCATTTCTCTCTCCTTGGCCTCCATTTTTTTGTGGGATTGAAGGAAGAAAGAGAAAGTGAAAGGTGAGATTTTGATGATATTATGGTTCTCAAATGCTCAAAGTTTGTGAACACGATAGAGTTACAAGTCTCAAAGTTGGTGGACAAGGAAAATACCAACTTTGACTTAATGTTCAAGACTCAAGAAGATATGTCAAGAAGAATCACTGATATGGAAATCTTCTTGCGCATTTATTTTTCGACTACTTCTCCTGAGGTAACACTTGAGTCTACTCCTACCACAGCCTCACCTTCTCAGACTCAGACTCATGTTCTCTTCACAGACCCAGATTCCAATGTTGATGTCACTTATGATCAGTCGCCTTCACCAACACTTGTAGCCTCTGTTCCTCATCCTTCATCTCCACTTTTTGAGCATAAGCCAATTGATCCTTCCACTGCCATGGTGCTCTTTACCCCACCATCTGATCTCACTTTTCCTCAACCCCTTTTGATACTAATAAAATGGGTGAGAAGGATCTGTGATGGTTTCTGAGATGTTCTGGTCTGATATGGGGAGTTGGAGTTAGTTTTTGGTAGATTTTCTATATTAGGGTAGGACTATTGTTATTTAAGCTTTTCTAGTTTATTTTTGTTGACATGGTTGTATATGGGTTCTCATGAGTAGATGCTGATTCAAACTTGACATTTGTACTTTACAAGTTCACTAATAATCATTTTCAAGTTTGCTAAGTTTTCTGTTTAAATTTAATGATTTCTGTGCAAATATAATGGTATTATGACTTATCTTCGCTTTAAGTGTCCATTGGAAGTATTATAGGAAACATATGAGGTTAAGTGCAAAAAACTGAAAATGAGTCTAACTTTGGTGAAATATGCATTTGGAAATGTTCATAATGTTTTTCAAAATTTTCACTCCAATCAAGATTTTTTATTTAAAACTCATCACAAAGATTTTGTCATCATCAAAAAGGGGGAGAATGTTAGATTCCAAGTTTTGATGATAACAAAAGGTTATTGTGTGCAAATTATGTTTTTACAAGTCTAGACAATAGTTACAAAGTTACCAAATGCATATGACAAAAGTTCAGAGGTTATTGCTGATATTTTAACTTATGCACTCGAGTGATAGAGCCAGCACTCGAGCATTAAGCTATTTTACACTCGAGCACAAGAGAGTGTTTCACAGAAAGTGTTTGACAGAGAGCAAAGTTAGAGACAGGATATCATCACTTCATTCGAGCACAGACTCTGTACTTGAGTGATAGCCTTGAGTGCACCTGAGTCCTTGCAAGTATGGCACAAGAAGTGCTTGCCTGAGAGCAAGATAACTAGAGAATGTAATTTATACTCGAGTCCAAGCGAGTGAGGAACAGAAAGTGTTTGCCCAAGAGTCACCAAGTGCATGACGGAGAAAGTATGCTCGAGTGGAGGAATTTGTACCCAAGTAATACCTCAGTACATGCGAGTATGAAATCCAACTCTCTCCATTCTGATGCAAGTGTTGAAGTAAAAGAGTATCTTACAGAAGAATATTCTATTCACTCAAGTGAGAGTAAGTATGCTCGAGTGAGGACCCACATCACCTGCAAGGGCAAAATCACACTCTTGATAAAATGGGATGTGAGTGTTGTCCAGAAACGTGGCTCATAGTGTAAAATAAAGGTGCACTCGAGTGAGGAGATTTGTACTCGAGTAAGGTCCCACATCACTCGCAAGTGTGAAAATGCACCCTCTCAAAATCACATGGAAGTGAAAGTCTAAAACTTAAGAAAGAAGAGAAAATATGGTATTGCACTCGAGTGAACCCTCTTAGCACTCGAGGGATGCTCTGTCAGAAGACAAATCATACTAGTTTTACAGCGTTCAATCCGAATATGGTTTAATGTTATTTATTTATTTTATTTCCACTTATTATTATTATATAACATCATTTAACATATATTACAAGTATGATACAGGAGTTTGAACGTTTGAATTAGAAAAGCACAGAGGAAGTCAAACAACGGCAGACGGCATCATTACGACCAAACAAGCACGTACCTACCGTGTTCAAATATTTCAAACGTACGCATGTTGTTCCATAGTAAAATGCTCCGCTCCACAATGATTATTATTTAATGGGCAAAATCAACTAGCTATAAATGCAGAGTTTCAAAGACCATCAGAAACCCACCAAGAACAAGAATTCACACAAGCAAATTCACGAGTCTCTGTTATTCATATTTTCTCTGTATTCATATCGTTCTTCAGTGTTTATCATAGTTGCTCTGTAAGAGAGTCTGTATACACTTCAAATTCTATTTTCATTTGATCTCAAGGTATTAGGACCTTGAGAGGGTAGATATCCTTACGAAGAAGTAGTTGAGAGAATTCCTAGTAGGACTTTCTGCTCATAAGACTTATAAGATACAAGCAGTAGAGAACGTTGCTGCTCATAAGACTTATAGTGGTGTAAGCAGGAGAGAATGTTGTTTCTCATAAGACTTGTATACATAAGCAAGAGAGAAAGGTCATAGGTTTGTTTTTCTGCACGTAAGACTTGTCGTAAGGGGGAGAGAAATTTCTAAGTGTTAGATTATTTTTGCTCATAGTCCATTCAAGGACGATTGTTATTTTACGACGTTCTAAGAGCCCATTGAATCTTGGAAGCATAGTGAAAATCTCAGTAGGTCTTGATCTCTGAGGATTGGACGTAGGTCTAGTTTTTGGCCGAACCAGTATAACTCTTTGTGTGTCAATCTTCTCAACTCTACTCTATCTTCAACTATTGTTATATCACCACATCAACTGAAAAATTTATCACAACACCCAATTCACCCCCCTCTTGAGTGAAGCTTGCCTCTTTTAGTTACCCCAACCTTTAGGCATGTGTCTAGTCTTCTAATAGCCACCTAAAGAGTCCAAATGATAACCAACGTTAAGAATAATGAAAGTGAGAATTGGAATAGAGAATTAATCCGATGTTCTTGATTGTGATTATAGGATTTGACATTTACATTGGCCGTAAGCAGCCTCTGCCTGATCACCATCTAAAGGAACAAGGTAGTGACTCTTCTCTTATATCTTGTATAAATGTATTGTATGTGTGTGGATCATTGCTTGTAAGGATATCTGATACTGCTACTTATACAGCTACTGATAGCTGTCTTTATCCAGTGTAGGCTGGAGTTATACAATGAAAACTGTCGTTATCCAGTGCAAACTGGCGTTATACAGCGAAAGCTGTCGTGATTCTGTATATAGCCGTGAGTGATGTCGTTGTGATGAAAGATATGTATCATTGTGTTGCTGTGATGCTGCGATTAGTGATTGCTTACATGCTATATGTTTATATGTTATATAAGTGATTTGTTACTACTGGAATTCTTTTGAATCTCATTCTTTCCATTGTTAAACCTATAGATAGGGCAGGTGGTTCCTCCAGAAAATGGCCAACCAAGAGCGGTTAGGAATTTTGGGAGATATGGGATTGTTGGTTATCTACTTTGGAGTAGAATTGTGGTATATTTTTTTGGAATGTAAATAGTATTTTAGCCTTGGTTGTGTAATCCCCTAGTAGGGAATTTTGAAACCCTTAGTCTATATATATGAACCCGGGGGTTGCTGGAACTTTTGGTTATACACTTTGATATGTATGAATGTGAATTTACTGTGTAGGTAATTATATTCGAAATTTAAAATTGAGACCAAGATAGGAACGAGTATTTGAAAGAAATTCTGAAAAATCCTATCAGAAGGAAGGGATGAAAATGATTTTAACTCTTCATGGGTCTCTATACCATTTTAATTATGTGTAATTGAATCATAATTACGCTGATTAAGGTAGGGGGTTACAAGGCGTAGAGGATAGGAGCTGATACTTCAAGGATAAATAAGATACAACACTTTGCTAGAGTTGATCTCCCTGGTCCTTCATTCTTTGGTCTATTTATTCAAGGCTTTCTGAGATAGGAGCTTCAACAATCACACAGAGCCTGCTATGAACAATACTGAGTTCATTACCTCTGTGAATGGTGAGATTAAATAACTCTAAGATTTGATCAACCAGAACCTCAAGGCCTTATTTCGAGCTCATTTTGGTATCCTAAAGAGCACACAGACACTACAGTTCAGAATCCCTTAGTAACAACATTAGACAATGAGTAGCCAACGATGCATCAATGGATTACAGAGAATTATGACTCAAGTAATTATGATATTATTCAAGTGAGGTATTTTATTCTTAATTAAAATTCTCTGAGTTACATCACTTAAGTAAACAATGGAGTAATGGTCGAATAGGATTATTCAAGTGACCACTCAGATGACATTTAGTTAAAACCCTTGAATAGCATTGTCATTGTATTTTTTATTTCTCAACAAATATTCATACTTTCACCATCATTTTCTCCACAAAGTTTCCAATGGTTTTTCAAATCCTAGAAAGTTATTAACTATATTTGTCATAATTATTTTTAAAACCATGTATCAATTAAGGTGGAGCTTCACATTCACATGTGTTTTTTTATCTTAAAAGCTCATCTTTTTTATTGAAAGAAAATCTTTTTAACATACTCATCTATATTTACCATGTTTTGAATATTTTTGATGATGAGTTACTCTTATTTTTTTATGATCTTAATTTTAACATATCATATAGAAAAGAATCTTTTGTTACTTGATTGAACTAACAATTCTTTTTGCGAAGAAAGATTTAAATTTATGACAGGACAATTTGTTTTATGCAATAGCATTCCTCAACATACTACAAAAAGAATCTATCAACTTAGAGGAAAGATGTTTTAATATTCAATCAAGGGAAATTTATTGGCTACAATATTCAATACATATGTCAGTACAAATGAGCATCAAGCATGCTGAATAAAAGCTCAACTCTATAGGAGAATTTTGAAAACAACATGAATATACATTAGAGTTGCATAGCAGGAGTACAGTGAACACAACATCATGAACAAGCATTGCCAAAGAATAAAGCAACAAACTTCATGGAGCACATCATCATTTTTCCAATCTACATGAGGATTTCTAAACCCTCTCTTTATATTTCAAGAATACTTTTTATATATTTTCAATTCGCCTTGATTTTAAAGGTTTTTCTTGAAAATCTCTCCAAATTGTTTCAAACTTGTCTTCAAATCAAGGGAGAAAAAACTATTTTCTTGACATATTTATTGAGGAAGAGAAAGACATTTCTAATTCGGTTTTATATTTGCTTCTTTAAGAGCTTTTCCTATTTATTCTTCAAACTTTTTGTTGATGTCAAATAGGGGGAGAGAAAGGCAAGAAAAATATGTTGCATTCAAATTATTGTCATATTTACACATATTTTTCTTAAAAGATTTTCCATCATCAAAAATGGGGAGAATGTTATATATGAGGAATTTTGATGATGTCAAATATAGATGTCAAGTAAAAACAAAAAGTTTGCGTAATATACTTATCTTCTACATTGACTAACTACTATATTTAATCTTGTATATCTTGTAGATTAGTCATAAACCCAACGGTGGGTTCATGTTATTTTTCTTATAAAGTCTCATAAAAGGAGAATGATCATCAAGAAGAAAAACAAGAAGTAAGGGATTGAAGAAAGAAGAAATTGCAAGATCTATTGGAAATATCAAGAAGAAAGATTAGTCAAGCAAAGAAAGAAGAAGATTAAAGAAATTCAAGAAGACGTTTAGTTGAGTTATGAAGAATGATCATAAATTCAAGATATATCTAGTTGGGTTATGAAGAATGATCATCAAGAGGAAAAACAAGAAGAAAGAGATTGAAGAAAGAAGAACTTGCAAGATCGAATGAGAATATCAAGATTTAAGCTCTTAGAAGTAATACCGGATGTTGGAATGGGTCAATATGAAGCTAAAATGACCTATACGGAAGTTATGCTACCTCCAGAGGTGATTACTCGAGTAATCCCTCAAGTAATATGCCACTGCCTTATTTTGTAGGTGATTACTTGATGGCTCCCTTGAGTAATGACCCAAAATTACTCTAGTGACCACTAGAGTAATGAGAATTTTGATGTGCTCTGTTTTCGCATAGCAGGACAGAGGTTTGGTTTTTTAGTGATATCTCTCTAACCACATGTCGAAATGAGCTGAAACCAATTTCATATGAAACTAGACTCCTAACACAAAAAATAAACACTAAGATGAAATTCAAAGGAGTTCAGAAGAGGAAGATATGATCTGTTAAGGAACAATGAAGAGATAATGCTTAGAGAGAAAAGTCAAAGGAATCGACCATAACGTTCACCTATGCACAACGGCTAGTTTTCAAATTTGAAGAATGGTCAAATGAAGCTGCATAACTCTAATGGATATGTTGAAATGCTTCCAATGGATATCTTACTTCATCTATAAATATTGGAACATTCAACGAAGAAGAAAGACACTGAGAACACACGAACATACAACGATCGACAAATCCATAGTGCTCTATCTCTCATATTTATTCATTGTACTTTAATGTTCATATATTTACTCTATGAGAAAGATTTTCGTTACAAACTCAATATTTGTTATTGAGACAACTTAAAGTTGTGCAACCTTGAGTTGGGGATTGGATTACAATGTGTAAGGGGGAGCGAATGTCCAATAAAGGAACTTGCTTTGTACTGAGGTGCCAAGAACTCACTGAATCTAGGAAGATACTCCCTCCAATCTTAATTATAGTACGTATTTAACTAACTTTAGAGAAATTAAGGATAGTGGTTAAATTAGTTAGTCATGTTTATTTTCCGAAAATACCCTTATTTAAACTTTAAAATGGCATCCAATTATGTTGATTCTTTTTTTTTCTTGTACCTCTCCTGCCTTACACACGACTTCTCCAAGCTCTCACATAATCCGACGTCATCAATCTCCCTCAACAACTTTTGATCTACTCTTATTAAATTATTAATGTATTTAATTATTATTGAGAAAGTATCAATAAGGGGTATTTTGGGAAGTAATTGACAAAAATTAGAACTTTGTCCTATAATTAGGACCAAGATCAACTCTCAAATGTTTTCCTATAATTATGACCGGAAGGAGTATAATAAAACTCTCAGAGAAGCTCTGAGGACTAGACGTAGGTCAAAGTGGTTGTGGCTAAACCAGTATAACTCCCGGCGTACACGTCGGTGATATTTCTCCTAGCTCTTAACTGCTTTAAATTTACTGTTTTATATATGGTTTAAATTTTGTGTGATTACCCAATTCACCCCCTCTTGAGTAAAACGCTTGCACTAACATTTGGTATCAGAGTATAGGTCTTCTTGATCAGGTATAACAACCTAAGAAGGATCCAATAGCAAGTATGGGTCAAGGAATACTTCCTGATGAAACTTCTATCACCAGACCACCAGGTTTTAGTAGTGAACACTTCTCTTTTTGGAGAGTGAAGTTCAGAGTATTCATAATGGCTATTGATTACGGACTCTGGGATGTGACTAAGAAAGTAAACTATGAACCTGTAAAGATTATAGATTCACAGAAAATACCCAAGACACCAATAGAGTATGATGAGAACAACAAGAAACTCATTACTCTCAATAGCAAAGCAATTCTGATGATCCAAATTGCTTTAAGTCAAAACGAGTATTTCAGGATCTACACACATCCAACAGCTAAAGAAATGTGGCAAACTTTGGAAATTGCTCATGAAGGAACTTCAAGAATAAAAGAAAATTGGATCAACACCTGGTTATTAAATTTAATTTACTACGAATGAAATCAGGTAACTCAATAGCAAAATTTGAAATTAGATATACTTATCTTGTTAATCAACTTGCAGCGCTTGGGAAAGTCTACGATCAGCATACCCAAGTAAGAAAGATAATGAATATACTCTCTAAAGAATGGGAGGCCAAAGTTACTGCGATAAAGGAAGCAAAAGGCGAATCAATGTGGTCAATTTCTTCTTTATTCAGAAGCCTCTCTGAATATGAAAGTAAATTAAAGTTCAAATGTGAACTAGAAGATATTTGTGACAAGAAAAAGAAAAACCTCACACTAAACGCCAAAAAGGAAACCCAAGAAGATGATGAAGATTTCAACGATGATGAAATGTGGCTCATAATCAAATTATTTAGAAAATTTTACAAGAAAGGTCAGAGATTCAGAAATCTTCAAAAGGGAGGAGCAAGCAGTAAAGAACACATTATATGCTATGAATGTGTAAAACTAGGACATATCAAATCAAAATGTCCTAAACTAGTTCAGAAGAGCAAAGAGAAGAGAAAAGGCAAGTTTTTCAAAAAAAAAAAGAAAGCTTTTGTATCCGCTATATGTGTAGACAGTTCCTCTGATGAAGATAGCAATGAAGAAGAAGTAGCCAATATCTACCTAGTTGCATAAGAAGAAATAGAAGAAAAAGATGTAGCTGGATCTGATCTTACCTATGATGAATTACTTGAATTACTTTCTAAATATAATGCTTTACATTCTGAATTCATCAAAATAGTTAAAGAACTAATTGTTTTAAAAAAACAAAAATTTTGAAGAATGACTTAAAGAAGTTTCAAAAAAAGATTGTAAAAATTGTCTTTCTTTGAAAAACAAAAAGACTGATCTCACTAGGACTCTTGAAAAATTTACTCAAGGAAGTGAGATGTTAAATGTTCTTTTAAAAGCTCAATGATTTGTAAATGATTGATCTGGTATTAGATATTGTAATGCCCCAATTTTTTATTAAGGGCTAATGAGGATTATTATTGATAATGATTTGTGATATAAATCTGAATTATTATGTGTTTAGTGGCAATCTCGGTAAATGTTCCAAAATCAATGAAAAATTATCTGTTAATTAGTCAGTGATTAATAAGAAAATTAATTACTAACTAAGAAGAAATGAGATTTGCAACTAAATGGCTAATGGAGTGGTTAAAGTAACTAATTAGTTATTTATTTGAGGAAAGCCAATGAGATTGTGACATGTGGCAAGAGGAAATAATGGTTGAGTGTGTGAGAAAAGTCAAATGGCATTTTATATGATTCTTTCTCTCTCTTCTTCCCTCCTTTTCACTGAAATGATATGGGGGAGGAAGAAATCATCATTTCTTCATCTTCCTCACCCATCTCTCTTATTTTCTCTCTCTCCATTTCGATGCCATTATTGAGCAAGTGAGAGGAAGGAAAAGCTTGAGAAAAAGGTAAGAAGATGACTTATTTTGCTCAAACTCTCTTCTTTAATATTGTTCCTTGGATTGAGAGCAACATTTTGATGGTTATAGATCTTCCATTTGGTGTTGTTTGAGCTCTCAAGGTATTTTGGAGATTTGAGAATCAAGAAACCTCTTTGGAAAAATTGAAAAGGTAAGTGAAACAAACCTTTCTATCTATGTTTTGTGCCAAATGGTTTAGTTTGGAATTTCTAGGATTTTTTACCTCATTTTCGAAAATAAGGGTCATTGGGTACTTGGCATGTTGTTGGTATAGAATTGGTATGCTTGGAATGTGCGTGGATAGATAAAAAAGGGGTTTGGGATTGAATGATTAGGTTTGGTGATTTTGGAATTTTGGTATTTAGTGTTGCCCAATACCAAAGCATGATAATGGAGTAGGAATATGGTAGTTTTGACATTTCCATTGGATTCCTTGAGCAATTTTGTGGGGAGTAGCTTTGGTTGAGGTTTTGGGTCTATTGGAATCACTTGGGAGAATTTTGGAAAATGCTGTCAGTTTTTCTCCGTTTTCTGGTTTCTTATACGCATCACTCTAGTAAGGCGGGGTCCCACTCAAGTGAGGCAGTGTGATTTCTTGTTTCCCTTCAGTTTTCAACTGCACTTTTGGCAAGAGTGTTGCCTCACTAATGAGTGTGGTGGGTTTCCACTCGAGTAAGCCTCCTCTCACTTAAGTGAGGGTGTATTTAACACCATGAACTTGCCTCTCAGGTTATCAATTATGGTTAGAGAGCAAGATTTCATTATGGCACTCACAGGTATTTAGCCTTCACTCGAGTGCAAAGATCCGTGCTCGAGTGCTTCCTTTTTTGAAAATTCTTGTGCTCTCGGGTTAACACCTGCTATGCTTCACTTTCTTGGACTCGAGTAAGCATTAGGCCAACACTCGAGTTTTCCTTCTTATGCTCGAGTGTGGCAAGTATGTCTGGTTTCTTTTATTTCTTTCTGCTCTCGAGTGATCACTCTTTGCATCGCACTTCCTAAGACTCAAATGAGCATTTGACTATCACTCAAGTGTTGTTTCTAGGACTCGAGTGCAAGTCCATCGTCACTCAAGTTAGGCCTTCTTCACTCGAGTGAACAGCAGGAAAATCAGTTCTTTTGCTTCCAAAAGGGGATCTTTAGGATAGTTCTTCCAACCCTTTAAGGCTTTTGTTAAAGGTATATATGGGTACTTAAGGGACAATAATGATAACCAATTTGAGTGTTGTGAAGTTATTTAAGTATTGGAACAAGTGATAATGTATCACCCTTAATTATGACTTTAGGATTTGATATTTGCCAGAGCATAGAAGGCCTGTGCCCGCTCAAGTACAAAAAGACCAAGGTAATGACACTTTATCCTATATCATGTGTAATGCATTGCTTGTTTGTATTAATCATTGAATGAGTGAGGGGACGTGGCGAAAGCCTCGCCTTGAATATTGTTAAGGGGACGTGGCGAGAGCCCAGCCTTGATTATTTTGAGGGGACGTGGCAGTTAGCTCGGCCTTGATTATTGTGAGGGGACATGGCGGTTAGCCCGGCCTTGAATATTGATATGCTACATTGTGATATATGCTTACTTCTTTGTTTAGTTATGCATCATAGACGTAAACTATTGCTACTGGGATTCTCTTGAATCTCACTCTTTCCAAATAACATTTTTAGACAGGGCAAGTAGATCAAAAGGCAAGCAAGTAAGCAAGGATGATTAGGACTACCGATGGTAGACTTAGCTAGATTCTTTTGGTTTTTGGATTGGCTATCATTTTGGATGATTGTATATATAATTGACCATAGAATAGTGATGTTGTGCAATCCCCAGTATGGGAAACTAAGATAGGCAATGATGCCCGACAAACTCTTGGATTAATGTTAGTATCCCGGGTGAAATTCAGGAATTTTGTTTATACTCTGATATTGTATATGTGACAAACCGAATAGGCCTGTTGTTTTTATGAATGAATGAATGGAGATCTACTTGTACAGGTTTTTGTAAAAAAATTTTAATTACTTCCAATCTCTCATTCCATCATTTAACGTGTTTAAACACTAATCATCGGCCTTGATCATGGTGGGGGTTACAGATATGATCCAAAATCAAAAAGAAAGAAAGGGAGGAAGAAATCATGAGGTAAGAGATATTTGAGTTATTTTCAACATTCTGTACATACATCGAATCCTTTTGCATATTGCAATTATTGTAATAGAAAGGGGCACTATACTTTATCATGCATACATAAAAAGAATGGAAGAATAGGAACCTAAAAAAGGGTATCTAAAGGATTTTATGTTCAAAAGTTAATTTGTACTAACCCAAAAGGACCCAAGAAAATATTGGTACCTAAGACTTAACTATATTTGATTGTAGATGTCTTAAAGCATCCAAAGGCAACAAATGGTAAATGGACAGTGGAAGTTCCAGACATATGACCGGTGATTCCAGAAGTTTTACCACATTACAACCTAAGGAAGGTGGATAGGTAAAATTTGGAGAAAATCAATCTAGAAAGATAGCAAGAATTGATGAAATAAAGAATGATAAGGGTATACAAATCAAAGACATATATTACATTAAAGGATTGTGCCATAATCTACTAGGCGTAAGTCAAAGTACAGATAAAGATAACTGGGTAATATTTGATTCAAAAGAATGTCTAATTATAAACAAGAAATATTTACAATTAGATAAGAGGAATGTCAAAGCAAATCTCATAGAAAAAATGGAAGGTAATTGTTATACTCTTGATATAAGTAGAAATGTTTCTGAGAACTATTTTCTAAGTAACGTCGATGAAAGTTGGCTATGGCATAAGAGACTAGCATATGTCAATATGAGCCAACTAGGCAAGTTACTCAAAAAGGATTTAATAAATGGTTTACCCAATATGAATTTCAAAAATGATTTGATTTGTGATGCATGTCAGAAAGGTAAACAAAAAAAATTATCTTTCAAATCGAAAAATGAAATCACAACTAATACACCGCTTCAACTACTATATATGCATTTAGTTGGACTAGCAAGAGTTAAAAGTCTTAATGGCAATCTATATTAATTAGTCATTGTTGATAATTTCTCTAGATTTACATGGACTTATTTCTTATCATCTAAGTATGAAACCTTCAATAAATTTATTGTTTTTGCCAAGAAAGTGCAAAGTGAGAAAAGTATGTTCATTACAGGTATCAGGACAGATCATAGTGGAGAATTTGATAATCAAGCTTTTGGAGATTACTGTGATACTAATGGCATTAATCACAACTTCTCTGCTTCAAGGATACCTCAACAAAATGAAGTTATGGAACAAAAGAATCGAGTACTCAATAAAATAGCTAGAGCAATGCTGAATGAGAAGAACGTATCTCAAGTATTTTGGGCTAATGCAATGAGTATAACATGCTACATTTCAAAAAAAGCTTACATCAGAACAAAACTTGGAAAGACACCATATGAACTATATAAATGAAGGAAGCCAAACCTCACACATCTGCACATCTTTGGTTGTAAGTGTTTCATTCATAATAATCGTAAAGATAACCTAGAAAAGTTTGATTCTAAAATAGATGAAGGAATATTCTTAGGTTATTCTAATCGAAGCAAAGCATATAGAGTTTTCATAAACGAACATGTGTTGTTGAAGAATCAATTCATATTGTATTCTATGAATTTGAATCCTCTAACAAAACTATTGATGATGAGCAAGAAATAGGACTAAATTAAGAAAATCAACTACCAAATTCTAAATTTTACCATCCTAAAAATAACCAAACTAAGGAAGAAGAACAACCATTAGGACAACGTAGAGCCTGGAAATACAACAAGAGTCATCCCCTAAATCAAGTTATAGGAGATGTGAATGAGGAAGTTAAAACTAGAAATAGAATCTTTAATGAAGTTAATTTCGCTACATTTATTTCTGAAATTGAACCTTCTAACATTGACGAAACTTCTAACATTAAAGAATCCCTATTAGACAATGATTAGGCAATAGCAATAAAAGAAAAACTTAACTAGTTTGAAAGAAATTAAGTTTGGGATTTGGTACCCTAACCTAAGGATCATCCGATCATAGGAACAAAATGGGTATTCAAGAACAAACTTGATGAATCCTCAATCATTGTCAAAATAAGGCAAGATTGGTGGTCAAAGGCTATAATCAAGAAGAAGGTTTTGATTATGAGAAAACGTATGCTTTAGTGGCTAAATTGGAAGTTATACGAGCACTCTTAGCCTTTGCATGCATCAAGGGATTCAAACTTTATCAAATGGACATAAAAAGTGTATTTTTAAATGGCTACATCATAGAGGAAGTGTATGTAGAACAACCTCCAGGATTTGAGGATGTAACTAAGCTTGACCATATTTTCAAACTAAGAAAAGCTTTATATGGTTTAAAACAAATACCTAGAGCATGGTATGAAAGACTTGGTAAATTTCTCATCAATCAAGGTTTTATACAAGTAAGAGTCGATACAAGTCTATTTACAAAATAAAAACAAAATGATAGTTTGATAGTACAAATATATTTTGATGATATAGTTTTCGGTGCTACTAATGAAATTCTGTGTAAAGAATTTTCTGAGATAATGCAAGGGGAGTTTAAGATGTCAATGATAGGAAAATTGAATTTCTTTCTTGGTTTGCAAATCAAACAAAGAAAGAATAGAATTTTTATATCTCAAAAAAAATATTTAAAGGAGATATTGAAGAAATATGGGATGGATGAAGCAAATGGAGTAGACACGCCTATGAGCTCAACCACATTGCTTGATGCCGATGTTAAGGGAAAAGATTAGGACATCACCAAATATAAAGAAATGATATGATCATTACTCTATCTCACTGCAAGTAGGCCTGATATCCAATTCAGCATTGGTATGTGTGCAAGATATCAATCAGCACTAAAGGAATCACATGTTGAGACTGTGAAGCGAATTTTTAGATATCTTGCCGACACAGTAGAATTAGGTCTCTGGTATCCTAAAGGAAGAAATGAATACCTAGTCGCATACATAAACTCTGATCATGGAGGCTACAAGACTGATTGAAAGAGTACCAATAGGCAATACCAGTTTCTTGGAGGCTCACATGTGTCATAGTTCAGTAAGAAATAAAACACAGTGTCTCTTTCATCAATGGAAGCTGAGTATGTTGCAGGATCAAGTTGTTGTGAACAAGAACTATGACTCAAACAACAACTACAAGATATTGGTATGCATTTCAAGGAGATACCTATCTACTATAGCGACACTAGCATGATAAGCTTTGCAGTCCAACACTCCAAAACCAAGCATATCGATGTTAGACATCATTTCATCAGGGATCATGTTCAAGAGAAGGATGTCAAAGTGATATTCATTCCAACTCATCTTCAACAAGATGATATCTTTACAAAACCTCTTGCAAAAGATCAATTTTTGTACAAAAGGACAAAATTAGGAATGGTAAATTCTAATGAATCGTAAGTTATTTTATATTAGAAAATGTGAATTTGATCATGTATTGATAACTACTGACTTAAGCATCAGAGTATCTAGTAATTTTTTTTTTGCAGGACTTTGATGCTCGTTATGTAGTGAGTAAGGCAGAGGTTAACATAGTAGCACATCACTCAAGTGGCAACTTCAAGTGATCACCAGCATCTCTTGAGTGACAACTGGAAATGATAGTCAACATCACTCAAGTGATCACTCGATTGATGACTTAAAAATCAAGGCAATGGGTAATAAATTCAAATAAATTCAAAATGTAATGGCATAATGGTTAAAATTGAACAGCCATAAGGTGATGAAACTAATCATTTAAGTCTCACTTGAGTGATGTCTCATAATCACTCGAGTGAGCACTCGAATGATCATCCATGCAAATGGAAAATCAACCAAGTTTCAACTCAAATATGCCTTCAAAGAGTCACTAAATCATCAAGGGGATATACATGGGTAATTACAATATTATTTATGCCAGGTACACATTAAAATTTGCATTATTTTTAAATTTATAGTATGATCACTCCAATGATTCCCTAAAATCACTCGAGTGACCACTCGAGTGATGTTGGGGTTAGAAGGTTATACATGTCGACACTCAATCCTTTTCTCTATTCACTCCCAATGATTCTCTCTAACCTCTGACAAAAAATTTTTCACAAAATTTTACCCACTCCATTTGTAATATCCTAAATTGTAATTAAGGGCTAATAACTTCAAAGTGATGTAATTAATCTTACTTAAGCACTTTTGGAGTATATGATGTGAATTGTGATGTAAAATGTGCTTAGTGATGGTTTAGTAAGCATTGTGACAATCAGGGGTAAAATAGTAAATTTACCGACCGATTGGTCAGTTACCGAAGAGGAAACTCATAGGCAACTCAAGATCAATGGCTAAGATTGATTCTTGAATGACAAATGGGGCGGAATCAAGCATAGATAAGTTTATATGAATTCATGGTAGGGAGAGTGAGAATTTGACAAGTGGCAAAAGATGGCCCTTTGGATTAAGTCAATGTTTCAAACTCATCTTTCTCTCAAATCAAATGGGGAACTTTGAGAAGGGAAAAAATCTGCTTCTTCTTATCATCATCATCATTCTCATCTCATCTCTCTCCTCACCTCCATTTCTGGTGGAACCAAGGAAGAAAGAGAAAGGAAGGGCTTGAGTTTAGGTAAGTATTTAGTTTCAAATGCTCATCTTATCTTCACTAAAGTTGTTCATGGTGTTAAAGGGTTCCTTGCCATGGTTTCAGAATTTTGATTTGTGGTTGTTGGAAGCTTAAGAAAATTTGAAAGTTGGAGAATCAAGGTTTTGATTCTAGCAAAGTGAAGAGGTAAACATTTGATGCATTTTGGTATATTTGTGATAATTTTTTATTAAGTTTTGGAAATTTTGGATTTTTTGCCCTGATTTCTTGTGATTTTGAAATATATGAATTGGTTAGTGTTTGGTGGTAGAATTGGTACCAAACTATGACCTTGAACCATTAGAAATGATTGGGAAATTGTGGGAGTGAGATTGGTTAATGGTGGTTTTAGGTTGCACTTTGGGTAAAAGCAGGGTATGTCTTGATTGGGAGGGAATTTAGGTATTTTAAGGCTACCAATTAGTTCCTTAGGGAATTTTAGATGGAAATGAGTTTTGGTATAAGTTCTGGAACCATTGGAGCTAGTTTTGGTAAATCTGGAAAACCATATCAGTTGCAATGATCTGGCTTTTGATAAGCCTCACTTGAGTAAGGTAAGGTCTCACTCGAGTGTAGTATGAAATTCTCGGTGTTTTGGTTAAGTCCTCAGGCTGAGATAGCAAGTAAACTTCTTCATCTTCGAGTAACATACGTTATCACTCGAGTGCGTGTGCATGTAGCATGACGGGTGTGCGTCTCGTTTCATCACTCGTAAGCAAATGGTCGAGAGTGCGTGTGGTCACTCGCGAGCATTGGGAAGTCACTCGAGTACTGAGGCAAGTGCTCGAGTGCACTTGTCGCCTTGGAGCCTTTATTGCTCTCGGGTTGTCACTTCCTGTACCCCACTCGATGGGACTCGGGTGACTAAGTGTCATTACCCGAGTGCTCGGGTGAGTGCTCAAGTGCAATGGCCATCTGGGAGGTGTTGGTGCTCTCTGGTACACACTTTCAGTGTCTCACTCACTGGGACTTGAGTGCGATTGGGGTAACACTCGAGTGAGACCTTCTTCACTCGAGTGAGTTAGCCTAAAATTAGAGTTTTGATTCCTAAAAAGGCATCTTCGGGGTAGTTTCTACCAACCCTTTAGGGATATGTTTAGGCCTAGAATAGCCACCTAAAGAGTTTAAATGACAACCAACTTAAAGTATTACGAAATTAAGAACTTGGAAAAGAGATTGACGGGTTGTCCCTAATTTGGTTTATAGGATTTGATATTTGCTGTACGCGTGAGCCTACAGTGCCGAAGAACATTAGGAAAGAACAAGGTAGTGACTCTTTCTCTTATACTGTGTGCAAGGCATTGTATGTATGTTTGTCATGCATTGAGAATACTTTGTGATACATTGTGATGCTTTGAGTTCGCAGCGAAAGCTGATGCTTAGTGATACATTGTGATACTTTGTAATACATAGATATCATAGCGAAAGCTGACGCATAGAGTTTCCAACCATGAGTGCTGTCGTTTGTGGAGTGAGCCATGATACATTGTGATGCTGCTTAACATGATCATATATGCTATGTGTTTATGCATTGTGTAAGTGATTTGTTACTACTGGGATTCTCTTGAATCTCATTCTTTCCAATGACTAACATTTCAGACAGGGCAAGTGGCTCTAAAAAGAAGCATGCAACCTGGAGCGATTAGGACCCCTTTGGGTATATTTGATTTTGGGGATGTTGGTTATCTACTTTTGAACTTGGGATTACTGTATGTATATGGGATGTAAATATGATTTTTTTTGGATATGTAATCCCTATTTGGGAAACCATACACCCAATATATATATGTGTGACCCAGGATTTGCCAGAATTTTAGTTGTGCATTCTGATATGTATCAATATGATTTAATTTCTCAATTAATTATATTCGAATGTGAATGTGAGACCATATTAGTGATATTTTGAACTGTTTTCTGAACACCCCGCCTTGAAGGTGAGGGATTATAAATATTGATTTTGTTTTATTGGTCTCTATTTCACTTAAATTTCATAAACCGGATGTAATTACGGTGAGGGGGTTACACCATTACCGACAAAACCAATTGAATTTCATCCCCAAAAATCTCCTAAATCTTCCAAATTCCCTAGCCCTAGCCTGCGACTCTTCGGTGCTCAACGAAAGGGAAATTTCAGTTTTTGCAATTTGATCATAATAGCAAGAACCAAGATGCCTCGCACTAATCCTTCAGAGTCTCCTGAGCCCTCAGAATCTCCCAAACACACAAAATCCTCTTAATCTACTCCACCTTCTCCACCTTCAAAGAGGTAAAAGACAACAACCTACAAACCAAAGGTGAAAGGAGTTGAAATAAAGGAGCTGATGACAACTAGAGCAAAATCTAAGTCTAAGGCTACCCCTCACGGAAGAGGAAAGAAAACAGTCCCTCGTACTCCTCCTTCCATAGATTCCTTTGAGACTCCCACTTGGTCAAAGAAGGGATCAAAGGGATCTAAGTACGACAAGAAGCTTGCCAAGGCTATGGCAACCATGTTAGAAGAGGTCATTCAGTCCAAGGGAGTTAAACCTGGATCCTCCTCCAAATCCACCAAGTTTCATCCACAGACTTTAAAGGAAGAAGTTGAGGAAGTAGATGAAACAATTCCTCCCAAGGGTTTCAACACTCATAAACTTAAGGAATCAAAGAAGTACAACCAATTCTTCTCTCAATAAAAAAATGTGTAAGATGTACTTCATTGACCCTCAAGTTCTTTATAAGGCAATTAAATTTGATTTGAGTGAGTACCTATAGGGATACATGCCTTAGTTGTCTGTTAATCTTCCCTATTGTACCAAGATTGTTAGACACTTCTATTGCAATCTAGTGTTAGATCCCAAGTTTTGATGATAACAAAAAGACAATTGTGTACAAATCATGATTTTATAAGTTTAAGAAATGTTTAAAAAGTTACCAAATGCATATAGCAATGTTTTCTGGTATCTACTGTCAAATTGAACTAGAGTGCTCGAGCATGAGCTTTGCACTCGAGCATAGATCCCTTCTGTGCTCGAGCAGGTGCGAGTGAAAGCCAGAAAGTGTTCACCCGAGAGGCATGCCACTGTTATACTCACTGATTCACTCGAGCACTGGAGTTTGCACTCGAGCAGAGAAGCCATTCTCACTCGAGCACATGCGAGTGAAGGTCCGCGAGTACTTGGCCGAGAGCAAGTATTATCATTTCTTTCTTGATGCACTCGAGCAGAGACATCAATGCTCGAGCATAAGCATTCTGTACTCGAGCAAGGTACTGCGAGTGCTTGGCCAAGAGTCATGAAGTTCAAGGAAGTGCAAGTGTGCTCGAGCACAACCTTATCTGCTCGAGTGACACATCAGCACCTGCGAGTGAAAATTCTATCCCTCTCCAAATCTGATGCGAGTACTTGTTTAAATGGTATATTACTTGAGAATATTCTTCTCACTCGAGCAGGAGTCTGTGTGCTCGAGTGAGGGCCCACATCACCTGCGAGTGATAAATTTATCCCTCTGAAATTCTGATGCGAGTGTTGATACTGAGAGCATATTCCTTGAGAATATGCATCTCACTTGAGCAGGAGTGTGTGTGCTCGAGTGAGGGACCACATCACCCGCGAGTACAAAATCTCACTCTTGATAAAATGATATGCGAGTGATGACCCGAGAAGACACTCCCAGTAGAAAATGCAAGATCACTCGAGCAGGAGGAGTTGTGCTCGAGTGAGACCCCACATCACTCGCGAGTGAGAATTCTGTCTCTCTGAAATCCTATGCAAGCACAACCCGATAACAGAAGCACAAAGAGGAAAATAGGAAGATCACTCGAGTGAGCCATCCATGCTCGAGTGATGCTCTGCCAGATCACCAAAAATGCCAAGTCTTACAACGTTCATTCCGATTATGGTTTATTATTATTTATTCATATCATCATTACTTATTATCATTGCTTAACATCATTTTGAATGTATTATAAGTGTGATGCAGGAAGATGAACGTTTGAAATTAGTTGTTACGGAGAAAGTCAAATAACAGCAGATAACATCATTACAAGCACGCACGTACCTACCACATTCAGATTATTCAAACATGCGCGTGTCTTTCCACAGTTGCAAAGTCCCGCTCCTCAAACGATGATTACCCAAACGGGCAAAAACTAAAGCAACTATATATACAGAGATTCAGAGATAGTCAAGAACAACGAAGCACAAGAATTCACAAGCTTATACACGAGTCTCTGCTATTCATCATTTTCTTTGTATACACATTGATCTTCAGTGTTTATTCATTTGCTCTGTAAGAGAGTCTTCATACAATTCAAATTCTATGTTTATTTGATCTCAAGGTATTGGGACCTTGAGAGGGTAGATTTCCTTACGAGAGAAGCAGTTGAGAGAATTCCTTGTTAAGCCTTTAACTCATAAGCCTTATAAGATACAAGCAGAAGAGAACGTTGCTGCTCGTAAGACGTACAGTGGTGTAAGCAGGAGAGAACGTTGCTGCTCATAAGTCTTGTATACATAAGCAAGTGAGAAGGGTCATAGGTTGTTTTTCTGCACGTAAGACTTGTCGTAAGGGGGAGAGAAATTTCTTAGTAAGAAAATATTTCTGCTCGTAGTCCTTTCAAGGACAATTGTTGTTTTGTGGCGTTCTGATAGCCCATTGAATCTTGGAGGTATAGTGAAAATCTCAGTAGGTCTTGATCTCTGAGGACTGGACGTAGGCCTGGTTGTTAGGCCGAACCAGTATAACTCTCTGTGTTCAAATCTTCTCAACTCTACTCTATCTACTATATTTTTCATATCACCACATCAAGCGAAAAATTTATAACATCACCCAATTCACCCCCCTCTTAGGTGAAGCTTGCCTCTTACATTTGGTATCAGAGCCTAGTCTTCTCCGAAGAGCCTAACAGCTTGAGAAGGATCCGATAAATGGCAACAATGGGTGAAAACATCCTTCCAGACGGAGCTTTAATCACTAGACCTCCTGGTTTTGCTGGAGAACATTTTTCGTTCTGCAAAGCTAAATTCAGAGTGTTCGTGATGGCCAACGAGTACAGATTGTGGAATGTTATACAAGATGGTGACTATGTTCCAATGAAGAAAATCGAAGATAGAGCAGTTAAAAAGAGCCCAGATGAGTTTGACGAGAATGACAAAAGGTTAGTAACATTAAATAGTAAAGCCATTTTAATGATACAGAGTGCTCTTAGTCAAAAAGAATATTTTTGAATATGTACTCTACCAACTGCCAAAGATATGTGGGATGCTCTAGAAATTGCTCATGAAGGTACATCCGGAATTAAAGAAAATAGAGTCAATACTCTAATTACAGAATATGACCTATTTCGTATGAAACCTGGAGAAGGCATATCAGAATTCGAACTCAGGTATACTCATCTTGTTAATCAATTATCTGCTCTTGGAAAATCGTTTGATCAAAATTCCCAGGTAAGAAAGATTCTTAATATTCTTACAAAAGAATGGGAAGCGAAGGTGACAGCTATCGAAGAAGCTAAAGGAGAATCTATGAGATCCGTAGCTGCCCTCTTTGGGAGTCTTTCAGAGTATGAAGGAAAGTTGAGGTTCAAAAAGGAACTTGAAGAGTTCGATGATAAGAAGAAAAAGGGAGTTGCACTAAAAGCTATCAAGGAGGAAGAAGAATCATCCGAGAATAAAGATATCCCTAATGATGATGAAATGGGAATGATCGTAAGAAAATTCAAAAGATTCTACAGAAAAGGTCAAAAGAACTTCAAAAATTATCAAGGTGGACCAAGCAAGAGAGAAAATAAAGAACAACAGATAGTATGCTATGAATGTGGGAAACCTGGACACATCAAATCTGAATGCTTCAAGAACAAAGACAAAAAGAAGCAGAAAAAGAAAGCATATATATCATCTATATGGGGAGATAGTTCGTCAGACGAAGAAAGTGACAATGACGAAATAGCAAATCTGTGCTTAGTGGCCAAGGAAGAAGAATCAGACTCTGAGGTAAGTGATTCTGAACCTGCTTATGATGAATTGTTATCTGAATATAATGCATTGCATACAGAGTTCATCAAAGTTGCTAAAGAAATGGTTAGCTATAAGAAGAAAGTAAAAGAATTAGAAAGTAATGTCATATCATCATATGAAATGTGTAAAGAGAAGGATAAGAAAATAGATGATTTAACAAAAATTGTTCAAAAGTTTACTAAAGGAAGTGAAACTCTTAAGGTTATTTTAAATTCTCAAAAAGTTTCATTTGATAAGTCTGGAATTGGATATAATCCTGTTCATAATAAGAATAAAGGATATAAGAAGGATAGTAGTAGAACATATCTTAAATATTTCAAAAACTCTGTGCATACATCAAATCCCTTTGCACATGTAGTTATTGTAACAGGAAAGGACATTATACTTCATCATGTAATTTCAAAAAGGGACAAGTTATTGGAACATATAAATGGGTTCCGAAAGGGACACATATATCATATACTAACCACAAAGGACCCAAGAAAGAGTGGGTACCTAAAACTTGATCACCTTATTCTAGGTATGTCTCAAAGCATCTCGAGCAAACAAATGGTATATTGATAGTGGATGTTCGAGACACATGACTGGTGACAAAAATAAGTTCACCATGCTGGAAACCAGAGAAGGAGGAAATGTGACATTTGGAGGGAATCAATCTAGACGTATTGCTAGAATTGGTGAAGTAGGAAAATCCGATGGTGTTCAAATCAATGGAGTATATTATGTTGAGGGATTATGCCACAACCTCCTGAGCGTAAGTCAAAGCACTGACAAAGATAACTGGGTAATTTTTGACTCAAAAGAATGCTTGATAGTAAGCAAGAAAGATCTGCCGCTGAACAAAGAAACTATCAAGGCAAAGATCCGAGCTCAAAGGGATGGTAATTGTTATACTATTGATTTAAATTCAAATTCTACTGAAAATTGTTTTCTTAGTCGATCAGAGGAAAGTTGGTTATGGCATAAGCGTTTGGCTCATGTCAATATGAATCAACTTGACAAACTGATTAGAAAAGATTTAGTTGTTGGTCTTCCCAAACTCAAATTCAAAGATAATATGATTTGTGAAGAATGTCAAAAAGGCAAACAAACTAAGTCCTCTTTTAAAACAAAGTATGAGATTTCTACTTCAAAACCTTTACAATTACTTCATATGGATTTGGTAGGACCTGCAAGGGTAAAAAGTTTTGGAGGAAATTTATATACTTTAGTAATTGTCGATGATTTTACAAGATTTACTTGGACTATATTTATTTCTTCAAAAGATGAAACCTTTGCTGAATTCATTATGTTTGCCAAAAAGGTTCAAAATAAGAAAGGTATTTCTATTGTTTCTATTAGGATAGACCATAGAGGAGAATTTCGTAATCAACTATTTGAAAACTACTGCAACAACGAACGAATAGATCATAACTTCTCTGCTCCTAGAACACCTCAACAAAATGGAGTAGTGGAAATAAAGAACAGAGTTCTTACAGAAATGGCGAGAGCATTACTTAATGAAAAAGAAATGTCACAAGTGTTCTGGGCAGATGTGTAATATCCCGATTTGTGATTAGGGCTAATGGCTTTGATAATTGTTGTAATTAGTGTAATTAAATACTTTTGGAAATTTATGTAATATGAATTTAGTGTATATACATGTGGTATATAAGATCAATGGTTGTGATTCCTTGACCATGGGTCGGTATCCTATGCTTTGCGGTTATATGAGCTTAAAATGGAAGTGGATAGGATGATGACAAGTGGCAAGAGGGTAGCCATTGGATGTGGCACTAGAAGACAAAACATTACTTTTTCTCTTCTCTCCCTCTTGTGCGTTTGAGTGTGTGTGTAAGGAAGAGAATTTTCATCATCTTCACCATTTTCTCTCTCTCCTCTCCTTCCTCCATTTCTGACGCTGGACAAGCAAGAAAGAGGAAAAGAAAAGCTTTGATTTTGGTGAGTTGCGATTCTCTAATGCTATAATCCTCTTCTCTAATATTGTGTGTCTCATTGAGAGCTACATTGTGGTGGTTGTAGAGTCTTGAATGGTGTTAATTTGGGCATTGATTCGAAATTGAAAGTTGAAGAATCAAGATTCTAGATTGGGCAAAGAGAAGAGGTAGACATTTAGAGCATTTTGATGTATTGTTTGTGATTTTTGGCTAAGTTGGTAAAATCTGGAATTTTGCCCTAATTATGCTTATTTCTGGAAATATGAAGTTCATTATGATTGATGATTGGAAATGATTTAGTTTGGAGATATATGAACATTTGATGCATTTTGGATAGATAGAAATTGATTGGGTTTGAAATTGTTAAGTTTGGAGATTTTGAGAGTTTGGTGTTTAATGTCACCCACAACCAAAGCATGATAATGGAATAGGATTTTGGTGATTTTGACATTCCCATTGGAGTCCTTGAGTGATTTTGTGTGGGAATAACCTTGGTTGTTGATTTTGGATTCATTTGGATCACTTGGGAAAAGTTGGAAAATCTGTTTTGTTAAGCTCTGTTTTTCGCTGTCAGTTTGGACGAGCGTTTTGAGTGACCAAATGGTATTGAAAAATTGTGAAACTTTCCAGTCTTAAAGTTCACATCCCAAGCTTCAAAATGGACATATATTTTGTGTCATATCGTTTAGAATTATGTGAGATATAGTTGTCCAAAGTTTGGGATTGAAACAGAACTCTGTTTTGGAGTAGTGTTTAGTTTTTGGTGATTCTGTATTTGTGTAGTGATTTCCAGTGATGGGCTATATCTTTCGTTGAAAGAGGACTCATATACCTTTCATTTGGCTTTGGAATTACCTCGTTTCGATTTTTCTAGAATTAGTTATGGTTTTTCGAAGTCAGCCTAGAGTCAGGAAATTTCTAGGCCGCGGCCCAAGAGTGGCTGGCCGCGGCCCAAACCTTTCTGGCCTGTTTCGGGCCACGGCCCATGAGTGGCGGGCCGCAGCCCAAGGCCTTCTGACCATATTTGGGCTGCAGCCCAAGGAAGTATGGGCCGCGGCCCACCCCTGTGTTCCAACATTTTGTGTTTTCGAAAAGTGACCTTCAACCTTTTGTTTCCCAACCTTTTAGGGCTTTCATTAGAGACATATGTGGCCTCTTAAGAGTCCTAAATGATAACCAACTTAGTGTATTATGGGATTAAGTAATTGGAAAAGAGATTGATCAATTGTCCCTAATTTGATATAGGATTTGATATCTGTCGTCCGCGTGAGACCACGGTAACGGAGCCAGTCAGGAAAGATACAGGTAGTGACTCTTTCTTTATACCTTATGTGATACATTGTATGTGTGCTATGTCATCGTTTTGAAATGGATATCGTATGCTGCAAGTTTATGAAAATTGTGGAAGCACCACTATACCAATAGTCCCTGAGTCGCTAACAACGGTTCGGGTAAGGGCCGTATGCCTTCCCGGCGGTAAAAGGGGATGAGGTTAGGGTGTGATATATGTGTATATGTGGGCCGAAAGGCTAATTGTGAGCCGAAAGGCTATTTGTGAAGGCCGACGGGCCATTTGTGAAAGCCGAAAGGCTATATGTGAGCCGTGTGGCTATTCGTATGCACTGCCACGCCAATAGTCCCTGAGTCGCTATCAACGGTTTGGGTTAGGACGGTATGTCTTCCCGGCGGTAAAAGGGGATGAGGGTGGAGTGTGATTGTGTTGCTGTGATGTGAGATGATTTGTTTACATATTATGTGATTGCATGTGGTATGAAATAGTTGTTACTACTGGGATTCTTTAGAATCTCACTCTTTCCAAATGACTAACCTTTTCAGACAGGGCGAGTGGCTCGAAAGGGAAGCGGACAACCCGGAGTAGTTAGGTTACTCCGAGATCTTAGTGGTAGTTGGTTATCCTTATTTTGGTTTTGAGATTACCAAGCATAGACAGAAAAAGATGTAAACGTATATTTTGGTCATGTAATCCCCATTATTGGGAACTTGTAAACCCAAGTTATATATGTAAGTAACCCGGGGTTTGCCGGATTTTGGTTTCCGCACTTTGATATTTATTATGTACTCTGATTTCTCAAGTAATTATATCCGCCCGTGAATGTGAGACCAGCAATAAGTATGTTTCGGAATTGATTTTCAAAATACCCCATCTCTTGGATGTGGGACTATAAATTGTTATTTCATCTTATTGGTCTCTATTTCACTTAAATTTTTTAATCCGGATGTAATTACGGTGAGGGGGTTACAAGATGCAATTGCATGCTATATTCAAACCGAGCATATATCCGCAAATCACTTGGAAAGACGCCATATGAACTTTACAAAGGAAGAAAGCCAAATATTGCTCATCTACATATCTTCGGGTGGAAGTGTTTCATTCACAACAATGGTAAAGAAAATTTAGGTAAATTTGATTCAAAGTCTGATGAGGTATATTTCTAGGATATTCTAATAGAAGTAAGGCTTATAGAGTTTTCAATAAAAGAACATGTACTGTTGAAGAATCTATTCATGTTGTGTTTGATGAAATTGAATCTCAGACAAAACTTATTGATGAAGAAGAAATGGATTCAATCAAGAAAAACAAATCTATTTCAAAACAATATGATTTTGAAACAAATGATTTTCAAAATTTAGAAGATGTCGATGATCATGCTCAACCAAAAGCATGGAGACATATGAAGGATCATCCAATTGATCAAGTTATAGGAGATATTCATGAAGGTGTCAAAACCAGAAATAGAATCCTCAATGAGGTAACTTTTTCTGCTTTTATTTCTGAAATTGAACCTTCTAATATAGAAGAAGCTTTATCTGACAATGATTGGGTGATTGCTATGCAAGAAGAACTAAATCAGTTTCAAAGAAATCAAGTTTGGGATTTGGTTCCTCGACCTAAAGATCATACGGTTATAGGGACCAAATGGGTTTTCAAAAACAAACTTGATGAATCAGCAATCATTGTGAGAAACAAAGCAAGATTGGTTGCCAAAGGCTATAATCAAGAAGAAGGTATTGATTATGAGGAAACATATGCTCCAGTGGCAAGATTGGAAGCAATACGAGTACTCCTAGCCTTTGCTTGCATTAAAGGTTTTAAACTTTATCAAATGGATGTGAAAAGTGCTTTTCTAAATGGTTATATTATGGAGGAAGTATATGTAGAACAACCTCCTAGGTTTGAAGATGAAACAAAACCTGATCATGTCTTCAAACTTAAGAAAGCATTATATGGTTTGAAACAAGCACCTAGAGCTTGGTATGAAAGACTAAGCAAATTTCTTCTTGATCAAAGTTTTGTCAGAGGTAAAGTTGATACAACTCTATTCATCAAACATAACAAAAATGATATTCTAATTGTTCAAATTTATGTTGATGATATTATTTTCGGTGCTACTAATGAATCTATGTGTCAAGAATTTTCTAAGATTATGCAAGGTGAATTTGAAATGTCCATGATGGGAGAATTGAACTTCTTTCTTAGACTTCAAATCAAACAAAAGAAGAATGGTATATTTGTATCTCAGACAAAGTATTTGAAAGAGTTGTTAAAGAAATATGGATTAGATAATGCTAATGGAGCTGATACTCCAATGAGTTCTACAACACTGTTGGATGCTGATGTAAAGGGACCTAGCTTCAACATCACTAAGTATAGAGGAATGATTGGCTCATTACTCTATCTCACAGCTAGCAGGCCAGATATTCAGTTCAGTGTGGGAATGTGTGCAAGGTATCAATCCGTTCCCAAGGTATCACATGCAGAGACAGTAAAAAGAATCTTCAAATATCTAAGAGATACTTCAGAGCTTGGTCTTTGGTATCCGAAAAGAGGGAACGAGTATTTAATGGCATATTCAGATTCAGATCACGGAGGATACAAAACTGACAGAAAGAGTACCAGTGGTCAATGTCAATTTCTTGGAGGTTCTCTAGTATCATGGTTCAGCAAGAAGCAGAACACAGTTTCATTATCCTCAACTGAAGCTGAATATATAGCTGTAGCAAGTTGCTGTTCTCAAGTATTATGGTTGAAACAACAACTTCAAGATTTGGGGATATATTTAAATGAGATTCCGATTTATTATGACAACACTAGCACTATAAGCTTGGCCAAGAATCCTGTACAACACTCAAGGACCAAGCACATAGACATTTGACATCACTTCATTCGAGATCATGTTCAAAAGAAGGATGTCAAAGTGGAATTCATACCAACTCATCTTCAACTTGCAGATATTTTCACAAAGCCAATTGCAAAAGTTCAATTCTTATATATTCGAAGAGAATTAGGAATGGTTAATCCCAATGAGTTGTAAGTTTTCTTGTTAAATATTTTAATTAAATGTTTCTTTTGATGATAACCATACTGACTTTGGCATCGGAGTGTTAAAAATCATTTTGCAGGTCTGTCACTCGAGCACTGAGGATGCTGCTCGAGTGATAAGCTGGTTCACTCGAGCACAAGTAGTTCTGCTCGAGCACAGCACTGTTGAAAATAATCTGCTTCTTGATATGTAAAACAGAGGTTAACAGAGGTAACAAGAATACCAAGAGTCTATCTCAAAAGCAACAGTGAAAAATGAACTCACTCGCGAGTGAGGAACTCTCACTCGAGCATGATATGAACATGCTTGAGGTGAGGAGTGCCTGCTCGAGTGAAGAGAAAGAATTTCTTTCCAGAAGCAATCCAAATCATGGTTACTCAAATGATCTTGGAGGATTTGAGTACAAAGACACAAAATATGGCAAGAAATCCATAATCCAGGTACGTTTTTACATGTTTTCTTAAATTTTCTAGAATATCACTCGAGCACAGATAGAACACACTCGAGCACAGTATGAACATCACTCGAGCACTAGGGTTTATACTCGAGCACTGTCACTTATATGAGTTACACAGAAGCTCAGAACGTCACACTTTCTGCTCTCACTCGAGGTGTCTCGTCACTCGAAGGGCGCAACTCTTCACCTTCAACCATTTCTCTTCAATCAATCACGTCCATTTGCCTCAAATCACTGTTACAACTCTTCAATCCTCTATAAAAGGTGATTCTTACCCTCTGCATTTCTCATTCGTGCCCTAATCTCAGTTTGCTTTTCTTTCAAAAACTGAGTTATTGCTTCTCTTTCACTTTCTCTACAATAGCAAGAACCAAACTGCCCTCTATCCCTCAAAGATCTCACTCTCCATCTCCTACTCAGTCTGCTGCCAGTGCATCTGGTACCCCAGAACCAACACCTCCCTCTCCCAAAATCTCTTCCTCACCGTCACCTCCTCCTAAACCCAAGACCAAAAAGAGGACTCCGGCTAAGAAACCATACCCAAAGCCTCAAATTGCAAAGAAAGATCAACCTCCTCAAAAGAAGCCAAAGGGTGTGGTGTTCAAGGAACCAATAGTTACCCGGTCTCAATCCAAGGAGGTTCAAGGAAAAGGAAAGAAAAAGGAAACAGAGCAACCCCAACATTCATCTTCTTCCTCTGGTGATTCATTCAACAAACAACTTCGGGAAGCATTGGAGAAGTCCAAACCTGACAAGATAGTTGGAAAGATCGCTTCTCAAGCCGATGTTTCAAGTTCACACCAAGCAAGGCAATCAAGTGCCTCTGCTTCAGGAGCACCTTCTGCCTCACAAGCACCAGTGGATGATCACATCACCAGTCCTCCTGAGGGATTTATTGTTGAGGAACTCAAGGCACTGTCTCAGAAGGTATTTGATTATGAGTTTATTCATAGGCACTTCTGTCCAGTTGTGTATGTGGATTTAGATTATCTGAAGAAGAATTGCCATTTGGATTTAAACCCTTATCTTCAATACTATGCTCCCTGGCTAAATATCCATATACCATATTCTCCCACTGTTGTGAAAACATTTTATTGCAACATGAGGTCCCATAATATTATGTCTAGATCTGGTGAATTGATTGAGGAAGCAGTATCTACAACTGTTAGAGGAAAGTTTATTATGATATCTGCTAAGATCATAAATGACTTGCTTGGGTATGTTGCACCACCTCCTGATCCACCCTCTTTCTCTGCCAATGAAGCTTTCCATATTTTGAGACCAAAAGACCCCATAGGCCCTCTCAATTTTAAACCCATTGATATGCCTGATTCTCATAGAGTCCTTCATTATATATATTCCCGGACCATAGTTAATAAGTCTAAAAATTTTACTCACTTTGCTCAAAAGGATTACTATATGTTGGCCTCTTTAATTGCTGGGCAACAAAGGAATGTGGGGGAGATTATCTTCAATGAGATGAGAAGATTTCAATTTTCTTCATCAAAATCCGCAACCATACCATACCCTCAACTTGTATCCTTCATCCTGATGAAAAACAAGATATGGTATTTGGAAGGAAATGAAAAGGTACTCATTTCAAGGTTTGGTAAGACTCAACTAACTCATATAGGTATTAATCTTCCTATGAGTCGAACCAAAGCCACATCTAAGAGGGAAACCACTCCATCCAAAAGTGATGAGGCACAATCATCTGCTCAAAGTCCTATTCCTCCTCCTTCCTTCATTAATGCCTCTCTTTCCAACCATGTGATTGAGGCAATCAATCAAGCTGTATCAAGTCTGAAGAAGGAGTTAGTGGCTGAGTATGAGAAGCTTGTGGAAAAGATGGAGTCACAGGTCATCAAATTGGGAGACAAGGCCAATATCAATTTTGATTTGATGTTCAAGACTCAGGATGAGATGTCTCAGAGGATAACAAATATGGAGACCTTCTTACACTCATATTTCCCCTCTTCATCTTCAGAGGTGCCTCCAGAGACCACTCATACTTCTGTACCACAAACACATGTACTCTTCACCGATCCAGATTCTAATATTGATGTCACTTTTGATCGGTCGCCTTCACTAACTCCCTCATCCTCTGTACCACAACCATCATCTCCTCCAATTGACCCTCTCACTGCCATGGTTTCATTTGTTCCACCTCCTTCTGATGCTGACAAAACGGGGGAGAAGGATGTGTGATGATTTCTGAGCTATGGGATGTATTGGGAGTTTGGGTAGATTTTCTGTATGGGGTAGGATTTGATGTTATTTTAGATTATCAGTTATATTATTAACTATGTCAAAGTTTGAAATCAAGTTTAATATTAATGACTATTTTCATGTTTCAAGTTACTAAGTTATTTGCCTCATACTATGCTTATCTTGGTTGTTAAGTGTCCAAAGGAAGTATTGCAGGGAAACTTGAACTTGAAACTAAAACTTGATATGCATTTGGAAACAATGAAGTATTTCAAAAATTTTCAATCTTAATCAATCTTTCTTAAACTTCCATCACAAAGGTTTTGTCATCATCAAAAAGGGGGAGAATGTTAGATCCCAAGTTTTGATGATAACAAAAAGACAATTGTGTACAAATCATGATTTTATAAGTTTAAGAAATGTTTAAAAAGTTACCAAATGCATATAGCAATGTTTTCTGGTATCTACTGTCAAATTGAACTAGAGTGCTCGAGCATGAGCTTTGCACTCGAGCATAGATCCCTTCTGTGCTCGAGCAGGTGCGAGTGAAAGCCAGAAAGTGTTCACCCGAGAGGCATGCCACTGTTATACTCACTGATTCACTCGAGCACTGGAGTTTGCACTCGAGCAGAGAAGCCATTCTCACTCGAGCACATGCGAGTGAAGGTCCGCGAGTACTTGGCCGAGAGCAAGTATTATCATTTCTTTCTTGATGCACTCGAGCAGAGACATCAATGCTCGAGCATGAGCATTCTGTACTCGAGCAAGGTACTACGAGTGCTTGGCCGAGAGTCATGAAGTTCAAGGAAGTGCAAGTGTGCTCGAGCACAACCTTATCTGCTCGAGTGACACATCAGCACCTGCGAGTGAAAATTCTATCCCTCTCCAAATCTGATGCGAGTACTTGTTTAAATGGTATATTACTTGAGAATATTCTTCTCACTCGAGCAGGAGTCTGTGTGCTCGAGTGAGGGCCCACATCACCTGCGAGTGATAAATTTATCCCTCTGAAATTCTGATGCGAGTGTTGATACTGAGAGCATATTCCTTGAGAATATGCATCTCACTTGAGCAGGAGTGTGTGTGCTCGAGTGAGGGACCACATCACCCGCGAGTACAAAATCTCACTCTTGATAAAATGATATGCGAGTGATGACCCGAGAAGACACTCCCAGTAGAAAATGCAAGATCACTCGAGCAGGAGGAGTTGTGCTCGAGTGAGACCCCACATCACTCGCGAGTGAGAATTCTGTCTCTCTGAAATCCTATGCAAGCACAACCCGATAACAGAAGCACAAAGAGGAAAATAGGAAGATCACTCGAGTGAGCCATCCATGCTCGAGTGATGCTCTGCCAGATCACCAAAAATGCCAAGTCTTACAACGTTCATTCCGATTATGGTTTATTATTATTTATTCATATCATCATTACTTATTATCATTGCTTAACATCATTTTGAATGTATTATAAGTGTGATGCAGGAAGATGAACGTTTGAAATTAGTTGTTACGGAGAAAGTCAAATAACAGCAGATAACATCATTACAAGCACGCACGTACCTACCACATTCAGATTATTCAAACATGCGCGTGTCTTTCCACAGTTGCAAAGTCCCGCTCCTTAAACGATGATTACCCAAACGGGCAAAAACTAAAGCAACTATATATACAGAGATTCAGAGATAGTCAAGAACAACGAAGCACAAGAATTCACAAGCTTATACACGAGTCTCTGCTATTCATCATTTTCTTTGTATACACATTGATCTTCAGTGTTTATTCATTTGCTTTGTAAGAGAGTCTTCATACAATTCAAATTCTATGTTTATTTGATCTCAAGGTATTGGGACCTTGAGAGGGTAGATTTCCTTACGAGAGAAGCAGTTGAGAGAATTCCTTGTTAAGCCTTTAACTCATAAGCCTTATAAGATACAAGCAGAAGAGAACGTTGCTGCTCGTAAGACGTACAGTGGTGTAAGCAGGAGAGAACGTTGCTGCTCATAAGTCTTGTATACATAAGCAAGTGAGAAGGGTCATAGGTTGTTTTTCTGCACGTAAGACTTGTCGTAAGGGGGAGAGAAATTTCTTAGTAAGAAAATATTTCTGCTCGTAGTCCTTTCAAGGACAATTGTTGTTTTGTGGCGTTCTGATAGCCCATTGAATCTTGGAAGTATAGTGAAAATCTCAGTAGGTCTTGATCTCTGAGGACTGGACGTAGGCCTGGTTGTTAGGCCGAACCAGTATAACTCTCTGTGTTCAAATCTTCTCAACTCTACTCTATCTACTATATTTTTCATATCACCACATCAAGCAAAAACTTTATAACATCACCCAATTCACCCCCTCTTGGGTGAAGCTTGCCTCTTACATCTAGAACCTGTGGAAGATACCCTAAGCCAAGCAATAGACAAAGAATTAGAGACCCGAGTGAGAGGGACAAGATTTACCATCTCTACCTCTAAGATAAATTAGTGGTTAGGGATTGAGAATCCAACCAATCTCACTCCGAATCAAATTTTTAGTATTCTCAGGACTGGTGAGAGAGTTGGACCCTCAACCTTCAATCCCAGTGAGATATGGGACTTGCACAGAGTACTTTGGTACATCTACTCTCATGCAATTATCAACAAGTCCAACAACTTTACACATTTCATTGACCAGGATTATGGGAATATGGCTTCTCTGTTATTCAAGGAAAAGAGAAATTTGGGAGAACTGATCTATTCTGAGATCAAAAGGTATAGATTCTCTGGCACTCACACTACTCCAATGCCTTTTCCATAATTGGTTTCTCTGTTCCTTAAGAAGAACAAGATTTGGTATCAGGAGGAGAATAAGCCAGTTGAGAAGCTATTGCCAATTGGGAGAAACCAAATTGGAAAGCTTAGGATAGAGCTACCTCTGAAGAAGGCAATGGAATCAACTCCTAAAAAGAAGAAGAAAGCTTCTGAGACTGAGACCAGCAGGCAGATGATACTCAATCTTTTACTCCTGCCACTCCCTCTTCACCATCCTTCCTTGCAGCTGCCATCCAAAACTACCTGAAGGAAGTGCTTCAGGAGTTCCATATGGATATTACGAACACAAATGCCAGGCTGATAACGTACATGAACCTCAAGATGGGAGAGCTAGTGGAACATGTGAATCACTACAATCAGATGGTATTGGATCAGACACATACAAGTCATGAGCACAATCAGGCTATGTTGGCACAACAGTAGGCCCAGACTAGTGCTACCAGGAGATTGGGAATCTTCTGAGGTATTTGCACGAGAAGGTGAATACCCTGACATACAGCACCTCTACTTTTGGTCCTTCTATTCCCGTGTTAGACCTAACCACTACCTCAACTCCTATATCTGAACCACATCATACCATCCCTTGCACCACACCGAGCATTGTCCTCTTTACCATAGTTGATCCATCGACATCTACTCTGGTTTATGTCACCCTCGATGAGTAGGCTACTCCTGTTCAGCCTAGCTCCGTGGCCACTCCTGCAGCTTCACCCACTGGGACTGAGCCTTTACTTCAAACCTCTTCTCATCATTCCCAGGATTCCTGGAATACATAGGAGTTAGCAGTTTCATCCGAGCCTTCATCTCTATTACCTCACCCTACTCTTTTATTTATACCTGATCCACAGGACCCCCTTCAGGTTCCTCCCCTTGATCTACCACAAACTGTCCCATCTAAGTCACCTTCCTTTGCTTAGATAGGAGGTGATACTTATGATGATGCATCCTCACCCATCCCAGCCATTCCTATTACAACCAGAGATCTATAATACTCTAGCACCAGCTCCAGTTCTAGTTCCAGTTCTGTCTCTGCCTAACCTATCCTTTCTGATATGTCAAAAAAGGGGAGAAGAACTGGTGATTTTGGTAGACTAACTGATGTGTCTTCACAAGTTAAAGCATGGGGTTTATGGGTGTATAGGGATTTAAGGAGCTTTTATAGTGATGCTTTTATGTTTTGGCAGTGTAATGAACTTTATGAATTCTATAGTTTTAATCAAGTTAATGAATTCTTCAGTTTAAATTGTTTATTACTATCTAAATGTGGAAAGGTGAATTTTTAGTTGTGTATGCAAGGTATTACAAAATTGGATTTCATATTAAAAGCATACTAATCTTTCTAAGCCATTGAATTTGAATTCAAAATGATTTCAAATATTAAAAGTTTCACAATCATTGGTTTTGAATTCAAAATGATTTTAATGGTAAAAATTACAAAATCATTGGTTTTGAATTCAAAATAATTTCAAATGTTAAAAGTTACAAAGTCATTGGATTTGAATTCAAAATGATTTTAAAGATCCTAATCTAAAAAAAAATGATTTTAAAGAAGCTTGCTCAAAAATCTCTAGACTAATAATAATTTGATTTCATATTAAATGTTTTTTAAAGGGATATGATCTTAATTGAAACTTCAACTTTCAAATGCTTCCAAAAACCTTGTTCAAAAAATCACCAAGTTTTGTCATCATAAAAAAGGAGGAAAATGTTAGATCCCATATGTTTTGATGATAACAAAGATTGGAATGATAAACAAGAAGATTTGATTAATAAGCAAAAGAGTTTTTGAACAAAGGAACAAGGTATTTGGTGGCATAATGAGCCATCACTTGAGTGATCACTTGAGTGATAAAGGATAAAAAGACACAAAGCAGGAGAAAGAGCCTCTGGCAAAATTCAGAATGGATCACTCGAGTGATGTGTGCCAAAATCATCCAGAAGCTCTTAGCTAGATTTTGAATGGGATCACTCGAGTGACCAGGTAAGAAATAAGCTAGTGTACTCTCTGCCATAATTTGAGAGCGATCACTCGAGTGATGTCCCTGAATCACTTAAGTAACCACTTGAGTGAAGTGAACGGATTTACTGCTTATACTCTCTGCCAAGATTTGGAAGTGATCACTCGAGTGATGGCCATAGACCACTCAAGTGATGAAGTTCAAATTGCATTATCTTGATTTGATGTTTATTGATCTGTTATCTATATGATTAACCTTTCATTATATTAGTATTTTGAGTATATTTACAGAGAAAAAATGAAGAGATCATGCTTGGAGAGAGAAGTCAAATGAAACGACTGTAACATTCACCGACACACAATGGCTAGTTTTCAAATTCGAAGAACGGTCAAACGAAGCAGCGCGACTCTAATAGACATGTCGAAATGCTTCCAACAGATATCTTAATTCATCTATAAATATTAGAACATTCAACAAAGAAGAAAGACACTAAGAACACAAACATACAATGATCAACAAATCCGTAGTGCTATGTCTCTCATATTCATTCATTGTACTTCAATGTTTATATATTTACTCTATGAGAGAGATTTTCATTATAAACTCGATATTTGTTATTGAAACAACTTAAAGTTGTGTAATTTTGAGTTCGGGATTGGATTACAACGTGTAAGGGGGAGCGAGAGTCCAGTGAAGGAACTGTTAGGATTAGCAGGCACAGTGGAAGTTTAAAATTTCGCCAATCCCAATTGCAAATATAACCCCCTCCATAATTATATCCGAAATGCGCGATTAAAAGAAATAGAAACCAATAATAATCAAAAATCATTTACAATCCCATCTTCCCAATAGGGTTTTTCAAAAATACCTTTCGAAATCTAATATACCTGGCCTCACATTCATATTTCAAATATAATTACTTCGCGAAGATAAATCACATTCATATTAATATTAGAGTGCACAACAATATTTCCCAGCAATCCTGATTCACATCTTTGCTAATAGATATACAGGGCACATTCGCCCATTTACAAATTCCCAAATAGGGGATTACACAATTCACATTCTAAATACATATTTGAATATCCAATTACACATCCAAAACATATACAGTCATTCCAACCCATATTGATAACCAACTATCAAACTCAAATCTCCAGAAGGAGTCCTTGCTGCCCTTGGCTGCTTGCTTCCTCCTCGAGCCTCTTGCCCTGTGTAAATTGTTGGTAGGGGAGAGTGAGATTCGAGAGAATCTCAGTAAGAAATAAATACCAATATGCATGCAAGATAAGTGCTTAATGCATGACATGCTTGCATTTCATAAACACATGCTAACACAATAACATATTTGCATGCTCAATGTTTTGTGCAACAAAACTATGGCCACAGTATAAATAGAAATAGAGCTTCAATCATTCATATATGTTTCACATAATCAAGCAAAGCAATAACATGCATTAATACATTAGCACAAATATCAAATACATGCAGGAGAGGTAAGTTCCCTACACTTGTTCTTTCCACGTGTGCTCCAGCACTAGCTACTCATGATCAAGGCAAATACCGAACCCTATACATGTAATCAAGGACATAGGGTTATTCTCTATCTAAGTTCTTATTTCCATAACACTTAAAGTTGGTTATCATCCACGACCTTTAGGTGGCTACTCAAAGTCTAACACATACCTAAAAGGTTGGGAGAAACTTGACTAAAGACCATTTTTCAAAACCTCAAAACATCATTTTTCAAAGGTTGGCCACGGCCAGCCCCACCTTGGGCCACAGCCATCAGATGGTCAGAAACTCATGGGCTGCGATCAACACTTCTAGCCCACAGCCAGAGATAGGTTAGAAACATTTGGGCCACAGCCAGCCTCTCTTGGGCCGTAGCCAGAAGTAGGTCAGAAGGTTTTGGGTCACGGCCAACCCCTTGGGCCGCAACTAACCACAGACCTATCCCCTGGCTCACTTTCCAATGACAATAACTTTGGCCACAGAACTCAAAATGACCAAAACTTTATATCAATGGAAAGCTTGTACTGTGAACTACAAGTCTGGAAAGTTTCACATCAATTCAATATCATTTGCCATGTCAAAATACCATGCAAAGTTGGTCACTTGCACAGCATCTCAGACTTAGCCAAATTTCCAGATTTCATAGATTTTCCATATTTTCACAATTGCTTCCAATGGTTCCCATTTTCACATCAAACACCTTTCTCACAGAAAATTTCATAAGGAATCCATTGGAAACACCAAATCAATCAAATTCAACTCACTTTTCATGTTACACAGTAGCCCTAACATGTCAACACAATTTCACAACATAAACCTCAACATTACAACTCTTTCCATTTCCAATTCACAACCAATCCCAATGGCATCAAAACACAATATGACATTATTGTGACTACAACACACAAACCAAATCTTCCATTTCACAAATATACCAAAGTCAGGGCAATATCCGCAATTCACAAAACTCAACCAATCACCACAAAACTTAGGTCAATAAAAAGCTAGTACTCACCTCTTCCTCTTCCTCAAACTTATTTCTTGATTACTCTTCTTTCCAAATTCTTCAAGCTCTCAAACACCTTCTTTCACAAATCTAAAACCATAGAGATGAAGCTCTCATCACTATGAACAGCATTATAGAAGGGTATTTGAGCATAAGAGGATACCAAGCAAGCAAAAACTCACCTTAAGCTTTCTCTTTCTTCCTTGAATTTGGACGACCATGGGAGCTTTGAAGAGAGATAATAAGATCAGTTTTTTGAGCTCCCAAGCCCCTCTTGGCCGACCTAAAGGGAGAGAGGGAAAGCTTTGACAAATTGACCAAGATCTAAGGGTCCAAAAACTGCCATATGTCACACCTTTATCACATCTCTCATGAGTTCACATAGGCGCGCACACACATGATTCCACCCTTTGATCTCTTGCACAAATCAATCCTAACCATTGATCTTGAAGTTACCAATGAGTTCCCTCTTTGGTAATTGACAATTAGTCGATAACTTTACCATTTTGCCCCTGATTGTGGTAATTCTTTTGAATCACCACCAAACACATCATATATTTCCATTTCACCACAAAATGCACCCTCCCTCTATTTTAAGTCAATTTAGATGTTAATCAACAATTGAACTTAAATAAAGGGTTTCGGCACAGCTCATAACACATCCGAATCACATTTCACATCACATTCTCCAAAAATGTTCATTTATCAATAATCACATCCACTTTTGAAGTCCTTAACCCTTAATGAAAATTGGGATATTACAGCGGATCTATCAATGGTGTTTAAACCGAGTTAGAAAGATTCGTACCTTTTTCAATTTAAGGTTTTTGATCTCTAGGAACCAACACCTCCTATCGGCTCCCTCTACTAGTATCCACACGAATATGACCCCAACACTGACTGCGTAATAGCACCTCCAATGTCTCCTACCTCTCTAGGGTTGCCTTGCGGCTCCTCAATTTCTCATCCGTGTATGAGTTTTTTCTGCTCCATCATTCTTATAACCCATGAGGACTATATTTGAATTTCAAAATTAACTTGATTAAATTTGAAATTAATTAACCCTTAATTATCTTGATGAGCTAATTAAATAAATTCAGTTTAAATTAAATTTGTCCAACAATTTTAATTTAACATATTTATTTAATCCAAATAAAGAGCCAATAGATTTAATTTATCTTCATAAATTAAATCTGAGATACTATATCTCTATCATGTTAGTTATTAAATTTAATTTATCTTAAAAAAATTAAATTGAAAACTAACACAATATAATAATATCATTAATATATATATATACATATATATATATATAATATGTATTTCAAAAATACATATTATATATATAATATTATTAATTTTCTTTTCACGAATTTTATATCATATAAATATATATATATATATATATATAATTCATCCACCCTAGATTAAACATTGTATTCATTGAATCTTAGACACATCTTAGATTCAATGAACCTGGACATTATAGTTAGTGTTGGACTATTCTTGTGTGTGACCCTGTAGGCCCATATGAAGTTAGTAGTAGGCTAATAACTGTACTAACCCACAAGTCGCAAGCGGCCTCTAGCAAGACATTACGACTACCCAATTCATATGAGGATCATTAACACGATGCAACCTGTCATACAACCATGTCACGTCCCTTTTGTCACACGATATTTCGGTCAAGGATGAGGCATGGATGATGTCATCCTCCTATTCTTGACCATTACTTTCCCAATTCCTGAGTAGTCTGGCAATAGAAATGGAAACTCCTTTCCATCATAGTATGGCCATACATTTCTCAGACTCACTCATCAAGGAGCCCAGTAATATCTATCTACTAATGTGAGGGACAAATTCCATCTTGACCATTCACATTCCTATGCATGAAAAACCACCAAGCCCAATCGTAGCCTTTATCATCACCCGGTCAAAGGTGACTTTTGACTAGTTTAAAACTTAGCAACTCTCTTGTAGGAATCCATGATGACCTCAAGTCAAAGGGCATTGTGACGTGGTTATACATGAGATAAGCTTATAACTTGATCTATACAGCTTTCTCATAGTGGGTCGGTCCAACACCTTGTACTCTTACAAGTGCCTCAGACTTTGATTCGTATCTCCATATCTTATAAAAGTCATACCGGTCTTACTTCATCTTTGCTCCCACATAGATGACTGACCAGGGACATTTAAGACAATCTTTATTATTTATCCAAAGATATAGTTATCAGAGTTAACATGCAAATAATATGATAATAGAATGGAGAAATTCATTAAATAATAATGTTCAAAGTACAATGATTGGCCCTTAAGGCTATATTTCCAATAGGAACTTGTTATGTACTGAGGTGTCAAGAACCCACTGAATCTTGGAAGATATAGTGAAACTCTCAGAGAAGCTCTGAAAACTGGACGTAGGTCAAAATGGTTGTGGCCGAACTAGTATAACTCTTGGTGTACACTTCGGTGATATTTCTCATAACTCTTAACTGCTTTATATTTACAGTCAATTTTTATATACGATTCGAATTTTCTGTGATCACTCAATTCACCCTCCCTCTTGGATGAAATGCTTGCACTAACACGCTTATCCTAAATCCTAAAATAATTATAGACTGAGATTTTTCGCTGAAAGTTGGCTCGTCCCTCGTATGATTGTCAGGTTTGGGCATCATTTTGTTCTTTGTCCTCCTTAATACCCAAGTTGCCTTTGACCTGGGGATTGGGGTTAATCATCCAAGCACCAAATCGATCTTCTTCTTTTGGTTTCTTTGTTGCTGTTATATTTGCCGTCGACGATGCCGCATGCAGTTATTTTGCTTGCTCGGTACAGGGAGAGTCAGGGCTTGATTTCCGTGGTTATGACTCTCTTTGATGCCCAAAGCTGCTATATGTGAAGCAAATCAGGCCAAGGTTTTCATACTCCACTTTAAATACAGAGCCGTTGATCACCATTTTAGGCACAAGTTGCTTCTGTAGATTTAGCTCCACACACAACCTAGCATATTTTTTTCTTTCAACCTTGGCCACTTTTGCTCTGAAGTTTTTAAAATTATTTAGATCTACTTTAAAAGTTTGTCCAAAGTGATCTCCCAATCTTGAAATGAAATGGCTATTGTAATAGCGTAGTGGAATATCTGGAACATGAACCCATGTAGATACTCTTCCCAAAGGATTTTAATGTGTCAAAATAAGGGGTCCATCTTTGAATAAGAACACAATGCTGTCAAACCACCAAGGCCCCTTATAGAGATTGTTTTGTAACGAGTCCTCCAGTTCTCCTTATCTTGGAATCTTACTTCAAAATAATTGTTTTGCGAATCGACAAGTTTAAACCTTGAGAAGCCCCACAATTTAATGAAGTAATGCTTCAGCCATTAAAGATTAAACTTCCTTCCCAAGATCATTAGGACTAGAGCATAGTTCCATGGCTGGCTCCACTTGTTCAGCTCCTCTTCAGTCATGGGAACAGAATATTGGGGTATATTTCTGAGTTTCTTTGCTTTTTCTGATACCTTGGGCCATTTCCAAGAAAGTTCCTTATCAACATTGAAAAGATCATCTTCTTTCATTACACCCATCAAGGAAGCACGATATGCCTTCTGGTTTGGATGGTTTTGAGTACCTTCCAAATTAGCTTGACAATGTTCTCTTTCCATTTAAATGGTTTTCTCATGAGCTGTAGGTTTTCATCCAATCGTCCATTACGACCTACGGTGTTTCTTCTACCTTCTTTTTTCAGGTCACTGTTGTTAACAATAGGTGGTCCGTTTGGTGTGACCTTCCGTTGACCTAAATTTATCATATGTTGAGGCGCACGAATCCCGAGAGAGAGAGAATTCTAATCCACTCAAAGCTCTTACTCTTTTTTATTCAACAAACATTGCTATATCTTTCTATTACAATTACAAAAGCATTCTCCACTTTAATGAAAAATGTGTAGCATTTAGGCTCCAAATGAATTCACTTAGCAAGAGAATAAAAGAAATCGGTTGGGATATGATTTTCATGTAACGATAAGAAGGAGATGATGACCCCTATTCAAATAAAAGATATTTTTATACCTAATACTGAGGGTTGGGATATGATTTTCTATAATAGAAAAAGCATCATGGGTACTTCTGCCATGAGATTAGTTGCTTTAGAAGATCAATTTTAAAGCAATTCATTTGGAGAAATCTGTTGACCCCCTGGGATTGCTTTCCTATCCAAATGCTTCAGAATTTCAATTTTCTAGAGTCTAAACTTGGGGCCTATTGCATATATATCTAAGCCTTCATTTACTGCTTATTGTGTCAGAAGATGCTTCTTGCATTTCCCTGTTAACTCTTCCCAGACAACCAATATTACATGGCAAAAAATTCTTTTTATGATTGATGATTTTGATTTTCTGGGTGTTCAAACTCTTACTTATAATTGTTTTCATTCTTTTCTTTCTTCACCATTATTAGGAAGTCTTACTATATGTAATATGTAAACTCTTCTTAATTAATGTTGTTTTGTCTTACATTAAAAACAAAGAAAGAAAAAAGAAAATAATTGATTGTACACGCCATTTGACCTTCGTGGAAGGTTCTCATTATTCTTTGGTTAGCATTGATTCTCGTAATTAGGTGTTTTCTTGTGTATTTTATTATTTGCTTTATATGTTGTATCCTAGGCTTTGTGTTTTTTTCAGTGTTCTTGGATCCGGACCGGACTGGCCGGTCCGGCCTGGAACCCGCCGAACCGGTCAGTAGACCGGTCCGGTCCGGGTCCCAATTTAAAAAAAAAAATTTAACTTTTTCCTTTTGAATTTCATATTATAAGCCTAAAATCTTCAATTACTCACCGGTTTGGTCCCAGTTTAGTCCCGGTTTGACCCACTGACCCTTAACCCAGTACCCCGACCGGTTCAATACTCGGTCCGGGTTTTAATACCTTGGTTTTTTTAAATACTCCATGCGGTCTTAAATATATAAGCTAGCCACAGTACTTACTTTAATTATAAATATAAAATCTCCATCCATTTTGTTAACCAAAAAATTTATAATTTTTTTTTAAATTATCCTCATTGATTATATATATTAAGAGAGTTTTCATTAAGGAGTAATTTTCCATTCAAATGAAAAATTAACACACATCTTTTATAAATAATTAACTTATTAATTTCTTTAACATTTAAGTTGAACAACGTACACGTGTTTCCTTATGTAAGCGCTTGCTTCACAAATCGGAGTGGTTGGACCCCAGCTACTCTTTCTCCACATTTATATATATATATATATATATATAGGTATGTATGTATGTATAAATACATAGATAGATATATACACATTTCTATCTCTGCGCGCGCGCGTGCGTGTGTATGGGTATACGATTTTAACATGAACATGTGTGTCGAGGCGGAACCATTATCTTCTTGCGCTGTTATGATTTTTATCTCTATTTCTTTATAATTAAAAACATAGGTAATTAAACAGAGTATGATTTGACTTTGTATAAAGAGCAACTATCTTTGTCTCGCTTTACTTGCAATGTTCTTATACATTCAATGCTCATGTCTAAGTCATTAGTTTTATTGTAAGATGCATTACAGAGACTAAAATGCCCCCTTGCAACAAACAAAAAAAAATTCTTTTGGGTATGCTTGGTAACGAGCAATTTGGATAGGAGGGAAAATTGTTTTGAGTTGGATTTAAAATAATTGGAGAAGTGGGGTTATGAAATGTTAATAAAGAGAATATATAAGATAAAAGAGTAAACAAAATTAATTAAAACTGTTCAACCATACTTTTCTCATTTTTTTAAATCCAACTCAAGTTTTTGTTCTCCACTTACTTTTGCTCCCCTCCTTGCATACCAAACAAGCCCTTAGTCATCTTCTTTTGTAGATTTTGATTCCCTTCTCTTAGTTTACTCTAAATCTAGCAACTCCAACCAACTCCAATAAAAAATCTCTATCTAAATCAATGAAATTTACATGCAAGAGGAAGAAGACGATGCTAGATGACTCTATCGAGACTGAATCAGAATCTGACGTATGTGGAAATGAGTTACAAGCCATTGGAGCAAATCCTAGTCATACGTTAGAACTGGTTTGTGCCATGTTAGATGACTCATGGAAGTTGATATATTGTGGGGACCGAGTTTTAAGCGAAGTTGATATAAGTGTTAAACATACAGATCCTATTCAAACAACATACCATGAATCTTTAAATTATGCACTTCATGCAGATAAAGAAAGATAATGACATAAATAAATCTCATTCAATAGGTGAGGCTAAGTACCCCACATCTCTCTCTCTCTCTCTCTCTCTCTCTCTCTCTCTCTCTCTCTCTCTCTCTCTCTCTCTCTCTCTCTCTCTCTACATATATAATTGTACAGATTATCTTTCTACATATATGGTGTCAAAAAAGGTCCACAAGTAGCACTAATATATATGTTGTTATGACTGTTCACTTTCTATATAAATATATATAACTAAGAGAAAATCAATCATCTAATCCTTGAAGTTTTAATTCAGTTGTAACCCAATCCATGAGATTTGCCTTGGTGTAATTCAGTCCTCCAAGTTTCTTCCATTTAGCGTATTCATCACTAATGGCAACATAAAACAGAACTTGGTTGTGTTATCTTCATGATGTGCTGGTGATGCAAAATGGGTCATGGGCATATTAATGGTGCTACGATCACTTGCCATGGAGGAAACATTATTAGGCCTCGTAGGATCAACTTGTTGGTCTGAAATTTCAGGAGAAACAGAAAAGCTTGGAGGAGTAACTGTATTTCCAGAACTATTTGTTAAGGACATGTTATATATGGGAGTGATCAGAATTGATTATTGTGGCAACATTAAGATCTTGTGTTTCCTAAATTTACACCATCACTCTCGAATTTGGATCATGTTGATGTAAATGCTTCAAAGAATAACTAAACATACATGCAGAGCAGCAATGAGAATATACTTCTGAACTGATACTCCAGAACCTTAATTAATTTGAACTTACTATGAAATTGATGCAAAATACTACTAATACAATCATTATTATCATGGTTAAAAATAATAGCTAGTCTGACATACATATTATAGATAAAGCACACAACGGACCTCAATTTTATAACCTCCAAAATTCATAACTTATTTTTCGCCATTTGCAATTGAGCTATGTATAAACTATATATAAGGACATTTTCATCCCTTTATTTTGTTTAAACTTTGGTTCTTCTCCATTTTTTTAAAAATTCATGAATGCCTGCAAATGTTGGTGTTAGTAGAAGGGATTAGGCCTTTTTTTTTTTTTTGGGACTGAGGGATTGGGCCATTTAAGTATGAGGAATTGAGTTTGAGTTCATGTGATGGCATAAATCACATTTGGGAGTGCCACCCCCAATTGAACTCATCAATGCTTTTTTTTTTTTTTTTTTGACCTGGATCAATGCTTAAATGTAACTAAATTAGAAAGTCATATAAAAAAGGTTATTTAAAATTATTAACTTTCTTTCATGTGATCTTGTGTCATTTTTTCCCAACAAAATAGCACTTTATGTTATTTTGTTCATCCTTTTGATTTAAAGTTTTGAATTTTCCCAATTAATGTTTTTATTTATGCATTTGAATGCATCATGTGTGCATGTGTGTGAAGTCAAGAATGCATTATGTGTGCCTGTGTGTGAATATTGTACGTGTGATTCCAATTGCTTTATTGTGGTCATAATGGTAAACACATAAAAATCATTTTTCTATACTCAAAAAAGGAGGGCAAAAGTGAGAGGGAAAAAATAATTCTTACCTAATATATAGATTTTGCTTTCTCTTTAATTGGTGTGTGTGTGTGTGTGTGTTTTTTTTTTTTCCTTCATAAGAATAAGTAAATAGGGACATCAAAAGTAGTATTTATAAACAAATTCTTATTCGTGCTTTTGCCGTAAATAGAAGGATGAAGAGGATAACACCTTGGCTAAAGCAAAAGAGCAGGAAGGCATATAGTATAGGGAGGTTAGAGACAGAAAGGTTCAAAGGTGAATTGAGTGCCTAGTTTGATTTTCTAGGTGAAGGATCATAGGTGAATTGCGTGCCTAATTTGATTTTCTAGGTGAAGGATCAGAGATGAAACTAAAATAGACAGATTTGAGACGCTGTATCTTAGTCAATGCCTACTAATTTTTGTTGGTCTAAAATATTGGGTTAAGGTGTCTCCTCCGAAATCCTTTCCTTGTATGGATAATTAACGGTATTTAACCAAATCATTCATCCAAAGACTATTGTGGTTCTAAAAGACTATTGATTATTATCGATCAAAAAAAGACTATTGATTATTAAAACATGTTAACCATGGTAGAAAAGTTTGAAACTTAATGATAGAGGTGCAAGTGACATCTTATATGATGCCCAGCCAAGCATCAAAGTTAGCATGCAAGATGGTGACAAATCACTATATGACAACTTAAGTGGCATCTACAATGAACAAGATTATGTCTCTATTATCCAACTAGATTCTAAGCAAGTTCAAGATCCTCTTCATGACATTAACAGCCTAATTACTAAAAGCCTAGAAAAGCGTGAAGTGTTCGAAAGGTTGGAGAAAACATTTAGGCTTGAATTTGTTTCATTAATGGCCCATAATGCTAGTATATATGCTGAGGGTGCAAATGAGGCATTAACCATGCCTATTCAAGACCATATGTATGATTTTAGAACTCATAGAAGCTTGAGTGCGTAACAAAACATGAAGATCCATGAAATTGGTATAACATAGAGGAATAAGCCCAACAAGATGATATACAAAGCCCATATGCAGTCTAGAATGAAGAATTCACTAAAACTACCATGTGACAAGCATGTGCCTTGAATGATGATCATAAGTGACATCCTAGACAACTCAAGAAGCATCCAGAAAGCGTTCTTGTGCATCAAATTTGATTTAATGTATCAAATTTGATTTAATTTCGTGCTTCCTCAATGTTCCATGCTTTTAGCATAAACAATAGTATCGGGCTGCAACCAAAATTCTTCTCCATAAGAATTTTCCCTATCAATACAGCCTTCAATAAAACCTTACCACAATCCTCCTTTCATACGAATGAATTAGCTTCCACCACGACTCACCTCCAATCCTCTCCATCACCAATACACCACCGAGAAGTGGAGATATATATCACTCTCCCACGCGGCAACGAGATGCGGCAGTAGTTTCTCTCACATACAAGCAAAAACTCACACTCGCATAGAGAGAAGATAGAAAACTCATGCTTGCACAAAGAGAAAATCAATATCTCAAGCTAATTAAAGAACTTAAAAGAGCAAATAAAAATAGTTACAATAACAATTAAATGAACAGAGATATTTTGTGTCTGGGAGTTCTACCATCACCCTTTGGAGAGAGCGTTACCACGATCATCTTCATTTATTCAACAACCAATCATTATGGTTCACGAAATTAAATAATTTAATGTGACTGAGTTAACACTAAACTTAATTAGACCCAATCAATTGACTTGAGGATCACTGAAGAGACATATTTAAATTATTTAAGGAGAAAGGAATATGAAAGTCCCTATAATTTCATCTCATTTTTAATTAGATCATTATAGTTTTTACAATTTTAAATATTGATCCATATGCTCGTAATGTGTTAATTTGTAAGAGAAATTACATTAATAGTGGATGACGTGATTTTCACTCAACATAACCTTGGATTAATCTTGGCACATGGATATAAATAAAATCAAATCAAACTGATAGTATATTATACACAGATACAAGGAGACAATTATGAGCATACAATTTTTTATTTTAATGTTGATGAATATTATCTACCATGTTTTTTGAGGGAAAAAAAATTTCTATTTTTGTAATTTTTGGCAACTTACATATCACATAATCAGTATCCGCATCATTCCTAATTACCAGATTATCAAGATAGTGGTTATAATTGAGAAAATTTTAAGGACTCAACAAAAAGGGAAAAACTGCAGGGACATGATTAAAAATCAAGTGAAACTAGAAGGACTTACAAATGAAAATTCTTAAAGAATTATCCAAAATCTATTAGAATATTTGATTTAATTCCTATTCCAATGTTTCAATAATTAAAATACAATTATAAATATATCCAACAACGTCATCTTTGTTGGTTGCAGAACTGCAATAATCCAGTTTGCATACAAGGGGCAATGGAAAAGAAAAATATTCAAAAACAAAGGTTTGATACGACTTAGATAGATCATCTAATTTATTTTTAGTTTTTTAATGGTTCCATGGTTTAAAATTTAAAAACGAAAACATCATATTTATAAAGTAATTAACATTATGATGACTTGAAAAACACCCATGAAATAGGCTGCATATTGGTTAAATAATTGAACACAGAACAAACACTATAACTGCTGATCAAATCTCACTTACCTTTATACGTTCTGATAGTTGTCTTCAGCAATTGAAATCCTCCCAGTGCTTCCACTAACATATAACTATACAACGACAGAAGAATTATTTTCAAAGGAAAATATGAGCATAAATATTACTATAATAAAAGTGTACGTTCATAAAAGAGAGCCGCATAAGGGAAAATATAACAACTTATAATATATGTACAACCTTGCATATGCATCAGTTTCAATTCTGAAATGAAATATATTGACTTCATAAAAAGTGTTGTAGCAAGAACAAAATCTTCATAAAAAATGTTGCAATAATATATGGAAGAGTTTCCATATTTCAAATCTTCATTGCCTTTATAGGAATGATAGATTGATGTGCCTCCTCCTCCTGCTCATATTTGTGTTTGGTGACAGCTATATTTGTAGCTTCAGACGATGAAGGCTCTGACTGTTCATCAAATGACTCATTATATATTAAGTAAACAGCTGTTTTCTTTGTAGTGATTCCATTCCCAAAAATTGTTATCACCTCCACTTGGTCACCAGGTTCTAGATTTGATATTATTTCCTTCATCTTTGCTTCTTCAAATGAAGCCAATGAATCTTGCTTGTAGCGCAAAGTGGTAGACTTTGTATAATTTATGATTATTAAGCTAATTATGCAAGATTCACATACCTTATTACTCAAATCACCAAAGGGGAAATATACACAACAAATAGCCATCCCTTTCAAAAGATCATCACTACCATTAATTGGAGGCACTTTAAATCTTACAAAATCTTCTTCACCCTTGAATGATAGCCAATAGGGGTAATTGTCACCAGGGAGAATACAATCATCATTATACTTTGTAAAATCCAATCCCTGCACAATAACAGAAACACAATCTCTAATTTAACTATATAATATGCATGAATAAATCTTTTCTAAACAAATCCAATTAGAAAGAGAACCTGTGAAACCCTCTTCGAAAGTGTACGAAAGACATGAGAATTCTTTCCAATTTGAATTAAAAGATGTCCCAAGAAATTTTCAAGCCTTGAGATGTCAATACAGTTTGTAGCAGACGAGTTAGGAATCTCTAATCCATCTTCCAACAAAAGACTTGGTTGCTTAGTAACACTGCTAGGGATTGTTGAAGGGCGATGGATACTATTTGTCTTATCGCACAAAATTGATGATTGCATGCCCGCATGTGTAGGAATAAGAGGTAGTGAATTGTTTATTGGAGATATCCAAGACTGGTAGAGAGAAGGAATCACATGATGTGATAATCCTTCATGACTACAAATAGATAGATATACAAGTCGTTGTAATTTCACTAAAGAAAAGGGCACTTGTTTTAATGTAGGAGCAATTAGAGTTGTTAGAGATTCCATTTGCTCTATGTCTTCCTCTAGCTTTTCAATCATCACACAACCAGAGAGAATAAAAGTTTTTAAGCATTTTAACCTATAAATGCTTCTTGGGAGACTACGAAGCCCAACACAATCCTCCAAATCTAGTAGAAGAAGTTGATCAAGAAGCCCAATAGAATGATGTATCATGGACAAACTTGGACAATCTTTGAGGATCAACTTTTCAAGATTTGGTAGTTTTGAAAAATCAGGAGTTTGCACCAAGTATGCAGAGTGGCTGAGATTGAGGATTTTCAGCATCTCCAACAACTACAATAAAAACATTTAATTTCAAAGTGGAATTAGATTGACCATCTTGAAAAAGTAAATAATATGACATGTGGAAACAATTATATATAAAATCCTTCATCTAAACCAAACATTTTAAGTGAAAGCATTGTTTTCAATCAATTGAAAATTAATTCTTGAAGGGAAAAATAGACTATCAGATACTTAGTCTGAAAAAGGTAACACATAATTCAAGATGATGTATTAATGTCTAGATCTGTAGCAAAACATATAAATCGAATGTGAAGTAAAGAAAATCTAGCAGCTTTATTCATCAAAGTTATCAAAGGGAAGATTCATTCAAAACCAATGGAAAAAAGTCTAAAATAAAGATCTATCTAGTTCGGCATTTTTTGTTTTTCAATTTTTTTTTTTTTTTTTTTTTTGTAGTTATGGCTCAAAAAGCAAATAAACCAAGTATTAATTTACTTACTAAAGGTTCCTTCCACACTTGTCTGAGGCTACTATATTTTAAGTCGATAGCAACTAATTTCTGTTGATAAAAGTTGCTAGGAATGTATTTTACGGGAAAACCATGCCAGCAAAGCCATCTGAGATCTCTACTAATGTATTCGTAGTCTCCTTTAAGTTGTACATAGTCAAGATGAAGCAATCTGAGTTTTTTCATCATCTTAAATGCTTTTGTCTGAAAATGCACTTTATTACTTTGTGACAACTTCAACGACAGCCCTTCAATAGCATCTGTTCCCTGCAAAAATAAAAGCATATTGAAATTAAAGTGTGCACTTGTGTTATTTGTTTACCGAAAAGAAAAATAGAAACATGTATGTAATATTCATGCTTATAGAGCATGTGACAGTAAAATGAGTTTTAAAATGCATACAAGAGACGAAACCAAATGGTTTATATGATCAATTGGTATTCATTTGTCTTGCAATATATACATGTTAACAAGAAATGTAATATTGGATATAGAGGTTCCTACCTTGTGTTCTAATAATACAGCAAGTGCATCTTCATGAAACCATAACCTACTTCTCTTCCCAAGCTCCTTTTGAGATTGTTCACGAATTATTTCTCTTCCCATGTCCCGTAGCAAATCATGCATACCAAGTATGTTCTTCTCACCAATGGTGACAAGGCTTCGCTCTACAAGGGCTTTGATTCCAATGTCAGCAAAAAATCCACAACCATTTAATATCTGTGTCACATCATTTTTATCCATACCAATAAAGAAGCAAGATATATCAAGGAACAAGTCTTTTTCTGAATCATCTAAACCGTCAAAGCTTATTTTAAGTTTCTCTTGTATCATGTTATTAGGAACTTTTTTAAGTTTCTCCAATACACTCTTCCATTCTTGCACTTCTCTACCAAATAAATAGGAGCCAAGGACTTCAAGAGCTAATGGAAGTCCCCCAGAGTATGCAACTATATCTCTTGAAAGTTTGGTGAAATCTTCTTTAGGATTTTCTTGTTTAAATGCATGCCAACTAAAAAGCTCAATAGATTCCCTTTCATCCAAATCCTTCATTAGATAAACACCACAATCTGCTTCAAATAGTAGACGTTTATTTCTAGTTGTGATTATTATTATACTTCCTGTTTTGAACCAATCACGACTTCCAACCAAAGCATTTAGTTGGGTTGACTTATCCACATCATCGAGCACAACCAATGCCTTTTTATGGCGAAGTCTATCCCTTAATATGATTTTTCCTGCTTCAAGACTATTTATCTTCATTTTTGTTGTCTTACATATTTCAGACAGGAGTTGCTTTTGTAAGCTCACTTGGTTCTTTTCTTGTTCCCAAACTTCTCTAATCTTTGGAAGGTAACTTCTACTATCAAACGTGCGACCAATTTTATTATAAATGGCTTTAGCAATAGTTGTTTTGCCTACGCCCCCCATTCCCCATATCCCTACCATAATAACATCTTTGGGTTGATGGTTTTTTAGCATTGTGATCACTTCTTGCACGCGATCATCCACTCCTACCGGGTGCTCAACAACAAACAAGTCTTTCTTATCCAATATACCACAAACATTCTCAACAATAGCTTTCACATTTTCACTCTCGTCCCTGTTAATCATATAAGCATAATAGGAAACGAGCATTGGATATATAAATACAATTGCAAATAAAGAAAGTCAACATTTTGGAAGCTAAGTGTTTGGAGGAGAGGAGATACTAAGAATAAACTATAGATCAAAGAGAAAGGACCTAGCTAGTGGCAGCGATAACAAGAGAAAACATATTAAAACACTCATTATTTAACAGCAAAACAAACATTTGAGCACATGAATTTATATGAATCAATATCAAACTAATTATATCTTTTAGAATAATGAAGGGAAAGAGAGAAGAGAAAGGGGAGAGAGACAAATAGATCAGTGAGAAATAGATAGAAGTATAAAGAGAAGGCAATTTAAACTTGAGATTTCATTCAATGATAAGTTATAAACAAGAGATTTTAGCAGGGCGTGTTTATTGAGCCCCAAACCTATTCTTAAGTAATTAAAACAAATATTATTAAAAAGATTACAGAAAAAAATTAAAAGACAACAAAATCATTTACTGTTATTTAAATTTTCACATATTATTTGTCAAATGATCAAATATTCTTCAAATATTTATCTATACATTTATGAAAAATTGGATGGAAGCCATTTTAGATTAGAATGGTGATTACCGTATTTTAGGTTGACTCACTTATAATTTTGATGAAAAAAAGCTTCATTTTGCAACAAGAAATTTATTTATACACACATGCATGGTTAATTAGTTCCAATATTGCCAAAGCCCCTTGGGCTGAATGGCACCACTGTCTCCTCTCCTTTAATTTGAGGATGTCACAGGATCAATCCTGTGCTGGGGTGAGTGGACCTTCCTATGGGGAAGGATTGTCTGGGTGTGTGAGATAAAAAGTTTTGTAATATAGGAAAATTCAGAAGTAAAAAATACAAAAATGTTAATTAATATTTTGTAAGCTTCAAAGATTAAAAAAAAGTATTACAAACATATTAATTAATAATATTGTCCTAGGTATAAGTTCACTATGATCTGTGCGTGTTTAAATGATCATTATGTTCTTTTTCATATATCCAATTGATATTAAGGTTATGCCCATATAATGTATAAAATATCGAGGATAATCTCATATACTTAATAATATTATTTATATTGCACTAAATATTATTAATCTATGCATGAGAATAAGTAATTGAAGGTTTGATAATATATTCAAGGAAACTGTGAGCCAAACAATACATATGCCATATTAGACCTGAGGATCTTAGAACATGTAACTTTCAAAATTATGGCATGCAATTTTCGGGTATTCCAAATAATATACATATACATATAAACACATATTAAGTGTCTCAATCTAAAGCAAATAGATAGTAAGAAATTACCTTGAACCAAGTACAACGATCCCCGCAATAACCCCAGCCTCACCAAGGGCTATCCTCCACTTGGAAACTTGAGCTTTGGGTGGTGAAATTTTTTGTATAAGATCTTTAAATGCCTCTCCAAAACTTGAAGTTTGGTTACGAATTTCTGATGGATCCACGTCGTAAAAAGACAGGTAGAACCACTTGATCATTTGATTTACGAAGCTCCATGATTATTGACAATTCCTCCAAACACCATTTAGATCCAGCATAGTCTCTAGAGAAGATGATGATTGCAATTTTTGAACTTCCAATTGCTTGCAATAGTTCCATTTGGATATGATTTCCTCTAGGAAGCTCAACATCATCTCTGAAGACAATAATGCCAGCATTACATAGAGCTGAATAGAGATGCGAAGTAAAAGTTGCCCGAGTGTCTTCTCCTCTAAAACTCAAGAACACCTCATACCTATGACCTGAATATTATATTTCAAAAATACAGAATATCAGTAAAGTAAATTCCTATTTAAGTAATATGATATAGACATTCTCATAATTGAGTATTATAAAATGTTAGAAATATTATGGATACTAATATTAATTATCATTGCTACATGCATGTTTGATGAGACATGAAGCGCATGCATCATCACAAAACCATAACCTACCTTGATTTGGAAGCACGTTTTGTGAACCATCGCGTATTATTTGTCTTCCCATGATCTGCAACAGATTATGCATTCTAAGTTTGTTGTTGTTGTCAACGGTTACAAGGCTTCGATCAACTAGGGCTCTTATCCCAATGCTAGCATTGCATCCTTGGCCATCCAACTTTTGGATCACATCATCCATATCCTCGCCAATATAAAATAAAACTATATTTATAAATATTTCTTTTTCATTACCTTCTAAAGGGTCAAAGCTAAGCTTTAGTGTGTCGTATATTTGAGGAGGGAGAACTGTGCTTAGGTTCACCAACACCGACTCCCATTCCATCAATGATCGCCTGTACAAAGAAGAGCCAAGGACTTTAAGAGCGAGTGGCAGTCCCTCTGTATGAGTAACCATTCTTCTACTAAGTTCAATGAATTCTCCTTCAGGACTTGCTTGTTTAAATGCCATTCTAGTGAAAAGTTGAAGAGACTCATGATCGCTCAAAAGTTTCACGCTATAGACATCATCCACTTGAAAGGCCTTAAGTAGATCTAAATTTGCAGTTGTAATGATTATTGTACTCACTTGACCATAACAATTTCCACATAAATCATGGAGTTGCTCCATGTCATTCACATCATCAACCACAACAAGTACGGAACCTCTTTCCCCTCTTTCTAATGCTGCAACCTCATCTACTATTATATCTTCACATATTGCTGAACGAAGTTTTCTTTGTAAATCAAGTTTGCCTTTCCTCTCCCAAGTTTCCCTGACACTTGATAAAAAACATGTACGGTTGAATTCGTAATGGATGTGGTCAAAAATGAGTTTGGCAATAGTTGTTTTGCCAATACCCCCCATCCCCCATATCCCTATGGAGAAAGCATCTTTTGATTTATGCTTTTGAAGCATTCTAATCACTTCTTTCACCTGAGAACTCACTCCAATTAGGCTGTCTGTTTCCAACAGGCCTTTCCTGTCCAATATATGACGAACATGCTCAACAATATCCTGAACAAGCTTTTTTTCACTGCAAAGAAAGAATAACAGAAAAGGGAGCATTGATTAATTTTAGGCATCACTGCAAATAAAGCAGAATAATGGTACCAAGAGCAACACATATTATATATATATATGTCCATAAAAAAATTAAACACAACAGTGTTATTAATTTTTTTTTATCATCTTCACACCTTCATAACATAGAATTAAAATAATGTACTATGTGCTTAGTTACGTTTATTTCTAATATAAGTTTTGATTTAAAAACATATATGAAAAAAACAATTTTATATGACTATAGCCTTAAAAACACGCTTTATATTATATAAACAGTAGTAGTAATAATATTATTATTGAACTATAAAACATTCAGTTCCTAGCGTGTGAACAGTCCACCCAACACATTAAATTTATGAACCAGCATCACACTTATCTGAATAACTTATTGTTGTAGATTGACAGGAAATTCTTCTCTCTCTCACAAACAAAATATTAACAAAATTGAAAATAAATAAATGGTAAAACAAAAGGAAGAATAAATTACTTGAAACTGTAATCAGGCACGACAAACCCATAAGGGCCTCCAGCTTCCCTGAGAGCTGCTCTCCACCTTGACACTTCATCTTCAGTGGGAGAAATTCTTTGTATAAGATCTTGAAATGCTTCTCCAAACCCAGATTCTTGATTACGAACATCAGACCGTTTCACACCATAGAATATGGGAAGAACTACCTGATCATATGCTCTGCGAAACTCCATGATTTTTGTGAGTTCCTCAAGGCACCTTTTGGAACCAGCATAGTGTGTAGAGAAGATGATGATTGAAATTTCAGAACCTTCAATAATGCTTCGTAATAGTTCAACTGAGATATCATCTTCGAGAACTGAAATCCTAGCTTTCCTTAAAGATGAACAGAGACGAGCAGAGAGAGATTCTTGAGCATCTTCGCCTCTACTAAAACTCAAGAACACTTTATATTTATTGCCTACATTATATTAAATTATTTACACAAAAACATTAAAAGATCAGTACAGGTTAATATTTATTTTGAATGGCCGTAAATATTGTAAATATATTCAATAGCTAAAAGATAATTCATTGATTGAAGAAGCAGTTGTGCAGTTCATTTGAAAGACGCATTCAAATAGCATTTTGTCTGTAATTGCAAAATCAAATTTTTAGCCCCTTTTAGCCAGATCCTGTGTTTTTCCTTTTTCTATGCAAATCGTCTTTTTTCTATGCAAATCGTCTTGACGTTTTGCGTGAAAAGAAGAATCCCATAAATGACTCCGTGATCCCGTGGCCCTGTAACAGACCAGCAACGTGTTTTCTGGGGCTGAGGGCCAGATTTTAAAACAAAAAACAAAAACAAAATAATGTACATTTATTTATTGATATTTTTACTTTTCAATATTTGTAAGTTTGAAAAGTAACTTTGTAATATAAAAATCATTGGACAATTAATAATTTTTTTACAATTGTTAACATTTAAAAAAATTCATAAGCCTTTAAATTTAATGACAACATCTAATTTTGCGGTTCAAGACAGCAGGAAGCTTCGATCCTGGGTTCAAAATCGGCTTTGAATTATACTTAAAGGCTATAAATTCTAGAAATTTCAAATAAAAACAAAGTAAAAGGATTGTTGAGTATGGCATATAAAATATGATTTGGCTTCTCTCCTTCTGGAGTATCGTTTAACCAAAACTGCATGGTTGAGTATAAAATATTGATGCTAAATATTTCTTTTCTTTTAAGCTAGTATTTAGAATTTGAAGAATTTTTTTAATAGTACACAGTATCTTAAAATAATTTTTGATGTATTTAACACTCTAAAATATTTTTCAACGGCAACCAGCGCATCCAACACACACTGTAGTATTTTTACCCAAATAACACCCACTATTTAAAGTATTTTTTAAAACTTCCAACGTCTTAAAATATTTTTTTAAAAGCACCTAATATTCTAAACTAAACTTTTTTGCATCTAGCACTCTGATTTAAATTTTACTAAATTATTTTAAAATATTAAGTGCAGCAGACAGATATTTTAAAGGACATCAAAAACTATTTTAGGATGTTGGGTATTATTAAATAAATACTTGAAAGTGCGCCACACTAACTAGTGTGAGAGAGCGAGCGAGCGCGTCGGTGGCTTGTTGGGGCGGGGGCCCCCGTTTTGCCTACACAACTGGCAAATAAGAGAAGCCAGACCCTACAAATATCTTCCCACTGAAAGGACTGCTGGCAAAAGAAAAAACAGAATGGAAAAGAAAAAGAGGACTAATAATTACCCAATTGTCTATGTCTCATCAACTGAGCCATGGAATCTTCCTTCCGTAGCAGCTTCAAAGATATTGGACAGTTAAGGAGACATCAATCAAACCAAAACGATCGAGCAAGAAGTTACCTGTGAATTGCTGGGCTGGTGAAATTAAAGAGATGACTAGTTTAGTGTATGATAAAGATCAGAGAAAACAGAGAGATTTAGAAGTCAACGGAGCAAATGTGAAAGGAACGAAACAAAGGCTTCCAGAAAGCGCCAATGACTTTCCTCCGTTAAAAGAATTATTTACAAGCATTTCCCTTATTAAATAACCAATTCAAAATAATAATAATAATAATAAATGCATTTTTATTATTTAATTTTTGTCCAAGCATTTTTATTATTTAATTGATCCCTTAAAAATTTTAACAAATGGCCTCCTGGGGCTAACGCCATAATGGTGCTGATCAGATCTAGCATGAATGTTTCATGAATGTGCCCTTAACGCCATAATGTTAAATTAGTTGTAAAAATATAAATGATTTTTTTTCAAAGCATAGAATGAAAACCTAGACTGGAGTGATTCAGATGGGAAACCAACAAACTAAGCCAATCGTCCAGGCCGGCAGATCAAAAAAATCAGGAGGAAAATGAATCAATCTGACCCGGCCTGGGATTCTTAATCACCGTCCTTGGTAATTAAGAAAATTTTTTTCAAAACTCACCAAGCCTTAAAACTTTTTTGAACAAAGTAGAAGACACAATCACCGTCCTCAAGATTCTTCTGCTCTGAGCTTCGTTGCTGTTCGTGACCGTCTCCTTGCCGTCGTTCTTCTCAATCCGTGCCCTCGTTCACTGCTACTTCTTTCTGGGCAATCCCTATTCTGTTCTAGCAGCCAAGATCCCCTTCCCAACCATTGGATCATGGATGTCCGTGCTTTAGTAAGAAATGACCAGATCTGCGCAAAGAACCAAACATGCTCTTGGAAGGCAAGGAAGAAGATGGATTGTAATTCTTCCCTGATGTGAACCGTAATGCGTGTTGAAAAGAGGAAGGAGAGAAGTGGAAAAGTGCGGATGAGTCTTGTATGTGCCTTTTTTACTGATAAGCCGTGAAAGAGTTGAGGAAAAGGCCAAATGCTCCACTTTGGAAAATATTTCCTTTTAGGCATTGTTTGGTTGGAGGTTTTTTAAATTAGATTAGGTTGAGGTGGGGTCGAAAATTAAAAATAGGTGTTTAGTTGGAAGAAAATTAGGTTAGATGAGGTTTGTTTTTGTCCTCTAGTGATAATCTCCCTCACTTTACAAAACCTTTAAATTTAGGGTTTTTTCTAGGTGAGAGAATTTTTATGTCCAATTGTGACTAAATTGCCCATGACAATTCTTTAAAATTCCAGCACTGCCCTCTCTGTAAAAGTCGTGAGAATGGCTTTACTCAAGGGATCACTCGAGTAATGAAAAAAGAATTTGAGGCATTACTCGAGTGATCCCTCGAGTAATGTTCAAATAACTTTGTAGATTACTCGAATGATCCCTCAAGTAAAGTCATTCTCACATGTTACTCGAGTAATCTCTCGAGTAATGCAGGATCATTACTCGAGGGCAAGTAATACCTTCAAAAATATCACAGTGCTTTTTTCTCCAATTAATTTAACTCCAATTTTTTTTATTATAACTCATCTTTTTATGTATTATAAGAAGAGAAGAATATGTGAAAGAAGTGTATATAATTGTTAGAATTATTATTTTATAAGTAATAATTTTACAAATAATTATTATCAATAAATACATTGTAAAAGAAGAAGGAAAATATGTAGAAGGGCATTTTTGTCCACTTATAATTAACTCACCTAATCTAACCTCCTGAATCAAATAAGATACCAAACATCACCTATCCTCTGTTTGAACCAAATAACATTATAACCTCCTCTAACCTAACTTAAATAAATCTCACCTAACCTAACCTTCATTGAACCAAACACACCCTAAGGATCTATTTGGTGTGAGGGATTTGGAGGGGAAAGGGAGAAAAAAATTTTATGAGTTGAATTTTAAAAGATTGAAAAAGTGAGGTAGTAAAATTTTAATAAAGAGAATATATAAAATAAAAGAGTAAGAAAAATTAATTAAAAATTTAAAAATTAATTAAAAATTTTTAACACCATTTCTCTAATTTTTTTAAATTCAATTCAAAAAAAAATTTCCTCTACCCACTTTCCCTCCCCTTCCCTCCCCTCATACCAAACAAGCCCTAAATGCTGCATTTAAAATAGGTTAAAGTTGCTTAATGGGTAAGCAAGTTCATCTTACATTGGATCCTTCGCGCAAGAAACCGTTGATCTGTTAGGAGATATAAGAAAATTAAATAAATTATTTAATCATAATATATATTATATAGTATTATATTATAAATTAATTTACTACAAGTAAGACAAATTAGTTTGATGATTACTAATAAATATAAGGAAGAATTATAGTGTAGTTCCATAGAAGGGAATATATGAAGAAATGGTCCTGGGAAATGGTCAAATTACTGTCAAGTCCATGGGATTATTTTGTAAATAATTAGAAATAGAAAAAGTCCAAAATACCCCTATGAAGCCCTGGGGATTGCGTGGTATAATTTACTATCAAACTCTCAAACCTACACTATTACAGTAGCACCTTGTTCATGCCAATTAGACGAACAGCTTCTTTGGAACTGTACCAAACTACCAAAGGTCGTCTCTCCTGCAGTAAGGGAAGGGAAGATTTCAATCCCCAAATCACCTGAATGTATTTCTATTCAAATTACGCTACCCGCTACGTAATCCCACGAAGCGGATGAGTATTGACCGTCAATGCTGTAATATCCTGAAATTTGGGATTGGAGGCTTGAGATTAAACCTAAATTAAGTGGACTGCTAAGCCCCAAATTAGCAGGAGCCCAAATTTATCCCCTAATGATTCTATATCTTTGGGGTATTAAGAAAGTAAAATGGTGAATTTTGGAGAATATAATTATGTTTTCGGTGAAATCGCCTATGAGGTAGTGAGCTTGTCTTGTGATTTTGAATGATCAAATGATGAGAAAAAATTATGAGATTTCACAGGATGAAAGTAGACATCCTAAGATTTAATTTAATAGGTCATATGAATCAATTAGAGCTATACACAAAAAGATATGAATTTGTGAAGTCAGCACAGAAAAACTGTGAAATTTCTGGAACAGTATGCAAAGATTGAAATTCTGGGAATTTTGTGATTCTATTCAGCAAAATTCTATATTTTTTTCTTGAAACTAGACTCAATAAGGGTTCTATAGGCTTTGGAATCACTCCAATTCGATTTTTCTAGAATTAGTTATGATTTTTCAAAGTTATGGCAGAAAATCTGCTAGAAATTGCTGAAATCCGAAAATGGGAATTATGACATCATCATAATTAAAGATGACATAAGCTAAATGTTATAAAATCATCATCATCTTCCTCCATCAGCCAAAAACCGTGCAGCACCATGGAGAAAGAGAGAGAGGGAGTTTTAGAGAGAGAAGAGGAGAAAACTCACGAGATAGGTCGATTTCTTCGGTGAATTCGTACCTAACGTGTATAATCCTTCTCCTAAGCTTCTCTTCTATGTGATGTAAGGTATTTAAAGCACAAATCTTGGTGTTTTGAAGTTAGGGTTTTCAGCCACAAGAAGGAAAAGCTAGTGGGAGCTTGAGGTAACTTCCAAACTCTTGCATATTGACTATTCTGGCTGTTATAGACAATTTAATCGGTGAAATTTCGCCGGATTGTCTTTGTATGTAAAAATGGAAAATGGGTTGTGGGGGCTGTTATGCTGCCCAAATTGATACTAAATGGTAGTTTTAACCTAATGGAATAGTCAGTAAAGTGGTTAGGAGTAGAAAGGAACGTGTTTACGGAGTCGAAACCGAAAAACCCCGATTTTCCCATGAAAACCCATATATTTTGGCCAGCACTATAAATGGGTCTTAGAGTTGGATTTTCAATGATTTGATGGTTCCATTGAGTTCAGGGACGAAAATTAGGTGGGGTTACAGTTGGGCACTTTTTTAGAAAAGGTCGAGAAAGCATAATTACGGAAACGCCCCTAAAACCTTAAAAGTGGAGCTGCCAATGGCAATTTCGTGATTTGACATTGAATTTGATATTTTCGAGTCCGGAAAAGAATTCCTTGGGTGAAAATATGTAAGAATAGCCCATGTCAAAATATCGGGAAAAGTACGGTCGGACCGAGTACAGCGGGGCCAGGCCGGGTCCCCGGGGGTATTTTAGTAATTTTTCAAGATAGACTCATATAACCCCCAAAAACACTATGGAAGTGTCTAAATAGTACATTTGACATTGTAGGATCGAATATGGAGCCTCGAGCTGTTTGCACGTAGATCGAGACACGCATTTTGAGGTGGAAAAGGGCTAAGGTAGGGGACTTACCTTACTTGCATGTATTTGATATCTTTGCTTGTGTAATGATGTATGTGATTGCTTTACTTGATTGTGTGGAGCATATTTGAATAAATGAAGCTCTGTTTTTGTTTTCGCTGTGGCCATAGTCTTGTTGTATGAAACATTGAGCATGTAGGAATGTCATTATGGGGCATACATCTAGATAAAACTAACATGTCATACACATAGCATCAATCATGCATGCATTATGGTATCTGTTTCCTACTGAGATTCTCTCAAATCTCACCCTCCCCTACCAACAATTTAGACAGGAGAAGATAGAAGATAGAAGATATGCTGAGAATAATGCAGAGAACCATATGAGGGGATTGCAGTGGTGGAACGAAGGCGAGAAGATGTCTCTGTTTCACTGGAACGGGTTTAGATACCCAAGTAGTCCTGTGTGGCTACATTGATGGTAATGATCATGTACGAACCCTTATGGGGAATTTATGTAATCATGCACTTATTATCAGTATATTCATGTTATTCCTGTGCTGCCCACCGAACCGTATATCGTTTTCCGCAAATACTCTAAAAATGGTTGAAATTGAGATAAGGACGTGACAAATACAGGCTTGGAGTGATGGGAATATAAACTAAAATTCTGAGAATGTGATGACGTTTTGCATTCGATGGGGAACAAAATTGCGCGCACAACTCAAGTTTTGTCTTCAGAGTATTATCTTCATAACCTGCCCTCCACCTACAATCTCGTCTTGAAGGATATTTTAGGTTGAGGCCGTTTCTTCAAGTCTATTTTATGCAAGCATGATGAGGGTTTGGTTTTGGTCAAGGTTTATTTCAAGTGTGGTGACTCCATCAGTCTCTGAGAGTATGAACGGCGTCTGACTCATATTAGAGACATTTTCAGTGGCATTGATCACCCCCACGTTTGGCCCTTTCAAGTCATATTCTAATAATTATGCATTATTTTCTTTTGTGATGCCCAAAAAGTTAGTGCCATATTCTTTAGCTGAAAAATTTAATCTAAGAGGAAAAGCTGAAGTTCTCAACTTTCCTGATTTCTCAAAGCAAAAATCTTTACTTAGTGTGCTTCAACTCGACCTCTCAATCGATTGAGAAACATACCTAGTGTATTACCTTTAACTGTATCAATCTAGGCTTACGAATACGGTAGTTTGAGTAAATTATTGCAATATATTTGGCTACTTAAAAAAATAGTGGTCTTATCTGCGTGTGTTTGGGTAAGCCCTAAACCGTGGTTTCAGAAGCCCTTTTCCACAAATACAAATTAAACTCCTCTCACATATTTACCTCGTAAATTGTAAAAGATATTCTCTGAAAGCTAATCCAAACACACATAAGCCAAAAAAAGCAGAAACTATTTGTGGAGAAGTAAGATATGCTTTAATAGCTTTAATAGGTGGAAATTATGTGTTGTCCAAGATTGATATAGTGAATCCATACAAGAATTTGATGTTCTCAAGTGGCAGTGTCACCTTGCAGTTTTGGCAGGAAACAGACAAAGCAGCATATCTCTTGAGGCAATATTTCTTCCATAATCTGCATGATCGACTTAGTACTCCACCTTTTCTTAGTCTTATTGAGAAGAAATGGTTGACTTTTCAGGTCTTCACTCGTCTTGATTGCTAAACTTTCAAGTTTGTGATAATATTGTTGTTTGTTTGACAATATTTTATGGGTCGATTACAGTTGCTCATAGCCGTGAAATAGAGCTATGAGAAGGGAGTATGTCATGGGGAGGCTTGGTTTTATTGCAGCCTGGCCTCCAATGATATGGAAAGATAATTATAAAGGATACATAATGGTCAATTAGCTGATTTGTTTTGTGGCCACAAAAGTACTTTATTTTGTTCCATAAGTCTGAGGCCTCTGCCAATATCATTTTGAATGTATTGTGTTGTGTTTTTCCTACATCTTAGATAAAACTTTGTTCTATGTTAATTTATTTTTGTATTTATGAGCAAATTTTCATTTTATAAGGTGATATTAAGTGCGAGAATGTGCTGATTACATCCTGGAATTGGCTTTACCTTGCGGACTTTGCATCCTTCAAGCCCACTTACATCCCATATTATGACCCCTCAGATTTTTCTTTTTTCTTCGACACGAGTGGAAGGAGACTCTGTTATCTAGCACCTGAGGTTAGTTTTTGTCTCTTCTATACTTGCATTGCATACATCAATCTTTACTTTTGTCAACTCAACAAGTGCCTTAGAATAAGGTATAAGTCTATGACCCTCCTCTCTGTTTTTGCTATTGCTATTCTTATTATTATTGGGTCTATCATATGCCTACAAATGTATTTATCCTTTTCTTGAGAACTGAAATGCAGGTCAATATGTTGCTTGTCCTAGTTCTAAAGCACTAATTCTTTTTTTTACATGAACTATTTTACGAGTGGAAGGAGACTCTGTTATCTAGCACCTGAGGTTTTTTTTTGTTTGAAGTAAAAACTTCCATTATCAAGGCAAAATGTTAGATATTATTGTTTATAGTGTGCCATTATGTGTGTGTTTGGAACAGCGATATGAATGCTTAAAAGCAACTTTTTAATCGTGATTTACGGTATCGAGGTAAGTATGTGGGAGGAGTGTTGTCTTGATTTACGTGAAACGCAGCTTATAAGCCATATTTTCTCCTATCCAAACACTCACTATATGTCTTTTTGTCTGTGTTTCAACTTTGATTTTCATAATTACTCTTCCTTCCCGATCATGATCATCTTATTAAAATGTTTGTTTGGCTATCCGAGATTTTATGAACATGGAGGGGAGATACAGGTGGTACAAGATGCTTCACAAAGCCATCTATGGATATATTTGTAGTTGGGTGGGTATTCTTTTCTGTAATAATTTTGCTATCAATCAAGAACATGTTTTTGCTTCAGTTGCCCATATATTGTTTACATATGATAAGGTGCATAAAGTAACTTACTCACTGAAGGGAAAAATGGAAAATGTTATAGTTGTCTTTTGCATGGATATCAATAGGCGGTGCAGTGCTATAAGTATGGTGTGGTAGTGATGGAAAGTGTTGTTGCTATCATCACTGTTAGCAATTTTGAGGCATGAACTTGCAAGCATGGTAGCGTCAACTAATAAGAACTTATAAATAACAATAGATAACCAAAAATTATCCTACATGAATTGATATAAAAGCTTTATGAACCAGAATATTGAAAACTACAGTAAGCATCAGACATAAAATTTGATTCTCTTAGTATATTTCTTGATCCACATGTTGCCGTATTCAAAAAAAATTACCTTGAAGTTGTTGTAACCAATGGTTGGCCAGAATGAATTATTTTGCATCATAACTGCAAATTAAAGATCCTCGTTCTATTGATAGCTGTTTTTAAATCTGAATAGTCAATTGTTTCACCCCCATGTTATAGGGAGGTTGGTATAGACACCTTGAGCGAATGTGAAAATGAGCTACAAGAAACGTTAAAACTGGCACAGACCATATTTGATACAAAACTTCCTCTTGGGATTGCAGTGTTGCAACCTTTCTTATAGCACTCTTCAATAAAAACAATTGTCGTTCAGGTATGTTTTAGAATCTGAGTGGGCATTTGGGATTTGTTCATTTTTAGACTACACATTCCTGGTCTGGCATGCTATTAGTGGTATAGTAATAACCTTGACTCTGAGGAAATTTGTTATCAAACAATGGATATTTATGTTTATGGAAATAAGTAGCATATTGTGCTGACTTTGCATTGTTCTTATGCTGGTTTGTTATAGGGTATCCCCGAATAACTCTTGTCTGTACATAGGACAGTGCATCTACTAAGGGGACTTAGCATTGGTCTCAGAATCAATTATTCATGTGCAGAATAGTGGAAACCCATCGCTTAAATGAAAGTTGGGTTCTTGGGGTCTCGGAATCAATTATTGTTGAGCAAGAGAACCAATTATGACTTTGACTTGGATTGTACATTCCATTAGTGGATAATTTTGATGTAGTACACCATGATTTGGATTGACATATGATTGTATGGACGAAATACTAGGAGATTGTAATGGTCATGTGCACACTCATTGTAAATATGGTTACTTTTTCGTAATGATCAAATGCAGTGACATTGTATAGATGTGATGTTTTTGGTTATGATCAACTTCAAACAAGTTGTACTTGAAACATTTGTTGTAATTATGAATTACAGAGTCATTTTTATGAGTTAATGGGAGTCCAAGATGCTCTTCAAAATGCACATATGATGATCTTCCTTGCTTATTATTCTTCCATTTCCTAGCTGACTCCCTTCTAGAGTGTTTCTCAAATGCAGCCAGACTCAACTTGTCTAGTCATAATACACCATATTGGAAGTAAGGTCATGGGGGAGAGAGAATTGTTTTAAATTAATGTTGTGATAAGTGATTTGGACTTTTGGCTGATCAATTAATGTTTCATTTGGAATCATCATATTGGTACTACTGGGGAAGAATTCAGGTTTAATTACACTCAACACTTTCCATAAAGATAACATCCAAGGATCCAGAGCACCTTCATAGCTACAAATCAATACACCGCTAGAAAATTAACTAATTCACTTATTTTTAAATTTTTTTAGTCGAAATGGTGACTAACATTCAAATAGAATTATACAAAATCCAATTGGAGGATCAAGCTCCCTTCATCATTCACAAGCACAGAGGTAGTTGTTTCACTCATTTTGAAACTTTCCATGTTCCACAAACACAAAGGTAATTGTTTCAACCAAACCAAACAAGATTTTCTAAATTGACAACATATTACAAAATCTTACCCTGAAGGGTGTTTATCATAGAGCCGGGAATACGGGGTGGCCCGGCCCTTCACAGGCCGGGCCGTGCACGGGTAGCCCGTTTAGGCTCGCTTTCTAAAAAATACCATATTTTTTAAGTCCGCGGCCCTATAAGGCTGGCCCTTCACGGGCTCAGGCCTAAACATGCTTAAAATCATTTTAATTCAAAAAAAATTATTTTTCAAGTTTTACAATTTATTTATTATTTTTCTTTAAATTGATATACATTATTTTTAAAACTCATAAATTTTTAGTTAAAATAATCATCTAATGTCTAAATTAGCCTTCTTTTTAAAGTTTAAATGAATAAATCATTGTAGAAAATAAAATAAATCAAACCAATTAATAAGTGTTTGCTTGTTATTAATGCTCTATTAGGTACTTAGGTGTCTCTCATATTGATAATTTGATATAATGAAATTATATTTATTAATTTATTTTTAAAAAAATATTAAACGGGCCTAAAAGGGCCAGCCCTACAAGGCGGCTACAGGGTCTGCCCTTTTAGACCCACTTCCCTTTTTATCCTCTAAATATAAGCCCCGCCCTTGAAGGGCTCGGGCCTAAACGGGCCGACCCGACTGGCTTGACCTGATTTCCTGGCTCTAGTTGATCATCTCCTAAACCTCTTTCTAAAATAGTTCTTCCACCAAGGTCCATCAATCTTTTGTCAAGCTTCTTTGCGACAAATTGAAATTTGTGCATACATCTTCCTTCAAAAGATGAAAATTAAATATCAAAACATATCAACCGATATTAATAATATTTTTATCTAATTGCAGCACTAGAATTACTCAATTGAAGGGATTATATTTAACTAAGAGATAGGACACAATAACATCCCAATAAAAACATCCAGTATACTACAAACAATTATTTAGATTAGCAAATCAATGTCCTTACGTTGTATTTTAGATAAGCTAAATCACCCAAACCAAATACAGCATAAGGAATGCCATTCAGCCAATTCTTGCTCAGGTTTTTCTGCAACAGATATCTTCAAAATCTGTAGGGTATAACGCTACACAATAGGAGGCCTTAATGATCTTCACATTTTTAGGGTGAGGACGTAATTCTAGACCTGATTCTATAATATAATTTACATCACATTTTTTATAGCTAGGTGATGAAGTGAATAGTACAAGTCTGTGAGTAGTGTGCTGATGTGATGATGTGAATCCTCTACAATTTCATTCACACCAAAGCTTTGGCCTAGCTATTATGATTTGGAGGAATTGCATGACCAATTTGGAGAACAGCCTTATAGATACTGCACATGACCAACAAAACTTCATAAAGAAAAACCAAATCTATTTAAAATTGTTCCTCATAAAATAAAATCAAATCCATCATACACAATCACAATGGAAGTTTTACTTACAGAGCTACAATGATATATTATCCCATGTTTCTCTGAGGAAAAGCCCTTCAGCAATGTCTCTCTAACAAGTTGAAGCTTCCATTAACTATAGGTATAATTGAGAAAAAGTTAATGGATTTATATATATAATGCTTGAATTGACACCAAAAAAATGGGGAAGATTTAGACTAAATCTTTAGTCATCATAATAGCCAATGAAATCATTGACATAAGCACACTGCTTATGAAGTTTTGGCTGATATTTCTCCTCTCTAACCGGAATTGCTCATGGTCTAATTTTATACAGTGATAGAGATTGTATGAATGTTGAAAACGAATAATTTGATAACATACTATAAAGTTAATTCATCAAGGGCCGTAAATGCTAATAAATTGTTTTAATGAACAATATTATTCAATGCTTTGAGTGAAGGCATCTCATGCAACTCATGGTAGCAGTAACTTGAGGAATGTTATTCACAGGCAATTAGATGTATCCTTTCATATATTCAATTCTCTTTCACCTATTTGATCAAATCTCTTGAGGTATTTTTAGCCAGATCATTTAATATGTTTAGTTACTTATTGTGATAGTAATTGAATGAATATTGAAAATGAATTTATTTGATGACATACAATAAAGTTAATTCATTGGAGGGAGTAAATGCTAATATGAATTGTTGTAATTAATAATATTATTTAGTACATTTTAGTGAAGGTGTAGAATGCACAAACAATAAACATTTTTTTAAATTATTTATTTACGAATTATACCCTTAGAGAAGTTGTTTGGGGTAGTAAATGAAAGTTTTTGTTGGACCAGCTGATGCAGGAGCAACAAACACTATAAATAATATTGTGTACAAGGAAGTTTTTTGAAATGTAGATGCTTAGTTATGATCATGTAAGGTGACAAACGAAATAAGTGCATTTCTGTTCATGAACGTAAGGTTTTATGTGTTGTGCACAAAAACATAATGTGAAGTATATTGTTTTTATTGCACATGGAATGTAACTAATTGATGTGATGAAAAGAAGGGCAGATATTTTTACCAAATAAATAGATGTCTATAAATGATCGTTACAGTATAGTCTTGTCGTACAACGTACGGGTAGGACTTGCTTGTTTAAAATTTAAAAGTAAAGCAGCTAGCCACTTTAGTGTCATGATTATCTATTTCACTTACTCCTTCTGTTCAAAAAATAGGGCACTTAAACTATACTATAGAAAATAATAAATGACAGTTAAGTCATTTAATATGTCCTGAAATATAAATTTTTGCCACTTGTACCCTTCTTGCATTGGGAATATTAATTTAGAGAGAGGGGAGACAATGAGTAGGATGGATAAAGTTGGAAAATGAGTATTAATCACAAAGACAAAAAAAGAAAAAGAGAATTAATTAAACCGGGGGTGACTTATATTCTGGACTATGACTTTTTTTTAGAAGTACCCTATATTGTGGATCGGAGAGAGTATTATCTTTAATTTCATTACTCAGCCATATTCATACTAAGAAAATAATCTTTTAGAATGGAAAATTTTAAATAATTTATAAATTATTAATCGATTAAAAAATTTTACAAAAAAATTATAAATTGAAATATACAAAACATTTTTTTGATAATTATTATGAAAGGAAGAAGGGGTACCCCTTCTTAACGCCATTTTGTTATATTTGTAGGGCTAAATTATACAAAACCCCCCTGACATTTCGATATTTAAATATAGCCCCCTAAACTTTGATTTTTTTAATTTTGGACCCCCTGCTGTTAACACGTCGTTATTTTTTTGACAGAATTTGCCAATCCAGGTTAATAGAAGATACTTCATCACATCTTGTGTGACATCCTATTAAGTTTATAGTTATATAAAACCCCCTTGAACTTTAGTATAGTTGTATATAACCCCCTCGACATTTTAAACTTTAAACTTAACCCCGTTGAAGTTTTATTTTTTTTAATATTAAACCCCTCCCTTTAATTTTTTATCTAATTCTTATTAGACCCAGCTCATTACTTCCAAATGATCCTATCGGCTTCTTCATATATTAAAATAGCATTTTTAAAATTTTATTATCTTAATTTATAATGTTAATAAATTCATTAATTTTTGTTTGTTATATATCATTTGTTAATTATAATAGTATTTGTTGCATGTGAAAAATAGAAAAATAATATTTCAAAGTTCGCATTAACAAGAAACATAAGGATAGAAATTCAACCTCTAATTCAACAAAAAAATTAACAAATATGCTATATATAGAAAACAAAAATTAATGAATTTAGGGTTAAGGTGCAAAAATACCCATGAACTTTTCTCAAAAGTGCATCCAACACCATAAACTTTTTTTAGGTGTAAAAATACCCATGAACTTCTCAAAATGGGGCCAAAATGGGGCAAAAATGTCAAACTGTTAATTGGTACAAACGTCCGATTTGTGGGACCCACAATTTTATTTTTTGAGGTGTAAAAATACCCATGAACTTTTCTAAAAAGTGCACCCAACACCATAAAATTTTTTCTGGGTGCAAAAATGCCCATGAACTTTTCAAAAGTTTATGGTGTTGGGTGCACTTTTTAGAAAAGTTCTTGGGTATTTTTGCACCTCAAAAAATAAAATTGTGGGCCCCACAAAATGGACGTTTGTACCAATTAACGGTTTGACATTTTTACCCCATTTTGAGAAGTTCATGGGTATTTCTGCATCTAAAAAAAGTTTATGGTGTTGGATGCACTTTTAAGAAAAGTTCATGGGTATTTTTGCACCTTAACCCATGAATTTATTAATATTATAAATTAAGACAATAAAATTGTAAAAATGCTATTTTAATATATGTAGCCCCAATAAGATCATTTGGAAGTAATAAGCTCGCTTTGATAACAATTAGATAAAAAAAAAGTAAAAGCAGGGGTTTAATATTAAAAAAGAACTTCGAGGGGGTTAAGTTTAAAGTTTAAAATGTCGTGGGGTTTATATGCAACTAGACTAAAGTTCAGAGGGATTTTATACAACTATAAACTTAATAGGATGCCACATAAGATGTAATGAGGTGTCTTCTATTAATCTAATATGACAAATTTTATCAAAAAGATAACGGCGTGTTAACGGCAAGGGGTCCAAAATTAAAAATCCAAAGTTTAAGGGGGCTATATTTAAATATCAAAATGTCAGAGAAGTTATATAACTATCCCAAAGTTCATGGGAGTTTTGTATAATTTAGCTTATTTGCATAAGTAGCAAATGCCATCGTGAGTCCAAAAAAAAAAAAAAAACAGTTGCCATCCGTTTTGCTTCCATCGGGATGTGGTTAAATATTCTTGTAAATACCGTCAATTCAGCATCCAATCGATCCTCAAAAAATTAACTGAAATTCATGGAATTGAAATCATTAATATTTTTGAAAAAATCACTATGAGATATTGAGGAAGGAATATAATTGTAAATGAAATCATATATGGGGAATCGCATTCACTTATTGAAACCCTTAATGATTTTTCCAATATTTTATTTTTAAATTTTTAAAAATTTAAAATTTATAAATTATCAAAACTTTTAAATTTTTAAAAGAATATTTTCTTAATATGAATATGGCTGAGTAATCATAGCAAAGAGAAAGAGAAATGCTGCAGAAAGGAAAGATTGAGAAATGAAAAGGTGGAGGTGAGGAGTTGGGAATTCACATTCCCGATGGCATGCTCATCCAAAACAACTGTGTTTTGGGATGAAATATAACCCATCTTGTTTTTTTTTCTTGTATTTGTTTGAGTTAACTTGTATTTAATAGTCTGAAGTATTTTTTTTAGTAACATTGAGCATCTCAAATCAATAAATTTTTAGTGCATCTAACACTATGGAACATTTTTTTAGTAGCACTAACTAACTAAAAAGAATATTTCACGGTGTTGAATGCACTAAAAAATAATTAATTTTGAGATATTAGGAGCTACTGAAAAGATATTTCAGGATAATGGTGCTACTGGAAAAATATTTTTGGGTGATACTGGCAAAAAATATTTCAGGATATTAGAATATACAAAATATTAATTAATTTGGGATACTAGCCGATGTTAAAAAAAATACTTCAGGATGTTCGGTGTACTAAAAATTAATTAATTTCATATATTGGGTGATATCAGACAAATACTTTTAGATACTGAATATACTAAAAATTAATTAATTTGGACTATTGGGTGACCAAAATATTTCAAAATACAATATATAATGTGATTCAAATAAATAAGAATACATGAAAAAAAATAAAAAATGGCCCTCACTCCAAAACACTACCATTTTGGGGATGATCATGTCTATCATAGATCCCGCTATCATAGATCCCGCTGAGCAGGGCATGTGGACCCAAGGACTTAATGGGTGGAGACAAATAAGACAAAAGAGTGGAGAGGGCAAGAGGGTAGGTCTGAGTAAGGAGCCCGCAACCCAATGTAATTGGGCCATTTTGAGCCCACTTAAAAAGGACCCATAACAAGGCAGGTTTCATTTAAGACTTAAATTGATAGGTTATAGGCAGATCTTTGGGCTGCCCGTTTAGTTTTTTTTTAATTAACCTAGGTATGACCCTACATCCCTGGCTCCCTAACCCCAACTGTACCACACTCACCACTCATTCACTGCTCACTCACCACTCACTAGTCAGTCTAATCCCTAATTTCCCTCTTTCCCTTTTCTTTCCCTGAAGCTAGACCTCGAGACTGAGAGCCGATAGAGGAGAGGTCGAGACGTGAGACCCCTACCAGACCACAGAGCACCGACTCTGGCACCACCGGCCATCTCTGATCTCTCACTCTCTTTTCTTTTTGTGTAATTCTTATACCACCGACCCACCGTAATAGCAGGTCGAGCTGTCGAGGTAGTAGTTGCGAGTCAAAAAATTGCGAGAGGTCGAGGCAGCAACAAAGCAATGCTCTTCTTCTTCTTGTTCGAATCTTCATGGATCGTGAGTTCATCTCCTCCACTTGTTGTCTGTTGTAGTACTGCCATCAAATTTATGAATCGTGAGTTGACCTCTGTCGGTATATACTAGTCCACCCTTGGTGGATTAGGGCCCAAGCCCAATTCAAGATGGGCTTCATGGAGAGACACGGGTTATAAAGAGTGATACCCTTTGTGTTTTAAAGGTTACATCTATTCCTATGTAACCATACGCTTAAGGGTTGCATCTATGCCTATATAACTGTACGTACACTATATATATAAGATGTGAGATTAAGGGAGAAGGCTAATGATGATATAATACACAATTCTCCCTCTAAAAGATTTTCTCATAAGAATGTTATCTTCTCTTCTTCTCTTTTGGTGTATTTGTTATGTAACGTAATCAGGGTCCGCATCGATGCTCCGGTTTCATGTGGGTACTTCAGCGAGTTTATCAAATTCCAGGTACGCCCAAAATTCTTACATGGTATTAGAGCCAGGTTATTCTATATAGCCTATATGAGCTTATAACTTCTCCATTGTTGTCCTCCAAAGATAACTTTTTAGGACTTATGATATCATTTTTCTTAGAGAAAATGTTTTTCTTGAGCCCTTTATGTATTTTTTTTCCAGAAAAATTATATTTTCTATCCCTGGATTTATTTCTGGTTTGCATATATATGTTTGTTTCGTTGTGTCTCTGGTCTTTGAATTCGTTTCTGGTATATGCCCACCTATAAACTTTGTTTTTGTTATATATAGTTTTTTATCATTCTATTGTATTTTCTTATGCGGTATGTTCTTTATATGTGAATAAATCAATAAAGATATAGCATAGGAAAGCATAGAACCATAGAAAAAAAAGGATCAAACTGCTAATGACAATATTTATTTTTCTTCTCTCGTTCATGATATTGGTTTTGAATATACTGATAGTTGAGGCTTGTCATTTTTTGGTGGGTTTGAAACTAGTGTGAATATAAATTTCAAGCATGTGTTTTCAGTTACACATTAGGGTGGAAACAGGCCAGGTCAGGCTTTTGCCTTAACAGGCTTGGCCTGTTAAGGCACAAACTGGCCTGAGCCTGGCTTATAATCTGTTGGAGGCCAATTTTTAGGCCTAGGTCTATCCTGACTTGAAGCCTGTTAAGAAGGCCTGAATTTTTAAAATTATTTAAGCAAATCGACAGGCTTATAGGCCACACTGCAAAACAGGCCAACAGGCCACAGGCCGAAAACATGCCTCCTTAAACAGGCCAAAAATAGGCTAAAATTTACAGGCTCAGGCAAAATTATCCTTTAACTTTTATCTAATTTTTTTAAAATATTTTAATAGGCTCAAGCCGCCCTGACAGGCCTAACAAGCTTGTCAATAGGTCTTGTCCTGGCCTATTAAGCAAAACAGGCTTTTGTTTTGGCATTGGCCTAGCCTTTTAGCCTGACAGGCCAGGCCTGAATAGGCTAATCACATGTCAGGCTACAGGCCCCTGACAGGCCGGTTGGCCTGTTTCCACCCGTAGTTACACACATAAATCATGTGTGCGAACATGCTATATATATTTAGAACTTCCTCTAGGTTTGTTATTATTGCCAAAGTTTGCTTAGTTGTGTTTAAAGTTTTTTTTCTGGGTTGTGTGAGTACATGAAAAACTTGTGTCTTATGACCTGAAAGAGATAAATAGTATAGAAAATGGAAAACATGTTTTTTTAGGCAATAAAACTGGTATTGACGTGTAAAGAAGAGAAAAAGAGTTCAATGACACCAAAAACATTAAATTCTCTCATTAGATGAAGAGGAAGTAGTGAAACAGACTCATGGGTTTTGGTTTTTCTCTTGAACTGGCTCATGCCAAAACAGCCATTTTAGGCCTTAAAATTGGTCTCATTGCGTAGAGATCGAGAAAATTAAGAGATCGACACCTAGAACGCCAAAACCCGTCGTTGGGAACGTCGTTATGAAGGGAAGAAGTGTCAAGTCCAACGGACCCGACCCAATTATCAATTCGGGTCATGATGACCCGTCTGGAGGAGGAAGAAGAAGAAGAATCAGACGACATGCCGTTTGGTCCTTCACTTAGACGCTCCTCCATTTTGAGCAAAACGGCGCTCCTCCATCTTCACTCAAAGCGGTGTGTTTTGGTAAATATAAAAAAAATGGTGTCGGGCTTGGAAGATTTTGGACCGAAAAAAAATAGGATTATGGTCTTATTTATGTTGGGCCACTAGACATGTATTTTTTGAAAACAATAAAAGTCTGGGCTAAATAGCGTTTTTTGTCTATAGTGCCTCAAACAACTTCTGGCCTTGGGCTGGACTGGATTGGTTTCATATAAAAATATTCTGGGCTTATTACTGTTGGGCCATTAGATTAAAAAAATGATTCTTACTGGACATCATTTTTTGGGCTACTGTGCTTAAAAAAAATTGAAGTTGGCCTGACTAGATTGGGCATTTATTTTTCATTTTAAAAAATTTTTTTGCTTTTATTTACTTGGCGCATGGGGGCCTGTGCATGGTCAAATTTAGTTTTAAAAATGTCCAAAAAAATTCCCAGATTTCATGTTCTACGTTTGAACATATAATTTATCTATTTTAAAACATATTTGAATTTATTTTAAATGTTTTAAATGCTATAATAGTGTTTTTATGTGCTTAAAATCCTTTAAATATATACAATGGTTTATCTTATTTTTATTTGAGTGAGATATGATTTTAAAATGTTTTAGAAGCATTGAATCAAAAGATTTTTGTCTTTTGAAGAATATTTTTGTTGAAAAACTTATTCCTAAACATGAACTTGATGGCTTTAAAATAGAAAGAAGTTTCTCACTTAAAGCCTTTGAACAATGATTCAAACATAAATAATTTAAAGGAATATGATTTGAGACACAAAATACTTGAAACTTTAGAAAAATAAAAGTTGTGGAGAACCTGTCAAACTAAGTTTGAGAAACATGGAGACTTACCCTTTTAGATGAAGTATTTTTGGCTGGAAATTAAAATGTGCATAAATGAAATGCATGAAAAACTTAGAAAAACTATTAAGTTTTCCCAACTCCTAGATAAGAGGTTAATAAGACATTATGAATATAATGTGATGAAAGCATAAAAAAATAAAACTCAAAATACTCTTTATGAGTGAGAACTTTTGGAAAATGAGTATTTCAAGAGCGTCATATGCTTTATCTAAGTAGGAGCTCTTAGAGAATGATTCTTTTGAGAGTAATAATTGAGCATGTTATTTAAGGTACTTGTATGAAATTCTTGATAGACAATAACAGCATAGTTGGAATCTATGTGATGGGAGGTACAAACGTATTCTCCTGATCATAGACCCAATGACGTTGTTATTTTTCTAGTCAAGAATAATACAGGTATATGACGTTGTATACTTCAATGTGTTATATTATTGACAAATTCTTGGGGTAAAATAATTTGTGTAAACCCTATGTGTGGGAGAGATAATTTGAGTGGCTAAGCCAATAGAGGCTACTAAAAACATAATTTATAAACTTAATGGGGACAATTAAAATATATGAAATTTATAAAAATAATTCATTGTCAAGAAATTGACAAATAGTCATGGTAATATTGAAGTTCAGATGTCAGCTTAGTAAAGAAAATGTTACAAGACTTATATGGCTTGACAAGGGAAACAAAATAGTATGAATTTCCCTATAAAATTGTATAGTTGTGATTCAATCTTTCTTTCAATAAATTTCTTTGGTTGGTAATTCTTTGTACATAATTGCATTATCATTTCTTCTAATTTAAGTATTGACTTAAATATATGTCTTACTAGTTAAAGACATAAAATTTGGTTCTAGAAATATCATAACAAAAAGTTTTCAGTAAGATACTAGAACTGAGTTTACAGTGCAATTATTCTATTTCGATGCATGTGGTTCTGTAAGTTTGAGGGTAAGACACAGAGCTGGGTAAATTATTACTTTTATTGATAATTTCTCATGTTATTACTTAATTTCACACAAGTCTGAAGATTGTTGCTTTAGACAATATGTGAATAAAGTTTAAGAATCAATTGGATAGGATTTTTTTAAAGGTCCCACTCCTTTAGTTTCAGTTAGCTCTGTGGAAATAAATAGATAACTATCCAAGGAACTCTATCGCAAAAAAGGAGTTTATAAAGGTATAATAGAATGCTATTAGACATGGTTAAACATCTTATAGCTCATGCTAACCCACCAAATGTGAGTGGGAGAGTATTATCTAGTCCATTTTTGGTGGATTAGTACACATACACAAATCCTTGGTTTCATCAAGTTATGTGCACTTGAGTTTAACCAGGTACCCTCTAAAGTAGTCACTATCATACCTTATATATGTTTGACTAAATAAAAGTCAAATTTGAGTTTTCATAGACCATAAGGGTCGGTTGCAAATTCCCATAGTGGTTGTAATTGGGAGCTCATAAGGGTTACCATTTCAAGAGTGAAACGATGATAGAATTATGACTGAAAAGAAAAAAGAATTGAAAGGTACCACGTTTGTTGTGAGTTAGTTTCCAATTAAGGGTGACACTAATCACATAGCATCTCTTTGCACAACGCAAGGACAAGGCAGTGTAGAACATGCCAAAAATTCTCAATTGTTTTTGAAAGTGGGAGCTTGGAATGGTCTATAAGAAACCAAACAAAAACAAATGAAATGCAAAAAAAAAGCTCATGAGAAAAGGGATAACTGAGAAAAATGTTCATGGTTATTCTATAGAAGGATGATGAGTCACATTCTGTATAAGAGGCCATGTCAAGGGAGAATGGAAGAAAGCAATGGAAAGGGAAGTGAATTCTTTGAGAAAGAATCAAGTTGAGAATTAGTTGATCTACTGCCAAGTCAAAAGGGGTATTGAGCATTAGTGAGTTCTATAGGTTTAGGAGAAAAGTAGGTAAATCAATTAACATGCATAAGATTTGTTGTTACAGAGGGGTATGCATAACAGGAAGGCATTTTTCTCACTTGTTGTGCATTTAAATTAGTTTTGATATGGCAATAGTTAACTATTTGAGTTTAAATTTACCTCATGTGAATGTAAAACATACACTTTGAGTGATGATCTGGATGAAGAAATCTATATGCAGTGACTATTATATTTCACTAAAAGTAGTATTTGAAGCTTCACATAGTGGTGACTTCATATGTTTTTGCAGAAGTCCTTTTATAGATTGATGCAATCATCCAGATAGTGATGTTTAATACTTCGAAAGAGAGGTAACCCAATGTATTTTTCAAATGGTTGAAGAGAACCGTTGGTAAATGATTTGTGATGTTAGCAGTGTGATGTATGTAATTATATATACAAAACCAGATATTTGATCATGGTAGGACTTGTAATTCAGTACTAGTTTAACCATTATGAAAGACATTAGATGGTTTCACAAAAAGGTCATGAGATACTTATAGAATACATTGATTGTGCACAGTCAAAGTATGTACTGTGGTAGTACAAGAGACTATATGGCTATTAGTGTTCATAGAACATGAGAGCTTTTGAAAATGAGAATTCAAATCCAGTGTCAAAGTATTGTGAGTACACGTAGCCATTGCCTAAACAAAAGACCCTAGGCATAATAGATAGATTAAATGCAAATGATAGCTAAATGAGAGATGTTATAGCACATAAAGTTGTTGTTGAGCAACGTATTCATATGCAAAGTCCCATAATTAAACCTAATGACCAAGGACATGTATGAGAAATGTAACCCCGCCTCGATAAAGACCACAATTAGCGTTTAAACACGTTTAATAATCGAATGAGAGATCTGGGGTAATTAAAATTTTTTTTCAACACTTGTGTAAATAGATCTCCATTCATTTTAAAGTAAAAACAATAGGCCTATTCGGTCAGTCACATATATAATATCATAGTATCAACACAATTCCCGACATACACCCGGGATAACAACATTAATCCAAAGGTTTATACAAGGCATCATTGCCTATCTCAGTATCCATACCGAGGATTACACAAAACTATCATGCTATGATCTATTCAATATGTACATTTATCCCAAACTGATAACCAGTTCAGTATAAACCAAAATATCTAACTAAGACTACCGCCGGCAATCCTAATCGTCCTTGCTCACTTGCTTGTTCTTTGATCCACTTGCCCTGTCTAAAAATGTTATTTGGAAAGAATGAGATTCTAGAGAATCCCAGTAGCAACAGTTTACGTATATGATGCATATTAAACAAAGCAAGTAAAAAAATATCACAATGTAGCAATCAACATTCAAGGCCGGGCACAATCCCACGTCCCCTTCACTGTATACAAGGTCGGGCTTTCACCACATCCCTTCACTGTATCTGTATTCAAGGTCGGGCTTTCGCTACGTCCCTTCACTGTATCTGTATTCAAGGCCGGGCTTTCGCCACGTCCCTTTACTGTATCTGTATTCAAGGCCGGGCTTTCGCCACGTCCCTTTACTGTATCTGTATTCTAGGTCGGGCTTTCGCCACGTCTCTTTACTGTATTTGTATTCAAGGCCGGGCTTTCGCCACGTCCCCTTACTGTATCTGTATTTTATGACTTATACAAACAAGTAATGCAATATACATGATATAGGATAAAGTGTCACTACCTTGTTCTTTCCGTCCTTGTTCAGGCGTAGGCCTTCTACGTTCCAGGCAAATATCAAACCCTATAGTCATAATTAAGGACGACGTGTTATCACTTATTTCAATACTCAATCAAATTCAAAACACTTAGTTTTGGTTACCATTAAAGTCCCTTAAGTAGCTATGAAGTACTAGGTTAGAAACCACTTTTCAAAATCACATGGTGCTGAAAACAGGGGTTGACTGCAGCCAAGAAACCTCTGGCTGTGGCCAAAAACAGCACAGAAATTTTCTAGCTGCGGCCAAGAATTTTCTGGCTGCGGCGAGGAAAATTCTATTTCTTGGATGAACTTCGAAAAATCATAACTAATTCTAGAAAAATATAAATGAGGTGATCCCAAAGCCCATTGAAATCTATTTAAGTGCTATTTACTAGAAAAATATGGACCATTACCAGAAATCACCACACAAATACAGAATTTAAGAAATATCCACACTGCTCCAGAATTGTTCCCAGATTTAACATCAAACTTTGGGCAGTCATAACTCCTAGCTCACAAATTGAAATGACATGAAATATATGTCCATTTTGAAGCTTGGTAAGTGAACTTTAAGACTGGAAAGTTTCAGAATTTTTCAACACCATTTTCTATTTTAAAACATCCATGCAAATACACTGCCAGAACAGAGTTTTTCACTAACCAAGATTTGCCACTTTTAAAACTAAGTTCCCAATGGTTCAAAATTCATATCCAACACTATTCCCACACAATTTTCCACAAGGAACACAATGGAAACATCAAAATAACCAAATTCTCATTCCATCTATATGTTCTATTTTTGGCCTATGTTCAACAAAAATCCCAAAATTGTCAAACTTGGCATTTAAGCTTCAATCAAATTCTATCTATCCAAGATACATCTCAAAGTATCATATCCATGACAACAACAACTCAAACACCACAAGACCCTTAATTTTTGAAAATAGGGCTAAATTTCCAGAAATTCCAACTTAACCAAATGACCACAAAACTTATATCAAAATGGTTAACTTACTCACCTCTTTAACTTTCTCCAACACTACTACAGAATATACTTATAAAGTCCCTAAAGGACGTCCCTTTTTGAAAAAGGGACGCCCAAAATATTGGGCAGTGGCATATGTGTAATTATAGATCAAAGTTGAAAAGGTTGGCTCGTCAAAAAAAATTGAATCTCGCGCTTGAATGTGTTTTAGACGTCCCCATGTTCATTGGGGACGTCTAAAGACTGTTTTAGACGTCCCCAACAAACATGGGGACGTCTAAAGACTCCAGAAAAGCGTATGAAGGGGGGGAAACACACTTAAGACGTCCCCAGATGGCCTGGGGACGTCTAAAGTTTAACAATAGACGTCCCCAGACCATATGGGGACGTCTAAAGATTAACATTAGACGTCCCCAGACCATCTGGGGACGTCTAAAGATTATATTAGACGTCCCCAGCTGGTCTGGGGACGTCTAAAGGTGCCTTTAGACGTCCCCAGCTAGGCTGGGGACGTGTAAAGGTCGCCTTTAGACGTCCCCAGACCAGCTGGGGACGTCTTAGGCTCAAGCTAATGCACTGGTCGACATGACCAGTGCATGTGAAGTGTCAGATTTTTCTGTGCACTTGCTTTAGTCTCCCTCTCCTTCATCACTTCCGTCCCCTCTCCCCTGCTTCTTGTTCTTTTTACTTTACTCTTTCATTTCCGTCCCCTCTCCCGTGCTTGTTGCTTTATTCTCCTACCTTCATCACTTCTGAATACGCGAGGCCATTTCTCCTCTCCCCTGTTTCTTCTTGTTCCTTCTTAGCCTCTATTTCATCCAGACTGTTGCATCTTTGCTCTGCTGGTTCTACACTGTTCTCTCTCATTCTCTCCACAGTCGGCCTCCTCTTACCACCGTGGGTCATCTGCTCTAAAGTTCTGTGCTTCAGGTTAGCTAAAACTAAACTTGTGAATGAATTTGTGAATGATTAGGAAAATGCCTTTGTTCTGTGCTGGAATTTAAGTGTGGTTTGTGCTTGAGCTTTATCTTTTCTATTTTGCTAAATTTAAGACGTACCACATCAAGTTTTAATCTTTTGCTTTTTTCCATTGTTTTGAGAAACATGAATTCTCATTAACTAAAAAATCAACCCATAAATTATTCAGGCATCTTCAAGCTAGGCCAAGTACTAAGCAAGGCTAGACACTAGGCAATGTATACTGTCCTGCATATTTGGGGCTGCTGAAGTGTATATATAATTGTATTTAATATATATATATATATATATATTCATTATTTGACAAAATTGAACAAGCATATTTACTTATCATTCAATTAGAATATAATGAATAAACATATTTTTTATTTACTTAGTAGATATTCATATTTTTCATAAAACATATTTAATTAAGAAATTGGTAAATTGAGTTCTTAAGAAATAAATTATTATTATTATTATAATTATTGTTCTTATTGTTGTTGTAGCTGTTGTTGTTAAATAGTAAGAAAATAATCTCTAGTGAATTAATTTGTTTCATTAGCTCAAAAATTGAATCTAAACAATAAAATCTAAACATGATTATTGCATAGAATATGTTTTTGAAATATTAAACTATAATTTTTTTTTATTTTGTATTTTTTGGATGCTTTATTATTTTTTCAATTGTAGAAAGATTCTTGGACATGAAAGCCCACCCAGCTGAGCCCAACCAAAAATTATTGGCCTTTAATCAGGGTTGGGCAGTGAACTGCAAAATACCTCTCATTCATCTTTCAGACCAGGCCTAGCGTCATGCCTAACCGATGAACATTCCTACCTTTACTTACCCGTGGTGACTATCCCCCTGTTTCCATCCTATCTGTGTGGGACTTCTATCTTTGTTACCATTTCAGGTCATATTTTCCCAATAATCATACTTTCACATTCATCTGCTTCTCCTTCCCACACCAACATAACCATGTTCTTATATCAGGACCACAAGACCCACTTTTCAAGTTAAAAAACAAGCACCCTTGAGATGTTTAGTACTTGGTGGTAGAAGCTAAAGTTTAGTTTTGTTTAAATTAAGCTGAGATGGTTTGTTATTTTGATTTTGGGATGTCTCACTTTTAAGGGGAAATGCTGCCAAAATTTTGAAAAACATGCGTGTAAAAGGCAATTCCCCGTGTTTTCAATTATTCTAAACTTGAGTGTAAATGGAAATGGCATAGGTGGTAATAAAATGGATCATAGTTGGATGAATGCTCTGAGAACAAGTGAAGAATATGAGAATGGGGTTGAAAACTTTATTGAATTTGCTAGGAGGAACGTTCCAGCAAAAAATGGGATGTATTTTTGTCCCTGTGTCAATTGTTTAAATGAGAGAAAACGGGATGTTAAAGTTATAAGGGATCACCTACTTTGTGATGGAATAAATCTTCGATACACAAGGTGGATATGGCATGGTGAGGAAGTAACTGATTGTCCGTCACACAAGAAGGAAGCTGTGGATGTCATAGATGAAGATACAATGGAGAGAATGATTCACGATGTTGAGGTAGAATCCTTTGCGCAGTCGCATGAATATGACAGCATGCGGAGTGATGCAGAGACACCGTTGTACCCTGGGAGTAAGTACACACGGCTCACAGGAACATTACATTTGGTTAACTTAAAAGCAACTTGTGGGTGGACCGATAGTAGTTTCACATTGCTGGTTGAACTGTTGTGTGATATGTTTCCAGACGATAATGTACTTCCAAATCGTATGTATGAGGCCAAGAAAATCCTATCTACAATGGGTATGGAGTATAAAAAGATACACGCTTGCCCTAATGACTGTGTACTGTACAGAAAGGAGTATGAAGGCCTGAGTGAGTGCCCTAAGTGTCAAACCGCACGATACAAAGTGAAGAAAGATGGTGGTTGTGGCGATGGGAAGACTAAAAGGCAACCTGTAAAAGTTTTGTGGTATCTTCCAATAATACAGCGCTTTAAGCGTTTGTTTGGCACTGCAAAAAAGGCAAAGAAGTTGAGATGGCATTCAGATGACAGAATATCCGACAGAAAATATCTTTGGCACCAAGCTGACTCTCCACAGTGGAAGAAAATAGATGAAATGTTCCCTGAATTTGGTAGGGAGCTGAGAAACCTTCGGCTTGGGCTGTGTACAGATTTCATCAATCCGTATGGAACACTTAATAGCACACACAGTGCGTGGCCAGTACTCCTTGTAATATACAACTTGCCTCCCTGGCTTTGTATGAAACGCAAGTATGTGATGCTTTCTATGATGATTTCTGGACCAAAACAGCCAGGAAACGATATCGATGTCTACTTGGCGCCTTTGATTGAGGACTTGAATAAGTTGTGGGAGGAAGGCGTAGATGTGTTTGATGCGTATAAGAATGAGTCCTTCAAGCTACGTGCAATGCTGTTCACCACCATAAATGACTTTCCTGCGTACGGAAACCTCTCAGGATACAGTGTGAAGGGGCATAAAGCATGTCCGATCTGTGAAGCAGACACTCACTTCCACCAACTTAAACATGGAAGAAAAACGGTCTACCTCGGTCACAGGAGGTTCCTTCCTAGATTCCACCCGTATCGTAGGTTAAGAAAGCGTTTTAACGGCTTGCCGGAGCATGGAATGGCTCCAAAGGCATTAACCGGAGAGGAAGTTTATAGTCGGGTTGAACGTATCAATGTCTTACTCGGTAAGAATCATAAGACTTCGGATGAGAAGAACATATGGAAGAAGAGATCAATTTTCTTTGATCTTCCATATTGGCGTAGTCTTGACGTGAGACACAGTATTGATGTAATGCACGTGGAGAAAAACGTTTGTGATAGCCTTGTCAGTACACTTTTGCACATTCCAGGGAAGACCAAGGATGGGATTAATGCGAGACTAGACCTTGTTGATATAGGAATAAGAGAACGGTTACATCCACAGCTAAGAGATGATGGTAGGAGGGCATACATGGAGCCAGCAGCACATACACTATCAAAAGCGGAGAAAAGAAGTTTGTGTGGGTGTTTGCATGAAATTAAGGTACCACAAGGATATTCTTCGAATGTGAGAAGGTGTGTGTCAATGGACGATTTGAAATTAGTGGGAATGAAGTCCCATGATTATCATGTGTTGATGCAACAACTGTTACCAGTAGCTATTAGAGGGATTATGAAAGATGAAGTTCGCAGCACTGTGACAAGATTGTGTGTTTTCTTTAATGCTATCTGTAACAAAGTCATTGACACTGAAAAGCTGGATGAAATGGAAGCTGAGGGTTATATCATATTGTCCTAATTAGAGATGCACTTTCCTCCTTTTTTTGATATAATGGTCCATTTGATAGTTCATTTGGTAAGGGAGGTAAGGCTCTGCGGTCCAGTTTACGTGAGGTGGATGTACCCTTTCGAGCGACACATGAAGATCTTAAAAGGGTACTCTAAAAATCCCTATTGACCAGAAGCCTCAATAGTTGAAAGGTATGTTGTTGAAGAGGCTATGGACTTCTGCAGCGATTATCTATCAGGGAAGAAGGAACAATCTCGGCATGAAGAGGGGAGGAGCAAGGGAACACGAGGACTGAAAGTGAAGACTATGCCTCGTGAAGAGGTGTTGCAAGCACACCTTTATATCCTGAATAACATGGCAGAAGTTCAGCAAATGCAGAGAGGCAAGCAGCTAATAACTATCAACATTGCATGTCTCGTGGTGGTTATCGGAAGCTTGAGCGAAAGATGATGGCAGAAGAGTTGGAGAAATTGAAGGAAGCAGCCACATCAGATCCTACCGTTGTGGTCCAACCCCCGCCACCTCCACCACGTCACAAAAAATGGAAAGCAGGGAGGCTTAAGGCTGGGAAGTATGTAAATCCGACTGTTGCTGAGGTTGCCGCAAGAATTGTAAGTAGTTAGAGCATAAGTACAAACTTATTTTTTCATATTGGGAGTGCTTACGATAACTTTTATGCTGTAGGATGAACTGGAAGATCATAGTAGCCAAGGTTCGTTCACTCCAAGTGGACGGATAGACATCTTGTCAACGGCGATTGGGAAGGCAGATCACCCTGGTCATGTTCGAGGGGAGGCAGTGGGAGTTCGTGTCACGAAGTATTTTGGCCGAACCTCACATCCTTATTCGTCACAAGCTGAACCTAGTAGGGAGCTTGTGGCTAAGATTCGTCAGGAAGTCTCACAAGAGCTCGAGGCCAACCTTCGTGAGAAGCTCCGACAAGAGCTGTTGCCAGAGCTACGTCTTGAGCTGATGCCTGAGCTACGAGCTGAAATGCAGAAGATGTTTGAATCGCAGATGGCAACTACCGAGCGTAGAACCCATTCATCCCCGGCCTTCCACAGCACCAAAGGAAGTTACAACCCGGCGGAGGAACCACTTGGCGACCCTTCTCCTACTCCAGCGCAGGGAGAACCTGCCATCCTCTCTTTGGATGCCCCAGTGCTGCGTGTAGTTGCAGATGCTCTCGTTCACACACAAGCTACTACCCACCATAATCAGCAAATTCCACAGTATTTGCGTAGGGTGACTGTGATGTGTGTTCGAGAGGGGGAAGAAGGTACAACCATCCCTATTCCTGATGACGAGGTTGCCACGATAGCTCAGGCGAGAGGATCTTTCATCCTTTGGCCTGTACATCTTATTGGCTTGTTACCAGCAACACCTCCAATGGTATGGAACTACCTCACTTTTACTTGAGATGTGTTGACATCCTACTAACAGTATGTGTTTTTATGTTCTAAAAGAACGAGCAGGATGCAGAGAAATGACCCTTCTTAGCACAACTGCAGCATATCTATAAAGGCATTCGCCAGATTGATTTGCATATGCCTCCAGGGATTGTGGGCCAGGAAACATAGTATCACTTCACAATTGATAAACAAGATCTTAAACAGTTCATGAAGTTCGAGGAGCTAGATGTTGGATGGGGCAAATTTACAATCCTGTAAGTTTTTTATTTCCTATTTTTTCCTTCATTTAGTTAAGTTGATTTTAACTAGCTAATACATTCATCATTTTAATTCTATTATAGCTCCTTCCGTCGTATATGCATTGACTCTCAGAGAGCTGATTTATATGGATTCTTGTCTCTTGCACATACGACAAGGATTGGGAATACATTGAAAAGAAGGACGAACTATGTGGGCTTCGCATTGGCAGAGGACGAGTATCGTTGTTATCTAGCACCGATTGTTCAAGGGTACGTATTTTAATTTTGTGTATTTGAGATTTTTAATAAATAATTGCCTTGCCATCTAACTTCTTTTTAATCTGTATATGTTGTGATAGTTATCACTGGAGTTTGTGTGTTGTCTGTCCTCGGTCGCACGTTGTTTACTGGTTTGATTCCTTAAATAGAAGACCAGACAAAGAAACTAAAAGCGTCTTCAACCAGTAAGTTATTTTTTTGTATTTCATTGCTTCTTGATTCTTGACTTAATGAATTATTCTAATTTATTTTTATTTTCATTTTAATGATAGGGCATGCACGACGTATCGAGCGCTTGGCGGGCCACGCGAACGTAGAGGTGGCAAAGATCCGAGATGGTTGTTTCCAAAGGTACGTAGTTTCAAATCAAGTTCTTTTGATTGACGGTCGTTTTAGATATGCCTTTATTGATTTTAACCATTTGCTTTTGATTTATAGTGTCCTCGACAACCTGGCGGCTGGGAATGTGGATATTATGTCTTGCTTTATATGTTTAACATCATTCAGAGTGGCATTACGACAGATTTTGAACAAGTAATCGCTTCTTCATTCTCAGAGGATAATATTCTTGGTGTTGTGATTCAATGGCAATTCATTCACTTCATTCATTATTTCATCTAAGCTTATTTTCTAATTTACAGATTTTTGACAATGAAGATGCCTACTCATATGAAGACTTAAATATGATCAGAGACTTTTTGGCTGGACATCTTCTTCAACGTATACCAGAAGAGTAAAGTCTTTAGTAGTTTGTGTAGGACATACTTTTGTGGTAGTACATATAATTAGCGTTATTGTTGTTGGATATAGATTGGATTTTAGTCTTGGTTATTGTACAAACTGGGGACTTGGATATAGATTGCTGTGTAGTTTGTGTGGCTTGAAAGTTTGTGTGGCATGTAGTAGACTTGGATATTGATTGTTGTGTAGTTTGTGTGGTTTGAAAGTTTGTGTGGCATGTAGTAGCCTTGGTTGATCACTGTGTTTGTTGTTGTTTCCATTCTGCTGAACTGCTGTTGTTTTATTCTATTGTTGGAATTCTATTTCTGCAGTTTACATTTTCCAGACAGTGCAATATATAAAAAGTCCATTTTAAAAAAAAAACTTTCAACGTCCTTAATAAAAAAGGGACGTGGATAGTACTGCTGGCGACACTTTAGACGTCCCCAACTCTTCTGGGGACGTCTAAGGTCCACCTTAGATGTCCCCAGTTGGAACTGAGGACGTCTAAGGTGGGACCTTAGACGTCCCCAGTGAACTGGGGACGTCTAAAGCCTGCCTTCAACGTCCCCTGTTTTACGGACGTTAATGACTTTTTTTTCTACGACCCTCACATAGACGTCCCTCTATTTTCAGACGTTAAAAGGCCAAAAAAAGGGACGTTAAAACCCTTTTTTATAGTAGTGCAAGGAGTTCTTTGATTCTCCAAACTCTATATTTTCTTGAGATCTCAAATCATCACCAATGGCAAATCTAAAGCCATAGAATTGAAGCTCTCAATACAAGGAACAAGATTGAAGAAGGGAGTTTTTCCATTAGAGGTCATTAGAAGGGTCAAAATCTCACCTATTTCCCAAGCTCTTCTTCCTCTTCAAGCTCCAATGGCTGCACGAAATTCTTGGAGGGATAAGAGAGAGATGAGTGTGATGAAATGATGGGGATGAAGGTAGAAATTCTGCCCATCCCTTGCCCTATAAGCATAAGAGAGAGGGAGAGAGAGAAAATGAGAGAGGTTGAGTGTGTGGAGAGAGATGAATGATGATTATTTGGGTTCCCATACACTTTTCATTTAGTTGAATTAGAGGAGAGAAGGAAGAGAGAAAAAAAATGATGAGACCATGCTTGGTTGACTTCCTCAACAACTCTCATCATGCTTACACAACAATGCCACATGTCACTCTCTCATGCAATTTCCTCACAACTAATCCTCCACTTAGTTACACTAACCAATTTCATTAGTCATTTAGTCACACTTCTTATTTCCTCTTAATTAGTAATTAATTTCCCCATTAATCACCAAATTATGGCCAATAATTCCATTCTATCAATTCTCCATCAATTATGACATATTAGATAATATTTCCACAAATACACATTAATTCAACTTTAATCCACAATTACCATCTCAATAATCAACATTAGCCCTTAATCAAAATTTGGGGCGTTACAAGAAACATGTTAAGTTCTTTGGCATACATATAGTATAGAGTAATGATACTTCATTTTGGCTTTTAATGTGTGTGTAAGTATACAATGCTAGTATGTCGTACAGGTTGGTGAGGTCGTCTTTCTCACACAAGCAACCGCCTTTGACATTCAAGAGGAGTGTGCAAAGATGTGACAATTGTGTTCACCAGTAAAGTCACAAGAGTGCTAATATGGTAAAGAAGAAATACAAACTATGTCGCCTCGGCTTAAAGTGCAGTAACTCGAGATGAGATCCTTGATTGTAAAAATATGGATTGAATCATGGAAATCCACGTCCATGATACCTGTTGCCAGACAACAAATTCTTCAAAATTGACGTCATGTAATATGAGTGGAGTTGAGGAATTTGGGTTTAGATACTGGGAGTGTCCAAACTTAAGTTTGTACGGTGTTAATGATAAAATCAAAATGACATACGCTCTTAAAGTATAAGTGTAACACCGTAGCATATGATTCATACCACATGTGCTAAAGAACCACAAATAGGAAGCAAGTGAATATATCCCTACTTCATTGTTGTGTGAGTCCAAGAAAGGTTAATCCTTCATCGATGTCCTTTGACTTTAACATTGTCATGGAAATATGTTTTGACGTCTGCTACTTTATCATTTTGTCCTATGATCATGATTGATGTGATCTAAAGGCATTATGTTAGGAAAGTGGTTGATACATATCAAAGTGATATATGGGCGAAAGAAAGATTATTACCTGAAATATACACACCTATGCTGGTGTCTAAGATCGGTCCATTATGATATTATTTTTTAGTTTCATAAGTGTAGATACTATGCATATGAGAAAGACAATTGAGTTTTATTGTAACCCCCTGCCGTAATTAATATCCGGATTACGCGATTAACGTGAAATAGAGACCAATAAGACAAAACAACCTTTATAATCCCATCAACCAGACAGGGTTTTCACAAATACATTTCGAAATCATTCTAACACACGGTCTCATATTTACACTCCGAATATAATTACTATGCGAAGATAAATTACATTTATATAATTATCAGAGTACGCAATATAAATTTCCGGCAATCCCGGGATCATATCTTCGCTCAATAATCATAGGGCACATTAGCCCATACAACTCAACCAATAGGGATTACACAACCTACTCAAATACATACTCAAATATTGATCCAATTATACAATTCATATTCCCAATTATGCATTGATAACCAACTAATAAGCTCTCACCCAGAAACGAGTCCTCTTCGTCCTTGGATACTTGCTTCATCCTCAATCTTCCTTCCCTGTCTAAAATGTTGATAGGGGAGGGTGAGATTCTGGGGAATCTCAGTAGGAAAACAATACCAATATGCATGCAGATAAGTGTTCAATGCATGACATGCTTGCAATACAAAATTCATGTTCACACAATGACATATTCGCATGCTCAATGCCCACACAATATACTCATGGCCATAGTAATAGTTGAAACAGAGCTTCAATCACTCATATATGTTTTACATAATCAAGCAAAGCAATAACATGCATCAATACACTAACACAATTATCAAATACATGCAGGAGAGGTAAGTTCCCTACCCTCTTTCCACGTAAGCTCCAGCACAGCAGCTCACGAACAAAACGAACACCAAACCACGATCAGGGCGACTATCCAACCCTATAACCAAACAAGGACATAGGGTTAATCCCTTTTCCAATTCCTTAACTCTCAAACACTTAAGTTGGTTATCATTCACGACCTTTAGGAGGCTAATTAAAGCCCAAACATATGCCTAAAGGCTTGGGAAACACTTGACCAAAGATCTCCTTTTAAAAGTGCAAAACACTGATTTTTGGGGGTGGGTCGCGGCCCAAAATCCGTGGGCTGCGGCCCAAAACTGCCCAGAAACGCTCAGAAACATTTGGGCCGCGGCCCAAAAAATTCAGTTTCTTGGCTGAACTTCCAAAAACCATAACTAATTCCACAAAAATCGAAATGAGGTGATCCCAAAGCCAAATGAAAGCTATTCAAGTCCTCTACACAGGAAAAATATTGGCCTTTACTAGAAATTACCACACCAATACAGAATTCCCCAAAACTCAAGACTGTCCCAAAACAGAATCCATTTTCGACCTCAAACTTTGAACAGCTATAACTCACAGTAGACAAAACGAAATGGCACAATTTATGTGTCCATTTTGAAGCTTGGGATGTGAAATTTAAGACTGGAAAGTTTCACAATTTTCTGAAATCATTTGGTCACTCAAAACGTTCACACGAATAAACTGCCCAGACAGAGTTCACATTGACAGCATTTTCCAACTTTTCTACCAAAGTGTTCAATGACTCCCAAATTAACAATCAAGCCTATTCCCACATAACTTTTCACAAGGAACACAATGGTAACCTCAAAATGACCAAAATCACACCCCATTTATATGCCCTGTTTTGACCAAAGCACAAAACCAACACAAAAGGTGCCAAACTTCACATTTAGGCCTCAATGCAATTCTATCAATTCAAAACACTAAACAAGGCACCATTTCCATAACAACAACATATCATACTCCCCAAGACCCTAAATCACGAAAATTAGGGCTTAAATTCCAGAATTTCAAGGCCCAACAAATGGCCACAAAACTTATATGAAAATGAAGCTTTCACTTACCTCAACAACTTTCCCAAAGGCACTTCATGATTCTCCCAAGTCCATAATTTCGTGATTCCTCAAATCACCACCAATGGAGAAACTACAACCATAGGATGAAAGCTCTTAGCTCAAGGAACAATATTAATGAAGAGCATTTTGGCATTTGAGGCCATTTGCTTACCTCAAAATCCAACTTTTCCTTTCTCTCTCTTGGCCAACAATGGAGAAAATGGAGAGAGAAGAGAGAGATGAATGTTTGATGATGATGATAAAGGTGAGGAGCAGAAATTTCTGCCCCCACAAGCCACTTCATGCGCATGAGAGAGACAAAAGAGAGGGAGAGGGAGAAAAATATTAAACAATAGCCATTTGACTTTTTCCAACAACTCCCATCTCATATAAGCTTGCCAAGTGTCTCAAATCTATTGGCTCTCATAAAGTAAGTAACCAAATTAGTTACTCTAATCCCTCCATTAGCCATTTTAATTTCACATCTCATACTCTCATAATTAGTAATTAATCCCTTCCATTAATCACTAATTTAGAGCCATTCTTTTAATTTCCCAACAATTATGGCATATTAATTAAAATTGCCATACAACACATAATTATTCCACTTTAATTCGATAATTATCCTCAATAATTACCATTAGCCTTTAATCGAAAATTGAGGTGTTACATATATACTGACTCAAGAGGGATTATATTGGCTATGAGTAAAGTGTATATTGGTAAATCTAGGACATTCGGGCATTATATCAATATTGAGCTGCACTATAGGGTTGTCTTGTGATGATCTCTGTAAAAAGGGATTTCTAGTACGAAGAGCCAAATGGAGATGTCATGCCCACGCGGTTATGGCAAAACACCTAGTATGAAAGAAGTAAGAGAAAGAAACTTGACCCATAACATCTAATGCACCAAGTGTGAGTGGGAGATATTAGAATATACTAGTCCACCCTTGGTGGATTAGGGCCCAAGCCCAATTCAAGAGGGGCTTCATGGAGAGACACGAGTTATAAAGAGTGATACCCTTTGTGTTTTAAAGGTCACACCTATTCCTATGTAACTATACGTTTAAGAGTTGCATCTATTCCTATATAATTGTATATACACTATATATATAAGGTGTGAGATTAAGGGAGAAGGCTAATGATGATATAATGCACAATTCTCCCTCTAAAAGATTTTCTCATAAGAATGTTCTCTTCTCTTCCTCTCTTTTGGTGTATTTGCTGTGTAATGTGATCGGGGTCCGCAATAGTGCTCCGGTTTCGTGTGGGTACTTCAGCGAGTCTATCGGATTCCAGGTACGCCCAAAATTCTTACAACGTCCATTGTCTTTGCTTTTGGTTTACTATCCATGTTTAATTCCAGACTTTCTTTTTTAGCGTCCAAAAATTTTGCTTTTGATTTTGTTTTATGGTTGCTTGCTCTCATTGGTTGAGGCTATTTACCTGTATTCTTTGACCAGTACTTAAGTTAATTTCGTAGATTTTTAGTCTCATTTCTTTTGGTCATTGTCTATAATTTCTTTTCTTCATGTTTGTTTTTGGCCCTTTCATTCACAGGAAGCACATGTGAGAAGTAAACGTTCGAGTTAGATATATTGTAGCTTTCTTTTTCTACTATATATTAAAATTGTGCCATGCCATTTTGACCATGAATTCTTGAAAATTCTAAGACTGCAATGCAAACCCAAAAAGTTTGGCACCTAAACCATAGTAGTTTGCATTTACTATATGCTAGAAAACATTGTGCTTTGATGCTGTCTTTGGAGGTTCCTTGAACTAGAGCTGAATGATATTCATTCTTATTTTAAATACAAGTTAAAAATTGAGAAAGTTTGTTTTCTAAAGCTAGTGCCTTGAGTTGTCTATCAAAAGACAAGAAACGTGACATCATTTCATTGGTATTCTGGTCAAGCAACTCCATCTTCGCTTGTGTTATTTGCTAGAAGCCAGGATCAGAATATTAAGAGAATATGTTATGCTCTAAAAAACTTGAGTTCATTGAGTGATAATCAGTACATTATATAGAAGATAGGATCTCATCAGTGAACACTAAGTGCAGGTGTGACGTGTCCTCTTAGTTACAATGAGTCTAACTAATCATATGTGACGTGGCTAACAATTCTAACTAATCACATGGTTAATATTCACCCTGCCACTCGTAAAGTGAGAAGAAGAAAACGAGTCAATTCACAATAGAGGAATCAGCATTATCAACATCATCAGTAAACCAAACATAACTAACACTATCTTCTTTGCTCATGATGTTAAGGAGGGAACGAAAGTGTTGAAGCAAACCAAAGCGCAATGGTTTAGTAAAAATGTCGGCAACTTGTTCTCCAGCTGGAACATAGCCTACTTGAATGCTACCAGCAGCGACTTTCTCCCGGATGAAGTGTAAATCAAGTTCAACATGCTTTGTTTTGGCATGAAGGACTGGATTGCTAGCAAGGGCCACAGCACCAGAATTGTCACACCAGACCAAAGGTGGATGGATGACAGAGATCTGCATTTCTTGTAAAAGAGCAACAACCCATATGACCTCTTGAACGGCATCAGCAATGGACCGATATTCGGCCTCAGTAGTGCAACGAGAGACCACTTGTTGTTTATGAGAGGCCCAAGTGATAGGATTAGGACCAAGGAAAGTGCAGAAACCACTGACAGAACGCCGATCATCACGATTAGAGCCCCAATCAGCATCGGCAAATGATTGAATGCGCAGTTGAGAAGCTGGTTTGAGCAGAATGCCATAGTGAGCTGTGCCGACAAGATAGCGAAGCAATCGCTTAACACATGCCCAATGAGTAAGTCGTGGTTCATGCATATATTGACATAAGCGATTAACAGTGAAGGTAATGTCTGGACGGGTATAACACAGATATTGCAACTTTCCTAAAATACTGCGATAGAGGGTAGGATCTGAAAAATAATCACCACTGTGAGCAATGAGAACAACATTAGAAGCCATGGGTGTAGAGGCAGAGTTTGCTGTCAGCAAGCCGGCGTCAGTGAGTAACTGATACACATATTTGCGTTGGGACATAAAAATACCAAGATTGGACTTGTGAAATTCAATACCCAAGAAAAACGAAAGTTCACCAAGGTCTTTAAGGGAAAAGGCAGCACGCATAGTATCAACAAGACTGGAGATGCCAGGTTCATTAGAACTCATGAGAATAAGATCATCAACATAGATCAGTAAATAAGTGGTACTGTGAAGGTCAGATCTAATGAACAAACAAGGATCAGCTTTAGAAGATACAAATTCCAGGCTGTGGAGAAAATCATGAAGCTTAGTATACCAGGCACGAGGAGCCTGTTTGAGCCCGTAGAGAGATTTGCGAAGCCGACAGACAAGGGAGCGCCCACAATCATCAACAAAAAAATGTTCAAATCCTGGTGGAGGGTCCATATAAATTTCTTCAGATATGTCACCATTTAAGAAGGCATTGTTGAAGTCAATTTGGTGGAGCTTCCAGTTGTTGGTAACTGCCAAAGTTAACAGGATTCGAACAGTAGCAGCCTTGATTACTGGACTAAAAGTGTCATTGTAGTCAGCACCAGCCTCTTGAGAGAAACCCTTGGCAATTAATCTGCCTTTACGTCGAGCTAAGGTACCATCAGCATGGGTTTTAACTTTAAAAAGCCATTTGCAACCAATAGTACGGCGATCAGAGGGGAGAGGAACCATGTCCCATGTGCCAAATTTGACCAAGGCGTCAAATTCATCCTGAGCTGCTTGTCTCCATAAGGGATCAGCGAAGGCTTCCAAAATAGTAGTGGGGCAGGTAATGTCATCAATGGTAAGAAAGACACGAGGTCTGAAAATGCCAGCCTTGGATCTTGTAATCATTGGATGGGCATTAGATGGCGTCACTGCACTGGCAGAAGATGGTGGAACCACATGTCCTGAAGCGGCAGAAGGTGCTGAATGGGCAGAAGGGAGGGAGGTCGGCATAGGTGGCAGCTGAGAAACACACGGTGCCACAGCCAGAGAGGAATTGGGTGCTACAGTAGTAAGGTCTGTACTTTGTTTAACACTAAATTGCTGACCACCAGGGAAGACATGCTCATTGAACCGAACATGACGAGAAACATAAACCTTGCCTGTTTGTAAATCCAAACACTTATAGCCTCTATGATGACTGCTATATCCAAGGAAGACACAAGAGGAGGACCTGAAATCAAGCTTGTGAGAGTTGAACGGCCGTATGTGAGGGAAACATTCACACCCAAACACTTTTAATAACAAATAATCCGGTTGACAACCAAAGAGTTTCTCAAATGGGGAAATATTGTTAATAGCTTTAGATGGTAATCTGTTTAGGAGGAATACGGCTGAGAGAAAAGCATCTGGCCAATAGTACAGTGATAGAGAAGCATGAGCCAAGAGAGATAGTCCAGTTTCAACAATACTACGATGGCGACGTTCAACCAAACCATTTTGTTCAGAAGTGTAAGGGCAGGAAAAACGTTGTTCAATGCCATGGTCAGTCAAGAATTGTTTAAAGGCAAGAAATTCACCTCCATTATCACTTTGAACAGACTTAATGGTGCAATTAAGTTTGTTTTCCACAAATAGTTTGAATTCTTTAAACTTAAGAAGAGCATCAGATTTGTGACGAAGTAAATAGATCCAGGTAAATTTGCTATAAGCATCAACAAAGGCGATATAGTAACTAAAGCCATGGGAGATTAAGGGGGCGGGACCCCAAATATCCATCACTATTAATTCCAAGGGATGTTTGTACAATGTAGGTGAAGAGGAGAAAGACAATTTATGACTCTTCCCTAATTGACATGCAGTACAAAGTGAGGGCACAACATTGGAAACAAATGGAATTTTATTAGAGGTAAGAACAAGTTTAACAGTATCTAAAGCAGGGTGTCCCAGACGAGCATGCCATAATGGCAATACATCAGTAGCAAGCGTAGAGTAGACTTCAGCAGCACCACAATGAGCCTGTGATGAAGAAGAATGCTCGGATGCAGCCACAGGGTACAAGCCAGAGAGCTCAGGCCCATGTATAAGGATATGACGAGTCTGCAAATCCTTAACAACACTGCCATGAGGGAAAAACTCAACAGAGACATTGTTTTCTTTCGTGAACTTAGCAATAGAAATCAAGTTTTTTTGCATACGAGGAACACAGAGGACTCGCTTCATATTAAACGGACCAATAGAAGATTTACCTATATGAGTGATAGCAACAGCATCGCCAGTGCCAACTTGAACCGTGCCATGAGACGTACCCGGTGCCAAAGTGTTAAGAGTGGCTGGGTCATAGGTGATGTGCTGTGTGGCGCCAGAGTCAAAGTACCAAGCAGCATCAGAAACCGAAGATGGAGTGGCAATATATGCCTAAGCAAGAGCAGGGGAAGGAGTGTCCTGAGGCGAATCAGCACCGACACCACCAGCAACAATGGTAGAAGAGGAGCTTTTAGAGGGTGGAGTAGAAGAAGGTGGTAGAGTAGCAGTAGGGACTCCATCATAATGCATAGGAGAAGAATCATTAGCAGTACCGGATGAAGCAAAGTAAGCACGTGACTCAGGAGTTTGCGGAATGGAAGAGTCATTTTCATACCTGTAGTAACAGAGACGTGCAAGATGCCCAACCTTGGAGCAGATCTGACATTGAGGACGATACGAAAAACGTCCACCACGACCGCGATTGCTCCGACCTCGGCCACCACGAAAGATAGGCTGACCAGGACCACCCGGTGGACGAGATCCATGGCCAGAGGAAGGTGGTGCTTGAGAGTAAAACGCACAGGCAGTGTCATCGCCATGATTATAGTAAGTATGATTTGCCTGATCTGGTATGCTATTATGAATAAACGCCTTTTGCCTAGCTTCAGTGTCAATGAGCATGTTGATAACAGTATCCATGTCGAAACGTGGTCTGGCCGCATTAATAACAGTAATGACAGCTTCAAATTCAGCCGTTAGTCCATTAAGAATGTAAGAGATCTGAGTGGATTCATCAATCTTGTCACCGAGAACAGCAAGATGATCACACAATGATTTAATGTTGGCTAGATATTCACGCATAGACAGAGATCCTTTCTTTTGACAACTTAATTGATTCTTATAGAGAAGAATTTTTGAATCAGATTTATTGGAGTAGAGTTTAGTGATTTTACCCCAGATCTGCGCAGAGGTATCCAAACCAACAAGCTCAGGAAGGATCGACGGTGCAACGGAGGCCAAAAGCCAAGATGCCAAGGCGGAGTCAAGCGATTCATATTCTTCAAACGCTGGATTCGGAATAAGCGTACCAGAGTCATCGCTGATTTGAGCTATCGGAACCACAACAGAGCCATCAAGAAAATGATGAAGCCGATGTTGCCTGACCATCAAATAGACCTGCTGTTTCCAAAGAAGGAAGTTGTGATCGTCTAAGCGGATTGTAATTTTTTTATTGGAGAATCCTCGAGTTGTTGCAGCTGCGACAGGAAAGGTTGGAGTCGCACCAGTGGAGCAAAAAAGTGACATTATGATGCAGATCAATCAATCCACAGATGGAGATCAACTTGCGGTTAATGTCTACCGGAATACCAGCGGTGATCGGAGTTAGGCGGTGGTGCCTAGCTCTGATACCATGCTAGAAGCCAGGATCAGAATATTAAGAGAATATGTTATTATTCCCTAGATCTATGGAGAGGTACACCCCTTCTTAACGCCATTTTGTTATATTTGCAGAAGTAACAAATGCCATCCGTTTTGCTTCCATCGGGATGTGGCTAAATATTCTTGTAAATACCGTCAATTCAGCATCCAATCGATCCTCAAAAACTTAACTGAAATTCATGGGATTGAAGGTTCCTTTATTATTATACACACATATAATAAAATCATTAATATTTTTGAAAAAATCACTATGTGATATTGAGGAAGGAATATAATGGTAAAAGAAATCTTATATGGGAAATCACATTCGCTTATTGAAACCGGAATCACATTCACTTATTGAAACCCTTAGGCCTGTTTGGTACAAGGCAATGGGAGGTAAGGACTGGGATTGGATTAGGGATTGTGCCAAAATATATCGTTTGGTTTGAAGGACTAAGGATAACTAGGGATTAGGAGTATCACAAAAGTGGAATTGCTATAAAGCTAGCTCCCCCTGATATTGTGTTTTCAATTATGGGATTACAAATTTAGAGACAAAAATATCCCTGTTTATAATATTTTCTTGATAAAAATACCCTCTATTAATTTTACCCTAATTTATAACTCATCACTTTATTTCATCGCTCATCAATTTTGCTCTAAATTGTCGTCAACACCTCAGCCATCAGCCATTGTTTTATGCTGCTCAGGTTTTATGCGCAGCTCATCGGCCTCATTTTTTTCTATCCTCAATTAACAAAATCCTTTGCAACATTCAGGATCAATTTTTTGTTGCGATATCGATTTTTTGTTTTAATTTTTTTTTCTATCCTCAATTGACAAAATCCTTTCGCAGTTCTTTATACATCAATTGTTATACTGCAGACGTTGATAGTAATGTATTTTTTTTAATATTTTTTTAATTTACAGTTAAGGGTATTATAGTCTTCCTACAATTTATGCATAATTATGAAATAAAATTATTTTATTTTGTCCCTCCCAATATTACTCCATACCAAATATAATTAAAAAGTCTCAATCTCATTTCCAGTCCCAGTTCTAATCTCAATCCCTCTTCCAATTCCAATCCCACAAAATTTAATGCTTCATACCAAACAGGGCCTTAATGATTTTTCCAAGATTTTATTTTAAATTTTTTAAAAATTTATAATTTATAAATTATCAAAACTTTTAAATTTTTAAAAGAATATTTTCTTAATTTGAATATGGCTGAGTAATCATAGCAAAGAGAAAGAGAAATGCTGCAGAAAGGAAAGATTGAGAAATGAAAAGGTGGAGGTGAGGAGTTGGGAATTCACATTCCCGGCGGCATGCTTATCCTAAACGGCTGTATTTCGGGATGAAATATAACCCAACTTGTGTTTTTTTTATTATTATTATAATTTTTGTATTTGTTTGAGTTAACTTGCATTTAACGGTCTGAAGTATTTTTTTAGTAACATTAAGCATTTCAAATCAATTAATTTTTAGTGTATCTAACACTATGGAGCATTTTTTTTAGTAGCACTAACTAACTAAAAAGAATACTTCACAGTGCTGAATGCACTAAAAAATAATTAATTTGAGATATTAGGTGCTAACTGAAATGATATTTCAGGATAATGGTACTACTGGAAAAATAATATTTTTTTGTGATACCGACAAAATATTTCAAAATATTAGAATATACTAAATATTAATTAATTTGGGTGGCTGTTTCCGGCGAGCGACCGTACCATTCAGCCATCTTACAAGAACTTTTCCCCATAAACAAGGCCCGTTTAGTCTTACTTTTTCAATATTTCAACGTACGCACCTATTCTATATTCTGGCCTTCTGCAAAAGTAAGCTCAGACGACACCACTTCTTCTAGCATCTGCAGTTGCTGATATGTCCCAGGTTCACGACTTTGCATTCCTTCGTGCTCTTCTAATTTTGCTATTTCCTCCTCAGCCCTTTGACGAAGACCTGCAATGCCAGGTGAGTGCCACTGAAGTCCTTTCCTTCGTTTTTCTATTGGGGATTCCACATCATCCTCGGCTCCTCTCTTTAGGTTGACTCTTTCTACCTGAAGCATCAAATGATTAATTGCCTCCTCATTCCCGTAAGCAACCAAGGCTTTGTTATCACCAACTTGGGCCTCACCTTCCTCTTTCAAGCCCCCAATCCACCTAGTTGTAATGGGTTGTTTATTTCAGGGCCACCCACTTCTATTGTTTGGTCCATCTTCACATCATGACCTCGACAATTGGGCTCCCCTTGCCCCGTGATAAAAGGTACAATTTGCTTGCCCTCCTGTGGCCCCACCCATACCTTCATGTCAGCTTTAGTTTGTGGGTCCGCTCCTTGAGAAGTAATTTCTGTATCCTCATTCCTCCCTGTCTTTTTGACCCCCACACAATTTAATGCCTCGCTGACTTCATCTGATCCAATGGCCTTAGTGGAGTTGGAACTTCTATGAGGCATTGGACAAAGAACTCAGGCAAAGCCAGAAAAAAACTCCCTCGGGTCTTATTTTTAAACAATTTTTTTATTGTAAAAATATAATGGATGGTTAAAAATAATAAGTGTATCAAAAAGTTCATATTTTTATCATATATACCCTCATTTATGAAAAAAAGTATATGAGAGAGAATAGATAAAAAGTATGAGAGATAATAAGTATAAGATATGAGAGAGAATAAATATTTAATAAGGGTAAAATAGAAAAAATAAGCTTACATATTTAAACAAAAAAGTGAAATTTGTTTATAAAAAAGATCAACCTTATGAGAGAGAAAATTGCTTATAAATAGAATCAGAAGGAGTATAAAACCTTCTCCAAGCTCATTCCTCCAATTTCTTCTTCTAGTAGTTCCTTAGTTAATGCTGACTCTGAAGGACCAAACTCAGCAGGATCTAGTTTGCTGCCAATGGGAAATTCTTGTGGAAGACAAGTAACAAACAAACTATTAACTGTATTGCTAACAAGAAAATGGAAACATCAGGAATGCCATTGATTGTTATTATAAAGATTACCCTCAACAGCTCAATATTTACTGGATTGGCCCCTGCTAGAGTCTGCCTGGCAAATTCGTTGTCTTGCTACCAAGAGAACATATCACCTGGACAAATACAAAAAATAGTGTCAATGATGTGAATGTGGTTTTGACTTTTGAGACTTGTTAAAGTAGGCATACTCACTAACATGAGTAAATGAACCTCAAATTAACGTCACTCATGAAACTAGAAATGGGAACAGTAGAAGTAACATACTCTTTATAACGGCTGGAATGTCGTATTTTAAAAATCTCTCCTCAACATAGAGGACCTGTTTCATCATATGGCCAAATACTACCTCCGGTATTAAATATAAGGTTAAGTTGATTTTTAGTTTTTGAGAGATTAAGAAAATTAAATACGTTACTTAATCATATTATATGTTATGTATGATTAAATTATATATTAGTTTATAAGTGACAAATTAGTTTAGAGAAAAAATGATAAATATAAATACTTTAAAGTAATTTAATTAGCTTTTTTAATCAACTTAAAAATAGTCAACTAATCTTATATTTAAGACAAGATATAGTAATATATTATTTAAAACGTCTCTATGCTCTTCACCTCTCAAAACAACCCCATTAGTATAAAGCTTGTCAATCTGAGAAAAGCAGTTAAATGGAGTGCCTGACACTAGTACACAAATGGTGTTTAAAACCGGCGTATTTAGACCGGTTGTAGTAGATAAGGTCTTAAAAAAAATGACCGGTGGCATTTTTATAATTATGATCAACTTTTAAGACCGGTCATACTAAGTACCGGTCTTAAATATATTATTTACACCAGTTTTACCAAAAATCGGTCTTAAAAAATTAATCATTAAAAAATATTAATATATGTATGTATTTTCTAGACTGGTTCTAAATGTAACAGGTCTAATATGTTTTCTGAAATAAAAAAAAATTAAAAATTTATTATTTTTAAGATTGGTTATAAAAATAACCGATATTAAATGTTTAAATTTTAAGACCGATTGTTGATAGGAATCAGTCTAAAATATTTTTAAGACCGGTTATACTAAATAACCAGTCTAAAATATAACTTTTAAGATCGGTTGTTATGTATAACCGGTCTTAAAAATGCCCTAAAAATGAATCGCGCCTAATTTCAATTCTAAAATCTGACGGTGCTTCAAGCTTCTTACAAACCTCTCCCTCCTTTCGCGGCAGCTCCTCCTTCCCACATTGCTCCTCCTTCCTTAACCTTAGGCGCCGTCGACGCAGAGGTTCAGTTAAAACATTACCACAAGGCTCCGCATTTGTTTTCTCCGATTGGTTTCTTCTTCAAGCGCGGTTTCTTGTCTCCCTTGGGTTTTGTCTTTAAGCTTGTCTTTCCCACTTCTCTCCTACCAACGCCACTGGTGGACGCAGGGCTACGGTGGATTGCATTCCCTCGTTTTCATTGCTTGCCTTTCTTGGGTTTGTTCCTCAAGCTCGAACTCCAGGTTTTATGTGATAAATTTTTCTTTTTCCCTTGCTTACTCTAAGGCATTGTTCTGCCTTTTGAATTATCTTAACTTAGGAATATTATATGTGAATGCAAAGCCTATCTTTCCTTTCTTAGAGCTTCTTTTATGCCTCTTGGCCTTGATTACCTCTGTATTGTTGAATTATAATGTGAGTTTTTCTATTCTGTAACTATGTATTGTTGTATTATAATGTGAATAATGTCTCTTAGCCTTGATTATGTAACTCTGTATTGTTGGATTATAATGTGAATAATGTTAAAAAATTCATTAGTCTTTTTCTATCAATTCCAGAGGACTTTCATACTATCTAATCTAATATTGAAAGAAAATGAGTGGTGAGGAAATGTGAAGGGTTATAGGTGAAATTAGTGAGTGAGGGGTCCACTACTAAGGGCCCTTATGATTGATTCCCCATAAATTTGTTAATAAGTATTAGATTAGCTATATATGAATTGTACTCCTCTTGCTTCATTTTCTATTTGAAATTTGAAGTGTCATGACCACATAGGAATATAAATTAGCTCATTCAATTTCAAGTGAGCATAATGAGCCGTCCTACTGAGGGTACTTCGGAGCCAACTAGTGTTAATCAAAGTGAGGGTACTCCTAGTAATGCTCCAAGCCAGAATCAAAGTAAGCCCTGTAGCCAGCCCACACGAAGGGGTAGAAGAGGCACCTGATTGAAAGACATTCCCCTTAATTGGAATACTAGGGAAAAGATTCCGATTGAGCTTGATAAATATTGGAAACCAATCGGGCCTAATGCAAGCCAGTATAGGAGTTTTGTCAGCCTCCTAGCATGCAACAAGCCTAGCATCTTGATAGAGGAGTGGATAAATGAGGATAAAAATGTGAAGAGACATATTTGGGAAACTATCCAACTCACTTACAACATTCCTGAGAGTGAAATCTTGTATAATAAGACAATTACGTATTGTGATGAACGCTGGAGGAAGTTTAAGACAACTCTAGCCAAAAATTACGTGCATATCGAGGTGGAAGAAGGTCAGCCTTGTAACCCCCTTCCATAATTATATCCGAAATACACAATTAAAGTGAAATAGAGACCAATAATTATCAAAACTCAATTTCAATCCCATCTATTAGACGGGGTTTTCACAAATACCTTTCGAAATCATTTATAACCTGATCTCACATTCACATTTCGAATACAATTACTACACGAAGATAAATCACATTTAAATATATCAGAGTACGCAATGTAATTTCCGGCCAATCCCGAGTTCCATACATTAATCAAAGCCTTACAGGGCATATTCACCCATATACAGTTAAGCAAGTAGGGGATTACTCGATCTATCTCATATACATAATCAAATCCTCATCCACATATACACATCCAAATCCAAATACAAAATACTCCCATCTATGATAACCAACAACCAGGATGACAGCCCGAAGGAGTCCTCAACGCCCTTGACTGCTTGCTCCATCCTCGATCCACTACCCTATCTGAAAGGTTAGCAGGGGAGGGTGAGATTCTAGAGAATCTCAGTAGGTAAACAATACCAATATGCATGTACGATAAATGTTTAATGCATGACATGCTTGCATCACATAACTAATGCTCACACAATGACAAATTTGTAAGCTCAATGCTTCAAACAACATATTGATGGCCATAGCATAAATTGAAACATAGCTTCAAATTACACATAATCATGCAAAGCAAAGACATGCACCAACACACTAACACAAATATCAAATACATGCAGGAGAGATATATTCCCTACATTGGTTCTTCCACGTAAGCTCCGGCTCCGGCTGCTCACGATTAGGGTGAACACCAAACCCTATAACCAAAACAAGGACATAGGGTTAATCCCTTTTCCAATTCCTTAGCTTTTACACACTTGAGTTGGTTATCATTTAAGACCTTTAGGTGGCTACTCAAAGTCTAAACACAAGCCTAAAAGGTTGGGAGAAACTTGACCAAAGTTCTCTTTTGAAACCTTAAAACTCATTTTAGGCTTCATCACTCGAGTGATGGACGACCCATACCCGAGTGAGGATGGCTCACTTGTACGAGTGCCGAAGGCACCACCAAAGATAGAAAATACCCACAACACTTGAGCATCCAATATAGAACTTGAGTGATGGCCTCATACTCACTCGAGTCCCACCGAGTGAGGCTCAAAAAGTGATCACCCAAGAGCCACAGAAAACCCAGAGCCAGAAGTGCACTCGAGCACAAGCTCTGGCACTCGAGTGAGGCCACAACACTTGTGAGTGCTATCTCACACTCTTGCCAAACCAACTATGAGTGACAACTCGAGAAGCAGCTCTTAGTGTAGAAGCACATGATCACTCGAGTGAGACTACCTTCACTCGAGTGATAACCCACATCACTCACAGGTGAGAAAGTGCACTCTTGCTTCTTCCATGAACAAGTGCAACCAAAACCGAAGGGAAAAGGGAAAATATGATGTTGCACTTGAGTGAGACACCTATTCACTCGAGTGGGGCTTTATCAGAAGCCAGAACGTAGCAGATATCAGAATTCTCCCAAACTTAACTAATATATTTCCAATGGTCCTAAACTTCTAACACAAGACTATTCCCACACAATTTTACACAAGGAACACATTGGAAACCTCAAAATAACAAAAAACACACCACAAAGACATTTTCCCTTTTTGGTCACACTCTTTACACACATTACCCAATTCCACCACTTTTACTTCCAATTGTCCAAACCAATCTTAATGGCATTAAATCACACTATGACACCATTTTAACCACAATACTCATTCAAATCATTCATTTCACAATTATATCAAAATCAGGGCAAATACTACAATTCACAAAACTTAACCAAATATCTTAAAACTTAGATCAAAAGGGTACAAATACTCACCTCTTCCTCTTTCCCAAGCCAAATCCTTGATTCTTCATCTTTCTAACTTTCCTCAAGCTCTCAAAACACCTTCTTACACAAATCTAAAATCGTAGCAATGAAGCTCTCATCACTATGAACAACTTTATAGAAGATGATTTAAGCAAAGAGGACATTAACCAAGCTAAATCTCACCTTTTCCATTTCTCTTTCCTTCCTCAAACTCAATAAAAATGGAGATAGAGAGAGAAGGTGAAGATGATAAAGAAGGTTAGATTTTTGGTCCCCCCAAGAGCACACAATCGACTTAGAGAAGAGAGGGAAGAGCTTTTTGACACTTTGACCAATCCAATGGTCCTTATTGTGACACTTGTCACAATCTCACCACACCTCCCATGAGCTCACATGCACATAAGCATATAGGATTCCACCCTCTGATCTCTACACAAATCAGTCGCAACCATTGATCCTCAAGTTACCAATGAGGTTCCTCTTCGGTAACTGACCAATTGGTCGGTAACTTTACCGTTTTGCCCCTGATTATGACAGTTCCTCCTAAATGACCACCAAACACATTATATCATTCCATATCATCACATTATGCGCCCTCCTTCTATTTTAAGTTAATTTGGATATTAATCCACAATTGAACTTAAATACAGGCCTTTGGCACTGCTCATAACACACTTGAATCACAAAGCATATCATCTTCTCCAAAAGTGGTTATCTATAAATAAGCACACCCACTTTTGAAGTCATAATCCCTTAATCGTAATTTGGGATCCTGCTAAACCAGAGCTTAGTAGTCCACTTAATCCAGACTTATTCTCTAGCCTCAAGTTTCAGAATTTGGGGTATTACAAGCCTTATCCTAATCCGTGTGACAAGTATTTTTATATTGACGAACACACTTGGCAAGAATTTAGATGGCTTTGGACTACTCCAGAAGCTTTGGCGAGTTGACATATTTTGGAACCTTTGTGATTTTGATGATATAGGGCTATGCGGACATTCCTACACACTGGTTGTGGTAGGCATACTCGTGACCTAAAAGACTCTACATGGATCTTGCCAAAGGTTAGTTATATATTGGTTTGTTTTAAGAATGTATTCAATAATAAGCCATGCTTTAATTTTATACTTGTTTTAATGATATCATGCTATTTTTCAGACTCGTAGGCAACCACCGGGGTCCAACTTGTGTGGGTTGTATGTTCTGAGACACATTTATAATATTATTACCCTAGGTATGACAGAATGTACTCAAGAGGTAAATGTATATATATTTCAAAAATTTTGTATTACTTTTATTCTTTTTTAAGTTAGCAAGTTAATGTTTTGCCTGGCTTTGGTGTTTCAGATGTTTGATCTTGCTGACCCCTTTCCAGAAGAAGATATTGATCACATTCACAATTGTTGTCCTGAATTCATTTATGAACTTTTAAAATAGTAAGTTCTTGTAAAACTGAAGAATTTTTTGTATATATTGATGAATTTTTCTTCCTTTATACTTTTTTGCAAAAATTGTTGGTTGCATGAATTAGCATGTTGTTGTTTTTGTGATTATGTGAAACCATGCATTTATACATGTGAATTTGTTTGAGCCATGTCATTGGCCTGCATATGTTTTAAAGAATTATGCATATATATATATATATATATATATATATTTGATGGTTTTAAACAACACATTACATGAGGATATATGAAGGCACATGTTATGTTATAAGTTCCCAATGACAAGGTTAAAGAAAAAGGAAATGGTAAGTGGAAGCAAACTAAACACCTTATGGCACTTAATAAGTATGGCATTGGAAGTAGCAATTCTAGGATGCGTTCTGGTAACTAACATAATCACAAACAAAAAAAATATAATACTTTTAAGACCAGTTATATGGGAAACCGGTCTTAACCGGTTTCCCATATAACCGGTCTTAAATTTCAAGTTTTAAGATAGGTTTTATGGACAACCAATCTTAAAAGTCAAACTCTTAAGACCGGTTATAGGAAAAATCGGTCTTAAAAATGTTTCAGTATTGCCCACAAAAGAGGTGTTTTAAGACCAGTGCTCATGACAACTAGTCTTAAAATGTTTAATTTAAGACCGGTTGTCAATACAACCGGTCTTAAAAGTGTGACTTTTAAGACCGGTTAAAAAACCAGTCTTAAAAGTCACAGACTTTTTAAACCGGCTGTATCAAGACCTTATTCAAAATTGGTCTAAAAAGCTAATTTTAACTGGTTTAAAAAACTATTTTTCCACTAGTGTGAGCTTGACAGCATTACAGCAAGAAAGGACACTAGTGGAAAAAACCCTTTTTAGATCGTCACATTTAGACCGGTTTTGGAGGATAAGGTCTTAAAAATTTGCATGGTGGCAGTTCTGTAATTATATTGAACTTCTAAGACCGGTTCTAAACAAAACCGGTCTTAAAAAATTTATTTAGACCAGTTATAAATAAAATTGATCTTAAAATATTAAAATTTTTAAGAATTTAAAATGTTTTAACATTTAAGACCGGTTTACATAAAAACCGGTCTTAAATGTAAAATATTTAAGACCGGTTTTGTATTAAAACCGGTCTTAAATCTTTAACATTTAAGACGGGTTTTTATGTAAACCGGTCTTAAATGTTAAAACATTTTTAATCTTAAAAATTTTAATATTTTAAGACTGGTTTTACATTTAAGACCGATTTTTGTACAAACGGGTCTTAAATTTGAAATTTCACTCTTTTAAGATTGATTTTTATTAAAAATTGGTCTAAAAGGTAAGATTTTTCGCCCGTATTTTTACACCCGCGCCTAGATCGCGCGCTCTATGAACCCTTTCTTCTCTTTTTTCCATTTCTCTGTGAGCTCTGTCCGTGCTTGTTCTGAACTTGTCCATGGCATCCCGTCTCTCATTTGCTCAACTCTCCTCCGTCATTACCGCTGTCGTTGCTGTGTTCTTCATCGCTATTCTTTGATTACCGTCAGTCTTCTCTGCCGCCACCTCTATTCTCCTCAATGACCATTCTCCTTTGCCTTGACTTCCCTTTGTCAGTGCCGTGAATTTGAGGACTTCATTTTAACCTCAGTCGACGCCACCGTGACTTTGGTTGAAGCTCACTCCTTGGTCTTCAATCAGGTTAGTGTTCGATCTGTTATTTAGTTGTACGTTGTTCAATAATTAATAATATTCTATGAAAAATGGTTCTTGTTATTGCTTTGAGCACTTAAACGTAATCTTGAAAAAATTAAATATGCATATTCTTGTTAGATATATGCTCTGACTTTTAATTACATCCTTGTAATATTTGGCTTGGATTAATACCACTCTATGTTCTGTTTTAATTTAGTGCGATTGTTTGATTATTGTCAGTGTTATTGGTTTGTTAAAACAATACTAGTTTCAAATAGTGCCTGTTAATTTCGTTGAAATCTCTAAAACTCTATTGTTGTTGTTTTTTTGTCTATCCTTTTGTTGTTGGATATAGGGTGCTAGAAGTGTTGAGATATATATGGATCATAGTTGGATAAACGCTAAACGAACGAGTGTTGAATATGATAATAGGGTGAGGGAATTTTTAGACTTCGCTAGTAGAAATGCCGATGATGGTAGTGGGAAGTTTTATTGCCCTTGTGTAGTATGTTTGAATGAGAAGCGACTAAGTACTGTAGATATATATACATATTTAATTTGTGAAGGATTTTGTAAGAGTTATACATTGTGGGTATGGCATAGTGAAGAATTAGAAATGCCAAGTTCATCTCAACAGGAGGAGTGAACTTTGATGATAATGACATGGATACAGATGATCGGATAGAGGATATTATTCGTGATGTAGGAGAAGAGACTTTTGAGCAATTACATGCATATGGTAATATGTGTAGTGATGCTGAGACGCCGTTGTACCCGGGGTGTAAAAAATACCAATTGTTGAAAACAGTATTGAAATTAGTAAGCTTGAAAGCACGGCATGGATGGAGCGACAAGAGTTTTTCAGAAATGCTTGAGGCTTTTAAGGACATGCTTACATATGATAATGTGTTGCCTTCTTGATATTATGATACTAAGAAAATATTGTGTCCACTAGAGATTAAGTATAAAAATATCCATGCATGACCTAATGATTGTATATTGTATAGAAAAGAGCATGAAGAGGAACAATAGTGTATGATATGTGAAACTCTGAGGTACAAATCAAATAACGCTCCTGCAAAAGTATTGTGGTACCTTCCAATCATACCAAGGTTCAAGCGCTAGTTTGCTAATGAAAACGATGCAAGAAATTTGAGATGGCATGTGGATGAAAGGATATCCGATGGAAAGCTTCAACATCCGGCTGGTTCTTCTCAATGGAAGAAAATCGATCAATTATTTCCTGCCTTCGGTGAAGAGCCTAGGAACCTTAGGCTTGGGCTTAGCATGGATGACATGAATCCTTTTGGTAGCCTGAGCAGTATATATAGTTCATGGCCTGTTTTGTTGGTAATTTACAACTTATCTCCTCTGTTATGCATGAAATGAAAGTACATCATGTTATCTATATTGATTTCAGGACCAAAACAACCCGGAAATGACATAGATGTTTACATAGAACCCTTGATCGAAGACTTGAAAGAGTTGTGGGATAAAGGTATTGATGTTTTTGACGCGAACAAGAAGGATATTTTTAAAATGTGAGCCATGATCTTTTGTACTATAAATGATTTTCTTGCATATGGAAACTTATCAGGATATAGTGTTAAAGGCCATAAAGCATTCCAATTTGTTAAGAAGGAACATACTATCATCAACTTCAACATGGAAGAAAGACAGTTTATCTTGGCCATAGGAGATTTCTTAGACGAGGCCACCCGTATCGCAGATTAAAGAAAGCTTTTTTTGGTGGACAAGAGTTTGAAGATGCTCCGAAGGTATTGACTGGGGAGCAAGTTTATGAAAAGGTGAAAAATATTAATGTTATCTTTGGTAAGACTATAAAGAATAGTAATGAGAAAAGTAAATGGAAAAAGAGGCATGTCTTCTTCAATCTTCCATATTGGCCAAAGCTTAATGTGAGACACTGTATTGATTTCATGCATGTGGAGAAAAACGTTTGTGATAGTATTGTTACGACACTGCTTAACATACAAGGTAGTTCTAAGGATGGAGTGAAGGCAAGATTAGATTTGCAAGAATGGGGATACGAGAAGAATTGCATCCAAAGCCATATGGTAAGAGAACTTTTTGTCCTCCAGCTGCTCATACTTTGTCTAAGGATGAGAAAAGAAGCTTTTGTGACTTTTTACATGGCATCAAAGTTCCTTCAGGGTTTTCTTCAAATGTTAGGAAGCTTGTGTCGATGAAAGACTTGAAGTTAGTGGGGCTAAAGTCTTATGATTGTCATGTCTTAATGCAACAACTGCTCCTAGTAGCTATTCGAGGCATTGCCGAATATGATCTTCAACATATTTTGACTAGACTTTGTTTCTTCTTCAATGCTATTTGTAGTAAAGTCATTGTGACAGAAAAATTGGATGAACTAGAAAATGAAGGATATCTGATCTTGTGCCAGCTTGAGAAGCTTTTTCTTCCTTCTTTTTTTGACATCATGGTACATCTAATTGTTCATCTAGTCAGGGAGATCAAGTTGTGTGGCCCTATCTATTTACGATAGATGTACTCAATTGAAAGAACTATGAAAATCATAAAAGGGTATGTGAAGAACCCTAACCGGCCTGAAGCATCTATTGTTCAGAAATATGTTTCTGAAGAAGCCATGGAGTTTTGTCAAGATTACTTGTCAAATGTAGGACACATTGGACTTCCTGAACGTCATGACGAAGAAGGCAGGAGATGCGGGGCTTCAGTAAAGAGTATGGATTCTGATGAATTGCAACAAGTTCACTTGTACATCTTGAATAATGTTGATGAAGTTCAAAATTACATTAATGCTCATAAATAAATTGTACAGAAAGGAAATATTCAAATGATCGAACAAAGGTTAATTAGGGAGCATAACAAAACTTTTGCATATTGGTTCAAACAAAAGGTTGACGACGAAGAATGTGTTTCTGATACAATTAAATGGTTAGCACGTGGTCCTTAGGATGATGTCATAAGTTGGACTTCATTTGTGATCAATGGTTATACATTTTACACGAAGTCCCTTGATGATAAGAGCACCGTCCAGAACAGTAGGGTTATGTTAGTGGCTGAATCTATGCACTTCTCTAGTTCAAAAGATAAGAATCTTAGATTGACAGCAATACCTTATTATGGGGTGATTGAAGAGATTTGGGTGGTTGACTATGTTAAAGTTAAACTTCCCATTTTCAAATGCAAGTGGGTTGATGTCAACAATGGTGTGATGATTGATCAGTTAGGATTTATATTGGTTGATTTGAATAGTAGAAGTTTTAGAGATGAACCTTTTATTATGGCATATCAAGGGAAACAAGTGTTCTATGTTACTGATCAGGCAAATAAAATGTGGTCTGTAACTCTCCAAGGAAAAAGGGTCGTTGATATTAATCAGGAAAGTCATTCAATGAATGATCTTCTTGAGACTCCTTCTTTTTCTAGGGGTTTACCAGAATTGAACGAAGAAGATGAAGCAGACAATGAACACAGCACAAGAAACAATCATCATGAAAGGATATGGGAGGATATCCCTTTATAAAACTACATTGAAGGTTAGTTAGCTAAAATAATTATCATGAACTATATTTGAATTATGTATATTGTTATTGGTGTATATATAAAACTACTTTTTGTTGTTGTCGTCATAGGAAAATGAAGGATATGAGGTGTACGTCTTAGTGTAGATTCTCTGAAGCCAGGCCAGCTAGTGATCATCAGCCTGAGAAGAGTGTGTATAAGGTATTTTGGCCCTAATGAATAACAGCATTGTCATTAATGTAATTTAATCTTTGAAGTATGTATGTAAGTGAAAAGATAAGGAACTTGGTCAAAACAACATTGTCATGGTTGTATGATTTCCTTGCATTATGATTCTGTCTATGATTGTGAATTTATTATTCATGGTTGTTTTCCTTACTTCTGTTTCGGCCAGCACTGTTTAAGCACAAGGGAGTTGAGTTTTGATATGTTCCAATGAGTTTTGAGTCTCTCACATGTCATTAAGATGTTAGTTATAATCTGTAAGAGAAGAAGATTTATTTGAATGTTCGTTGAACTGGCTGCTGCTTGTTGAGTGAAATTATTTAACAGGGGAAATAACTTGTTGGGTAAATATTTTAAACAAAAATTTAAAAAAAAACTACTTTTAAGACCGGTTCTCTTCAAAACCAATCTGAAAAGTATATTTAAGACCGGTTTTGGATAGAACCAATTTTAAAAGTTGAAATTTTAAGACCGGTTTTCTTCAAAACCGGTCTTAAAGTAATACTTTTAAGACCAGTTTTGTAAAAAATCGATCTTAAAATTTCAACTTTTTCGACCGGTTTTTCAGAAAATGGGTCTAAAATTTAAATCGTTTAAACCAGTTCCTCTGATAATCGGTCTAAAAATATTTATTTTTAGACCGGTTTTATAATAACCGGTCTTAAAACTTTTTTTGAAAATCGATTCCATAATCGGTCTAAAAAGTAGCAGACTTTTAAGATCGGATGTATCAAGACCGGATTCAAAACTGATCTAACATATCTTTTTTAACCAATCTTAAAAATGATTTTTTCAGTAGTGGGAACAAGACTGTGGAACAGAGCTTTGGACCTTCTAGCGGAGAAGCAGGTATTCTGACTGATTTCTTCGAAAGCTTCATGCCGAGGCACGTACACAGGATGTGGCTTTTCAATTCTACTCTCAGTCAGTGGATTTGTTAACACCAAAAAATGTTGAAGCAAAAAGAAAAAAAAAAGGGAAAGCTTGAGCTAAAGATTATGCAGATAACAACATTTCATAGTGTGTTCTTTGACCTAACTGATAATTTGAATTTGTTAGTGGACTATTCATTATCATTTAATTTGACTATTTATGCGTATGAGGCCGGCTTTCTTTGATGCCTTTGTTAATTGACACTTGTAATCTTTTCATCACAAAGTTCTTGTATGACAACAATTTTGAGGGGATATAATTAAGATCTATAATTTCTGTTGTTTCTGATTAGGGCTTGCTTTGAACATAACGATCAATAATAAAGAAAAAGAAAACAAAGGGAAAATTATTGATTAATTATTGTCAAGGTTTCCAAACAAAAAAAGTAAAAAAATACCATCAAAATTAGTAAAAGACAAAAAAGTATATTGAATTTCAATAATTTCAAAAGGACTGATTTAAAATTTTGAAATATTGTAAATTTGAGAAATTACCTAACTACCCCTAACTTTTTTTAATAAAAAACATGGTTCTGGAAACCGGACCGGACCGGCCGGTCCGGCCCGGTAACCGGTGAACCGGCCGGTTGGCCGGTCCGGTTTCCATTTTTAAAAATTTTTTTTTTTTTTTTTACTTTTTTCTTTAGAAATTCATACCAATAAGCCTAAAATTTCCAATTTCTCACCGGTTTGGTCCCGGTTTGGCTCCGGTTTGGCCCCGGTCTGACCCACTGACCCTTAACCCAGTACCCCGACCGGTTCAGTACCCGGTCCGGGTTTTAATACCTTGATAAAAAACCCTCAACCTCCTTGCCAGCTGTCGCCCCGAAGCTTCGGTAGCCTAATATTTTTTTTCTTTGAATTTTTCAAACAGAAGTTGTCAATATAAATATTTGAGTTGTTAATAGGGATACTAAAATTGTAAATGGTGGCCTTATATATAAATTTTTTAATTTCTCAGGAAAAAGTCATCAATATTTATAGTTAAGTTGTTTATAGCAATACTAAAATTGTAAACGGAATATTTATTAAATATTTCCAAATAACTTTCACCGGAGCTCCGACGCTAATATTTTTTTTTTTTGAATTTATCATACTAAAGTTTTTAATATAGATACTAGAGTTGTAAATAGGGTATTTGTTGAATATTTCTAATAACTTTCATAGGAGTTTCGGGGGTTTTTTTTTTTTGAATTTCTCTAGCTAAAGTGGTTAATATAGATACTTGAGTTGTTAATAGCGATACTAAAGTTGTAAACAAGGTATTTGATATTCAACAAATACTCGTTTAAAACTTTAGTATCGCTATTAACAACTCAAGTATTCATAGTAACACTTTTGCTTGAAAAATTCAAAAAAAAAATATTAGACAGCCAGAGCTTTGGCGACTGGCAAGGGGTTTAAGGATTTTTTATTTTAAAAAATAAGAGTAGTTAGATAATTTCTCAAATTTTGTAACATTTCAAAATTTCATATAAGTTCCTTTAGAATTATTGAAATTCAAAATACTTATTTGGTTTTTACTAATTTTGATGTTATTTTTCTGTCAATTTCCAAAAAAAAAAAGGCAAAGGGAAAAAAGCAAAGGAAAGAAATAATATAGGGTTAAGGTACAAATTTACACATGATATTTTCTTAAAAGTTCACCCAACACCAAATATTTTTTTAAGAGACAAAAGTAACTATGAACTTTCAAAATATGCTCAAAAATACACATTGACCATCAGTTGACTGTTTGTTTAATTTTTTCAAGGGTTAAGGTGCAAAAATACAAATGATATTTTTCTAAAAGTGAGCCAATACAGTTTTTTTTTTAGAGAAAAAAGTAACCATGGATTTCCAAAATATATAAATTGATGATCGGTTGAATTTTTTTGAATAAAAATGGTGACATTGAGGATAACGTGGATGATTATTAATAAATAACTTGAAGATAAATACTTACATACTCTAGGAGTACCATGTCATTTTAACTCTGTCCAATAAAAATATAACAACTAAGAGTATTTTAAATCTAGTTAGCTGATGACTCATCTAATAAAAAAATTTAAATTTTATCTTTTTTTCAATAAAAAGAATGGTTGATCATTTTGTTTTAGTTTTTTTTAAAGTAAGATTTTTTTTCTTCTTAAATACAAGATAAAATTTGAATTTTTTTTCAAATGAATCATCATCTAACTAAGATTAAAATGATATTAGTTATTATGTTTTCATTAGATAGAGTTTATATGGCATAATACTCTTGAGCATGTAAGTTTCTCCAACTTGAAATAATAATTTGCTGATAGGGTAAGAGAAATTAATTTCCACCAAATCATTTATCTTCACCTCATCATTTCTTTCGGAAGCGAGTAGGAGAGGAGAGGAAGGGCTAGGGAGGGAAAAAAAAGTAATGAGATGGAAAAATTACAGTTAGGTCCCAAGCAAAAGAAAAAAAAATGAAAAAATGGTCCTTAGAAATTTCAAAATGAAAAAATAGTCTCATTGACAACACTAAATGTGCGATTGACAAGTTTTTGGGACCATGTTTTCATTTTTTCTTTTACCTGAGACCTAACTGTAATTTTCCCAATTAATTTCCCTTACCCAGTCAACAAATTATTATTCTAAATTGTTTCTTAATCATCCACGCCATCCTTCATGTCATCATTTTCAATCAAACAATTCAGATAAACGATAAAATAATGGTTAATATATATTTTTGCACATATTTTGAAAGTTTATAATTATTTTTACCCCTAAAAAAATCTATGATTGGAGAATTTTTGGAAAAATCTCATGTGTATTTTGGCATCTTAACCCTTAAAAATATTAAACAAATGGTCAATTAACGGTTGATGTGTATTTTTACACATATTTTAGAAGTTTATAGTTATTTTTACCATTTAAAAAAGTATTTGGTGTTGAACGCATTTTTAGAAAAAATTTATTTATATTTTTACACATTAATCCTATAATATAACTAGCTAAAAATCAATGAAAAATGTTTATAATTATTGTTCTTTTATTCTATTTGGATATGGCTATTTGACTCGATGAAATTTTAATATTGTTTGGCTTAATTAGGGATAACTCTCTCAAAAAGTGTTTGTTTTTTAGATTGACACAGGTTTGAATTTGAGACTTAAATTCTATCGGAAGATGTTTGAGATGTTGAATAAAAAATAAAATAAAATAACCTTGCCTAAAAAGTAAAATAAAAATAAAAATCGGATGGTCTCAGAAGACGTTAGAATGTAATACAAACTACGTTCGCTGCTATTTCTTAGGTCACAAAGTTCTGTTAATTGCTTCTCCCCATTCTTAATCGTACCTGACAATAGAGTGCTATCCAAAGAAGGGTAGATCTATTTTTTTGGCAAGTAGGACTTGGAGGGAAAACATTTCAAAAAAATAAGTGAATTGTGAGCATATTTGGGATTATGATTGGAGATATCAAAAGTACTTATGCACATAAGCCGATATGATACCCATTTCACATACTTATCTCATAAACCGTAAATCACGATTAAAAAACTGCTTTTGAAAACTCTAATCGTTATTCCAAATAAGCATACATGTGTATTATTTAAATAAGTGAGTTTTGTCTTTAATCAGTCAATTCATTAAATTTATTATATAAATATATAATTTTATCCTTAATTTATAATTTTATTATTTTTTTTGAAAAAGTTTATACACATATTTAATAGAGATAAAATTGAAAAGTTATGAACTTTTAAGACAAATTAATAAAACTTTTTAGTGAAATATATTTGAAGTAACTTATAAATAAGACTTAGTGAGTATTTGGTTTGGTTTATTTGAGCCCAATAAGCCCGAAACAAAACGCAATGCAAATATTGAGTGTTTGGGTAAGCTTATTTGGATTGAGTTTTGGCTGAAATTAATGGCTTATTCAAAAAGCCACAGCACCCACCTTATTGCAAAAAGACATAGCACCATTATTGTCAACACCCGTTTCTATTTCGATAATCGTAGAGTAATAAAGACAAGATTCCGTAGGCATACAGAAAAGTACAATTATACTGATAAAAGTATTCGTTTACAATCCCAACGTCGTTCGTCAATGAAATACAGAAAATACAAAAAAAACACAACGGAAATTCTAATATTTACAGGATTCTCCAAAATATTTTAAACATAAACTAATTATCACCACAGTCTTCAACCTCGTCTCGAGACATGTGCAAGTCACTTCTCCGTATCCGTACCTTTGCCTTTTGTCCCACTAACACCCGCTGATATATTTATTTTAAAAATAGGGTGAGATTCCGAAAAATCCCCGTAGAAACATACTATCATTCTTAGAAAATCCGAAAAGTAAATATGATATGCGTCAAGGTATGTATCAATTAACGAACAAAATAAACACATCATTATCATGTATACATGCATAGGGCCCAGCCCCATAGTCTACACTGGTTGGTCTTCCGCCAACTCCCAGTGTAAGTGCACCCAGTACTAAATGCCCCTCTCTAAGCAAACCATATTGATTAATAAAGCGCATTTACAAACAATGGCATCCACCCAATCACATAACTATGACATGATATATGAAGGATAATGTTCCTATCTCAAAGCTTCATAAACCCTTTTTGATGTGCCTCGTAAAATGTGTCGCTTTCGGTTTCCGACTCAGTCATAAAATATTAAATATACAAGAAATAGGTCATAACCTATCCAAGTATCATTTAGACTCTTCCATAATGTTTCTTGTGGTTATATTAGTCTATGGCAAAATTTTACCAAAATGCCCCTGGAACCCCGGCCCCGCCATACCCGGCCTGATGACACGTTTTTCCGAAATTTTGACTAGGGCTATCCTGACAGATTTTAGCCCAAGGAATCCATTTTTAGGTTCAAAATCACCAAATTCAGCCCGATTTAGGGTTTTAGTGGCATTTTTGTAATTATGCTTTTTCGGCTTTTTCTGAAAAGTGACCAACTGTAACCCCACATATTTTTGCCCACTGAATCCAATAGGACCATGAATTTCATGAAAATCCAACTCCTATTTCCAAAACAATGCTGGTCGAAAGTTTCTCAAAAAAGGGAAAAATGGAGTTTCGTGTTCTAGCTTCCAAAACTTGTACTTTTCCACTTCTAATCCTTTATTAACTCATTTAAACACATCTTAACCATGATTCAAAGAAATTTGGGTAGTATAACTCCTTTGGATTAGAGCTTTTTCAAATTTACAACTCAACCAAAATCACCAAATCAACAACAAACTTCAATATCAACTTCATACAAGTATAGATTTGAGTTTGGTGTAGTTACCTTTTAAGCTTCTTGATTCCTCTTACTCTATGCATCCTCTCTCTCTTCTCCTTGAGTTAACAATGTGTCTTCAAGATCATGGTTTCATGAAAAAACAAGGTTTAGAGAAGGATTTCTTAACAAGATCACAAGAAAACCTTAAAAAATCAACTTCTTACCTTAGAATTTCCCTTCTCCCTTATCCCCAGCACATGAGACTTCCAAGCTCTCTCTCTCTCTCTCTCTCTCTCTCTCTCTTGCTTGGCCGAATACACAAAGGGAAGGGAAGAGGAAGTGTTTTAATGAAATGCTTCATCTCTTCTCTTAGCCCTTGATTTTCCAAGATCAATTCTTGTGGTGACACTTGTCACAAGCCATACTTCCGCCCATACCTCCTTCATATTATGACACACTTACTCTATTAGCTTCCTTTTAGATTTGAACCACTTCTCTTCTCCCTTGGTTGACAAAAAAAATGTGCTCCCTCTTGCTTCAGCTAAACCATTTGCTTTTCTCCAACTCGACCAACTTCATACTCCACCAAGCACTCAAGTAGTGAAATATCATGCACTCAACCTCTAACCCAACCATGCACTCCAACATTGTCATTATTACCATGTTCATGTAGCATTATTATCATGACTATGTTCATGTAGTAATTAGGCATGTGCTCTTGGAAATCAATTTCCCCCCCTCATTTTCATGTGATAGGCGAAAATTTGGAAGAAAAGAGAAATGAAAATGTGTTTCACTAATTCCATAATTCAATTAAATGAATTATGCATAATTCCTTCTAATTTCACAATTCTTGATTTATTCCTCCAATAATATTCAATTTATACATTTTCTTTTATTTTCCTTGATTAATTGAAATTAACTTCAATTAATTGAAAAATAGTTAATCTTGGGCTAAATTGGCTAAATTATGATTTTGCTATTACCTTTGTAGTTCAATTCCTTTCTTGAATTAATTTACCCATTTCCTCATGAATATGAATATTTCAAAATTTATAATTTCCAAATTTCATAAATATTCACCATTTTATTGAATTTCTCAAGTAATTATAATACATTTTTTGTGAATATAAAATTTGGGGTGTTACAATTATCGTGTTTTCTTACCATTGGGGGGGTAATAATTGTCACCAACCATTTTAAATGTTATCTCTCTTTTCCCTACACCAAAGCTTCTCTTCCTCTGGCTCAAGGGAATCTTTGCACATGCTCTTGTTCAGTATCGTGCCTCTTGTTGCTTCGATTCCGATTGCTCTCCCTGTGTCAGCGGCCACGGTCGCTTGGCCGTTGAACCTGTGTTGTCTGTCTTCCCTCTCTAGGCAGCAACATGATGCGTCTCCGTCGTCTTCCCTCTCTTGGGTCCGTCTTCCCTCTCTGAGAGATCTGATTCCGAGCTCTCTCCGTGTCGTCGAATTTGTCGCAGTCTTTGAAGGGCTTTTAGCTCTAATGAAATTGCTGAGGAATGAAGAGGAAGAAGTGAGAGTTGAGCCAGGTTTCGAAGCGGCATCAGAGTCGGTCGAGAAGCCTAGACCTTGCTTGAATCTCGCAACTCCTTTGCCTTTCCGGGTCAGCTCATCATAGTAAGATGCAAATTTTTCTTCTTCCATTGCTGATCGTCGTCCTGCTTCTGCAGGGATCTCAGAGCAATAAAGGATGCCGCCTGTTATTCTTTTCCTTACATTGAAAATTGAAAATTTAGATAATCTACTACTATGTTCATAAATTGTTTATTCTGTTTAATCTATTAAAAAGAAAAACTAATATACATAATTTTCTCTAAATTTAATATAAGATATATTTACTTAATTTAATTATATTAAATAATTTAATTTAATTAATTAATATAATATTTCATTTAAATATGCTATTTAACTTGTTTGTTTAGTTTGCACAACAATGGCCATACATAACTTTATTAGGAGAAACTCTTAAAGTGATGTTAATTTCAGTGCAGCAAAATATGACAATGTAGCTCATGAAGATAATAATACTGTAGATAATGTGGCTTCTTCTACCAATGATGCTGGGACATTTTCAACTCGTATGAATCGCATTCGTGATATAATTAGAAATCAACTTATACGAGACATATGATCCAATTAGTTATGTAATATTTTTTTTTGTGAAATTATGCATTTTGGCATCACATTTTCTAACTTCAATTTTTCCCCTTGTTTTCTTATAATTAATACAAAAGAACTTATGTAATCATCAATCCAAACAAGTTTTGACTTTTAAAAAAGTACTTATGTAATCGTCAATCCAAACAAGTTTTGACTTATGTAAAAACACTTATTCAATCACTTATCCAAACATAAATCATATTTTAAAAACTAATTTTTCTAAAAAGTCATTTTTAACAAGTCAGAATCAAAATAAGTCATTTTTCCTACCTCGATACCAAACACACATTTAATTAGATACATGTGCTGTACTTTATTAGTAAGCTCAACGTAATTTGCTGTTAATTTGGCCGAGCAGGTTAAAGCTTGGGCATTAAATTATAATTTTGTATAACAAGCCATATGAGTAGTCAAGTGGAACTCATTGTTTGGGAGTTGCAGGACAAATTCTAAATTTGAGAGAATTTTTACTCACTTGACCATAAACAATATAATTCGGAGCGGCTCATCAATTAAGCACCACAATATTTTTATTTTTTTTTTAAAACACACACACACACTCTATTATATCCCTAGCCATTTTACTGTACTTTGGTCTTGATTATACGACATCTTTTAAAAGGTATTTTTAATCATTTTAATATATCTATATACAATAAGAGTAATAAGAGAGAATAGCAATTAATACTCTTTATAAGACACCTAAAAAAATATATGGTTGTTATTATAAGTCACAAAGGAGTATTAATTACATTTTTTCAAGATTATCCCCGGTTGAAAACTCATTAATGATAACTCATTATTTTTTCTTGAATGTCATTAGTAGTATTAAATATGGATTAATCTGAAATTTTATTTTAGATAAAATTTAATTACTTATTTAATTATCTCTCTTTAGTTTTTTTTTGCCACTCTTTAGTTTTGATGAGATGAGTAAAAGTACCTAATAATAAGAATAAAAGGAAATATAATATTGGAGTTCAATATATGTATTTAATAAAGACAATATTATAAATAAACCATTCAAATTTTCATGAAGATGAAGAAGAAGAATGAGCAAGAGTCATCTTCCTTCCCTTCTCTCCACGCTCGTGGAACTTATGGCTTCAATAGGTCATATTCAAAATTGGTTCATTCAAAATAGGTCATATATCTCCCCCTTAAAATTCAGGCATCTCTCTCCTTCTACTCCATCTTTTTCTCTCCCCCCTTTGCTCTCTCTCTCTAAATGCAAGATTCGGTCCTCCTCTACTTGAATCGAAGGGCATAGCTTGGGATTACGTTTTTGTGGTGGATTACATGGCCCAACTAGGAAAGGAAGATGAAATTGGAAACGAGAATGAGAAGAGTGAAGTAATGGATCATCGTGAAGCTAAGATTGTTGGTGGAAGGAACAAGAATGAAGTTGAAGTGATGACCCAAGACAATTACTTGGTTTCTAAATAACTGCATCTACATAATTTCAAAAGTTTCAAATGTTCACTTTATGTGTATTGTAGTTGCTGTCATATGGAATTTGGTTTTTTTTGTAAATGACAATATTGTACTTGTCATTACCATTACTACTTTTGTTAATGGTAATAATTTATTGTAAGTATTGTATATGGGAAGGACATGTTCTCTGGGGTGGATGACTTGTAAGCATTAGGTGTATTGCGAATGAGTAATGTCTATAAGTCATTTGGTTATTTGCATGATACTCCCTGTCATTCTATTTATAAGCACCTTTCTCTTTTATGAGGCTGGTCCTTTTTATAAGCAACTTTTTCACTGTGTCTGAAAATATTAGCTTTTTTCCTATTTTACCTTTATTAAATACATAATCTATAATTAATTAGCACACACACCAAGAGTTATATTCAGGAGAGAGAGTGAAAGAGACTAGGTGAATGAAGTCAACAAAGCATTGAGAAAATGTATATTTTACTATTGCTCATACTTTTTATACATTTTCTCTCCTATACTCTTTTTATAAATAGGGGCATATATGGAAAAAATATGACATTTTTGACACACTTATTGCTTTTAACTACCATTTCGTTTTGTGCAATCAAGAGGAAAGTTGCTTATAAATAGGACTGGAGGGAGTTGTTGTTGTCATAAACATTTCTGGTTTTTGTCAATGCCATCACTGCACTTGTCATTGCCATTAATAAAATTAGTCAACGCATTTACTCATTTTGTCAGTATCTAACGATTTTGTCAAAACTATTACTACCTCCGGTCCTAAAGATAGGACATAGTTTGTAGTGCAAACTACAAACTATGTCCTATATTTAGGACCGGAGGGAGTACAATTTTTTATTAAAATCATTATTGTTTTAGTCAATTTCATTACTCAATTAGTCATAGCCCAAAACTCTTGGCTAATCCTTTCCCACATTTTGTCAAAACCATTACGAATTTTATCAAAATCATTAATGTTTTAGTTAATCCTATTACTCAATTAGTCATAGCCTAAAACTCTTGGCCAATCATTTCACATTTTATCAGTACTTATTGATTTTGCTAAAACCATTACGAATTTTGTCAAAATCATTACTGTTTTAGTCAATTTCATTACTCAATTGATCATAGCCCACAACTCTTACCCAATCTGTCAACACTCATTTCCATTTCGATATACACAGAGTAATAGAGACCAAGTTCCACAGGCACACAGAAATAGTACAAATATACTGATACTGAGGACATGTTTACATACAGGATTTATCCCCGCAGGGTCTGATAATGTTTACAATTTATCCAAATATGTCCAAAACAAGGGCCACATATAACTACTAGCCAAATTCTCGGGTTCTGAACCCTTATTTACCAGTATCGGCTGCTTTTCCCTTGGAGCCACTAGCTCCTGCTGGAATTTTGTCATTTTGAAAAAGGGTGAGATTCCAAGGAATCCCAATAGCAACATATTATTATTCATAGAAAATGCGATAAATAAATATGCCAAATACCAGTTAATGCAAATATCATACTAACACATAACTCAGTTCAATCGGAAATGTATTCAGAGCTAACCACAGTTGCAACCCCTACATATCCCGTACCTCAGTCCATGACTGGGTAGATCAATGTACCCATAGGCACTACCCGTAAGCACTATTCATCAGTATGCACTGTATCATACATATTTCAGAAGATGACATATACAAAGTATATAAATATTCACATAGTGTATGAAGGATAAAGTTACTACCTTAAACCATTTTCTTGCCTCAAATCATCCGCCTCGTAAAACATGCCAAGCTTAGACTTCCAACTCGGTCCTAAAACATCAAATGTACAGGAATTAGGTTAAAACTCATTCGTGTACCATTTTAAACACTTCCATAGTGTTTATAGTGGTTATATTAGCCTATGGTGAAAATTTACCAAAATACCCTCGGGACCCCAGCCCGGCCCTACTAGGGGTGGAAACAGGCCAGACGGCCTGTTAGGGGCCTGAAGCCTAGCCTGTGATAGGCTTGTTCAGGCCTGGCCTGTCAGGCTAAAAGGCTAGGCCAAGGCTAAAAAGAAAACATGTTTTGCTTAATGGGCCAGGCCAAGGCTTATTGACAGGCCTGCCTGTAAAAATATTTTTTAAAAAATCAGAGGGTGGGGTAATTACATTTCTTCAATTCTATTTTTGAACTTCGAAGTCAGAATTCTTCTGCAAATGCAATCCCTAACCCTATTCTTCATCTTCATTTCTCTATTCTCGGTCATTCCTGCTCCTCACTCCTCACTCCTCAGCGGCGCCGGCGGGCGGTGGCACCACAGCTCTCCTCTTTTTGGCGTCGCATCTTGCACAGGTGCATGGCACAAATGTTCGTTCCCTGACTCCGTCTGGCATCGCACAGGCGCACGGCATCGCATCTTGAACAGGCGCACGACTGTCCTATCTCTATCGTCTCTTCGTTAAGCAATGCTGTCATTGTCAGTCCCTCGTCTCTCCGTTGTCTTGTCGCCTCTCCTTCAGTTGACTTCTGCTGTTATGATTCGTCAAGTAAGCATACAAATTTTTGGTTTTTTTAAGGTGGATTTCTGGAAAGGCTACAACACCAATGCCATATCCTCAGATTGTATCTCTAATCCTGAAAGAGAACAAGATATGGTATTTGGATAGCAAGGAGCCCATTGAGAGGTTGACTCCGGTTGGGAGAAATCTGATAGGGAAATTAAACATTGACATCCCTCTCAAAGGCCCTCTGGAGTCTGGGTCTAAGAAGAAGAGGAAGACCACTGAGGCAGAAACCAGCAAGATAGATGACACTTAGTCATCGGTTCCAGCTGCTACCACATCATCGCCATCCTTCCTCAATACCACTCTCCAGCATTTTATGGAAAACATGCTCAGAGGTTTCCATGTGGATATCGCCAACACGAATGCCGAACTGATAACCCACATGAATATCAAGATGGGAGAGTTAGTTGAGAGAATGGACAAGAGGCATGAGGAGTTGCTAGCAGAGCAACGTGCCCAGGGAGAGACTTTGAGATTGATTCTGGCACGTTTGGATTCATTGAGTCCCGGACCTTCTGCCGGTCCATCTTCCTCTGCACCACCACCACCACCTCCAGTGAACCCTCCTTCTGACACTCCTATCACTGAGGATGAACCATCTACCCCTTTGGTATCTAGTCCACCTGAGCCCTAAGCCAAAGACATATTATACACAGTGGACAACCCAGATACCAATGAGACTGTTCATATCATTATTGATGATTCTCCTCCAAAACCTCAGCCAGAAACCACTCCCAAACCTATTCCATCTCCTACCCCCTACTGAAGAAATATCTCCCTCTTCCTCCTCTGATCATAATATTCCAGAGGTTGATACTACTCTTGAGGTTGAGACCTCTACTATGGTTGTCTTCCAACCTTCTCCTATTCCTCCTAGAGATGACATTCATATCCCTCCAGTCCATCTGCCTGACCCAGTTCCCTCTAGCTCATTTGATTCTTCTGGTTCAGATGAAGATTTGGCTTTTATCCAGTGACACCTATTTCCATGGTCAAGCCTCCTAGCCCTCCACTTGATTGATGAAGACAAAAAGGGGGAGAAGAGCTTGAGAGTGATTTTGTGGAAATCTCCTAGTTTATTTTGGGCATTTGGGTGTATATGGGTTTTTAGGGAGTCTTTTAAACTTGTTAAGCTTTTATATTATATTGTAATTCAATTTTTAAAAGTTTAATGCAAGTGTGTTTAAGTTATGATTTCATTTTATGTCCATTTAAACTTTGAATTATGCTACATTGTTGGACTAATGAAGTTGTTGTGTATGCAAGGTGTTTGCTATGAATCTAAACTTAAAAAAAAAAACTGAAAATCCATTTTGAAAAACCATGTTCAAAATCACCAAGTTTTGTCATCATCAAAAAGGGGGAGAATGTTAGATCTCATGTTTTGATGATAACAAAAGAATGGTATTGATTTATAAGTATGCTTAAACTAAGTAATAACAGGGATAAGCATCACTTGAGGTAAGCATTGGAGTAATGAAGAAAGGCCAAGAGAAAATGCTAAGAAACTTGATCAGAATCAAGTTTTCTAAGGCATTACTCGAGTACGTACTCGAGTAATGAGACAAAACTTGAAGTAACCAGGTAAGAACTTGGAGTTGCTCTCGGCCTGCCAACGTTACTCGAGTACTCACTCGAGTAACCAGGTAAAAATTTATAGTTGCTCTCGGCCTGCCAACGTTACTCGAGTAACCATGTAAAAGTTTTTGACTTGCTCTCGGCCTGCCAATGATACTCGAGTAAGTACTCGAGTAACTCTGTTTCTTAAAATATGGTGCTCTCGGCCCTTTATACCACTGCCAATGTTACTCGAGGCGCTACTCGAGTAACTTACTAAGGTAAGTGAAAACTTCAAGGTAGTACTCGGATAACTTGATCTTATTCTATCTCATTTTCCTCGAGTCATAACTCTAGTATGGATGTATTTAATATTTTATGTTAAGTGGATTACTCGAGTATGTACTCGAGTATGCAGAGATATTTTGAAGGAAAACTTCAAGTCACTACCCGAGTAAGTTTTGCACATAAAGTTAGTTTACTCGAGTATGTACTCGAGTAACAAGGTAAGTGCTCTCGGCATTGAAATCCTGCCAACATTACTGGAGTAAAGCATCGAGTAACCAAAAGTTTATTTGAAGGTTTACTCGAGTTGGTACCCGAGTAACTCATAAAGTTATGAGTGAATTACTCGAGTATGTACCCAAGTAAATAGGTATTTCCAAAGGTTTGAAAATTGGTTATTCCATGCACTACCCGAGTAACCTTATTTTTATTTGTTGACTTGCAGTTGAACAAAGCTTTCCCGATGATACTCGAGTAAGTACTTGAGTAAACGTTAAAGGATACTCGAGTAGCTACTCGAGTAAGCAAACCCAGAAATTCAGAAATCATTCCAACATTCATTGTTTTGTTTCCTATTTGATTAACATGTTATTATATTAGTATTCTTAGCATATCTACAGATAAACAATGAAGAGATCTTACCAAATAAGGAAAGTCAAAAGAAACGTTCAAATGTCACCGACCGTTACCTACCGCAAACGAATATCTTTCAAAAACTGGAAAAGTCAACAATGGCTGTGCACGCTCCAACGGATATGAAGAAAAACGTTCCAAGCAATCATTACCAACGCATCTATATATAGGAACCTCCAAACAGAGAAGAAAAAATACAATACAAAAGAACACACATACGAACAAGTTCATTACTCTGTTTTGCAATATACTTGTAATTATATGCTTCAGTGATTCTTATTCACTCTGTGAGAGAGATATTTCATTCAAACTCAATATTTGATATTGAGATAACTTAAGGTTGTGGAACCTTGAGTTGGGATTGGATTACAACTTGTAAGGGGGAGCGAGTGTCCAAGTGAAGGAACTTGCTTGTACTGAGGTGCCAAGAACCCACTGAATCTTGGAAGTTATAGTGAAACTCTCAGAAAAGCTCTGAGGACTGGACGTAGGTCAAAGTGGTTGTGACCGAACCAGTATAACTCCTGGTGTACACTTCGGTGATATTTCTCCTTACTCTTTACTGCTTTATATTCACCGTCAAGGTTTTTATATTTGCAACGAAATTTTAGTATCACCCAATTCACTCCCCCTTGTGTGAAACGCTTGCTCTAACAACAAGCACCAATAGATTCAAGTCAACAAACTAGTCAATTGGTGGGGATTAACTTCACAACAAATACGGTTTAAAGAAGAAACAAACGGTATAAATTTTGCATTGTTAAAATAATATCATTTTATATGCATATTACTTGTAAAATTGTGTTATGCTCTAATACTATACATTTGATTAATTTTTTTTCAAGGTCTTCGAAGGAGAAGGAGAAATTATATTGAAGATTTGATGTGAATGTGAGAAGGTCCACTTGTGTCATTGTTCCTTTTTCTTGTGTCATTGTTGGTTGGCTTGTCTTTATCTCCATCAACTTTAATCATAATTGGTATTCTGGGTATGTATTCAGAACTTGTTCTTTCTAGAACTTGGATCTATCATGCTAAAAGTTCAGTTTGTCATGATTTAAATTGTAATATTTGATCACCCATATTTTTCACTTCATCTTTATTCTGTAAAATTTCCCTTCCCCCTCTGTTCTCTTGTATTTTGATGTATTTAGAATCATTGGTAGTAATTTATGTAAATGTTGGCCTATTTTTTGCCTGTTTAAGGAGGCATGTTTTCAGCCTATAGCCTGTTTTGTAGTATGGCCTATAGGCCTGTCGATTTGCTTAAAAAATTTTAAAAATTCAGGTCTCCTTAACAGGCTTTAGGCTAGGCCAGGCCTAGGCCTAAAAATTGGCATCCAATAGGCCACAAGCTAGGCTTAGGCCAGTTTGTGCCTTAACAGGCCAGGCCTGTTAAGGTAAAAGCCTGGCTTGGCCTGACTTGTTTCCACCCCTAGGTCCTACCATACCTGGTCCGATTGCACTTTTCCCGAAATTCTAACCCAGGCTATCCTGACATATTTCCGCCCAAAGAATCCATTTCCAGGCTAAGAATTACCAATTTCACTGCCAAAAGATGAAATTGCCCTTGGCAGCCCTGCTTTAAGGGTTTCAGGGGCGTTTTAGTAATTATGCTTTTCCTAAAAAGTGCCCAACTATAACTCCACCTAATTTTCTCTCCTGAACTCAATGGAATAATCAAATCATTGAAAAACCAACTCTAAGGTCCTCTAACAGCCCTAGTTGAAATTATGGTATCCTCCAAGAAAAATCGGGGTTTTGCGATTTCGGTTCTGTAAATGCGTTCCTTTATACTCCTAACTACTTTATTGACTATTCTATTAGGTTATAACTACCATTAAGACCCAATTTTGCCAGCATGTCCCCTAGGCCATGCCATTTCCAAACATTTAAACCAATGACAATCCGGTAAAATTTCAACGATTAAATTGTCCACAGCAGCCAGAATAGTCAATATATGAAGTTTTGGAAGTTACCTCAAGCTCCCACTAGCTTTTCCTCTTCTTGGCTGAAACCCTAGCTGCCCTAACACCAAATTTTGAGCTTCATAACCTTAAAGAACAAAGAGGAGTAGCTTAAAGTCGAAGTTATACGCGTTAGGAGCTAAGTCGTCGGAGAAATCGGCTTACCTTGTGAGATTTCTTTTCCTTTCTCTCTCTAAGATTTCCACACATTCTCTCTCTATTTCAGGTCTGTTATGGTGTGATATGGGCTAGAGGAAGATGATGGATATGTGTTTTATATCATATAATACAATATTTAATCATTTATGAAATTTTCCAAAAATTACTTTATGTACATAAATCTTATATACATGTAATCTTGCTCATTAACCCCAACCAATATTCCCTTGCTCAAATTTTTCATAAATTCATATTAAATTGACCAAAATATTCTAAATATAGTTTCCCCTTTTATTTTCCTTAATTAATTGAAATTAACTTCAATTAATCAGAAAATAATTAATTTTGTGATAATTTGACAAAATTATGATTTTGTCATTACCTTTTTAATCCAATTTCTTTTCTCATGTTTCTTTAGCCAATTCCCATATATTTTTTGACCAAATATTTTCCCTACTACTTGTCTATTTTTGGACCTTAATATTGGGTTTTTTAAATTACCCAAATTAATTCCATAATTATTTTGCCCATTTTCTCATGAATATGAACATTTATAAAATTTATAAATTCCAAATTCAAGAATATTCACCATTTTATTGAATTTCTCAAATAATTACAATATATTTGGTGAATATAAAATTCGAGATGTTACACAATCGTTTCACACATTTTGTCAATACTTATTCATTTTGTCAAAACCATTACTATTTTTGTCAAAAACATTATTGTTTTAGTCAAACACATATCTTAATTGGTCTTTAAGTGAGTCTTAAAGGTATTTTGATCTTTAAACCAAAACCTAAAAAACCCAAATTCTGACCCTATCCCTTCTCTATCCTTTAAAAGTTTTAATAGATTTTTTTGTGTTTTTGAAATTGAAGTGATATTTAAATGTCTTTTTCCCTTTTATAAATGCCAGTCTTAAAAAGATAAATTTAAGGACAGTTAAATCTCAATAAATTTAGTTTTAAAATGATTTATAAATATAAACCAAAATTTAAGTGACAAACTATTAGGAAAACTTTTATCATTTAAGTGTCTAATTTGTAAATGAAATTTTCATATTTATATTTTTTTATTCACTATTTACAATTCATTTTTCAATAATTTTTTTGAAACCTAATTACCATTCAATTAATCTTTAAACATCTAAATGTCACCGAGCTTTGTACCTTTGGCCCCCAAACCCGGATTCCCCCCGATATTCGGCACCTTTTCCTAAGTTCCTGGTCTTCTAACACTGGACCAGGTAACCTGGGGCAATCGACTAATCCGGAACATGAGACATTTTTTAGGCACACCCCTATAAGGTGCTTTGCACTAAGGGTGGGTTCCCCCTCCCAAAAAGTGCTCCTCCCAGATTTGAACTCTCGTCCACCTGGGGGAGTGTCAGTTGCCTCACCACTGCACTCGGCACCTGTTGGTCTTTGAATTCATCTTCTTGTTTCAAATGGAAACATGCTATACCTAATATTTATTATAATTTAAGCTTATCTGCTAGGAAATGCCGGAACAATTTAAAATTAAATAAAATATCATCACTTACAGCTTGCAAAGAAACAAGATTAATGCGAGTTTTTGACATTTTTCAAAGTCTCTCTTTTTAATGGCAGGCCAAAAAGTCAATTTTTTTAATGGGGTATAAGGAAAAGGGGAAAAAAATTGTTGTCGGTCCTATTTACAGGGCAAATAGAGGAATTTTTCATATAAATGTATAATTATATCCTTAATTTATTATTGTGTTAATTTTTATTTTCATGATGGGAGTAAAGCTGAAAAGTTGTTAAATTTTATGGTATAGTAAAAGGAGTCTAAAGTTTTTCTTAATTTGTGTAAAATATGCTGGAAGTGTTTTATAAATAGAGTCAGATGAGTAAATTTATTTTTGACAAAATTATTCACCTAATTACTTGGAAATGACGAAAACGCCGTTTTCTTTTGGATTAATACTTTTGTCTAATGTTTTGTTATGAAAACAATACAAGTGCAGCCGTCCATAAAAAAGTAGTACTCGTACTAAATATTAAAAATTAAATATTATTATAGGCATGCTAAATTATTTTTTAAAAAACTGTATTTTTTTTTTAATTTCGATTATGTCCTTTAAATCTAGAGGAACGCCAATGAAGAGAAATAATAACAAGCAAGTTCTTTGAAAGCATTAAATTGCATTGAAGTCCCGCGCATGGAACCATTAATTGTAAAGGTGAAAAGACCACTTTACTCTCCATCCTTTCCTTCTAATTCATTTTTTCCTTTTTAAATGATTGAGGTTAATGTGGTCTTTTCACATTTATAATTAATCTAGCCCAAGTCTAATGGAATTTCAATCTAATTTAATGATTTCATGGGACCTGCTTATATTTATTTTTCTTCCTTGAGACCTGTGTCTTTCCCCTATAGGACGTTTTTTTATATCTAAATATATAAATATTATAAATTATTTCTTATCATATACTGAAAATTATTGAGGCTCCATTTTTTTTTAGGGAGTTAATGAAAATCTAAAATAACATTAGTGGGGAAATTAAAATAAAAAATTCTATTTAATTTATTCATACTCAAATAAATATAATTGGTATCAAGTAATCATTATTAAAAACATTTGGCAGTAGTACTAGCATGTAACAACTAACTAATTACATCACCACCAACTAAATACCTAAAATTTTCCATTACTAAATAGTTCATGCCAAGATCCGATTCCACATACAAATTAATTAAACGAGTTCATTTTCTTGATCTATGTCCTTTTCGTCCTTTTATTTTTATCCATGTGTCAAAGAAATATCTTTTATACAATTCTCAATTAACCCTCACCAAAAAAAAAAAAAGAAGATCTTTTATATAAAACTCCCCCGCAATCCACGACGGCAACGATAGGACTATAATTTGTTTGAAACAAAGTTAGGATTATATAAAATATACTTCCAACTTCAACACGTTGCCTTTTTTTATTTATGAAATTCTTTTAAAATAATTCAAATAAAAACTTGATAATTTGATTTCAAAGATGCAATCAAGATTTTTTTTTTGATCTGTCAAGATGCAATAAAGATAACATAAAATAGAAAGCAAATAATAATAAATAACACGATAACAACCTTGAGTTGGCCAAAAAAACTAAAATAAATAACAACCTTAAGTTGAAAGGATAATTAAGAATAATATTGAATTCAGGTTCAAGGGATAAGCCTGATATACTTACGTGCTGTAATATGAATAGGAACTTAAGAAATAGGGAATCTGCACTAACTAATTTAAAATCTATTTTTGTTTTTGATCTAACTAATTTAAAATATTAGTTATCTGTATCGATAACTTAAACCCTATCGGCTTTCATATCCCACATATAAGAGATTAAAGAAGTTATTTAAACTTCAACCAAAATAAAAAGAAGTTATTTAAACAATTAAGTTTTTGGCTATATAAACTCACTCACACACCGTTGCCTAAACCTCAAGCACTGATATCCATCTTTTAGTTCAACCTACTGGTTAATCTCTATCTCTCTCTCTGAAGAACAATCGGCAACAACATCCTCCTCACTAACTCATCATGGTCTCTCTCTCCCTCTCTATGTGAAGATGTTTATCTCTGATTCTGTTTCTAACTTTGCTTTCTGGGTTACGTCGATTTGCAGGAAAGCAATAAAACTGCAAATATCATATATGAAGAGGTATACGTATATGTTTTATATATATACATACAAACATGTGTGTTATGCACATATACATTCTCGGCTTTATAAAATTTATGCGAATTTTATATCATATATGGTTTTCAATCATCAGGAGTTTATAGTGAATTCAAGAGGAATGAAGCTGTTGACAACAAAATGGATTCCGAAGGAAAGAGAAGCAAAAGCCCTAATTTTTATATGCCATGGTTACGCTATGGAATGCAGCATCACCATGAACAGTACGTTTACGAAGAATTTTCATTCATCACTAATTCAAAAAAGTAATTTGATCTAGATTAAAGTGTCTATGCTATGTAAAAGCCCTTGTTCTCGAAATTATCCACTTTGGGTAACACGAGGGGAGGTACAATTTAGGTTAAAGGAACTCTGGTGCATCTTTGCATGCTGGTTAGCGACAAATTCCTTTAACCTAGAATGGACCCTCCACGAGTCTCATCCGATTAAAAAATCAGCGTTTTTAACCGCCATAAAAAACTTTTTGCATTAGTGAGATGAGAATAATGATGATGATACAGGTGTGTGTTTGTATGTATGAAGCTTAATTATATTAATGGGTTGATTAAGAAGGGAATGAATGAAAGTGCAGGCACAGCGAGGAGGCTGGCAAAGGCAGGATATGGAGTGTGTGGAATTGATTATGAAGGACATGGCAAATCAGATGGACTTCCCGCTTTCGTCACTGACTTCGATTCACTCGTTCATGATTGCTCTCAATATTTCACCTCCGTTTCTGGTATCCTCTCTCTCTTCATACCCACCAAATCTTTATTTATTTTTGTTTTTTCGAGAGGTCTCACATCGGATAGAGTTGGATTGGCTTAGGATAAATATAAGTAGAAGAACCCATAAGTTTTGTTATATTATTCAATATCTACTACTTATTTGTATTATCTGGTAAATCTTTTAGACCCAGTGGGATCTTCCCCATCTTAAGATTCTTCCCGTCAACCTATATAGAAAATCTTTTTATTCCATTTCACAGAACGCGGGGGATTGCGGTAATCAAAATGGAATGGACGGCTATGATTAATTTTGGATGGAATAAGATTCAAACCTCTTAAAATTTAATTATATGATATTTGGACCAAGAACACGGCATGAGGAATGATGTTATGGAAACATTCCAATATTTGACTTTTCTTCCTGGTTTTTATTTTCCTTTCAAACAATCAAAATCAAAATTTTTAAAAACCAAAATCACTGCCGTCTATCGTTTTATAACCACTTATTAATTGTTCTTTATTTATTTGAGACCCATTCAAATTTGATGTCCAAGATAATCACAGACTATTCATTGTTTACAGCATTACGCACAAAAGATTGAATTAAGTTTCTTATAAAATTATGTAAAGAAAATATATTTAAACATTAGACTGAATTGATTATGTATTAATTTGTGTTAAAAAATGAAATTACAGAGAAGGAAGAGAACAAGAAGAAGATGAGATTTCTATTAGGAGAATCCATGGGAGGAGCTGTGGCTCTTTTGCTTCACAGAAAGATGCCTCACTTTTGGGATGGAGCTATATTGGTAGCACCTATGTGTAAGGTTGGCTTCTTCCTTTTTCTTCGTTAATTTTTTTTATTAATATAATTGTTTCATATCCAGTGTCATCATTTTGAATATTTGAATATATTTTTGGATTTAATTATAAATAGTTTTCTTAAATAGGGGTAAATCTCTCCAGATAAGAATTTCCTAATAACGATTTGATGGTTTTTTCCTCTATAAAATATATATCTTGTTTTTCTTTCTTTCTTTTCAATGTGAAATTATATTATACTATAAATATACATGAAAAAATAATACAAAATAAATATTATATGTTCTTTTATACTCTTTTTGTTCTCCTTGTTTTTTTTTTCCTTTTCTTCTTTGTCAGTCATGTTTGGTTGGCTTTGCGGTCATATGGTATGAACACATAATTTAATTTGTAACGAAAAAAACTCTGATTCATCATTATAATAAATATATGTGTGACATATGTAAAAAGAAAATTTATTGATTCGTTAAAGAAAATTAATTGAATGAATCATTAGAATAAATAATATTTATTTGACGGATGTTAATCATTAATATTTATTTGACGGATGTTAATGTTACCATTAATTATATATGATCTAGAAGCTGACAAACTTTAGGTTGAGTAATTATCAGGGAATTATTTAAAATATAATAATGTCTACATTTCTTATTTTCCTTCACACGAAGGTGGTTTGAATATATTATCTATTTTCTATTACTAAATCGTGTAACTAATTAGTCTCCTCCCTTTGGTTAGTTGGCTTGCTATTTTTATTAAACCATGATAATATGTTAATGAAAACAGTTTTTTTATAATTGCATAAAGTATGAGGGGAAAAAAGTCATATGGTTTGTAACTGACACACACACACACACACACACACACACACACACACACACTAAAGCTTGCTATGAATTTTAATATTGAATTATTGATATTGATAATTCTAATATTTTGAATTATGAACAATAACTAATTATGAGATGAATTAATTGCAGATTGCAGAGGAAATGAAACCAAATGCAGCAACAATTAAGGTATTGACGTTACTATGCAAAGTGATTCCAACTTGGAAAATAATCCCAACAAAAGACATCATTGATGTTGCCTTTAAAGTCCCTCAAGTCAGAAATCAGGTATCAATTTTACAAATTAAATTTGAATTATTCACAAACTACTCATTAATCTATGTTACTACTATTTTAGCTTGTTTCATAAGTAGTAAATGTATATAATTGCATGAATTAATTAGATGAATAATTGAATGTGTATTTGTAGGTTAGAGCAAACCCATATTGCTACAAAGGGAGACCACGCTTGAAAACTGGCTTCGAGCTTCTAAGGGTCAGTTCGGAAATTGAGAGCACACTTCATGAGGTAATTTTCTCAACTTTTTATTTTTAACTTTCCATGATCCCAAAAAAGAGTTAAAAAAAAGAGAAAGAAATTAGAGAAAAAAGAAAAATATTTTTAGTCTTCATTTGAAGAGATTTATTCATTATATTTGTCCGTTTTGGATCCATTATATCACCTTTCACGATTTTAAAATATATAAGACGTCTTTCATTTTTCTCCTTTAAGTAATGTAAGACGTCACATCATTATTCATAAAGCTCACATCATGTGCAGGAGTAGGAGAGAGTCAAACCTCTCTTCCATCTATATAACCTTACCCACAAATTTTTCCTCTTAAGAATACTATTTTTTTATAAAAGACAAAAGAATGATAAGTTTCTGTGAGTTTTTTTATAGGTATCACTTCCATTTTTGGTATTGCATGGAGAAGATGACAAAGTAACAGACCCATCAGTGAGTAGTGAGCTGTACCAAGTAGCCTCAAGTACAGACAAGACATTGAAGTTATACCCAGAAATGTGGCACGGTCTCTTGTATGGTGAGCCTCCTGAGAATCTGAACATCGTCTTCTCAGATATCATCTCATGGCTCGACCATAGATCTTCGTTCTCTAACTCCAGACTCGAGAGAGAGCTCAAACACCTCCATGAACCTCATCTTGTTAAATGAATTATATATTATTCTTGTTAATTAATCAGTGTAATGGGGTGAGTTTGGAGTTTTTAGGGTTTAAGATGTGTTGTTTTGTTTGTTTTTTGATTTTTTCAAATGTTTGATCAGTAGGGGAGTGATTTATTTGTATTATACCCACCAAATAAACATATGCAATAATATGGATTTTTTTTTTTATATAATCAATATCAATATATACACAATATCTATTCTCCTAAGCTGCATTTAGAAACGGCTTTAATTTCCATCGATTTCTCACTGACTTTACATTAATGGAGTCTAATAGAAGATGAAGATTAAGGACACAAAACAAAGTACAAAAAGCATAATGGTAGTAATGTCACAATTTGACATGAACTTAAATTTATCAACTACTACAATTGGGTAATCAAACGCATTTAAAAAAAACAGAAATGAGTGCGATAAGAACATCAGCTATCAAAATTTAGCATCCCAAGCAAACATCTAGAAAGAGGATACTTTCAAAATCATTTTTCTTATTTTCTTCTATGAATCCCATCTCCACTCTCAGATCAAAAAATGAATGGTTTAAATTTAATATTTCTAAAACTATTATTATAGTATTTTATAATATATTTTTTCACAATTTTATTTGTGTTGTAGTTGTAAATTATGTAGATCAGATTTTAACCATTTAAATTTATTTATTTATATTTGAAATAATATTTTTATAAAATATGATATCTGAACCATCAAATTTTTTTTTAAAAAAAAAATTTGAGAGTAGAGATAGAATTCTGAAAAGAAAATGAGACAAAAGTCTAAGAGAACCTAAGGATCTAGCATTGCCACTCACCCCAATGATATACATGCATTAGGTTCAATAATAAATGTTTCATTATTTTGAGCTTGAGCTTCTGTTCCAATTAATCTCCTTCTTTGACTATGTAACGTCTTCTTTTCCATTCCAAACATGGATTCAACCCATCCTACTCCTTCATAATGCAGAGGGAGGATGCGAGACCATCGAGAGCTTGGAGAGTGTAAGAGGAATTAGGGATTAAGGTATGAATAGAAATTAAATGAACCATTATGATTTTGTACTAAAATGGAGGTTTCAGCCTATATGCCATGCAAAATTGTGTTATTTTAACAAGTACGACTATTAGTGAGGGATTTCTGCTCAGAAAATTACATAAAGAGGTTCAGTTCTTTTATTTCAAGGACTAGTAATAGGGTGTCGAAGGATGATTTTCAAAATAGTATTAACAATTAAGTATTATTAATACTTATTAGTATAAATTGAAGAAAAAAAGTTGGAATTCAATTAATTTTTCATTTTTAGGGTGTAGTAGAGTCTTTCGGTTTTTTTTTTTCTCTCCTCGTGTGTAGTAGGGTCTTTCGGTCCTTTTTTTTCTCCTCTAAATTTGATAATGGCTTGATTTAATAATAATAATAATAATAATAATAATAATAATAATAATAATAATAATAATCATACCATGACCTCTTATACTTTTGCTAAATGTGACTAACCCCATTACATGTTTGCACTGTCATTCTACAAATATAAGAAAATGAAAATTTGAAGGAGGGAAAAAGAGAAATGAATTTTTTTTTTCTATTTTGTAGCGGTTAAAAAACCGCTACTAATTTTGAAATTTTATGAAATTTGTAGCGGTTATATAACCGCTACTAATTTCATGAAAATTCAAAATTAGCGCAAAAAAAATTAATTTCAATTTAAAAAAGGCGCGTTAATTAGTAGCGGTTTAACAATTGCTACAAAAATTAAAAAATTTTTTTTAAAAAATACGATCATTTGTTTCTGTTTTTTAATATTAAATTAAATATTTTATTTTTTTATTAGTTTATCTAATTTAATTAGCTTATTATTCAATAGTTTAACTTATTTATAAATTAAAAGGAATAACTTAATTTAATTGGATTAGTATAAAAATTGTACTGATAATATTATTAAGGATACGTAGGTAATAAGGAACTATTATGTTGTTTATTACAATGTAATTGTGTATGAAAAATAGAAGAAAATGAGATAAAGTTGTAAAATATCTAGAAAAAAAATGGTGAGAATAAATTTTATACAAAGGAAAGAAGTATTAAAAAAAATTAAAAAACCTGTTACCATATTTGATCGTATTGTTCAGCTCCTTAACTCATACAAAAGAAGTTGTAAATGAGAAAAAATGAAAGAAAGGTAAGGTGAAAAGAAATGGGGAGTGTTTGAAATGAGTTGTGGTAAGGGTATTTATAGGGATCCACGTACCATTTGTAGCGGTTATTTTTATTTTTGTAGCGGTTTTTAATTAGTAGCAGTTATTTTTTATTTCTATAACGGTTATTAAACCGCTACAAATATTAATTTATTTTTTTAAAATTTTTTTCCAATTTTTTTTAAAGACAAAAGCTTAATTGAATTTGATCACTCATCGTCACCATCCCTACAGAAATTATGTAGAAAAATTATTGTTAGGGATGTATTATTAAATTTAAAAAATTTTATTTAAATGATGTGGACTTCAAAAAACTCACCGCAGTAGAGGTAAATTGTCATCGCCTTCAGGGAAGTAGTTTTCAAAATCGGCTGGCTGAAATGGTTTACTCTCGTAGGCGATGTTATCGCCTTCACCCATGTCGTAAATATCTCGTGGATTTAAATAAACGATTATGTGCCAATCCCTGTGCCTTTCGTCCTCGACATAATAAACCTGATGTGCCTCTGAAGCAAGAATATATGGCTCATCATCTTGAGAAATACCAGTATGAATCGGCTTTGAGAAATTGACTGATGTGATCCCTAAGTCATCAGTTGTCAGTCCCCGAGAAGTAGTGGTATTTGCCCACAAATACTTGAATAGTGTCACGGTGAAACGGCCTTGATAATTAAGTTCGACCATATCAAGAAGCTTTCCATAGTAAGGGACACCTCCGAACTGCATGTTGGCGTCACTGCTGCTCGCATAACTCCTTGTCCCAAATGTGCTATAAACACCCGAATTCTGAGTTTGCAATCCTTGATCCCGTGAAACCGTGCAAAACTTAAAACCATTGACATTGTATGATGTAAACCTTTTTGCATGATCAAGAGGGCCGATTGCGAGAGCTCTGAAATCTGGTGAGTGTAGGTTGTGGTCATTTAGTATTTTACGCGCAAACTAGCTCAGGAATTCTCTGTGGACCCTCCTATCAACTTCCGAGGATGTTTGTGTATGGATCCTCTTAACATGACTTTTGAATTCCTTGCAATTAATAATGGAAAGGCGATAGTGAAATGAAAGTGAGAAATATTACGAAAGATATAGAATAACATGTGAGTATACAATTCTTACTGTATGAAGGGTTCAACTTGAGTGCAATTAATCAAGACATGTCTATGAGCTTGCAACTTCTCAGTTGCCGTTAGTTTGAAGTTCTCAGTTGCTCCAACTGGTTTACCAACATGAAGGATAAATTCTCCTAATGTTGGTGCAGGTTAGGGACAATCGTCAACACGAGGTGGGCAGTTGAAAGCCATCTCAAAATCATTAAAGTACCTTGAACAAAAATACAGCACCTCATCCCCTATATAGCCTTCAGCTATAGAACCTTTTGGCCACGCCTTATTCCTTACGTAAGATTTTTAATTTCCCAAGTAACCTACGAAGTAAAGAAGAGAAAATTGATACTAAATGCTAAAAAGGATGACTAGTAAACATTAAATACAGAGAATAAAGCACATATTTAAAATGAGTACCTCTCAATCGGATACATCCATCGATATTGTACTGGTCAAGCGAACTTTGTTTCATGAACGAGGTAGACTGTAAGATGAACCATTACAGTAAAAAAGGACAGAGGAAAGATAATCTCCAAATGACAAAGAGTAAGAATGATTTTGGATTGCAGCTGATCGAGCTCCTCAACGATCAAAACTTTAGAACACAACTTCTGAAAGAAAGAACAAAGCTCCACCAAAACGATGGAAACATCGGGAGGAAGTGCATTCTTTATAGCCAGAGGGAGTAACTGCTGCATAAGAACATGTGAGTCATGACTCTTCAAGCCAGCAACCTTTCTAGTCTGCAAGTCAACACATCGAGAAATGTTGCTTGAATACCCATTAGGAACTTTTAATTTCTTCAACGTCGCGAGGAAGACTTCCTTGTTCGGTTTTGTGAGGGTAAACTTTGCCGGTTGAAATTTGTCATGCTCATCTGGCCAAGCGTCTTCACGAACTCCAATGTCGTGTAAATCTTTCCTCGCTTGAAGGTGATCTTTTGTCTTGCCGGGTTCGTTAAGCAACGTATATAGCACATTGTCGCAAACATTCTTTTCAATGTGCATGACATCAAGACTGTAGCGAAGTAAATTATATCTCCAATATGGAAGAGTGAATAAAAACTTATCTTCTTCCACTACTGCATTCGATCCTGCCATTTTATGAAACAATTACTAATTAACATTTTTCATTATTATGTTGGTTTTATAAAAATTATAATAATGAAATTACTTACAATAGCCGCCTCTACCTGCTGAGAGGTAGGAGTCTCGTCACGGTGTCTATGTGTGATCGCATACAACTCCCCATAGTTCGTCTGACGGTTCTCCTGCTATGCCTTCCTCTCCTAAAACAATTACATAATTCAATTACTATTATGAAATAACCAGCTAAAAGTCAGTGATATTTTGAAAAGTTACCAGCTCGCTGTAGGTGACAGCAAAGGTCTTCGATCCTGCTATGTAGTGGATCGTCTGCTGCCCACGGATCCTGGTGTTCCTTTAAGAAAGCGCTTGGAAAAAAATAATATTAAATTTATTAAAAAAATATAAAACATTTAAAATTAATTACATTTAAATTATAATTTAATAATTAACAATTACAAAATTATATATAAATAATCTAATAAATACATTACCTGCCCCTCAGCGCTCGTCCTAAACTGGACGAAACTCGCCCAGTCTTTCGGCGGCACGCCGTCCGGGACGTTCTCGATCAGCTGCTCCAGAGGCATCGTCCCGTCCTTATCCACCCTGTGGAAGAGACATTTCCTCCTGTTCCTTCAGCCGTTACCCATCTTCACGAGGGTATACCTCTTCCGATTGGCCAGGACGGCAAACCGCAGCTGCAAAAAAATTATTTAAATATCAATAATTAAAAAAATCCTATTAAAAAATATTAATTAAATATAATTAATTACAAAAAATATTAATTAAATATTATTAATTACCTGAACCACTTCCTCCCAAGCCTGGTCCTTCGGCCCCTTCGGAACGTGCCTCCATATCTTGAAGTGTAGGGGGAACTGCATCCAATTCATGCCCAAGTCGTTCAGGAAGCAATTGAACAGGTGACCCCTATTGTCGATGGGCTGGTCCGTGCCCTCATTCCACGGAACTATAACTCGCAGTGTCCGGTCCATGCTGTTCAGACCGGCCACATCCAACCTCCTCGTCGATACGTTCCCCTACTCATCTGCACAATTTATCGCACGTTAGATAAATTGTAATTCAAATTTAACATTTTGAATTTAAATAAATAATTTATTAAATAAAAAAATTATTTACCTTGGACTTGCACCTCAAACCCAGTAGGCCGCGAAGACGACCCTTATAGGTTGTTCTACTCTCGAGCCTTATCCTCATCGAGGAACTGCTCCATCTCCCTGAGCCCAATCGAGATCTCGAAGTCCTCCTCGTTGTAGTCCTCGACGCTGATATCTGCCTCTTAAACTCAGGCACCTCTGGTGCGGTCGTCTCCTGTGGGATCATCTGTGATGCCTGTGGTAGGGCCGACTCCTGTGGGGGGATGGGCTGAAATGCCGTGGTCACCCTGCCTCCACGCTGCCCCCTACTCTGCTGCTGCCACCCCGCAAAATTGGTCTGGGGACCTCAGGTGCCTTCCCCCTATCCTCTCTTGAATTCATATCAACTGTAAAAATTCAAAAAAAAAATATTTTAGTCACATTATTATGCAAAAATATAATAAAAATACAAATACAAATAAAATACGTCTTATCTCCTTACCTCAAGTAGAAATACCAAGAAATACTGTAGCAAAAACTCTTTCACAGACGTCTGAATGCTCAAATCTAAAAGAAAACACTTAGAGAAACTTCAGGAAACAAAATGATCAAACGGAGAAATGAAGGAGGGAGGCGTGTTTAAATAGGCCAAACCTTTGTAGCGGTTATTGAAATAACCGCTACAAAAACCATTACAAATTACTTAGGGCGGCTAAACTTTGTAGCAGTTCTAAGATAACCGCTACAAAGTACAAAAATCTTTGAAGTTATGTAGCGGTTAAGGTATAGAACCGCTACAAATTTGGGAACCTTTGAAATTCTGTAGCGGTTACAACCTAATAACCGCTGCAAATACGCGACGTTTGCAATTTTGTAGCGGTTTTATTGGTCAAACCGCTACACTGTTGGCGTGTCTTGGTCGCACCATGTGGCGCGAAAACTGTAGCGATTATTATTTATTAACCGCTACAATTAAATCGCTACAATTTTTGGCGGGAAATTCGTGCCATATTTGTAGCGGTTTTTTCTAGGTAACCGCTACAAAAAACGCAGCCAATCTGTCGTGCCACTTGGCGCGTAGCTTGTTGCTACAAATTTGTAGCGGTTTAGGTTAAAACCGCTACAAATGTTACTATTTATAGCGGGTAATTATAACCGCTACAATGTCACCTCTAGAAAATACCTTTTTTTTTTATAGTGATACTCAAATATCATTTTCAAAACGCGACATGTGATCATCAAAATAGCATGTTTCTTTGAAAGCACTGGAATTGTATGTGTTTGTTCACCAACTCAATTCGTATCCCACACAAATTGAGACAAGTCATATTCATTATCTTTCTATTATATTTACTTAATATAACTATTTTTGCTTAAAATATTTTTTATCATTTTTTGGGTAAACTAATTCACAAGTACTTATAGTTTACCTCGATTTTGAATAAGACACATGTAGTTTATTTCTTTTAAATTGGATCTTTATGCTTTAATCCATTAAGCTCATCCATCCCTATTGGTCTATACCACTATAATACCGTCAACTTTAACCGAGATGGAAGATGATTGAGCCAAAAAAGGGCGCCCCAGTCCCACCAAGTGGGACCTAAAGAGATTCAATGTAACCCTCTCCGTAATTATTATTTAAAATATATGATTAAAATGAATTAGAAACCGTCGGATAAACAAAACTAATTTCAATTCGCCTTCCTTAAGATAGAGTTTTCACAAATACCTTTTAAAATCTAATACACCTGGTCTCATATTCATATTTTGAATACAATTACCTCATGAAGATAAATCACATTCATAACATATCAGAGTGCACAACATAATAATCACGGCAATCTCAGGTTCATACCTTTACTAAGGATCTTTAGGGCACATTTGCCCGTTACAATTTCCCAAACAGGGGATTACACAAATCTATTTTGAATACATAACCAATTACTCATTCGAACATATACACATCATAATATCCAAATACGCATCCCAATCCATAACTGATAACCAACTACCAAATCTACATCCCGAAGGAGTCTTCACCGCCTTGGGTTGTTTGCTCCATCCTCGATCCACCTGTCCTATCTAAATTGTTGGTAGGGGAGGGTGAGATTCGAGAGAATCTCAGTAGGAAAACATTATCAATATGCATGCAAGATAAATATTTAATGCATGATATGCTTGCATTACATAACTCATACTCATAAAATGACAAATTTGCAAGCTCAACGTTTCGAACAACATACTTATGGCCATAACATAAATTGAAACAGAGCTTCAATAATTCATTTATGTTTCACGTAATCAAGAAAAGCAATAACATGCATCAATACACTAATACAAATATCAAATACATGCATGAAAGGTAAGTTCCCTGCCTTAACCCTTTTACGCCTTGAAACGTGTGCCTCGTAAAGCGTGCCAATAGCTCGACTCCATATTCGATCCTACAATTCCAAATGTACTATTTAGACACTTCCATGATGTTTTTGGAGGTCATATGAGCCTATTATGAAAATTTACTAAAATGCCCCCAGGGACCCGGCCCGACCCCACCGTACCCGGTCCAACTGTACTTTTTCTGAAATTTTGACATGAGCTATTTTGATATATTTTCACCTAAGGAATCTATTTCTAGACTCAAAACTATCAAATTCAATGTCAGATTACAAAATTACCCTCGACAACCCCACTTTAAGGGTTTTAGGGGCATTTTCTTAATTATGCATTTTCGGCCTTTTCCGCAAAAGTGACCAACTGTAACCCTACCTAATTTTCCCTCCTGAACTCAATGAAACCATCAAATCATTGAAAATCCAAATCTAGAGCCCATTTCTAGAGTTGACTGAAACTTATAGGTAAATTGGGGTTTTTCAAATCTAACTCTGCAGACATGTTTCTTTCTACTCCTAACTATTTTATTAACTATTACATTAGATTATAACTACCATTTGGATCCAATTTCGGTAGTATAACCCTTAGGCCAATTCAATTTCCAAATTTCAAATCAAAGACAATCTGACGAAATTTTATCAATTAAATTGTCTGCAACAGTCAAAATAAGCAATATACAAAAGTTTGGAAGTTAACTCAATCTCTCTTTAGCTTTTCTCCTATATGGCTAAAGTTCTAACCTTTTCAACAACCAATTTGAGCTTCACAAACCTGATTTTATATATAGGAAGAGTTTAGGAGTAGTATTACAACAGTTAGGAGCTAAATCATCAGAAGAATCGGCTTACCTTGTGATTTTTTTTCCTTTTTCTCTCTCTAAAAATCTCAAAAATTCTCTCTCTATTTCAGCTATTGTTTCACGTCGGAAATGAGCACATGAGGAAGAAGGAGATGATATATTATGATAGCTTATGTCATCTTTAATTATGATGATGTCATAATTCCCATTTTCAGATTTTCTGACAGTTTTTCTACCCAACTTTAAAAAATCATAACTAATTCTAGAAAAATCGAATTAGAGTGATTCCAAAGGCTATAGAACCTTTATTGAGTCTAGTTTCAAGAAAAAATATAGCCTTTTATTATTTGGAAGCGCATCATTTTCAGATTTTTAATCTTTACATATTGTTCTAGAAATTTCACAGTTTTTCTGTGCTGACTTCAAAAATTCATAAAATTTTGTATATAGCTCTAATTGAGTCATATGACTTATCAAATTAAAGCTTAGGATGTGTACTTTCATCTTGTAAAATTTCATAATTTTTGATCATCATTTGATTATACAAAATCACATGACAAGCTCATTACCTTATAGATGATTTCACTAAAAACATAATTACTTTCTCCAAAATTCAATATTTTACTTTCTTTAATATCCCAAATATATAAGAATTATTAGGGAATAAATTTGGACTTATGCTAAACTGGAATTTACCATTCCACTTATTTCAGGCTTATTTTCTAATCTCAAATCTCAAAATTCGGGGTATTACAATCAGGTGTACGCATCCTTACCCAACAAACGGAAAGATTGTTTTTAGGATTTGAATGATGACCTCTTGATAACACGTTAATAAATAATATGGCCTGGCAGCCACGTGGATAAAACCCCATTCGCCGGTTTTTTACCAGCAACTACCTCTCCATCATCCTCATCCTTTGGTTTCTGAGCAACCCTCTGCCTCCCCTCCCACAGTTGATGATTATTCCTTCTTGGCTCTGGCAGTATCATCAAAACGACAAAAGAAGTTGGCATTTTTCTTATTTGCTCCATAAAAAGAAAGACCCCATACAGCGACGAGCTTTCAACGGAAATTGAAAAGAAGCCAAAGGAATCAGGAAGCATTAAAGTGGGATTTGTGAAAAGGAAGATAGTGTATGTGTTAGTTAATTGGCTGCTATTGCCAAATTTATAATCACGTAAATGCTTTTCTCCAACGAAACCCCACCCATTTGTTCTATTATTAATTCTTCATCCAGAACCCAATCGCTATGAATGGTGACGAATCTAAGTGTGATTTGGAAATTGGGAGTGATGTTATCTTCCGTGACTAGCGGTTGTGCTCCAAAACCAAAGGGTAAGGATGAAGATGAGGCAGTCACCAGTAAAAAATTAGAGTAACCCACGTTGCTACTGGCCAGTTCTGTCATCCTCCAATTCAGTTAAAGTTAATGTCTTATAGTAGTTTGGACCCTTATGGATGAATGGGCTTAACGGATTAAAGTATAAGGATCCAATTTTAAAGAAATACATCACGCACCTGGTTCAAAATCAAGGTGAACTAGTGGTAAGCATTTGATTTTTCAGTTACTAGTGGTAATTATTTGGTTTTTCATTTCGTTTTTCAATAAAACCCGAATTAACTGAAAAACTGAATGACCATTAAAAGAAGGTGTTCTAACTTTTGATAAGTTAGTCCTTAGCCTTTTCAATTTTAAGATTAAAATTTTTATATTAATGATGAATAGAAGAAGCAAAAGTGATTCTAACTTTTGAGAGGTTAGAATTTATATTATGTCTGATAGCTTTTGATGAGTTAAGACATAGTCTTTCGAATTTCGTTAGGTAAATTTTTGCATTAATGATGCATTAATGATCAACGGATGAAGAATGGTAAAACTTTTGAGAAATTAGTGTATTGATTTGAGGTGCTTAACTATTTTTTTTTTCAACATCAATCATCTATATATTTATAATAAGTTTCACATGTACATGCAACACACGGGATATTTTATCTTGTTTCAAAACCATATTCTGTTGTTACCAAAAAAAAAAAAAAAATCATATTGCGTTTGTACCGATCTTTTTTTCACTTTTCATGTAAAGCCCGTATAGGATCCGTTATGAGTTCCAAAATGGGTCTCTTTATCACTTTTATTTCTTTTTGTCGTTCGGCTAGACTCTCAACCCATGTTATGGTAAGATGCGAGTTTATTTGGGCTTTTATGTTATATTTCTGTGAAAATCACCGGTAAAGGTTAATCAAGTTGGTAAAGAGAAGATGTTAACTCATAATTATAAGGTTATGAATTCAAATCCTACCAATATAAGGACTTTATTGGTAGGCGATTTGTAAGTACTCTTTGAGACTGGAGGCATGCCTTGACTCTAGTGAGTCCTGAGACCCAACTCATCTAAACCTTTATGTACCTAAAAAAAATGAAAATCATTGAAGGTATCTTTTAAAAAATTATTATAATACAATATCCTTATATGATATCTATATTTTGACTTGAATGATTTATGATTTAAATTTTATGGTTTTTAATTTTTAAGATTTTTCAATTTAGGGTTGAAAATGTATGTTGCCCCCTTAATCAAATAAGAACATGTATTTTTATGAAAATCTCAACCCCTCGCTCCCAGTTCTCCGGCCTGGATTATTATTTGTTGGCGGTAAGATCAGGATTCGATGCTAGCTTCGTACTTTTCTCTTAATTGCTTTAATTTGATCACTACAATTCTTTGGCTTTTCTCAGTTGTGGTTGAAGCTGTGTGTGTAATTAGTTTTCATGCATGGCTGATTCTGATGAAAATCAACAATCCAAGCAAGTGTCGTGTAACTTCTTCAAGAAACCGGTTAATAAGAAGAATTTAAGAAAACGTACTGTAGATGCAAAAGAAGATAAGGAGGAGGACTCCAAAAATATTGAAAGCTCTTTGTTGTTACACATTCAGAAAAAAACAGGCGAAGGAGCCTAACAATAATAATGTGTACTTTTCCACTGCATCTAAAGTACAAGAAGAGGAGCCTGAAAAGAAATTGTTTCATTTCGAGTCTTCAAAAGAGATTCAAGCATAACAAAGCAGCAGCCACTCTTGAGACGGAAACTGAGTTTCCGAAAGATGCTTGTGAAAGAGCTCTGGCGCAAGCAGTAAAGGCACTTCTTCTAGAGAAGAAAAATTGTACAAGGGCATCAATAGTTTCAAAGTTTACAAGGCTGGCTTTAGAGCACATGGTCCTCTTAGGGCATCAGCTTATACAAGATTATCACATAGACATATGAGAGAGGATTACAACACTACTACATATTTACATATATTTAACAGTTTTTTTACTGGTATTTAATGATTTTTTAACTGTTAAATATCCGAGCGTCAAATATTTATATATAACGGTTTTTATAATCATTAAATATTTGACAATATAATTTACTGTTTCAAATACAACCGTTATGTATAGGGCACTATATTTAATGGTTGTAAGACAATGGCTATTAAATATAGCTATATATATTTCACGGGTTTTTAGTAACAACCCTAATATATTTTGTGTAATATTTAACGGTTAAAATGATGAACAATAAATTATTTGTCACCAAAAGAAGGGGTTTATTTGACGGTTATATAGAAAAATTGTTATATATATATATATATATATATATATAATATTTGATGGTTATTGGTGAATGACCGTTAAGTATGTGTGACAAATATTTTTTAAAAAATTGGGGGGCTCACGATCAACTCCCTGCAAAATAACATATAGAAACAACATATATATACCAAACACTCAAATAGATCCAGTTTTGGCTAGATGTATCCAAATATATATATACAAAATAACCAATTTCGGCCAACAAGTGCAACAAATTAAAACAAATCATCGAGTTTTATTTATACAATAATTATGAATGCATCAGAAGTAAGGAAATATACATATGATCAAGTGTCCCTTTTTCTTTTCCTAATCATAGTAATTTTAATGCTCTTTTAGTTACAATTGTTTTCTTTAATTTGCGAAACAACTTCCCCCTCTTTGATATTCAAATTTCTTCATTGTGGTCATGCCTAACATATAAAGCATCATCCTCATTGAATTGTGTTTCAAGTGACGACCCTTAGAAAGGATCATACTCTCTGAATTTACCTTTTGCATCCTCATTTTTTTTGTTTGATAACAAAATAATAGATTATTTTTTATTAGCAGGATCAGAAACACATAACACTTGTTTAGCTTGAGAAGCCAAAATAAAAGGCTCTTCTTTATACTCTTACTTGTTCAAATTCAGTTGTATTAACCCTAACTCATCCACTTTCAAAGCATCATTATTGTCAACCCACTTGCACCTGAAAACTGAAACATGAAATCCTACACAATCCAAATCCCAAATGTGCTTAACCACACCAAAGTATGACTTATTGGCATAGATAGGATTCTTATATTTTGCACTTGATACATGCATGGTGTTAGCAATAATAGTTACCCCACTATTTTGCATTTTGCTTCAAGCATCTTGCTCTTTAGTGTAGAAGGTGTATCCATTGATGATATAGCTTGAGAAAGAAAGCATATGTCGGTTCGGACCACATGCCTAGAAATTACTTTCTTCAGAATTGAATTATAATCAACATTGTACTTGTCATCCACGTGCTCCTCCAACCATGCTATGAATTATTTATTATATTCTTTGGCATACAAACTCTGTACTCTGTGGGGGGTTTTTCCTCCTAAGCTCATCCATATGAATATCTACATACTCATCAATCTCTTTGGAGTTGTGAAGTAAATATAGGTATGTTTGCTCCCATTGTTGGTTTGAGATGGCGATAACTTTCTTTTCCATCAACCCTTGTCCAAATGTCCTTCCTTCATGCTGAGACACCAAAAGGCCAATATCACATAGATCTTTCAAGTAATCGGTATATAATTCATCCACCTCTTCACAAATTTACCATTCAACAATGCAACCATTTGGTTGGCTCTGATTTTTCACATACCTTTTTAGGTCCTTCATCTTGCACTAGACTAGGTACATCCAACTCATATAGATTGGGTCTCACACTTATACCTCTCTAACCAAGTAAACAGTTAGGTGCACCATTATATGATGTTAGGCCCTTCATCTTCAAGTCCTTTATTGACACAAGGTTGCTAATGTTTGACAAGTAAACCTTTGGCACTTTCACTGAAGCAAAAAACTCACAAAAACCTCTCTTTTTTTCTTGTTTGATAGCATGAAAGCCGCTGGGCGAAGGAATATATGAGATCCCCTCTCCTCCAATGCTAATTCCTCCCTTATTCCCATCTTAACCATGTCTAGTCTTACATTTATGCTATCCTTCGTCTTTCTAGGAATATGAAGTAATGTTCTAAAAAGACTTACACACACATTTTTCTTAATGTGCATAACATCAAGAAAATGTCTAACATTAAGAGAACTCTATTATAGTAGATCGAAGAAAATAGACCTTTTCTTCTACCCGCTTGTCCAAACATATTTCCCAAATGGCTTCCCGAATTTATAATCCATCTGTTTCATTTTTTTCAAAAACCTCCTCATTAGTCAAAGGTTCAGGTGGCATCCTTTTATCTGATTTCCCATTGAAGTATTTTCTCATACGGCGATACATACCCTTTTGCAACTATTTGTGATGTCCTATATAGGAATTCTTCATACCATACTTCAAGCTGATCGACTGTGTACCCTCTTTACAAATCGGGCATCCAAGTTAGTCTTTAATGTTGTACCATGACAAATTATCGTACATAAGAAAGTCATTGATTATGCCAAATAACATGTCCTCCATATTGAATGTTTTTTTTCTGGTGAGCATCATATACAACCTTCCCTTTTTCTAACAACTTCTTCAAGTCTTCAATTAGTGGCAAGGTATACATCTATGTCATTCCCTGGTTGCCTTAGCCTTGAGATTAAAATTGACAATATCATGTACTTTCATTTCATCGAGAGTTATGGAGGGAAGTTATATATAAACAAAATAACCGGTCATGTACTGTGGGTACTGCTCCTCATCCCAAATGGGTTCATCCTCAGTAGCCAATGTTAGGCGAAAGTTTCTTGTTTCTTCATCAAATTAGGTATAATAAAAGTCAAACTTACTCCATTCCACAGAGTCTGTAGGATGTTGAAGCATGCCATCTTGATTCCTTTCATCTGCATGTCACCTTAAATATTTTGCATAAATTGCATTGCTATACAAGCATCTAAATCTAGGTATAATTGGAAAATGCCATAACACCTTCTTTGCACTCTTCCCGTTCGCTTAGTAGCATGAGGCAAAACACAGAGGAAACTCGATTAACGATTCATATTCTTTTTTGAACAGAATACAATCATTGAGGCAAGCATGTTTCTTTTCATAAGTTAAGCTAGTGGTGTGCATCACTTGTTTTGCATAATAAGTCTTGGTTGGCGTATTGTTTCTTGGTGGTAGCATTCTTCTTAAAAGTGCAAGCAATTCTGTGAAGCTTGAGTCACTCAACCCATATTTTGCTTTTTAGTTGTACAAGTTTAACATTGCAAATAATAATGTGAACTAGTATAATTCTCATACAAAGGCTTCTCTGCATTGCTCTTCATCCTCTTAAACTTTTCTAGGCATTCACTAAATTCCTCTTTAATTGCATTAGCCATATCTTAAAGATGAACAGCCTCAAATGTACTAGTGTCGAAGTTAGTTGATTCATTCCTTTCCAAATTCGATCGATTAGCATGGTTGACCACATCGTTCTCCCCATGTTTTGTCTAACAAGTATAAGTCTGATCAATTCCATATATCATTAAGTGTGACTTGCAAGTGTCTAGATCAACACGCTTCACAACACCTATAATACCCTCCTTTCCATAGTCCTCAGATGAGTTAGAATACATAATGAATTCAAGCCATTAAGTCGGGCTTCAATCCCAGGCCTAACATACTTTCAAAAATAGTTTAAGTCCCAATTACAACACAAGGTTTGAATATGTAATTGAGTAGGTTTTCTGAAAAGTTTGAACTTCCTAAACTCCTTCATCAAGGTTCGCAAATTTCATTATGGTTCCTCAGTTCTTAATTCCTTTTAATATTACTAGAGCATTTTATACTAATATTCATATTCTATTCGTTAGCCAATAAGCTTATAACGTATGCTTGTTCTACCCTTGTTCCTTTATTTCAAATAGCATACATACTGGTTTCCTATACGGTCACACAGCTATTGTTACAATTTCTACCACTAGTACTATAATTTTAGTATTTGTGTTATATATAATATATACAAAACCAAAAATAGAAAACCAACTAAAACCCTTGATTCTTTATCAATATTTTCTATTCGTCTATGATTACCTTCTTGCCCCACGAGCCACTTTCTTCTACTGTAGGTTAGTTATTGCATAGGGGTGAGATTCAAAAGAATCTCAGTAGTAGCCTCATATGATATGTAAATATACAGAGCATGTTAAACAATCATTACATAAGCATACTCAATCATCGCATCAAACAAGTTCATCAATATGTAGCTATAACATCATACATAGGACTTACTTGGTCCATAACATAGTACTTGGCAATTTAGGCTTCTTGCTTTGGGACTACCCGTCCCCGCAATGCCAATGATTAAATTATACATGCAAAGTAATACATATGTTATAAGAGAAAGAGTTACTACCTGAACGCTTTTCTAGTGATCTATTCAACTGCTCTTTCAGGCTCGGGAAAATGTCAAATCCCGAACAATTGTCAAGTCCTATAAGTTAGAATTCATGGACAGGCGAGTTATTACTTGTCCCAATTCTTTAATAACTCAAAATACTTAGGTTGGTTATCTTTAAAGTCAATGCATTATGTCCAATATGTAGTTAATGTGCCTACACTATACCTAAGTGTTTAACTTTACCCTTGGAGTTCCACTTTATTACAGTTTACCCCAAGTATATTCTACCCTTGGATATCCATCTTATTACAATTCACCCAAGTACTAGTACATATCTCTACCCTTGGGTTTCAAGCTTATTACAATCCAATCCAAGCACTAGCACTTATTTCTACCCTTACAAGTCACTCTTATTTATCAATAAATCCAATTCCTTATTTTCGGATAATGGCCTATGCTGCCAGAAATTTGAACTAACTTTAAAAAATCATAACTTAATCTACAAACCTCTAATTAAGGTAGTTCAAAGTCCTATGTGACCCTCTTTAAGTCTGTTTTAAGGAAAAAATACCCTTATTGCCATTTTCAAGCACAATGTTCTAGAATTCCCAAATAATTCTCATTGCCACTAACATTACTCCATATTTAATGCCTAAATTCAATCAATCATAACTCACAATATACCAATCCAAATGCCACATATTACAAATTAAAGCTTATCATGTCTACTATAATTTTGAAAAGTTTCATGGCCATTGGATCACATTTGATCAATTAAAAACAAGCTACAAGCTACCTGCCAGGAATATGGCAGTGCTAAACCTAGGCAACATTGAATTCCAATTTTCATATTTTCTATCCTACTCATTCAAATTCACAACCACAAGCTACCCCTACTCAATTTTACATGTAGAAGCCATTGGTGACATCAAATTCACCAAAATCACATTCCTTCTACATGCCTTGCATTTGACCAGAAATCTGGTCCCAATTCTAAAATTCAAAAGTTTGCACATTTCACTTCCAAACTATGCTAGAATCATCATTTAACATCATGTATTATCATTTCCAAGACCAAATCGACATGAAACCCTAAAACCCTAGGATAACCAAAATTAGGACAACCATTAAAATTCACCACAATCAACCAATCAACAAGATACTTGGTTCAAATTAAAGCGTATACTCACCTCTTGCCCTTTCTAGAGCTTGTTCTTTATTTCTCCAACTTTGACACTTTGTAGATAGTACAAGACATGACCTTTTGAAAAAAAAAACCATAGAATTGTAGCTCTTAGCAAGGGGAATAATGTTTATGAAGAGGTTTTGAGCTAGAAAGGTGATTTAGGTGGTCAAAATTGATCAAGAGTACTCACCTTCTTCTTTGTTCTTCAATAGCTTCTTTCTCTTTCCTTTTTCTTTTTCCTCTTCTTTTTTTTTCTTAGTTGGCCATCCAAATGAGTGTGAGAGAGTCTGATGTTGTGTTTTAATATAGTTCCTTATCTATTTGGGATACTTGGCCAAAAATTAAGTGTAGTTGGAGAGAGGAGATGATGTGTCAAAACATGGTGAAAACACTCTGGCTTCATTCTTTCCCTCTCTCCTCTTAGATTGACCGAAATCAACATTAAAAAAGGAGAGAATTATGTTGACCAAGTCCTTGCATTCTTGCCTTTTTGGTCAAATTTCAAGTTGATTCCAATTGGAAGACTTGTTGACTTTTCCTCCCTTCTTCTTTCCTTTCTTTTTGACTTAGTCAATTATTATGGAATGGATTTAATTAAATTCTCTTTCTTCCACCTCTTCTTGATCGAAATGCTTCAACAAAAAGGATGGAAGAATGTTGTCCAAATGCCTTTTGGTGTAAATGTTCAAGTTGATCAAAGTCTTCTTCTAAAAGTACTTTGAAACTTTGACCAACTCCTTCTTCTTCCATTTGTGCCCTTGGACGTTTTAAACCATGCAAGGGGAGAAAGTTGTGTTCTTTTTCATCTTCATCATTACTATTGCTTATCAAGAGCATATCCTAGCCCTTCATCCTGATTTCTAATTCTATCCTCAAGATCAAATGGCAAATGTCTCCTTTGCCCTTGATTATGGCAACATTAACTAAGTTGCCATTAGTTATTTTATTCTATTTTATGTCCTCTTGCAAGATGCCATTTCTTCTTCTTTTTTTTTTGGATTCAAGTTAGGCTTTAGATCCTATTTGACTTTAGATAAAGGAATTGGGTATTTCCTTTGACTAATTGGAACTAAGTCCCTTATAAAATTACCAAAGTAGTTTCTAATCTTATTTACACTTTCTTTTTGGGTCATTTAACCCTCGACTAACCTTTAGGATATTACAATTCATACTCTTATGTGGCCTAACCAAAATGGTGTCATATATATGTCCTTTACACAACTGCACTGACATATTGATCCTACCACTTACACATACTGAGCCCACATAATCCGGGGACCTGTTCTCTACCCGGAGGGCTGAGTCACATAGTCCCTAAGAGTTATTCTATCTCTCGTCAGTCTTGGGACTCCTCCCAAACTGGGCATAGTAGTATGCCTGTTATAGGCTTATCCTCAAGTCTCTAGGCCAAAATTTGGGATATTACAACGCCACACTTGATGTAAGGACAAATAATGAAATCACGATGGTCAACATTATTTTGAATCGTGAACCTTATGAAATCCCTACCCTATCCCAATTACTCCTTTGATAGATGATTGGCATACGTCCATTCTTTATTTGTAATCTCCATCTAGAGAATATACAAAAAACAATCTTTTTACATACTCTTTATCCAAATTAGTATTAACAAATAAAAACTTTAGTAACAACAAATACTTAAAATCAGTGGTAAAACCCTATACATATACAAATACTGGGTTTGGGCACTTTCTACTACTAATTCGAGTCATTCGGGCCAATACTCACACTGTATTCTCCAAAAGTGTTTGACTAACATTCATGATGTCCACTTTTGAAGCCATAAGCCCGTATTAACATTTTAGGTCATTACAATAAGCCTAAGACGAATCAGGATTTAGTTTTACCAATTTCTGAGTTAGGCCCTAATGTTTACTTGTTAGAACTACCTTACAACATAACTATTAGTCCAATTTTTAATGTGAAGGTTCTTCTGCCTTATCAGGGAACTTTTGAGCTTCGCCTTTTGCCTTCTAATCATTCTGTAGGTATTTAGCCTTATCATGTACCAGTTCCATCACTACCACCTAACACACCACCTATTGAAGAAATCGAGACCATTATAGATGACCAGATTGTTTTCATACCAGATGGACCCCTTCACCGCTACTTAGTTTGTTGGAAAGGTTACTTAGATTTAGATGCCACTAAGATTCCAAAGGATGAGTTTCAACGTCTAGACCCTACCTTGCTGGAAGAGTACAAATACTCTACCTCTCAGGAGGAAAGTTCTTTGAAGCTGGGGAGAATTGATAGGAAATATGGAAAGACCTATAAAAGGAAGAATTAATATTTTATTTTATTTTATTTTGGTTTTGCAAGTAGGAATATTTAATTAAGAGCTAGTGGGATTACCTTTTAATTGTTTTTTTTTTGATACAGGGGAAAAGGAAAACAACTACTCTACTGGGGTATTAATAAGAGAATCCTGAAGAGGTGGCACAAAATGAAGACCAGGAGAGCATGCTAGAGCCCTCTTTGCAAGATAATCCGCCTCTTGGATCACCCCTCGACTGCATGTATCAATCTGAACGTTCCATTTTCGCTGTAACAAATTGTTGATTTCCACAATAATATTCTCGTAAGTGTGCAATTCAGCAGAACCTTGGCGAATCAGCTGCGCAGCTTGAGAACAATCTGTTTTGACAATTATCTTCCTAAATCCAAGATCCCATGCTCTTCTTAATCCTATTAGGCATGCCCATAATTCTGCACACAGAGGGTCCCCTCGTCCGATATGCAACATGAAAGACTCAATTAGCCTACCCTTATGGTCCTTAATGATACATATCCCTCTTCCATTAAGTCCGGTGGAGGTTCTTCAACAGCTTGGGTGCCTCAAATCCGCGTATTCTGTAACTTGACCATGGCAGACATGTAACTTGCAAGATTGGCCTTGGCTCTCCCGATAATGCTTTCAGCCATGTAATCCGTATGATTAAAGATACAATCATTGCGACGCTTCCATAAGAGCCAGCAAATGAACACAAACAGCTCCTTCCAAGATTCCTTACCAAGGCACATATTTTGTGAGAGGTTTATGATGCACCAGTCCCATAGATTGCAGTGAAAGAAACGGTGCTTACAACTTGGATTTAAAATGCTCTCCCATATTTTTCGAACTGCTGGGCAATCCCGAAGAATATGCAAACAAGACTCAGGATCGTGGTTGCACCAAATACACGTAGCCGAAACCGCTATGCCCCGCCTCCTTAATTCATCATTAGTCAAAAGCTTATTGTGGAGAGTCAACCACATAAAAGTCCGGCAACGTTGTGGAACAGCTAACTTCCAAACTCTACTCCAGATTTGCGTAGCAATAGGGCCATTGTTCTGCAGCAAATTATAGGAAGATTTAAGAGAAAAGTTACCATGCTTCTCTAACTTCCATCTCATTGATTCATCTCCGTTGGGCCGCATTACTCGTTCTGTACCTTCCAGTACCTTTCCCCAATTGTCACGGATACCCACCCACAATCTAGAGCCTGGGCGCCGAGCATTAATATTAGGCAAGAGATCCTCACCACACTGATATTTGTTTCGAACAACCCGTGCCCAAAGAGACTCCGGATTCTTCATTAAACCCCATCCAGATTTGATCATGAAAGCTTTATTCTGGAGTCGTGAATGCCGTAACCCAAGTCCCCCTCGTCGCTTTTCTTGACAAACATTATCCCATGCAACTAAATGCACTTTCCTTTGTTCACAAGTTGATCCCCAGAGAAAGCCACGGGCTTTTTTATCAATTTCATCACAAACAGCAATAGGAAGCGGACAAGTTTGCATGGGGTATAGAGGGATAGATTGCACCACTGACGAGATAAGAGTATGTCGACCAGCTAAAGAGATAGTATGAGCCTTCCAACTACTTAGCCTTGATTTCACCCTGTCAACTATATACTGATATGTTTCACTCCTGACTCTATCATGATGCAATGGTGTTCCCAAATATTTCCCAAGATCAGGCGTAGTAGCATAACCCAAACTCTCGCTGAGTTGGGTCCGCCTATTATGACTTACATTCTTGGAAAAAAAATACCCGTGTCTTCGTTAAACTCACTTTCTAGCCTGACAGGCTGCAAAATTTTTCAAGACATCTCTTCACTACCTCGATTTGTTCCATAGATGCCTCAGCAACTAAAATTAAATCATCAGCAAAGAAAAGATGAGAAAGAGGGGGCCCATCCTTCCTAAGCCGAATAGGTTTCCATTTCCTACTCTGAAGCTCTTCCTGTATCAAGTGAACCAATTTCTCAATACAAATAACAAAAAGATAAGGAGAAATAGGATCACCTTGTCTGATCCCACGTGATGGAAAAAACTCCTGTGTTTTACTACCTTCCCACAGGATCTGCATAGCCACTGAAGTTATACAACGACGAATCACATTGAGAAGGTATGGGGGCAAACGCAGCTCCTCAAGGCAATCAATAATGAATCCCCAATTAAGTCTATCATATGCTTTCTCAAGGTCAATTTTTATTTCCATGAAGCCCTTCTTTTTCTGCATATTACGCATTGAATGAATAACCTCCTGAGCAATAATGATATTATCCGACCCCCGTCTACCAGGAACAAATCCACATTGATTAGGAGAAATAATGTCCGGAAGAAAACCCTTAATCCTGTTTGCAATAATTTTTGTAATAGTCTTATAAACAACATTACACAAGCTAATAGGGCGAAAATCCTGAATGCGTTCGGGATGGTCCTTCTTGGGTATGAGGACGATAAGAGTCCCATTAATATCATCAATGTTAGATGGATCCCTAAAAACTTCCTGAATAAAAGTACTCACAGACTTGCCAACATGCTTCCATTGGCTTTGAAAGAAGAGAGCATTAAGTCCATCAGGACCAGGAGATTTGAGAGCACCCATGCTGAAAATAGTTTGTTTGATTTCTTCATGAGTAACTTCTCTAGCCATAACATCCAACTGGTCCTCACCAATTGCCGGATACGTGAATCTCCATATTGTAGCAGTTAACCTGGTATCATTATTACAAAAAAGATTAGTATAAAAAGCTAATGCAATATCTTTAATACCTTCCTTGTCATAATGCCAGGTATCATTTTCATCTAGCAAAGCTTCAATCTTGTTCCTTTTCCTTCTCGCATTCACTTTGGCATGGAAATATTTAGAGTTACGATCCCCCAGAATGTACCAGTCGCACTTAGCCTTTTGAACCCACAGAAGGTCTTCCTGAATTAGAACCTCCTCAAGTTCTTGCCAGAGTTGTTGAAGCAAAAGATCAAGGGATTGCTCATTTAAACAGGTATGAGGAGTCTTATTTAATCCCTCCAATCTATTCATGAGATGTCGTCGACGACGACCTAAGTGACCAAAAACTTCATGGCTCCAAGCTTTAACATCAATTGTAAATTGGTAGATATTATCAAGCAGATGCCACTCCTCATGCCATGATTTCTCCATACAATCCGTGAATTTATCATGAAGAATCCAAGAAGCCACAAAGCGAAAGGGGAATTCTCTATTAGCTGCCCTAGCTTGAGCTTCAGAAATACGAAAAAGAACAGGTCGATGATCAGATTTAAAAAATGGAAGATGAACCACCGAGGCTTGAGGAAAAGCTTGATGAAATTCAGAGTTGACAAGGATTCTATCCAATCTACTTTCACTCCCATCCCGCTTCCATGTGAAATAAGGACCTTGGCATCCCAAGTCAGATAACCCCATATCTTCAACCCCCTGAATCATATCTCTATCAATGCTACTGCCAATTCCACGAGTCGAGCGACGGTCATGCATATACAAGGTACCGTTAAAGTCACCGCCAATGCACCAAGGGCCTGAGATTAAAGTACTTATCTCTTGAAGAGCCGACCATAGGACACGACGTTTTATGGGATTAGGACTCCCATAAACAGCTGTAATGAAACAATTCCTGTCTCCCATATTAAGACTCATATGAATGAACTGTTCATGAGTACCTACAATTTCAAATTTCCAATTATTATTTTTCCAGAGTACCCACAAGCCACCGCTATACCCTTGGGCATCAACTACTGTGAAATTATCAAATCCCAGACTCATTGCAATTTTCCTAGCCTTTTCGCCACCACGACGAGTTTCAAGAATAGCAAAGAAATCAATATTATGTTTCTTGGTCAGTTCACGAACTAAACCAGGAAAAGATTTGGCACCGGTGCCTCTACTATTCCAAAAGATGTAATTCATTGGCAACGAGTGGGAATATGCTGAGCCTCATGGCTCATGGATCCTTCCATAATGTCGCACACATGCACTTCTTCTTCCATGTTTATAGACTCTTGAGCTTCTTCCACAATTTATCTTGAAGTAAGAAGCCCCGCTTCAGTAACAGAAACTATTTCAGGATGCTCTGTATTTATGGCCTTGGAAGAAAGGCCCTCAATATTCTGGACCTCTAAATCATTCAAAACCTGAAAGGGATTCCGTATGTCCATACTTGGTGGAGATTTGAGTAAGGAAACCTGTTGAATGGGTCCAGCATTCTTATTCGGCCCACTGCGTTGTGTCTTTCCTTTACCACCCTTATGGCCCAAATTGTTTGACTTAGGCCCAATAGGGACCCAAACCTTCTGCACATTGGGTGACTTACCATAGCCTCGTTCTGATTTTTGTGGAATATCCTCCTTCCCTTTCCTATTAGAGACTTCCCTTAGCGAAATTCTCGCATCTGATTCCAAGTCTGGCGAATATTGCGCCTCATCACATTTATTCCTTACACTACCGTTATCCTCACGAGACCCTTGATGCCTTCCTTTCCTGTCACTCGTTCTCCTGAAATCATGAAGATTCTGATCCATTCCTTCATGTGCAGCAGATTTGGCGTGATTAATGACTGACGCAGATTTCCCTCCCTGAATATCGGATCCAATATAACGTTTCCAAACCTGATGCTTATGGAGATTTTCCAGTCCAAACTTGATCACCGGCCCTGCAGAGTCACCGCCGATCAACTCCGATTGCTTCTCTGCTTCGCACTTCCCACGGGTACGTTTCAAGGGGTCAGTTTTCGACCCAGCAACATGTTCAACCTCGTCCCCTGCCGTCTCTCTTGGAACGACACCACCACTCTCATTACGAGCAGTACCCGCTGCAGTTTCAGCCGAGACAGAGGTTTGCTTCAAATTCTGAGAATGATCTGGATGAGCCATCGGTAATGAAGAACACTCCTCTTGACGGTGGCCATAGATGCCACAGTTGAAACATACCAAATGCAAACCTTCATATTCAAGAACAAACGTCCGTCCAAAAATTTTTAAATGAGAAAGGAGTTCTAACCTCAAATCAATCTCAACACAGACTCGCGCAAACCGTCCTCGTGAGCTTAGTGATGTAGCCAGATCAACCTTAAGCGTTCTTCCAATCATTCCACCCAGCCGAAACAATGATTCATAATTGTAAAACTCTACCGGCACTGAACGAATATGTATCCATGCAGCCACTTTTCGCTGATTCCATGCATTCCATGGATCAAAATTCGGCCTCCACCGTTGCACCAGTAAATAATGATCTGCAACCATCCAAGGACCCTCCTGATATACAAAATTTAGATCCTCTTCAGTTGTAAAAGACGCTATGAAGTATCCATTCTCCAAATCTAGAAGTTTGAAGGGTGTCTCAAACTTCCAGAGATTTTCAAGTTTTTGACGCATCCGAAATAGTGGGATGTTAATGCCCAACGGCTTAATAATCAAGGACTTCCTCCATGGTGTACACCAGGATTCATACTCTTCTTGTGTAACTTTAAGTGTGGGGCATCGATCTCGACGTTTCCCATCTTCTGTATGTAACTTAGCGGACTCTGGCATAGATTCTGGCCCTGTAAAGTACCCTTTTAACCCATCAATATAATCCTTCCATGCAACGTCCATCATTGAATTGCCCCTATCTGTGGCTTGTTTAACCCTCTCTTCTAGATTCAGCACCTTATCCCTGTATGAGATAGGATTTTCTGATGATACATCAGTAATAATATCTTCCTCCACACCATTCTCCTTTGTCTTTATGCAGACCTTCTTTCTACTACGTGCCAGGAGATCAATTTCTTCTTCAGAACCATGACGCTCGACTCCACGTTCCACAAAGCTACCGATCGCCTCTCCAGCCATTCTCTGCACGGTCTGTTAAACCAAAAATGCTCTCCCAGAACTGAGCACAGATCGACAGATAAGTGCAAATAGATTGCAAATTGTCTATTAGCTAAGAGCAAGTGGATTGCTAGTTGTATCTATTAAGAGCAAGTTGTCTATCTTTGCTAATGGTTACTTTTTATAGCAAGTGGGTTACAAGTTGTATCCTTTCCTATTCTATAAATAAGATTATAGGAGTGCTCATATTTTGTAAACAAACGCGTGAATGAATGATAGTATGATGGTTTATGAAATTCTCTCCTCCTCTATCTATTTCTCTCACTTTTCCATCTGTGTCTAAACATCCTTCCCCCTACCCTATTTTTGTCTTTTCCTCTCTTTCTCTATTTTACCCTGATAACTCCTTATTGTTAATATATTTGAGATATATTTTTGATATAATTGGGGAGTTATCAATGCTAATTTAAAGTGATTTTCTTAAGATTTTATAAGATATCAATTGGATACATCATTTGTGGGATTTAAATGAAAATAGAAGTTTTTAAGTTTAGGAAAGAAATAATAATTGAAAATTAAAAAAAACTTCAGTATTATTATTTCTTCTTCTTTTTGCCAGGCAAAAGACACTGTCATTTTGGGAACTATGAGTAGTGAGACCTAAAAGCTACAGCTTGGAGGCATGACGACAGCGTTTTGGTGGAAAGTAAAGGAAGAGAGACCTAGGAGCTGAGAAAAAAGCGAAAGGTCGAGAGGCACGAAAAAATGGAGCATGCGACTAAAAAGAGAGGGATAGACTGTTTACCGGCACGGTAGTAGTCGTCATTGTTCATCGAAACTAGATCGGACAGCTGAGGGCGCACTGCTTTTTGCTCTTTTTATCCTTGTTTCAATTTGATTTCTAGTATGATTTTGGATTTTGGACTTAGTGTGGTTGTAATGGGATTTATTTTGAATATGTGTGGCTAATTGTTTTTAAACCTAGAGTAGTTTGAACTAATTTGAGGATTTGAGCATGTATGAAACAATTATTTTTGTTTAATGTTATTTTGTTTACTTAATCTTATATTATTTTGTCTACTTTGTTTTTTATCACCACTAAGTAGGAAATTGGGGAATTTAGATTAGCCTTGGAAAAGGGATCTTAATTGAACCATAAGATTAAGTAATGTGGGATTATAATTTATTCTAATCTTCTAATAAGATAGAAATATACCTATTGGACCCATATAATCATATTAGGGTCTAATTTGCTTGACGTTATTTTATTTACTTAATCTTGTATTATTTTGTCTACTTTGTACTTGATCGCCACTAAGTAGGGAAATGGGGAATTTAGATTAGTCTTGAAAGAGTGATTTTAATTGGACTATAAGATTAAGTAATGTGATATTAGAATTTATTCTAATTTGTTAATAGGATAGGAATATGCCTATTGGACCTATATAGTCATATTAGAGTGAAATTGGATAATTATTGACTCTTGAGTAAATTAGTTAGGAATAACAATTTTAACTTGAGAGAAGGGTATAAATAAATAGAAAATACTTATATCCATTTAAATTCTAGATTAACAATTTAAAAGTCCTTTTTCGCAAATCGAGACAAGACTCGTCTCATATATTTACCTCGTAAATTATAAAAGTTATTCTTCAAAAGCTAATCCAAACACACATAGTGCTTTTAATTGGGTAATTGCATACGCTAAAACTTAAAGAAGGAATTAGCTACTCTAGGTTGTTTTTGTCAATTTGAAATTTTATAAACATTAGTCAATACCTTTGCACTTGTTTAAATTGATTTTCAAATTTCTTCTTTGATTTGTTCAATTTAAATGAAAATGAGAAATTTAATGTATAATTATTAGTTCTCTTGAACCTCTATAAAACGACCTTGATTAGCTATTATTATATATTTCCATGGTTTGTACACTTGCGGTGCTCACTTAAATTTTAGTGGCATCATGCCCTTTCCCTTCCATAGATCAAATATGCTTGTGTGAAAGTAGGTGTGTATGAGTGAGTTTTACATCACCAAATATATTCTTATTCCCCAAGAGAAATACTTATGAATTCCAAAAACATCACCTCATCTGTATTCTGATTAATTAAAATACAACAACTCATCTTATTTTAATCCTATATGGCAGATGAGTCATCTAGAAAAATTCAAATTTTATAATTTTAGAAAACATAAATTTTTTTAATTTAGAAAAACAAAAAAACGCTATTCAAGAGAAATTCAAATTCTTGATTTTAGGGACGATGAGAGGGAATTGCGTTTTTTTTTATTTTTTTTTAAATTAAGAATTTTATGTTTTTTAAAATCATAAAATTTGAATATTTCCACATGACACATCTACCATATAGAATTAAAATAAGATAAGTTGTTGTATTTTCATTAGTCAGAGTACAGATGAGATGACACTCCTTGAGTATGTAAGTATTTCTCATCTCACAAAAATTAACACATGTGATATATGATATTATTATTATCATTAATTAATAATAATTGCTTTTCCTAAAAACGAATTTCTTATTATTTTTTAATTTAAAGGTACAAACGACATTTCATTTACAAAATCACTTATTCCCTTTTATTTATTTATTTATTTATATCATTTCATTTTATCAGTATCATGCCAACTTTTGGCACTTTGGTGACTATGTATTAATGCATACATATTTAAGTGGAGGGTACCTTGTTGAAAGGCTAAGATTGAATGAAATTGTCTAAAAGCAACACAACTAAAATAAAAGGGAGGATGTGTTATGAAAAAAAAGGGGGATAATTTATACTCCCTCTAGTCCTATTATAATGCCCTTCCAACTAATTCTGATATATTAATGAATGATAATTTAAGTCATTAAATATGTCATAAATTAACTTTTGTTATTTTTGTCCTTCTTGAAATGATGTGATTTAATTTATTCAACTTTGAACATCAATTAATAACAAGTGTAAAATAGGGAAAAAGTTGATTAATGAGGTTGTTGGTGACTTATATTTGGGACTAAAAATTGCTTATAGAACATCTACTATAATCAAGATAATTAAATTCGAACCAGTTGAGGTGTTGGGTCAAGGGTCAGTGAATCAGACCGGAGTTAAATCGGAGCTAACCCGGGGCCTAACTAGTCAGAAATTAAAGATTTTAGGCTTATTAATATGAAATTCTAAAAAAAATTAAAAAAAAATCAATTTTTTTTAAAGAGTATCAATCCGGGTTTGAGTACACTGACTATAATAGAATGAGTAGTAAGCGAAGATGCACTAATATTTTAATAAGGACATGTAGTCAATCAAGTATATATTTGATGTTAGGGAATTGTTTTATTACAATTGTTCCCCATAATTTTAAAAGTTTTAAACTCATCCTTATTACAACAATTATTAAGGTAACCCTGTAGTTTTCAAATTAAAGTTTGTTCTCCCCTCCTTGAAATACATATATGACAAACAAAGTTTAACCTAATAGGTGACGTAGTTCTAGATTAATTCACCGTCATTCGACGCTATTAAGAAGAAGCTTTTTAGAATAAATTAAAGTTTAGTCACATCTTCCCATAAAGGTTGACACAATAAATGCACTAAAGCCGAAAAAAGAATAAGAGAATGATAGAGATAGTCAGAAAACTCTAAGGCAGACGTTAATTGGAAGGTGTCGTCACCTCATTTTAGAAAATTTTGGGCCTGTTTATTTCTGTGTTCTATCCTTTTTATTTTAAGAATAGTTTTATAAAGTTATTTTTGAAAAGTCTGGATGCGGGTGGGCTACCAAAAACAAAGTTGTTTTTGGAAACTTATTTTTATTTTGCTAAAAAGACAACTCATTAAGACAAAGTAAAATGGTTGCAACTCTCTTGGGCTGCCTTACATCAGATTCGGAAACAAGCCAAACAGCCCAAGACATAAATCAACGACAAAGCAAAAGTATGAACAAAGTACAGCCGAAGCCCAAAATACAGGAAATAAACGAAAGAAGAAAGAAGAAAGCATCTTCGGCCCATACGAAGGATTGCAGCCAACAAAAGATAGCCACCAAAATGAACAGTATTGAAAAACTTGCTTCTAAGAGAGTGTTTGGATGTTTTGATCAGAATAGCTTTTTTCATGGTCAAATTACATAAAAGGACATTAACTTTTGTGATAATTACATATAAAGAATAAGATTATATTTTATGTATTATTTAAGGATTTATATCAAATTTAACAGCCAAGTTTTTCCTGAAGAACGTCTGGTACAAATAAATTTTGGAAGATGGAAAATAACAATGAACAATTAACAAGGATGTAAATTTAACAAAACCGTTAAATTTGACCTAACGGAGTTAAATTATAAGAGAAGAAAACATCTAACAGTATTAAAAATGATACATCTTAACCCATTATTTAACATTAAATTTCATAATTAATACCAAAAATGAAATAATTTTGTCTATATGTAATGTTAATTAATTTAACTAATTTTTTTTAATATAATTAAATTAGATAAATAAGTCTTAAATAGGATAAGAGGGAGTATTAAAATTTTAAAATTCTAAAAAAAAAAAAAGAGAAAAAACGTTGAAATTCAAAAAAATAAAAAAGATGAGAGAGAGTGTGCTGTGGATTGTAAGAAAAAATGTAAGAAAAACAAGTTGAAAAAGTAAGAAAAAATGGATTGTTCCCAAACCAAGGTTTGGGCCTCCCAAACCATGGTTTGACATGGAAAATGGATTATTCAAAAATTGTGAGTGTTTGGATAAATATTTTCCAAACCATGGTTTGGCCTCAAAAGCAATTTTTTTAATTGCATCCAAACACACACTAAAAACAAGTTGAAGAAGAAGGAGAAGAAGGTGGAGCCATCTGAAGAATCTGATGAGGACATGGGCATCAGCCTGTTTGATGATTAATGGTGGGTCTCTTTAGAAGTTAAACATTATGTTTCTTTCCATTTGCCTTCCAAAACAGTTTCATAAAATTATTTTTAAAAACTTGTTTTTAAAACAACTTTATAAAACTGTTTTGAAAAAAAAAAACAGAAAAAAAAATTTTTAAAAATATTTTTTTGAAGGGATGTGGCGGCGTTTTCACCGGCAGTGACATGACAGTGATCGTTATCGGTAGTATGGTGTCGATAGTGAATAAGTAGTGGGCTCAAAAATAAAAAATAGAAAAAAAAAATTAAAAACTTCTTTTTTGTTTAAAACCAACTTACTAAAAGCAGTTTTCCAAACAATTTTTTTATTTTTTTATTTTTAAAAATAAAAAAATTGTTTTTTAAAACAAAATCAAACAAGTCCATTGTCTTTTTCATATTTTAAGAAATTAGCATATTCGTTTTTTTATGAACAATATTCATAAATTCCATATGAATTATATTATAATTTATTACATATTTATTTAATTGGGTGGAAAGCCTTAATTAAATGGATCAACCCGTCAAGAGAAAACCTTAATTTTTGTTTTTTTTTTATAAATGTTGTATATGTTTTGTTGCTCTTATTGTTTTGGAATATACAAATAGAAACCCTCCCCATAAAGTGACTTAGAGAGCTTGAAATAATTCGGTTCGGTTATTCTTAGTTGTTTGATGTTAAAAAATTTTCACTATTTAATACTTACAGTTATTTCAGTTTTTACGGAAATCGGGAAATGTGAATGCTAACCCCTGGCACCCAAGCTCTGTTGGGGGTAGAATTTCATGCTTGCAGTCCAAGCGATGTCCACTAAACCATATTGCATTTGTGCCTATCTTTTTGACTTTTCATGTAAAGCCCATTTAGGATACGTTATGAGTTCCAAAATGGGTCCCTTTGTCAATTTTAATTTCTGTTCTTCTGCTAGAGTTTTAAGCCCAAGTTATACTACGATACGAGTTTATTTGGGCTTTTATGTTATGTTCATTTTATCGTTTTAATTACATTGACCATTAGTTAAAAAGAAATATCATTGCCAAGGTTGATCCCCTTAATAAAAAGCTTAGCTTATAATTATAAGGTTGTGAGTTTAAATCTCATTGATATAAGAACCTCATTAGTGGGAGATTTATAAATACTTATATAAGCGCTCTTTAAACTCGAAGGCATACCATGACCATAATAAACCTCAGGGACCCAACTCACATAAAATTTTCAAAGGGGAAAAAAGGAAAAATCATGAAAGGTATATTTTTAACAATTTATTAGAATATCCTTATATGATTGAGACACAGTAAGGGAGCAATCTATATTTTGACTTGAATGATTTACAATTTAAATTTTTTTCAATTTTATGGTCGATAATGTATTTTTATTTTTTTATATTATATTATTGTTATGATACAAAGAAATACTTTTCGTTATATTTTATAAAGGGGAAATTTCAATTAAATCTTGTTGAAATATCAAAAATTTAAATATAGGCCTATACTTTTGTCAAATTTATAATTAGGCCAAGAGGCTTAATTAGGAATTTTTGAATGATAATAAAAGATCAAAATGCCCCTCCTTGCTTAAAAGAAAAAATTGAAGGTAAAAATACGACTTTAAATTATTACAGTATCAATCAATACAGCTTTGATAAGTTTGATTATAAAGTAGAAACGTGACTTTAAACCTTTAACATGACGCTCTCTCATGTGATACCGTGAATAGTGAGGAGTATGGGTGTTTAAAACTCAGGACCGGACCGAGATACCTGTCAACACCCGTTTTCATTTTGATATGCGCAGGGAATAATGAACAAGTTCCATAGGCAAACAGAAAAGTACAGTTATACTGATAATAAGTATTTGTTTACAGACAGACATTAACAGAGCAAAATTCACTAATAATTACAAATATATACAGAATATCCCAAAATATTCCAAATACAGGCTAAATGTAACCACCAACTGTGTCTCGAGAAACATGCCCGTCAGTTTCCCGGAACTATATCCTTGCCTTTTGAACCGCTGGCACCCGCTGAGACATTTGGATTAGAAAAAGGGGTGAGATTCCAAGGAATCTCAGTAGAAACATACGATCAACATATAAAATGCGAAAATTAAATATGCAATGCACCGTATCAAGTAAAATGAAAATTCATATCATCCGTGTGTGTATACAAAATTCAGGGCCAACTAACCCGTTGAAACCCCTACATGTACCTCAGCCGAGTCCTTGACTACAGCTAGATAAGACCAGTGTACCTCAGCTAGGTCCTAGACCACAGCTAGGTAATGTGCCTCCAGCACGTGTTCAGATCACAAAATACAGTAACATGCATCATACAAATAGTCACATAGTATATGAGAGATAGTAGTCCCTACCTTAACCTCTTTCCTGTCTCAAAGGGTTTGCCTCGTAAAACATGTCGACTATAGGCGTCCAACTCGGTCCTAAAACGTCAAACATACAAGAAATAGGTCATAACCTATCCAAGTATCATTTTAGACACCTCCATAGTGTTTCTTGTGGTTATATTAGCCTATGGTGAAAATTTACCAAAATGCCCCCGGGACCCCGGCCCCGCCATACCCGGCCCGATGGCACGTTTTTTCCAAATTTTTGACTAGGGCTATCCTGACGTATTTTCGTCTAAGGAATCCATTTCCGGACTCAAAATTACCAAATTCCATGTCAAATTACGAAATTGCCCTTGGCATCCCTACTTTTAGGGTTTTAGGGGCGTTCCCGTAATTATGCTTTCTCAGCCTTTTCTGAAAAAGTGCCCAACTGTAACCCCACCTATTTTCGCCCACTGAATCCAATGGAACCATAAAATCATTGAAAATCCAACTCTAAGGCCCTCAAACATCCCTGGCCGAAATAATTGTGTTCTCCGGGAAAAATCGGGGTTTTACGATTTCGGCTCCGTAAACACGTTCCTTTCTACTCCTAACCACTTTATTAACAATCTAATTGAGTTATAACAACCATTTGAACTAAAATTGGGCAGTATAACCCTTAGATATACAACTTTCCAAAATTTAAAACCAATGGCAATCCGGCGAAATTTCACCGATTAAATTGCCCACAGCAGCCAGAATAGTTAATATACGAAGGTTTGGAAGTTACCTCAAGCTCCAACAAGCTTTTCCCAAAAATGGCTGAAACCCTAACCTTTAGAGAACAGATTTTTGAGCCTCCAAACCCTAAAGAACAAAGAGGAGTAGCTTAGAGTCGGAGATATACGCGTTAGGAGCGAAATCGTCGAAGAAATCGGCTTACCTTGTGATTTTTCTTCTATTTCTCTCTCTAAACTCTCTCAACCTTCTCTCTCTCTATTTCAGGTTGCTGTGCGTGAATGAGCAGCTGAATGAGGAAGATGACTTATATTCTAATATCTCATAATATTATAATAATTTATTTAATTTTCCAAAATTGCTAAAATCCAATTTTTATGTACATAACTTCCTACATTCACGTAACCATGCCATAATGTCCAACCAATATTTTCTTCTTTATGCCACATGTAGGAGACACCTAGGGGTCCCTCCCTATGGTCTCAATTGGCTTCACAACTTGTTTCGGTTACGTATACACGTAAAGTCTCAATTTTGGTCAAAATTGCACTTTTTGCTCAAATTTTCCATAAATTCATATTAAATTGACCAAAATATTCTAAATATATTTTTAAACTTTATTTCCCTTAATTAATTGAAATTAACTTCAATTAATTGAAAAATAATTAATTTTGTGATATTTTGGCAAAATTACGATTTTGCCATTACCTTTCTAATCCAATTTCTTCTCTTATTTTTCTTTCACCAATTTTCATCTATTTTTGGACCAAATATTTTCTCTAATATTCCTTCACTTTTGGACCTTAATATTGGGCTTTTTAAATTACCCAAATTAATTCCATAATTATTTTTGCCCAATTTCCCATGAAATTGAACATTTATAAATTCATAAATTCCAAATTCATGAATATTCACCATTTTATTGAATTTCCCAAATAATTACAATATATTTGGTGAATATAAAATTTGGGGTGTTACAGTTCTCCCCCACTTAAATAAATTTCGTCCCCGAAATTTGCTACACCTGATCAGCCATAAATTCCGGGTAACGTTTCTTTACACTTTCTTCTGTTTCCCATGTAGCCTCTTTGGGCGATAACCCTTTCCAGACAATCTTGATGAATGGAATGCTCTTGTTTCTGAGCTGCTTTTCTTGCCAATCGATGATTCGGTCAGGTGTGACTTCGTAAGTCAAATCGTCGCGCATTTCCACATCTTCATACTCTATTACGTGTTCTGGATCAGGTTGATACTTTTTCATTTGGGAAACATGAAAAACATCATGTAGTCTGCTCAGATTCGGTGGCAAAGCGATACGATATGCTACAGGCCCAATCTTCTCTAAGATCTCAAACGGACCAATGTATCTTGATTGTAGCTTCTTTGCTTTCAATGCCCTGCCAATACCCGTAACAGGTGATACTTTCATGAATACGTGGTCACCAACTTCAAATTCTAGAGGTTTTTGCCTCTTATCCGCATAACTTTTCTGTCGGCTCTGAGCAGCTAGCAATCTCTGCTTGATCAATTTTATCTGCTCCGTTGTCTGATCAACAAGATCTGGCCCTAGCAATTCCCTCTCAGACAACTCAGTCCAGCATATTGGCGATTGACACTTCCTCCCGTAAAGTGCCTCGTATGGAGCCATTTGAATACTCGAATGATAACTATTGTTGTAGGCAAACTCTGCTAATGGAAGGAATTTGTCCCAGCTACCTTTATAATCAAGCACACACGCCCTTAGCATATCCTCAAGGGTTTGAATTGTTCGCTCTGTCTGCCCATCTGTTTGAGGATGATATGCCGTACTGAATCGGAGCTTGGTACCCAAAGCTTCATGAACCGCCTTCCAAAATTTGGAAGTGAATCGTGGATCTCGATCAGAGATGATGTTCTTCGGAATACCATGCAATCTCACAATCTCTTGAATGTAAATTTCTGCTAGTCTATCAGGAGAATAGTGAATGCTAATCGGTAGGAAGTGAGCTGTCTTCGTGAATCTATCAACTATCACCCATATAGCGTCATGGTTTCTAACTTTTGGCAATCCTGTCACGAAATCCATGGTAACGCTTTCCCACTTCCACTCAGGTATCGCAGGATTCGTCAAAAGCCCCGAGGGTCGCTGATGTTCAACTTTCACTTTCTGACATGTCAAGCAACTAGCAACGAACTCAGTCACCTCTCTTTTCATTCCTGGCCAATAGTATTGAGCCTTCAAGTCATGGTACATCTTTGTGGCTCCTGGATGCAGAGTATACTTACTCTTATGTGCCTCCTCCAGGATTTGTCGTTTTAGTTCTTGTTGTGGTGGAATATAAATCCGCTTCTTGTACCTGACTAGCCCGCTGGGAGACAAGTCGTAATCCTGAGTCTCGCCCCTATCAATCATGTAACATCCTTATTTTTGTTAGGGCTTAAAGAAAGTTTAGTTAAAGTTTTAGTTAGTCAAAGAATATAGAATATATATATATATATATATAAAGTTCTAAAGGAAAAAAAAATTAATTATTCAAAAGAAAACTAAATACAAATAAAATACTCCATTAAGATAATTATTTTAATATGAGTATATGTGTGTAAATTTGTCTTACCATTGGGAAAAAAAACGAAAAAAAAAATATTAAATAAAAAAAAGTACTGCTAGTAATTTGAATAATACTATTATTATTTTTATGTTTTTTTAAAAGAAAAAAATATTTTAATGAGAGCAACAAACCCTATATCTACTCTATATAAGATCTTTTTCGCTTCACCCTAGACCTAACCCACGGCGCGCGGCACAGAGCGTCTACAGGTGCTCTTCTATTTTGTCTTTCATTCATTCTCTTGTTCGAATATATCTGCCTCAAATTGATTAATAGTCTTGTCAAATCTCATTTTCTTACTATCCTCTAATTTTCTCATCTCCTAGTCTTGTCATAGGTCTCCTCCTCTCACTGTGCGTGATGTATATGATTTAAAAACAAAACAGAGTTATTTGTGCCTCACGCTCTTTTCTTCAATCTTCATTTATGATGGCGTTTGAACACACACACACATATATATATTCCTCTTGTCATTTCTTCAATCTTCATTTATGATGGCGTTTGAACACACACACACACACACACACACACATATATATATATATATATTCCTCTTGGTATTTCTTCAAAAACCCCATCTCCCTCCCTTGAACTAACTGTGCCGAAGTGTGTGTGTATACTTTCTATCTTTCAACCTCTGTTGCCCCTTTTTTTTTGTGCGTAATTATTTAGAACAAACCCATGTTGAAACGTTTTTGTTTTTGTTTTATTTTATTAATTATTATTATTTATTCTGGTTCATCTGCCTCCAAAGACCAAAGTCTGGACTCATTACTTGTGAGACAATATGAAACTCATATATATATATATATATATATTTATATATATATTTGCTAACCCAATTTATATATTTTCTACCCTCAAGAAAATTTAGATAAACATACATATCTATCTATATACATAGATACATACATAATTTTTTATTTGAATAACTTTCTTTTAATTGGTTAAACTCATTTCACTATTAGTTGTTTCTGTGCCTCACTCCCTTTTCTTTAATTCTACCTTCAATATGTACAGTGATTTTTTATCCTTAATTTCTTCATCTTTTTCTTAATTTTTGTTTTTGTCCTTTTTTTTTTTTTGGCAACCCACTTCATTTGTTTCAGACCTTGGTTTTTGACTTCAAAGAATGAAATAATAATTCATTCAATTTAATCAAACATATTATCTATCCTTTTTTTTATATATACACCAAATTTTCATGCCTTCTTCACTCTATAGCCATAAACCACGTGTGTGTTTATATATGAAGAGAATATGCATTTTTGGGTAGCTTTAATGTCAAGATTAGTTTACAGTGATTTTAAAATAATAATGAGTCATATATTAATAGATATATGTGTTTGTGAATTTGTAGCCTCTTGTAGAGAGCTTCGGAGTAATTTCTATAATTATTTGTAAGCTATTATGGAATAACAGGTAACTCTGAATATTCTTCCCTATACTTGTGAATTGTGTATGACTACCTTTTAAAAAAAAAAAGGGGGGATTGAACTATGTGTATATGTGTATGTACTTTAAATTCCCAAGTAAGTAATGTTACAAGTAAATTTCTTTATGACTCACTTTATTCACATAGGAAATAATTTAATTACAATTAATGTATTGTTGGATTATTGTTTCCTTTTAGGCATGCTTGAATATGTGACGATATTTTATTCGAATGGGAGCATGATTTATTGTACCTTGTCTTTTAATTATATAATTTGGTGATGGAATATACTTGTCATGGCGGATGCATTTGTAATGGGTTGGAGTAAGGAGGAATTTGTATGTTGAGCTCTTTTACCACGTGGTATGCCATCACTTGGTGCACAGTGGATGGTACTTGTCAGGGCCCCTTCTTCCATGTTTTCCTTTGGCCGGGATTTCATTGGAGCTGTGGGACATGTGACACCTCCTTAGTTGTATTCTTTTAAGGAGGGGAGCCATAGTCCAGACTTAAGCTCTACACCTTTGGCCGGGTGTATCTTAAGAACTGGTGAGCTTGGGACAATCCAGTCAAATGGATAGGTTTCTGTTGGACTATGTGTTAGCCTATGGCTCCAGTCAGCGGAATAAGGATGGACGGTGATATAAGGGAGGTTGCATCCTACATATTGCATATTGCATAGTTGTATGTTACATGTTGTGATGAAAATACAGATTGATTAAACTTGTTTTTGGTCTTGTATGAGAATTATGGTATATATGAATATATATGTAATCAGTTCCTTTTTATCATATGTGATTTGCTTGTGTACGGTAGAAGCTTTCAGTAGTTACTGAGACGTTGAATCTCATCCTATTATATTAACAATTTCAGGTGATTGTTCTAGTAGGGAGCAAGGGAAGGCACCTATGGAGTGAGCCTTGGAGGCTCTTTTGTGCTCCTAGAGCTCATGTTATGTCATTTTTATTGCCATGACCCTAAGACTTCCGCATTTTATTTTGTTTTGTTGAAATATTTTGAGGATTTTATTTAACATTGAGACGTGGGATTTATTTAAACTAATTTGTATTTTGATGGTTTGGATGTTGAACATCCTTATTGACGATGTTTGAAATACTTTAGTTAAGTATTTGGCTGCTGTGATTTGAGGTGTTACATTTTTGGTATCAGAGCCAAAACGTTCCATGGCTATTTTGTTATTTTTATAACTATTTTTCTTTAAAATTTTTAGCGGTCGTGGCAATTTAAATATCATAACATGTGCACTTCCCTTTGTCTAGGTTTAGAATTCATTTGGTAACTTGTTTTCTTACCTAATGTCCTTGTGGCGTTCTTCATAGGAGGGGAGGATGGTGAATACTCGAAAAACTAATTCAACTCCTGTTCCTCGCCAAAATGGTCCTCCTCCTCAGGATAATAGTGCCATCTTGTTGGAGTTACGGGATTTAGTCCTAGATGTGAGAGAGAAAGTGAATAGGCATGAAGAAGAACTAGCAGCAAGAAGAGGCCAAAGCAGTGATCATGATAAGGAGAAGAGTCCCGTTAATGAAGATACTTCTACTGGCTAGCATTCTAGAGGTGGCAGCCATTCATGTACCAAATCAAGAGGCGGTAGTAGTTCCCATTCTCAGTACCACACCCCATCTATTACTGAAGTTTGGGACAAATTCAGGAAGTTTGCTCCTCCGATGTTTGAGGGGAAACTAGATCCAGTTGAAGCACTAGAGTGGTTGAAGCGTTTGGAAAAGATTTTCAAAGTTATTGAGATCAGCTCTCAACAGAAAGTTCTAGTCGCCGAACAATTGATGCAGAAAGCCGCTCAAGAATGGTGGGAGAGCACAAAAATTGATGATGATGTGGAGATGACTTGGGAAGAGTTTAGGGAGAAGTTCGAGAAGAATTATTTCCCTACTTCCATTAGAGTGGCGAAAGAGACTGAATTCCTTACATTCAAGCAAGAGGATTTACATGAAGAAGAATTTATCGCTCGCTTCTTAGAGTTGTCTAAGTTTTGCAAGTATTCGCAAAACAACTCTAAATGGATGTGTGATCGACTTGTGGAAAAAGCTAGGCCGGATTTGAAAACGGCTTTGTCACCATTCCTTGACGAGATAAAGGATTTTGAAAAGATGTGTGACAAGCTACGCACCATTTCTAGAAGCAAGCGAGAAGAAGAAGCTGAGAGAATGAAGGGATTCCAAGCTAGATCTACACCTCCCATGAGACCTACGGGGGGAATCACTAAGAAGCATAGCCATAGCTTCAGTGGTATGAAGAAGCGGTTTGGCCAGCCATCAAGGAATCATTCTGGTGGACCTTCAAGGAGTCATTTCAGTGGACCACAGAGGAGTCATTTTAGTGGAGGACAGAACTCTTATAGGGGCTCCACAGCTCCTGTTGCTAGCACTGCTAACAGTCAGAAGTGTGCCAAGTGTGGAAGGGTGCACCAGGGCAATTGTCTGATATGCTACAAGTGTGGGAAGCCAGGCCATGTCTTCAGGTTCTGTGAGGAAGGCTCGCGAGGAGTCAATGATGCTAGAGCTGCAGTTCCAGGCAGAGTGTTCGCACTATCACACCAGGAGGCTAGTGCTTCACCAAATCTGATTAAAGGTATTCTCAAACTTCAAAGCCTTGAGATTGAAGCTTTATTTGATTCTGGTGCTACACACTCTTTTATATCTTATGCTTTCGTGCATCGATTAAATTTACATATAAGTGAATTACCTTTTGACATGATTGTTTCTACACCGGCGGGAGCCTCGGTGAGAACTTCTAAAGCTTGCTTGAATTGTACAATTGAGTTCGATGGTAGGACATCAACTATTGATCTTATTTGTCTACCCATAAAGGGTATTGATCTAATAGTAGGGATGGATTGGTTGTCGGCGAATGACGCCATCCTTGGTTGTAAGAGGAAAACCATCTCCCTCCCTATTGACCCTATGAGTCCTAGCAGACTACAATTGTTATCTGCAGTACAAGTTGAAAAGTCTATTCGTAAGGGTTGTCCTGCGTACATAGTATTCTTCTCCATTCAAGTAGAAGTGGAGGAAGGGGTAGAAGACATTAAAGTGGTAAATGAATTTCCGGAAGTATTTCCAAAGGAGATGACGGGTTTACCCCCAGAGAGAGAAGTGGAGTTCTCTATTGATCTTGCACCTAGGACGGGGCCTATCTCTAAAGCTCCTTATCGAATGTCTCCATCAGAACTAGCAGAATTGAAAAATCAAATTGAGGAGTTAATGGAAAAGGGTTTCATCAGGCCCAGTGTATCTCCTTGGGGATCACCTGTGCTCTTTGTGAAGAAGAAAGATGGGAGTCTGAGGTTATGCATTGACTATCGCCAATTGAATAAGGCAACCATAAAGAACAAATATCCTTTGCCCAGGATCGATGATCTACTTGACCAGTTGACTGGAGCATCCATATTTTCCAAGATTGATATGAGATCAGGCTACCACCAGTTAAGAGTCAGAGCTGAAGATATTCCAAAAACTGCATTCAGAACCAGATATGGTCACTATGAATTTCTTGTTATGCCATTTGGGCTGACCAATGCTCCAGCTGTCTTTATGGATTACATGAATAGAATATTTAGACCATATTTGGATAAGTTTGTAGTGGTATTCATTGATGACATCCTTATCTACTCTAAGGACGAGGAAGAGCATAAAGAGCATCTTAGAGTTGTGTTACAGATACTAAGAGAACATAAGCTCTATGCGAAGTTGTCTAGATGTGAATTTTGGTTAAAGGAAGTAAATTTCCTAGGCCATGTTGTATCAGCTGAAGGAGTATCAGTAGACCCCAGTAAGATTGATGCAGTATTGAATTGGGAAAGGCCGCGGAGTGTCACCGAGATCAGAAGTTTTCTGGGATTGGCAGGCTATTACAGGAGATTTATTAAAGGCTTTTCACAGATAGCCATGCCCTTGACTAAGTTAACTAGGAAGGACCAACCATATGTATGGAACGAGAAGTGTGAAGCAGCCTTTCAGGATTTGAAGACTAAGTTGACTACGGCGCCGGTACTTGTGATTCCAGATCCTACTCAGACTTTTACTTTGTACACTGATGCATCTAAGAAGGGTCTTGGGTGTGTGCTAATGCAAAATGGCAGGGCAGTTGCTTATGCTTCCCGACAGTTGAGGCCACATGAAGAGAACTATCCCACTCATGACTTGGAGTTAGCAGCAGTAGTATTTGCTTTGAAGATTTGGAGACACCATCTCTACGGTTCACAATTTGAGGTCTTTAGTGACCATAAGAGTCTGAAGTACCTGTTTGACCAAAAGGAGCTTAACATGCGATAGAGAAGGTGGATGGAGTTTCTCAAGGATTACGACTATGAGTTAAAGTACCATCCAGGGAAGGCAAATGTTGTAGCGGATGCCCTAAGCAGAAAGTCAATCCATGCAGCTCAGTTAATGGTCAGGGAACATAAATTGCTAGAGGATGTGCAGAGTACTTCTATTGACATAATGTCAGGATTCGTTGCTACCATGGAAGCGTTAACCATTGAAAGTATAACCTGGAAAGAAATTAAATTCACTCAGCTTGAGGATGAGTATCTATTGGGTGTCATGGAAGATATTGAAGAGGGAAGAGAGTCGGAATTCAAGTTGGGTGAGGATGGGATATTAAGATATAAAGGAAGAGTCTGTCTTTCCGATGATGGAGAATTAAGGAAGCTCATGCTTGAGGAAGCTCACAGGAGTAAATACACTATTCACCCTGGAGCAACTAAGATGTATCATGATCTCAAGCGGAATTGGTGGTGGCGAGGCATGAAGAAAGATGTTACTGAGTTTGTTTCTCGTTGTCTGACGTGTCAGAAAGTTAAAATTGAACATAGGAAGCCTCCAGGATTGTTGCAGAATTTGGAGATCCCAGAATGGAAGTGGGACAGCATCTCTATGGATTTTATCATGGGACTTCCTCCAACTACTTCTGGATGTAATGCCATTTGGGTAATTGTTGATAGATTGACTAAGTCAGCTCATTTTCTGGCTATCGCGGCAGAGTACTCTCTTGAGAGACTAGCGAAGATCTATGTGAAGGAGATTGTCAGATTGCATGGGGTACCGAAGAGCATCGTATCAGATCGTGACCCACGGTTTACCTCACGGTTTTGGAGAGCATTACAGGATGCTATGGGGACTCGTCTGAGGTTTAGTACCGCTTATCATCCCCAAACTGATGGGCAGACTGAGAGGACTATACAGACTCTAGAAGACATGTTACGAGCATGCGCAATTGAACTGGCAGGAAGTTGGAACGATCACCTTCATCTGGCAGAGTTTGCATATAACAACAGTTATCACTCAAGCATCGAGATGGCACCGTATGAGGCATTGTACGGAAGGAAGTGTAGATCTCCTATTTGTTGGACTGAATTGAATGAGCGAAGTTTAATAGGTCCGGATCTTATGGATGAAACTACTCAGAAGATTAAGATAATTCAGCAGAAACTTCTCACCGCCCAGAGCAGACAGAAGAGTTATGCCAATAGAAGAAGGCGACCGTTGGAGTTCATGGCGGGCGAACATGTATTTCTGAGAGTCACACCAATGACGGGTATTGGTAGAGCGATTCGAGCAAAGAAACTTTCACCTCGTTTCATGGGTCCTTATGAGATTTTGGAGAGAGTGGGACCAGTTGCTTATAGAATTGCATTACCTCCACAGCTTGCGAACATTCATGATGTCTTCCATGTGTCACAATTGAAGAAGTACCAACCGGATCCTTCCCATGTTATTGAAGTGGAGGAGATAGAACTCAGAGATAATATGACATATAAAGCTGAGCCAGAGCGGATTGTGGATGTGATGGATAAGCAATTAAGAAACAAGACCATCAGACTTGTGAAGGTTGTATGGAGAGGTATGGCTCCTGGTGATGCCACGTGGGAGACAGAGGAAAAGATGAGGCAGGAGTACCCTCATTTATTTATCTAGGTATGTCTTTTAGCTCGTGTTTTGAATTTTGGGGGCAAAATTCTTTTTAGAGGGGGAGAATTGTAACATCCTTATTTTTGTTAGGGCTTAAAGAAAGTTTAGTTAAAGTTTTAGTTAGTCAAAGAATATAGAATATATATATATATAAAGTTCTAAAGGAAAAAAAAATTAATTATTCAAAAGAAAACTAAATACAAATAAAATACTCCATTAAGATAATTATTTTAATATGAGTATATGTGTGTAAATTTGTCTTACCATTGGGAAAAAAAACGAAAAAAAAATATTAAATAAAAAAAGTACTGCTAGTAATTTGAATAATACTATTATTATTTTTATGTTTTTTTAAAAGAAAAAAATATTTTAATGAGAGCAACAAACCCTATATCTACTCTATATAAGATCTTTTTCGCTTCACCCTAGACCTAACCCACGGCGCGCGGCACAGAGCGTCTACAGGTGCTCTTCTATTTTGTCTTTCATTCATTCTCTTGTTCGAATATATCTGCCTCAAATTGATTAATAGTCCTGTCAAATCTCATTTTCTTACTATCCTCTAATTTTCTCATCTCCTAGTCTTGTCATAGGTCTCCTCCTCTCACTGTGCGTGATGTATATGATTTAAAAACAAAACAGAGTTATTTGTGCCTCACGCTCTTTTCTTCAATCTTCATTTATGATGGCGTTTGAACACACACACACATATATATATTCCTCTTGTCATTTCTTCAATCTTCATTTATGATGGCGTTTGAACACACACACACACACACACATATATATATATATATATATATATTCCTCTTGGTATTTCTTCAAAAACCCCATCTCCCTCCCTTGAACTAACTGTGCCGAAGTGTGTGTGTATACTTTCTATCTTTCAACCTCTGTTGCCCCTTTTTTTTGTGCGTAATTATTTAGAACAAACCCATGTTGAAACGTTTTTGTTTTTGTTTTATTTTATTAATTATTATTATTTATTCTGGTTCATCTGCCTCCAAAGACCAAAGTCTGGACTCATTACTTGTGAGACAATATGAAACTCATATATATATATATATATATATTTATATATATATTTGCTAACCCAATTTATATATTTTCTACCCTCAAGAAAATTTAGATAAACATACATATCTATCTATATACATAGATACATACATAATTTTTTATTTGAATAACTTTCTTTTAATTGGTTAAACTCATTTCACTATTAGTTGTTTCTGTGCCTCACTCCCTTTTCTTTAATTCTACCTTCAATATGTACAGTGATTTTTTATCCTTAATTTCTTCATCTTTTTCTTAATTTTTGTTTTTGTCCATTTTTTTTTTTGGCAACCCACTTCATTTGTTTCAGACCTTGGTTTTTGACTTCAAAGAATGAAATAATAATTCATTCAATTTAATCAAACATATTATCTATCCTTTTTTTTATATATACACCAAATTTTCATGCCTTCTTCACTCTATAGCCATAAACCACGTGTGTGTTTATATATGAAGAGAATATGCATTTTTGGGTAGCTTTAATGTCAAGATTAGTTTACAGTGATTTTAAAATAATAATGAGTCATATATTAATAGATATATGTGTTTGTGAATTTGTAGCCTCTTGTAGAGAGCTTCGGAGTAATTTCTATAATTATTTGTAAGCTATTATGGAATAACAGGTAACTCTGAATATTCTTCCCTATACTTGTGAATTGTGTATGACTACCTTTTTAAAAAAAAAAGGGGGGATTGAACTATGTGTATATGTGTATGTACTTTAAATTCCCAAGTAAGTAATGTTACAAGTAAATTTCTTTATGACTCACTTTATTCACATAGGAAATAATTTAATTACAATTAATGTATTGTTGGATTATTGTTTCCTTTTAGGCATGCTTGAATATGTGACGATATTTTATTCGAATGGGAGCATGATTTATTGTACCTTGTCTTTTAATTATATAATTTGGTGATGGAATATACTTGTCATGGCGGATGCATTTGTAATGGGTTGGAGTAAGGAGGAATTTGTATGTTGAGCTCTTTTACCACGTGGTATGCCATCACTTGGTGCACAGTGGATGGTACTTGTCAGGGCTCCTTCTTCCATGTTTTCCTTTGGCCGGGATTTCATTGGAGCTGTGGGACATGTGACACCTCCTTAGTTGTATTCTTTTAAGGAGGGGAGCCATAGTCCAGACTTAAGCTCTACACCTTTGGCCGGGTGTATCTTAAGAACTGGTGAGCTTGGGACAATCCAGTCAAATGGATAGGTTTCTGTTGGACTATGTGTTAGCCTATGGCTCCAGTCAGCGGAATAAGGATGGACGGTGATATAAGGGAGGTTGCATCCTACATATTGCATATTGCATAGTTGTATGTTACATGTTGTGATGAAAATACAGATTGATTAAACTTGTTTTTGGTCTTGTATGAGAATTATGGTATATATGAATATATATGTAATCAGTTCCTTTTTATCATATGTGATTTGCTTGTGTACGGTAGAAGCTTTCAGTAGTTACTGAGACGTTGAATCTCATCCTATTATATTAACAATTTCAGGTGATTGTTCTAGTAGGGAGCAAGGGAAGGCACCTATGGAGTGAGCCTTGGAGGCTCTTTTGTGCTCCTAGAGCTCATGTTATGTCATTTTTATTGCCATGACCCTAAGACTTCCGCATTTTATTTTGTTTTGTTGAAATATTTTGAGGATTTGATTTAACATTGAGACGTGGGATTTATTTAAACTAATTTGTATTTTGATGGTTTGGATGTTGAACATCCTTATTGACGATGTTTGAAATACTTTAGTTAAGTATTTGGCTGCTGTGATTTGAGGTGTTACAAATCATACCTCTGATATACATCGCTTCATCATCATGTTGTTGGGCTTCTTCAATTGCCGCCCTCAGATCATTGTATATCTGACTGACCCCACTGCCTAACAAAATTTGACTAGACAGATTTAAGTCTCTGAAATCCTCGATCAGTTTCTGCTCATAAATCATTATGGCTGCCACCTGCACTGATTTCCGGCTTAATGCGTCAGCGACAACATTAGCCTTACCGGGATGATATTTGATTTCTAAATTGTAGTCCTTCAGCAACTCCATCCATCTGCGCTGTCTCATGTTGAGCTCTTTCTGATCATACAAGTACTTCAAGCTCTTGAGGTCGCAGAACAACTCTACAGTCTCACCATAGAGATAGTGTCTCCAGATCTTTAAAGCAAACACAATTGCCGCTAACTCAAGATCGTGGGTGGGATAGTTCAATTCATGAGGTTTCAGCTGTCTGGATGCATATGCCACCACTCGGCCATGCTGCATCAACATGCATCCCAATCCCTGCCCACTGGCATCCGTATACACAACATACGTAAACTGTGGATCTGGGATCGTCAGCACTGGTGCTGTAGTTAACCTCTGCTTCAACTCTAGGAAGATCTTCTCACAATTCTCATCCCACACAAAATGTTGAGCTTTCCACGTCAATTTTGTCAACGGTAAAGCAATTCTGGAGAAATTCGGAATAAATCTTCGATAGTAGCCAGCTAGACCCAGAAAACTGCGCACTTCAAATACAGTCTCTGGCCTCTTCCAGCTCAGTACTGCTTCCACTTTGCTAGGATCAACAGAGACCCCTTGCTGTGAGACAACGTGGCCCAGAAACTTTACCTCTGAAAGCCAGAATTCACACTTGCTCAGTTTGGCATAGAGTTGCCTATCTCGCAATATGTTCAACACCGTTTTCAGATGCTGCTCGTGTTCAGCTTGACTCCGTGAATACACTAGTATATCATCAATAAAGACCACAACGAACTGGTCCAGATACGGACGGAAGATTCGATTCATGTAGTCCATGAACACAGCAGGTGCATTGGTCAGCCCAAATGGCATCACAAGAAACTCGTAATGCCCATATCTGGTCCTGAAAGCAGTCTTCGATACATCTTCTAGTTTGACTCTCAACTGATGGTATCCCGATCGCAAATCTATTTTCGAAAATACACAGGAACCAGACAACTGATCGAGCAAATCATCAATTCTAGGAAGTGGATACTTGTTCTTGACGGTCACCTTGTTCAGCTCTCGATAATCGATACAGAGACGCAGGCTTCCGTCTTTCTTCTTGACGAAGAGTACTGGAGCACCCCAGGGTGATACGCTGGGTCGTATGAACCCTTTCTCAAGTAGTTCCTCAATCTGCTTCTTCAGCTCTGCCATTTCGCTTGGAGCCATACGGTATGGGGTTTTAGAAATTGGACCCGCTCCAGGCTTCAAATCAATCGAGAACTCCACTTCCCTATCTGGAGGTAGTCCACCGACATCCTCCGGAAAAACATCAGGGAATTCGTTTGCCATAGGGATACTTTCCAAGGCTACACCAGCCTCTGATTGCATAGAGCAAAATACCATGTACCCCTGACATCCCTTCTGCAAATACCTCTCAACCTTAGCCGCAGATAAAAGGTTAAGAGTAATTTCAGTGTCAGCTTGTGGCTGTGGATTCAGATATAAGACTCTCTTCTGTTTACAATCCAACAACACACCATTTGCTGTTAGCCAGTCAATCCCCAAAATTACTTCCAACCCTTGCAGTGGCAAACAAATCAGATTTACAGTTGACTCATGCCCCTCAGCGTTTAACCCGCAATTCAAACAAACATCAGTTGTCACAATTCGTGTGCCCATAGGTGTAGATACAACCAAATCATATGGGGATTTATGCATATGTAAATTCAATTGTCTCACGCAGTCATATGCAATAAATGAATGGCTAGCACCAGAATCATACATAACATGCACTAGACTGCCATTGAGAGAAATCATACCTTGAATCAGCTCCGGAGATTTTCGAGCTTCTTCCTGTGTCAGTGTATAGACCCTTCCTGGAACCCTGGGTCTAGTCCCCTCCGGTTGCTGCTTCTGTGGACAATCTTTCAAAAAGTGCCCTGGCTTTCCACAGTTAAAGCAAGTGAGTGGTTTGTTAGGATCCATTCTAAATGGGGCTCCACTACACGTCTTACCAGGATGAAATGGCTTGCGGCAATGCCAACATGTTCCGCCTCTTGGGAAACCCTGGCCCCCACGACCTCCAGCTTGATTCGGCCTCTTATTATCGCCCCTAGAAGGTCCACCCTATTCTTTTCTTTTCTGTGAGGAACTTATGCTCCCAGAAGCACCTTTATTACCAGTCTGAGTTGCCAGGCTTGACATACGCTTCTCAATGTATCGGCACTCTTCTGCCACTTTACTGAAATCAGTAAAGTGTTGGGAGATTAGTCTGTCCTTGAACTCAGGTCTCAGCCCCTCTATCATCATATCTGAATTCCACTCATCATTGTCGTTCAGCTTGGCATATGACGAGTAGCGTGACAGTCGGATATACCGGGCCAGATAGTCATCAAAACTCTCCCGGTCGTACTGCTTGATGCTGAGGAACTCTTTCTCTTTCTCTCTCTTGACAGTCGGAGGAAAATACTTCTTGTTAAATTCCTCTTGAAATAGTTCCCATGTGATAGGAACATTCTTCCCCTTCAGGATGAGGTCCATGCCTTTCCACCAGCTATCGGCATCACCTTCCAGCTTATATATGGCTAACCGGGCTTTCATCTCATCTGGACATTGCAGCATATCAAAAATCTTTTCCAAACGAGCTAACCAGGTTTCCGCTTGTTGAGGATCAAACTTCCCCTTAAACATAGGTGGTTGTTGCTTACTGAATCTACTCAGCCAAGCTTGGATATCCACCTCAGGCTCTGGTGGTAAATCCTCTGGTTGGGGTTCCTCCGGTATTTCTTCATAATTTCCCCACATAAATTCATCCATGCGGTTCTCTAGGTGGTCCTGTCTCTGCTGTACTCCCTGTAGGTCAACTCTTATCTCATTCATAGTTTGTTGTTGTTGTTCCAATACATCTAGGATTCGCTGTTGGATAGGGTCAGGCCTTGGTTCTCCCTCATTGGTACCATGTCTACCACGACCTCGGCCTCGACCTCTACCTCGGCCTCTACCGCCTTCTCCTGGTTGTACCATCTCCATAATTCTCTCTACATGAAATTAGAGAAGAGTAAATTTTGATACAAAAGCAAGGGCATCTTTATCATTTCATAAACGGTCAGGGTACACATATATGTCATACATAGCATACACAACTATTTACAGTAGTTACATAGAAACAAAACATCAGATAACCTATAAACTACTGTATATGACATATTGTTCCTTATTACATTACATTTTCCTATCTGTACCCTCCTCAAAATACTGACTCTAGCTAAATCATTTCTGTCTGTCGGTTCCGCCTGTCTGCCCTTGTCTCATAATATGTGCCGGTCAGCTCCGGTCACCCAAAATATACCACGTGGGCCCCACATCAACCTAGATACATATATTTCGATACGAGGGTGTTCACGTGATTCAGGAACTCCCAAAAGTTCCTACTCGGACCTCTCTCTACAATGTCATTCTTCTGTCTGTTCCAGTACGCTGTATCTGGAAAGAAGCCCATAGTAGTATATGCCCAGACCTCATTCGTGAACCTGACTCCCATATCCTCCTGAAGCCTATACATCGTTACCACACCTACCAAGAACATAAGATACTGATCGCGGGGAGTGTCATAGTCCCGTACCGCTCGGATATATCGGCCCTGCAGATAGTGCCACAACTCGAGGTTCGGCTGCAGGTTATATAACACCTGCACTGGCTCTGCCCGAGACTCACGATCGCTCGACTCATCCTCAAACATCGCCTCTAGATCATCATCAGGATCCCACTCTGGATCCTCCTCTGGATCTTCCTCAGAGTCCTCATCAGGATACTCGTCGGTCTCTCCAACCCGAGATTGCCCTGGAGAAGCTGGCCTGGGTTCTGGTCCAAATACAGGTAGCTGTGGCACACTCTTTCGTGCCGTTCGCCTCATACGAACTCCTCCAGGTCCAAAGTACTCGATGAAAAGCCGCCCGTCTGGTATCCGCTGCTCTGGAGGGCTCTGGTTGACGGACACCTCTGACCCCTCAAATGGTACACTAGAACTGGTCATAGGCTCCCTCGAACTGCTCATGATGTCCTGTCGCCAGCAAACAAAACTATATCAGTATACCATTCTGATAATGCCAGAACCGCTTATTAGCTCTGATACCAAAAATGTCAACACCCGTTTCCATTTTGATATGCGCAGGGCAATAATGAACAAGTTCCATAGGCAAACAGAAAAGTACAGTTATACTGATAATAAGTATTTGTTTACAGACAGACATTAACAGAGCAAAATTCACTAATAATTACAAATATATACAGAATATCCCAAAATATTCCAAATACAGGCTAAATGTAACCACCAACTGTGTCTCGAGAAACATGCCCGTCAGTTTCCCAGAACTATATCCTTGCCTTTTGAACCGCTGGCACCCGCTGAGACATTTGGATTAGAAAAAGGGGTGAGATTCCAAGGAATCTCAGTAGAAACATACGATCAACATATAAAATGCGAAAATTAAATATGCAATGCACCGTATCAAGTAAAATGAAAATTCATATCATCCGTGTGTGTACACAAAATTCAGGGCCAACTAACCCGTTGAAACCCCTACATGTACCTCAGCCGAGTCCTTGACTACAGCTAGGTAAGACCAGTGTACCTCAGCTAGGTCCTAGACCACAGCTAGGTAATGTGCCTCCAGCACGTGTTCAGATCACAAAATACAGTAACATGCATCATACAAATAGTCACATAGTATATGAGAGATAGTAGTCCCTACCTTAACCTCTTTCCTGTCTCAAAGGGTTTGCCTCGTAAAACGTGTCGACTATAGGCGTCCAACTCGGTCTTAAAACGTCAAACATACAAGAAATAGGTCATAACCTATCCAAGTATCATTTTAGACACCTCCATAGTGTTTCTTGTGGTTATATTAGCCTATGGTGAAAATTTACCAAAATGCCCCCGGGACCCCGGCCCCGCCATACCCGGCCCGATGGCACGTTTTTTCCAAATTTTTGACTAGGGCTATCCTGACGTATTTTCGTCTAAGGAATCCATTTCCGGACTCAAAATTACCAAATTCCATGTCAAATTACGAAATTGCCCTTGGCATCCCTACTTTTAGGGTTTTAGGGGCGTTCCCGTAATTATGCTTTCTCAGCCTTTTCTGAAAAAGTGCCCAACTGTAACCCCACCTATTTTCGCCCACTGAATCCAATGGAACCATAAAATCATTGAAAATCCAACTCTAAGGCCCTCAAACATCCCTGGCCGAAATAATTGTGTTCTCCGGGAAAAATCGGGGTTTTACGATTTCGACTCCGTAAACACGTTCCTTTCTACTCCTAACCACTTTATTAACAATCTAATTGAGTTATAACAACCATTTGAACTAAAATTGGGCAGTATAACCCTTAGATATACAACTTTCCAAAATTTAAAACCAATGGCAATCCGGCGAAATTTCACCGATTAAATTGCCCACAGCAGCCAGAATAGTTAATATACGAAGGTTTGGAAGTTACCTCAAGCTCCAACAAGCTTTTCCCAAAAATGGCTGAAACCCTAACCTTTAGAGAACAGATTTTTGAGCCTCCAAACCCTAAAGAACAAAGAGGAGTAGCTTAGAGTCGGAGATATACGCGTTAGGAGCGAAATCGTCGGAGAAATCGGCTTACCTTGTGATTTTTCTTCTATTTCTCTCTCTAAACTCTCTCAACCTTCTCTCTCTCTATTTCAGGTTGCTGTGCGTGAATGAGCAGCTGAATGAGGAAGATGACTTATATTCTAATATCTCATAATATTATAATAATTTATTTAATTTTCCAAAATTGCTAAAATCCAATTTTTATGTACATAACTTCCTACATTCACGTAACCATGCCATAATGTCCAACCAATATTTTCTTCTTTATGCCACATGTAGGAGACACCTAGGGGTCCCTCCCTATGGTCTCAATTGGCTTCACAACTTGTTTCGGTTACGTATACACGTAAAGTCTCAATTTTGGTCAAAATTGCACTTTTTGCTCAAATTTTCCATAAATTCATATTAAATTGACCAAAATATTCTAAATATATTTTTAAACTTTATTTCCCTTAATTAATTGAAATTAACTTCAATTAATTGAAAAATAATTAATTTTGTGATATTTTGGCAAAATTACGATTTTGCCATTACCTTTCTAATCCAATTTCTTCTCTTATTTTTCTTTCACCAATTTTCATCTATTTTTGGACCAAATATTTTCTCTAATATTCCTTCACTTTTGGACCTTAATATTGGGCTTTTTAAATTACCCAAATTAATTCCATAATTATTTTTGCCCAATTTCCCATGAAATTGAACATTTATAAATTCATAAATTCCAAATTCATGAATATTCACCATTTTATTGAATTTCCCAAATAATTACAATATATTTGGTGAATATAAAATTTGGGGTGTTACAATACCCCAATCCCAGTTCTCGATCCCTATGTGGTCCAAGCCTCAGTAGTATCAGGATAAGTCCGGAAAATTCTAACATATTTTTTTAAAAATTAATAAACTTAAAAAATATCATTATATTATTTAAATGCTCTATATTCTATTATTTAAAGTGATCATTTAACAACTAAAAGGGTTATAATAATTACATAAATTGATCTTGAATTGAAGAATAACATTATTATTATTATTATTATTATTATTATTCGCTATTATTATTATATATAGTTAAGATTAGTATCATAATATATGTGGTTTAACTCCAACTAAAAATGTGACACACGTCTTATCAAATGATAACATAATTTATGGGGTAACAAAATACAAAAATAAAAGGATAACTTAGTTTATGAGATAAAAATTAAAAAAAAAAGGATTGGTAGTGGGAGTGGGATCTCAAGGGTGATCCCGATTTCCGTCTTGGTCCCGGTCCCTATCCGAGATGGGACGGGAAATTCTAAGAATAAAATGCCTGAGATCGGACTAGGACCAGAACTGTAAGAATTTCGGGCGTACCTGGAATCCTACTGACTCACTGAAGTACCCACACGAAACCGGAGCACCGATGCGGACCCCGATTACGCTACACAGCAAATACACCAAAGAGAAGAAGAGAAAAGAACATTCTAATAAGAAAATCTTTTAGAGGGAGTATTTTGTATTATATCATCATTAGCCTTCTCTCTTAATCCCACACATTATATATATAGTGTACGTACGGTTACATAAGAATAGATGCAACCCTTAAATGTACGGTCACATAGGAATAGATGTAACCTTTAAACGTATGGTTACATTGGAATAGATGTAACCTTTAAACCACAAAGGGTATCACTCTTTATAACACGTGTCTCTCCATGAAGCCCTTTTGAATTGGGCTTGGGCCCTAATCCACCAAGGGTGGACTAGTATAATCCAACATCTCCCACTCACACTTGGTGAATTAGATGTTATGGGTCAAGTCTCTTTCTCTTACTTCTTTCATACTAGGTGTTTTGCCGTGACCGCGTGGGCATGACGTCTCCATTTGGGCGCTTTGTACTAGAAATCCCTTTTTTATAGAGAGCAGCACAAGACAACCCTTTAGTGCAGCTCAATATTGATATAATGCCCGAATGTCCTAGATTTACCAATATACAATTTACTCATGGCCAATCTAATCCCTCTTGAGTCAGTATAAAACTCAGATTGCCTGTCTCATATGCATAGTGTCTACACTTGTGAAACTACAAAATAATATCATAAGGGACCGGTCTTAGACACCAGCATAAGCGTGTATATTTCAAGTAATAATCTTTCTTTCGCCCATATATCACTTTGATATGTATCAACCGCTTGCCTAACATAATGCCTTTAGATCGCATCAATCATGATCATAGGACAAAATGCTAAAGTAGCAGACATTAAAACATATTTCCATGATAATGTCAAAGTCAAAGGACATTGATAAAGGCTTAACCTTTCTAGGACTCACACAACAATGAAGCAGGGATCTATTCACTTGCTTCCTATTTACGATTCTTTAGCACATATGGTATGAATCACATGTTACGGTGTTACTCTTATACTTTAAGAGCGTATGTCGTTTGATTTTATTATTAACACCGTACAGACTTGAGTCTAGACACTCCCAGTATCTAAACCCAAATTCCTCAACTCTACTCATATTACATGACGTCAATTTTGAAGAATTTGTTGTCTGGCAACAGGTATCATGGACGTGGGTTTCCATGATTCGATCCATATTTTTACAATTAAGGATCTCATCTCGACATACTGCACTTAAGTCGAGGCGATATAGTTTATGTTTCTTCTCTACCATATTAGCAATCTTGCTACTTTACTGGTGAACACAATTGTCTCATCTTTGCACACTCCTCCTGAATGTCAAAGGCGGTCGCTTGTGTGAGAAAGACGACCTCACCAACCTTTACGACATACTAGACATTGTATACTTACACACACATTAAAAGCCAAAATGAAGTATCATTACTCCATACTATATGTATGCCAAAGGACTTAATATGTTTCTCATACATGTCCTTGGTCATTAGGCTTAGTTGGGGGACTTTGCATATGAATACATTGTTCAACAATAAATTTATATGCTATAGTATCTCTCATATAGCTATACCTTTGCATTTAATCTATCTATTATGCTTAGAGTCTTTTGTTTAAGCAGTGGCTACGTATAGTCATAATACTTCGACATTAGATTTGAATTCTCACTTTCAAATCTCACATGTTTTATGAACATTACCAGCCATAAAGCCTCTTGTACTATCACAACACATACTTTAAACGTACATAATCAATGTACTATACAAGTATCTTATGACCCTTCTATGAAGCCATCTAATTTCTCTCACGGTGGTTGGACTAGTACCTAATTACAAGTCCTACCATGCACATATATCTGATCTTGTATTTATCATTGCATACATCATACTGCTAACAGTATCATATAGATATTCTTTTCCATTATCTTCTTGGTTGGCTCAGTTAGGGAAATTTGTCAAGACTCAGACTTACTATTAAAGTCATTGGGGTATCCATGGGATTGCATTCACTTATTTTGAATCGCTTAATAATCTTTTTAATGTAATTCTCTTGTAAAAGAGAGAAGTTTTCTTAAGCTATTTCTTTGGATCTTAAATCCAATTGCTTTACCCATAAACCAGCACCATTCTTTAATAGGCACTACCAAATTCAAATTATGTATGGTCAATAGTATATTATCCACTTAAAGGAATAACATCACAAATTATTTACTAATGGTTCTTTTCAACCATTTGAAAAACACATTGGGTTACCGCTCTTTTAAAGCATTAAACATCATTATCTAGATGATTGCATTAATCCATAAAGGGACTTCTGCAAAATCATATGAAATCACTACTATGTGAAACTTCAAATGCTACTTTTAATGAAATCTAATAGTCACTGCACATAGATTTCTTCATCCAGATCATCACTCAAAGTGTATGTTTTACATCCATATAATGTAATTTAAATTCAAATGGTTAACTATTACCATATTAAAACTAATTTAAATGCACAACAAGTGAGCAAAAATGCCTTCCTGTTATGCATACCCCTTTGTAACAACAAGTCTTGTGCATGTCAATTGATTTACTCACTTTTCTCCTAAACTTATAGAACTCACTAGTTCTTAATAGCCCTTTTGATTTGGCAGTAGATCAACTGATTCTTAACTTGGTTCTTTCTTAAAGAATCCACTTCCCTTTTCATTGCTTTCTTCCATTATTCCTTGACATGGCCTCTTGTACAGAATGTGACTTATCATCCTCTTTTAGAATAACCATGAACATGTTTCTCAGTTATCCCTTTTCTCATGAGCTTTTTGCATTTCATATTTATTTTGTTTGGTCTCTTTATTGACCATTCTAAGCTCCCACTCTCAAAAACAATTGAGGATTACTGGCATGTTCTGTACTGTCTTGTCCTTGTTCTTGCAAAAGATGCAATGTGATCAGTTTCACCCTTAATTGAAAACTAATTCATAACAAATGTGGTACCTTTCAATTCTTTTTGGTCATAACTCTATCATCATTTCACTCTTAAAAAACTTAACCCTTATGAGCTCCCACTTACAATCACTATAGGAATTTGCAACTGACCCTTATGGTCTATGAAAACTCATATTTAACTTTTATTTATAGGGTATAGTAGTGACTCCTTTAGAGGGTACATGGTTAAACCTAAGTCCACATAACTTGATGTAATCAATTGAAAACTAATTCACAACAAATGTGGTATCTTTCAATTCTTTTTGGTCATAACTCTATCATCATTTCACTCTTAAAAAACTTAACCCTTATGAGCTCCCACTTACAATCACTATAGGAATTTGCAACCGACCCTTATGGTCTATGAAAACTCATATTTAACTTTTATTTATAGGGTATGGTAGTGACTCCTTTAGAGGGTACATGGTTAAACCCAAGTCCACATAACTTGATGTAACCAAGTATGTGTGCATGTGTACTAATCCACCAAAAGTGGACTAGCTAATACTCTCCCACTCACATTTGGGGGGTTAGCATGAGCCATAATATGTTTAACCATGTTTAATAGCATTCCATCATGCCTTTTTAAACTCTTTTTCTTTGGGGATAGAGTTTCTCGGATAGTTATCTATTTATTTATCCCTTTATTTCCACAGAACTAACTAAAACTAGTCAAATAGATGCTCACTCATTTGATCAGTTCGTGGAACTTTTAAAATTCCTATCCAATTGATTCTCAAACTTCATTCACCTATTGTCTAAAGCAACAATCTTCAGACTTATATAAAATTAAGTAATAACATGAGAAATCATCAACAAAGGTAATAATTTACCCAGCTCTGTGTCTCACCCTCAAACTTATAGGACCACATGCAACGAAATAGAATAATTGCAATATAAACTCAGTTCTAGTATCTTTCTGAAAACTTTTCATTATGCTATTTCTAGAACCAAATTCTATACCTTTGACTAGTAAGACATATATTTAAGTCAATACTTAAATCAGAAGAAAAGGCAATGCAATTATGCACAAAGAATTTACCAATCAAAGAAATTTATTAAAAGAAAGATTGAATCACAACTATACAATTTTAAAGGGCAATTCACACTATTTTGTTTCCCTTGTCAAGCCATATAGGTCTCGTAACCTTTTCTTTACTAAGCTGACATATCAACTTCAGTATTACCATAACTATTTGTCAATGACTTGACAACAAATTATTTTTATAAATACTAGATATTTTGATTGTCCCCATTTAGTTTACAAATTATGTTCTTGGTAGCCTCTCTTGGCTTAGCCACTCAAATTATCCTACACATGGGATTATTCATAATTTATTTAATCCAAGAACTTATCAATAATATAACACATTGAAGTATATAACATCATGTACTTGTATTATTCCTGACTAGAAAAATAATGATGTCACTGTATCTATGATTAGGAGAATACGTTTGTACCTCCCATCACACAGATTCCAATTATGTCATTATCATCTATCAAGAAATTCATACAAGTATCTTAAATAAGATGCTCAATTATTACTCTTAAAAGACTCATTTTCTAAGAGCTCCCACTGAGATAGAGCATATGATGCTCTTGAAAGACTCATTTTCCAAGAGCTCCCACTTATGAAGAGTATTTTAACTTTTACTTCTTCATGCTTTCATCACATTATATTCATAATGTCTTATTAACCTCTTATCTAGGAGTTGGGAAAACTTAATAGTTTTTCTAAGTTCTCTATGCATTTCATTTATGCACATTTTAATTTCCAGCCGAAAATACTTCCTCTAAAGAGTTAAGTCTCCATGCTTCTCAAACATAGTTTGACAGGTTCTCAACAAATATATTTTTTTTTTAAAATTGTGAGAATTTTGTGTCTCATATTATTTCAACAATCTTTCAAATTTTCTAAAACAAATATCCCATATCTCTTATTCAAATTATATCTGTTTTCTAATAGAAACATTTAGTATTTCTTCTTAAAACTCTTATAGTTTCAAGTATTGGGAATTTGGACTTGGCTTAAGAGTTTATTCTTCACTTAAGATGAGTCTTTACTCTTTACCCAAGAAGTAATATTTTCCTGAACTCCACCATGATCCAAAGATTGGATATTAAGAAATCTCTCCATTTGAGATTTTCTTTCACTTTGATTTGACACTGCTTCCTCAGTATCCGATCCTTCACTTTTACCTCCTTTCAGGTTACTCTGGATTCGAATCTTGACATCTTAAGATTAAGGAGATTCAAGTTCCTCTTAGGACTGATCTTCTCAGTTCTCTTCCAGTTACTTATCTTATTCCATTTCAGGATTAATTATAACCTTACTCTGAATTGTTTCATCTTGATCTTCTATCAAGATAATCTCCTTCTAGATATCACCACTTATAATTTCATATTTAAATCGGCAAATCCCAATCATCCGTTACTCAGAGGCTCACATTTCTCTAAGTAATTTATATTTGGATCAACACCCAATGGCTTTTAACTGAAAAACCTATTTATGTTCTAAAGCCATCAAGTTCAAGTTAGATATATGTTTTTCAATAAAAACATTATTCAAAAGACTAAAATAAATTTTATTTCAGTGCTTTTTAAAAAACTCTTTTGACTCATATTTATTTCAAGTAAAATGGAATAAATCATTACAAATATTTTAAGAATTTTTAAACAAATCAAAATCATTATAATAGCACTGAAAAAAGTTCAAAATGGATCCAAATATATCTCAAAATTGACATATTATATGTCAAAATACATCTGTGTCCTTAAGTCTCAAGGAGACAAGAACCAAAAAACTTGGATGATGACTCAAGACCAAGTGGCTAGAGCGTGATTGCTGGTTTGGCTTGACGCAGTTGGAGTGTGTCTGGCCGTAGAGGATTGTTCTCATGTGGCATCGCCAGATGAGATGGCCACTTGGTTGTCTGACAAGTTCCTAATTTTTTTTTAAATTAGCAAAACACGCCTTTTTGTTTAAGGACGGAGGGAGGCGTTTCTAAAATCCACGCTGTTTCAATTGGGGGTGACTAAAGCATGCGTTTTGGTCATCCCCTACCTCCAGCCGGATCACACGAGACCCGAACGGATCATGGGTCAGGTCCCTCAGACACAACTTTTCTTTCCTCCATAACTCTGACGCCCATTTCTCTCGGTGTCGTTTTTTTTACTCAATAGGACTATTTTCAAACAAACCAATCTCAAAAACTTTTATTCTCAGTTTCAGTTTCACCTATGGTTGTTCTTATTCCACTGTTCTTAACTTTCATCCTAAAGTCCTATAATCCTCATTTCTTGTCTTTAAAACATATATAAATAATGATAAGACATAGATTATGGTAGACCGTACCGTAGAACACACCATAAACCAGAAAAAAAATAACAGAGAAGCATCCATCACGTTGTCTTAACAATTCACAGATAATAGATAAATCATCTATGAAATATCATGGTGATAACTTCATATGTTATATCTTTATTCTCAATAGATAAAATAAGAAGAAAATAATAATAATAATAATAATAATAATAATAATAATAATAATAATAATAATAATAATAATAATAATAATAAAGATAAAGATAACAAAAAACTGGAACAGAGACATCAAGATATCTTCAATCAGATGCATTAAAGGAAACATATATACACACACACATACACTGATACACATAGTATCACAGTTTTGGAAACGTGCAACATAAGAGATATATTAGACTTGCACTTACAAAATCTCACATATTTGTGCATTTAAGCATGATAGCAGAGATATATTATGTCATATTTCAGAATGAAAGAACTGAGGAGCATATTTCATGTACTAAACCATAGAAATTTATACGTTACTCAGTGGAAGAAAGAATAAAGAAACATGAATCTCATAACATTCCTGAAGTGATTCCATATAAGAATTTGTAGATATCTTGAAAGTAAATCATATCTCGACAAAAACACAATCATAAGTACGGTGTAAAGAGGCAAGAAAGAAGCCATAAACATGTTCAAATAATAAAGGCCTCAAGAAAAACATTTTCTCTAAGAAAAATTTTATCATCAGGCCTAAAAAAAAAATATCTTCGGAGAACAAGAATATGGAAATTATATAGGTTATAGAATAACCTGGCTCTGATACCATGTAAGAATTTCGGGCGTACCTGGAATCCTACTGACTCGTTGAAGTACCTACACGAAACCGGAGGACCGATGCGGACCCCGATTACGCTACACAGCAAATACACCAAAGAGAAGAAGAGAAAAGAACATTCTAATAAGAAAATCTTTTAGAGGGAGTATTTTGTATTATATCATCATTAGCCTTCTCCCTTAATCCCACACATTATATATATAGTGTACGTACGGTTATATAAGAATAGATGCAACCCTTAAACGTACGGTCACATAGGAATAGATGTAACCTTTAAACGTATGGTTACATTAGAATAGATGTAACCTTTAAACTACAAAGGGTATCACTCTTTATAACACGTGTCTCTCCATGAAGCCCTTTTGAATTGGGCTTGGGCCCTAATCCACCAAGGGTGGACTAGTATAATCCAACAAGAACACTTTGAACATCCCCTAATAAAAAGCACAATTGCCATAAGAAGTCATCCTAAAGAGTGAAGAGTGGGCACTAGTATCATTATGAGAAACCTCTCATTGGCTCCTTGAAATTATAATTCAAGTTTTACAGTTCTTGGCTTGGGACTTCTTACAATGTTTCTATTAATCTTCACCCCAATCCCCAAATAATGTATTCACTTCACATATGTCAATGAAGGAATTCTGGTCATATACTTTTTATTTGTTTGCAGAAATATTGCTGTCTAAAGACACACAAAATTAAGGCCACAATATAAATTACGCACCTCAACTTTAGCCCTCTTATACATAACCTCCTTCATCTTAAAAGTTTAAAAATCACACCCTTCAATTTTCAAAGTTTGACATTTAACCTCCTGCAGTTAAAATGACCATTAAATCTAACAGAGTGGATGCCACATCATATTATTTAAAATTATGTGGCCAATGACATGTAATTTTTATTATTTCACTAACTTATCCTAACTTAAAAACTCATAATTAGGTTAAAGGATATTTTTGTTATTCTCTTCAAAACTGACTTTCACAATGACACCTTAATCGCTGGAAAGGTCTTTCTCCATTTTGCCGTTTTGAACTCCGTTTCTCTCAACTATGCTCACCGTCTCTTTTTTCACTTCTCGATCCTGATATGTTTTCATGTTCAACTTTTCATCCCAACGCCTAGACATTCCAACTTCCTCTCCCGATAGTATCCCTTTCACCTTTATTCTCAAAATTGAAATCTGGGATGCAATTATACAGTCAATCTTTGTGCTTTGGGTTGAATAACATCACCAATTAAAACTCTTGCTTCGTCAAGAGAGAGAGGGAAAGATGCAATGTTAACGCTCATTTCCATTTCGATAATCGAAGAGTAATAAAGATGAAATTCCATGGGCATACAAAAAAGTACAGTTATACTGATAAAAATATTTGTTTACAATCTCAAATCGTTCATAAATAGAATACAAAATACAGTGAAAATTTCAATATATACAATATTCCCCAAAATATCTTAAGAATAGACTAATTATAACCACTGTCTTTAACCTTGACTCGAGACACGTGCTAATCACTTCTAGGTGTCTATGCCTTTGCCTTTCGTCCCATTGGCACCTGCCAAGATGTTTATTTTAAAAAGGGTTAAGTAGCAAATTTGCCCTGGAAGTATGGGTCCAGGAGCAATTTTTCCCTGGAAGTTTTTTGGGAATCAATTTCGCCTCATAAGTTTCAAAACGTAGCAATGTTGCCATTTTTCGTTAAAAAATTAACAGTCAACGCCAATTTTTTAACGGTCAACATTTGTTATTTAACGGAAAAAGGAAACATTGTTACGTTTTGAAACTTCCAGGGCAAAATTGATCCCCAAAAAACTTTCAGGGCAAAATTACTCATGAACCCATACTTCCGAGGCAAATTTGCTACTTAACCTTTTTAAAAAAAGGGTGAGATTCCAAGGAATCCCAGTAAAGACATACGATCGACATATAAAATGTGAAAACTAAATATGCAATGCACCATATTAGGCAAAAATGAAAGTTCAATTCGATTCACATATCATTACCTCAACCAAGTCACTGACTACAGCTAGAATTTTCGATATACCTTAGTTGGGCACCAAACTACAGCTAGGATTTTCCGATATACCTTTGTTGGGTACCGAACCACAACTAGGTACTGTGCCTTTAGTACGCAATCATATCACAAAATATAGTAACATATACATACAATTATTCACATAGTGTATGAAGGATGGTAGTCCCTACCTCAAAGTCTTATAATTCCTTTTTAATATGCCTCGTAAAACGTGTTACTTCGAACTTCCAACTAGGTCCTAAAATATTAAATTTATAAGAAATATGTCATAACATATCCAAGTATCATTTTAGACTCTTCCATAGTATTTCTTGTTGTTATATTAGTCTATGGTGAAAATTTACAAAAATGCCCCCGGACCCTGGCCTGGCCCCGTCATACCCGGTCCGATATCACGTTTTCCCAAAATTTTGACTAGGGCTATCCTGACATATTTTCACCCAAGAAATCCATTTCCAGCCTTGAAATCACCAAACTCAGTGTCAAATTATGAAGATACCCTTGACAACCCCGATTTAGGGTTTTAGGGGCGTTTTCGTAATTATGCTTTTTAAGCCTTTTCTGAAAAAGTGACCAAACCCCACCTATTTTTGCCTACTAAATCCAATGGAATCATCAAATCATTGAAAATCCAACTCCTTCCTCTAGATCTTGTCTTGGCCAAAACATAGGTCAAGAAAAGGGAAAATTTGGAGTTTTGTGTTTTAGCTTCTAAACCTTATACCTTTTCACTTCTAATCCCTTATTAAGTTTTTTTAAACACATTATAATAATGATTTAAAGAAATTTGGGCAGCATAATCCCTTAGGGTTAGGACTTTTCCAAATCTCCAAACTTGACAAAAATCACCAAATCCAACAACTACCATCAATAACAACTTCATACTTGTATAGATCTAAGATTTATGAAGTTATCTCTTGAGTTCTTGGATTTTCTCTCTCTAGATGTCCTCCTCTCTCTCTCTCTCCCCTTGATCTCAAGATGTGTCTTCAAGATCATGGATTCTATGAAGAAGAAAGGTTTAGTGAAAGTTTCTTAACAAGATCACAAGAAAAATGCTTTAGAATCAACTTCTTTCCTTAAGCCTCTTCCTCCTTCTCTCTAGCACCCAATGTCTTCAAAGCTCTCTCTCTCTCTCTCTCTTCTTTCTCTAGCTTTGGAAGAAAATATGAAGGGAAGAGGAAGGAAGAGTGCTTCATAAAATATCTCCCTTTATCCTACACCATTTGATTTCATCAAGGGATATTATGGTAACACTTGTCACAATCCACACCTCCTTCACATTTATGTTATAATTACTCCATTAGGCTCCCATTAGCATGGAACTAGTTTTCTTCTCCCTTTGATTAGCTAAAAACCGTCCCCCTCTTATGCTCCACTAACCAAATTGTTTTCCTCCAACTAATCCAACTATGCGCTCAAGTGGTGTACCATTATCATCATTATTATGTCCATGTAGAATTATTTACATGGAATTAGACATGTACTCATCTTCATAAATCATAAACTAATCCCCTCACCATATGATAATGACACTTGGCATGTTTAATCCCAAAGATCTTTTTCCCTCCATTTTTCCTTGTGCCAGGCGAAATTTATAAGAGAAAGGGAAGAAAAATTGTTTCAATATGTCCATAATTCAATTAAATGAATTATGCATAATTCCTTCTAATTTCACAACTCTTGAATTATTCCATCAAGAATATTCCAATTATACATTTTTCTTTATTTTCCTTGATTAATTGAAATTTAACTTCAATTAATTGAAAAATAATTAATATTGGGCTAAATTGGCAAAATTATGGCTTTGCTATTACCATTGAAATCTAATTTCCTTTCTTGAATTAATTTGCCCATTTTCTCATGAATATGAATATTTTCTAAAATTCGCAAGTTCCAAATTCATAAATACTCACACATTTTATTGAATTTCTCGAATAATTACAATATTTTTTGCGAATATAAAATTTGGGGTGTTACTGTTCTCCTTCAATTAAATTTCATCCTTGAAATTTGCCACAATTATACATTCATAAACTCTAGGTAACGTTTCTTCATACTTTCTTTTGTTTCCTACATAGCCTTTCTGGGTGATAACCCTTTCCAGACGATCTTGACAGACAGAATGTTCTTGTTTTTGTGTTGCTTTTCCTGCCAATCGATGATTCAGTCAGGCATGACTTCGTATGTCAAATCTTCACGCATTTCTAAATCTTCATACTCTATTACCTGTTCTGGATCAGGTTGATACTTTTTCATCTGGAAAACATCATATAGCCTGCTCAAATTCGGTAGCAAAGTGATACGGTACGCTACAGGCCCAATCTTCTCCAAGATCTAGAACGAACCAATGTATCTTGATTGCAACTTCTTCACTCTCAATGCTTTGTCAATACTCGTAACAAGAGATACTTTTATGAATACGTGGTCACCGACTTCAAATTCTAAAGGTTTTCGCCTCTTATCTGCATAACTTTTCTGTCGGCTCTGAGCAGCTAGCAACCTCTACTTAATTAATTTTATTTACTCCATTGTCTGATCAACAAGATCTAGCCCCAACAATTCCCTCTCAGACAACTCAGTCTAGCATACTAGCGATTGAAACTTCCTTCCATAGAGTGCCTCATATGGAGACATCTGGATGCTCAAATGATAACTATTGTCGTAGGCCAACTTTGCCAATGAAGGAATTTGTCCCAATTACCTTTGTAATCAAGTACACATGCCTTTAACATGTCCTTAAGGATTTGAATTTTTCATTCTGACTGCCCATTAGTTTGAGGATGATATGCTGTGCTGAATCGGAGCTTGGTACCCAAAGCTTTATGTACCGCCTTCCAAAAAACTGGAAGTAAACTGTGGATCTCGATCGAAGATAATGTTCTTTGGAGTACCATGTAATATCACAATCTCCTTAATGTATATTTCCACCAGTTTGTCAGGAGAATAATGAATACTAATCGGTAGGAAGTGAGCTGTCTTTGTGAATTTGTCAACTATTATCTATATACCGTCATGGTTTATGACCTTAGGCAAACCTGTCATAAAATCTATAGTAACACTTTCCCACTTCCATTTAGGAATCTCAGGGTTTGTCAAAAGCCCCAATAGTCGTTGATGTTCAACTTTCACTTTATGACATGTCAAGCAATAAGCGACGAACTCAGTCACCTTTCTTTTTCATCCCTGGTCAATAGTATTGAGCCTTCATGTCATGGTACATCTTTGTAGCCCCTGGATGTATAGTGTACTTACTCTTATATGCCTCTTCCAGGATTTGCTGTTTCAATTTTGGTTGTAGTGGATCGTAAATCCGTTTTTTGTACTTGACTAATCCACTAGAAGTCGTAATCCTGGATTTCGCCTATATCAATCATACTTTTGATAGATAGTGCTTAATCATCATGCAGTTGGGCTTCTTCAATCGTTGCCCTCAAATCATTGTATACTTGGCTAACCCTATTGCCTAATAAAATCTGACTAGACAGATTTAAATCTCTAAAATCCTCAATCAGTTTCTGCTCGTAGATCATCATGGCTGCCACTTACACTAATTTCTGGCTTAATGTATTAGCGACGATATTAGCCTTACCAAGATGATACTTGATTTCTAAATTGTAATCTTTCAACAACTCCATCCATTTGTGCTACCTTATATTAAGTTCTTTCTGATCATATAAGTACTTCAAACTCTTGTGGTCGCAGTACAACTCTATAGTCTCACCATAGAGATAATGTCTCCAGATTTTCAAAGTGAATACAATTGCTGCTAACTCAAGATAGTGGGTGGGATAATTTGATTCATGAGGTTTCAATTGTTGAGATGCATAGGCCACCACTCGGCTATACTGCATTAATACGCATCCCAATCTATGCCTACTGGCATCTGTATAAACGATATAAGAAAATGACGGATCTGGGATCGTTAACACTGGTGCTATAGTTAACCTCTGCTTCAACTCTATGAAGTTCTTTTCACAATTCTCATGCCACGCAAAATGTTGAGCTTTCCTCATTAATTTTGTCATCAGTAATGTGATTCTGGAGAAATTTTATATAAATCTTCGATAATAACCAGCTAGACCTAAAAAACTGCGTGCTTCGAATACCGTCTCTGGTTTCTTCCAGTTCAGTACTTGTTCTTAACGGTCACCTTGTTCAGCTCTCAATAATCGATACAAAGATACATGCTTTCATCTTTCTTCTTTACGAAAAGCACTGGAGCACCCTAGGGTGATACGCTGGGTCGTTTGAACCCTATCTCAAGTTGTTCCTCGATCTGCTTCTTTAGCTCCGCCATTTCACTTGGAGCTATACGGTATAGGGTTTTAGAAATTGGACCCGCTCTAGGCCTCAAATCAATCGAGAACTCCACTTTCCTATCTGGAGGTAATCCACCGACATCCTCCAGAAAAAAATCAGGAAACTCACTCACTACAGGGATACTTTCTAAGGCTACACCAGCCTCTAATTACATAGAGCAAAATATCATATACCCGTGACAAGCTTTCTGTAAATAACACTCAACCTTAGTTGCAGAAAGAAGGTTAAGAGTGATTTCTGTGTTAGCTTGCAGTTGTGGATTCAAATATATGATTCTCTTGTGTTTACAATCCAATAACACATTGTTCGCTGTCAATCAGTCAATCCCCAAAATTACTTCCAATCCTTGCAGTGGCAAACAAATCAAATTTATTGTCGATTCGTGCCCCTTGGTATTTACCACGCAATTTAGAATGACGGTCGTCACAATTCATGCGCCCATAGGTGTAGATATAACCAAATCATATGGGGGTTTATACATAGGTGAACGTAACCGTCTCACGTAGTCGTATGGAACGAATGAATGGCTTGTACCAAAATCATACATAACATGTACTAAACTGCCGTTTAGAGAAATCGTACCTTGAATCAGGTCTGGAGACTTTATAGCTTCTTCTTGTGTCAATGTGTAGACCCTGCCTAAAACTTTGGGTCTTGTCTCCTCCGATTGCTACTTTTGCAGGCAATCTTTGGACATGTGTGCTGTTTTAGCACAATTAAAACAAGTCAATAGTTTGTTGGAATCAGCTTTCAATGGTAATGGTGCACCATTACAAGCCTTGCTAGGATGGAATGGCTTATGGCAAAACCAACACATTCGACTTCCCAAGGATCCTTGGCCTCCACGGCCTCCTGTCTGATTTGGCCTTTTCGTAGCTCCCCTAGAAGGTCTACCCTATTCTTTCCTCTTTTACGCTAAGCTACCACTTCCGGAAACATCTCGATTCCTAGTATATGTTGCCCAGTTTGACATGTGCTTCTTGATGTATCGGCACTCTTATGCCGCTTTGCTGAATTCCGTGAAGTGTTGAGAAATCAGCCTCCCTTTGAACTCGAGTCTTAACCCTTTAATCATCATGTCCGCATTCCACTCCTCATTGTCATTCAGCTTGTGATATGATGACTATCACGACAATCGAATATACCGGGCCAAATAATCATCAAAGCTTTCCCGGTCTTACTGTTTGATGCAGAAGAATTCTTTCTCCTTTTCTCTTCTGACAGTTGGGGGAAAATATTTCTTGTTGAAATTGTCCTAGAATAATTCCCATGTGATAAGAACATTCCTCCCCTTCAGAATAAGATCTATGCCCTTCCACCAGCTATTTGCATCGCCTTCCAGCTTGTATATAGCTAATCAAAATTTCACCTTGTCTGGGCATTGCAGCATATCAAAAATCTTGTCCAAATGAGCTAACAAGTCTGCCGCTGTTGAGGATCGAACTTTCCCATGAACATAGGTAGCTGCTATTTGCTAAACCTGCTTATCCAAATTTGAATGCCTACTTCAGGCTCAGGTATGTCACCCTCTGGTAAAGGTTCCTCATGTATTTCTTTGTAATTTCCCTATATAAACTCATCCATACGAGTCTCCAGGTGACTCTGTCTTTGCTGTACTCCCTGAAGGTCACCTCTTATTTCATTCATTGTTTGTTGTTGATGTTCTAGCATATCCAGTATTCACTACTGGATACGGTCAGGCCTTAGTTCATCCTTGTTGTTACCATGTCTATCATGCCCTTGGCCTCGACCACGGCCTTTACCACCTTCTCCTGATTATACCATTTCCATAATTCACTCTACATGAAATTTAGAGAAGAGTAAATTTTGATACAAGAGCAAGGGCATTTTTGTCATTTCATAAAAGATAGGGTACAAATATGTCATACATAGTGTATCACAACTATTTACAATAGTTACTGAGAAATAGAAATATCAAACATCCTACATACTACTGTACATGACATATTGTCTTTTACATATCCAAAATATCAAATTCATGAACTTTCTCTGTACCCTCCCAAAAACTATCGACTCTAGCTAACTCTTTCTTTGTTTGTTGGTTATTCCTGACTGCCCTAAGCTCATAATACTTGCCGGTCAGCTTCGGTCACCAAAATAGCTAGCGTAGGCCCCACATCACAGCTCGGTATACATGAAATCCTGTACTAGCCCTCTTATGTGCCTCCGAAAAACCCAGAAGTTCTCCCTCTGACCCTGCTCAACGATTTTGTTTTTCTATCGGTTCCAAAATGCTGAGTCTAGGAAGTAGTACATCGTATTACAAATCCAGCACTCGTCGGTCACCGTAACACCCAATAATATCTATAGTCAATACAGTGTCTCTACGCCGTCAAGGAATGCGAAGTACTGGCCTCTTGGGGTATCGTGCTCTTGTAGTGCCCTGTGATACTTAGCCTTGAGGAGGTATAATAGCTCCATGTCTGGCTGTAAATCATATAGCACATGAACCAGCTCTGCCTGAGACTCAGTGTCGCTCAGCTCGTCCTTTAACATCTCCTCTGGCTTATAGTCAGAATCCTACTTTGGGTACTCGTCTAGGGCATCTCCAGTGTCTCCAACCTCTGTCACTCTTGGAGACGCCGACCTCGGCTTCAGACCGTACACAGGCAATCTCGGCATGCTCGTCCGTGCTGTGTACATCATGCGCATACCACCAGGCCCAAAATAATCTATCATCGGCCCTCTGTCTAGAACATGTTGGTTCACTGTCGTCTTGCTCTCCAACGACTCGCTAGCACCACTGATCACGATCACAGGCTCGCTTGGAATATCCATGAGTATAGGCGCACTCAGACTGCTCACGATATCCTATCGCCATGCAAACAAAACCATATCAGTATACAATTCTGATAATGCCAGAACCGCTTATTTGCTCTGATACCAAAAATGTCTGCACCTGTTTCCATTTCAACAATCGAAGAGTAATAAAGTTCAATCGATTCACATATAATGACACTTGGCATGTTTAATCCCAAATATCATTTCCCCCCCCCCCCCCAATTTTTCCTTGTGCCAGGCAAAATTTATAAGAGAAAGGGAAGAAAAATTGTTTCAATATGTCCATAATTCAATTAAATGAATTATGCATAATTCCTTCTAATTTCACAACTCTTGAATTATTCCAATCATACATTTTCCTTTATTTTCCTTGATTAATTGAAATTTAACTTCAATTAATTGGAAAAAAATTAATCTTGGGCTAAATTGACAAAATTATGGCTTTGCTATTACCATTGAAATCTAATTTCCTTTCTTGAATTAATTTGCCCATTTTCTTATGAATATGAATATCTTCTAAAATTCGCAAGTTCCAAATTCATAAATATTCACATTTTATTGAATTTCTCGAATAATTACAATATTTTCGAAGAATATAAAATTTGGGGTGTTGCATGCAAAGAATATAAAAATACTGCTTTAGGAGGAACCATAGGTGGAGAACCATTTTTTTAAGGTTCAATGTTTTTTTTTCTTCCTTTTTTGCTTAATTGACTGAGAGGATTATCCATGTGGCTATTAACGTTGTGAAGTCCAGTTTTGAAGAGAATAACAAAAATACCCTTTAACCTAATTATGAGTTTTCAAGTTAGGATAAATTAATGAAATAATAAAAATTATATGGGATCGGGCACATAATTTTAAATAATGTGATGTGACATCCATTCTGTTAGATTTAATTATCATTTTAATAGTAAGGGGTTAAATGTCAAACTATAAAAGTTGAGAGTGTGATTTTTAAACTTTTAAAGATAAAGGAAGTTATATGCAAGAGGGTTAAAGTTGAAAGGCTTATTTGTATTTTGGCCAAAAATTAATAGAATATTAGCTTATCAACAAAAAAAATAACTCAAACCATTTGGGTAGACCCTAACCTTAATAAGGCAGACAAAAAGGAAAAAAACCAATCAAATGACAATTCCTGCTTGTTGATATCAATATGATTTACTTGGCATAAAAAAAAAAAACAAAAAGATATCAATATGATTTAATATCTTTGTAGATATAATTTGATTTGGTATTTGTTTTTGTATTTATTATGATTTATTACCGTTATATCTTTTCTCAATATTTATTGGAATTTCTTAGATTGTTGTATATTTTTTATATTTTGGTGCACTCAAATCATTCTGATGCACGATATACTTTTTCCATATTTCTCTCTCTTGTTTTTGACACCGCTAAACTTAATCTTTCATCGGTTGAGCCTAGCCTTACAAAAGCAAAACATTTTGTTTCATACAACTTATATACTAACTACTCTCTTCGGTCTTAATTATAAGATAAAATTGATTTTTTTGGAGAAATTAAGGAAGCCAATTAAATCACTTTAGAGTATTTATATTTTTAGTATCTTTAGATTATATATTAGTTTATTAATCAAATTACTTAGTTTGAAGAAAAAAATATAAATATAAATATTCTAAAGTGATTTAATTGGCTTCCTTAATTTCTCTAAAAAAAATCAACTTTGTCTTATAATTAGTACCGGAGGGAGTACTAAGCATTTGGAGTCAAACTCATGTGTACTAAGCATTTGGAGTCAAACTCATGTTTCTCTCAAATAAAAAACAAGAAGAATGCATTCAAAAGCTTCAAAAATCCCATGGGGATCTTCCATGACCCTCAATATAGAAAAACAAAAAATTATTTGTTCAGTAGGAATTTCTTAAATGTATCATTCCTAAGAATGAAGCACCATCAAGAAGACAATTAGACAAGTGCATTGATTCACCGGGAAAAAAAAAAAGGACAAGTGGCTTGAAGCTTTAAAATTAGAATTAAAAGTCATATAACACAACTATATCTCGTATCATGCAAATAATTTCATTAAATTGTTGGAAAAAAAAGCTCATTAAATTATTTTAAATTAATTAATATACTTACAAAAATATTCTTTCAAATTAAAAGCTTCTTTCATTTTAATTTTTCTTAATTAGTAAAATATTTTAATATCTTTAATAAAAATTTTCTCAATAAAGTTAAAATTTTAACTGAGGTATAAATTTAAAAAATAGAAGTGTGATCTTTATAATCTTAGCAAAATTGAATATCGTCACTGTATTTTACCAAGCATTTTTTTTTGAAAGAAAAGAAAACTCAAAAAAAAAAAAATATAGAATATATGTATATATATATAGAAAGGGAAAATTATACATAAAGACTTTATTGAAAATTTATTTGTCAATTGGGACCTAAAAACATTTAAGGGAAGATCTTTTACATATAGAAGAAGATTGTTTAAACATAAAAGAAGATCTAGAGATTATTATTTGAATACAAGGGAAGATCATATAGCAAAAGATATATTGAACACATGAAATATTATTTAAACACAAGGGAAGATCTTTTGCACATGGAAAATATTGTTTGAATATAAGGGAAGATATTTTACACACAGAAAATATTGTTTGAACACAAAGTTTTATTTAGCAAATAAATTTGTAATGAGGTATTTATGGGTAATTTTCCCATTTAAAAAATCATTATAATGAATAATTATTAAATTATTGAGTAATCAATAAATCAATAATTTTATATTTATTGAATGAATATTTTATTATTTTATCATTCCCCGCTATATAATGAACAAAAAGCACTCAACGTTTCTAGCTGGGTGACCTAGGGTTCATTCACAGGAGGGGAGGAAGCGCCGCCGCGGAAGCTTAGAAGAACACAGCTATGGGTATTATGTCTATCGCCATTCAATTTTTCCATTTAGATCAAATTTTTTATCTGTTTCTAATTTCTCTTCGACTGATTTTTTTCTTTTTGGTGTGATCTTGAATTGCATTGTCACAATCAGCGAGAATCAAGGTTCATGAACTGAGGCAGAAGACGAAGGCCGAGCTGCTCAACCAGCTCAAGGATCTCAAAGCTGAGCTTGCTTTGCTCAGAGTTGCTAAAGTCACTGGCGGTGCACCGAACAAACTTTCCAAGATGTAATTATCTCTCGCTCTTGATGCGTTTGTTCTGGATTACATTTTCAATTTGATCCCTGAAAAATATACTTCCTCGCAATTTAGCCTTGGATTTATTTCTCCATAAAAGGAAAAAAAACAAATCTTTTTGTTGGTTTGGTTGAGTAAGTAAACAATTTGGTCAAAATGGAAGGGTTAATTTGCGGCTAGTTACACATTTTGAGAGACTAAAGTTGTGTGTATTTCCTTTTTGTGTTTTCCTACTTGATTATCTATAGGGTGTTTGTGTTTATGTTTGTTTTATCATGGAGTGCAGTAAGGTGGTAAGGTTGTCCATAGCTCAGGTGTTGACAGTTATATCTCAGAAGCAGAAGGCTGCGTTGAGGGAGGCATACAAGAATAAGAAGTATTTGCCTCTTGATCTGCGTTCTAAGAAGACTAGGGCTATCCGTAGAAGGCTTACGAAGCACCAGGTAATTCTCTAATATTATTTAGTAACTGATTGCTTTTTGTTTTTTTTTTTTGGGTTATATGCTCATACTTTACTTTTTGGTTCCCCTGCTTTCTCTGTCACTTCAGTTTTGGTTCATTTGTGAATGAAATTTCTTTTCTGCGTTGTACGAGGAGTTAGTGTATTTGCAGTACGACAATATCTAATATGCCATGTGGACATAGAAATTTAAGTGAAGCCAATATAACCTGCACCTGTGCATTTATGTGTTGTTGGGGGTTTTAAAGATGGAGACTTAACTGAGTTGTTTTTGTATTTTACTCATGTACTCACATAAGACTTTATATTTTTGGATTCATATTTGTTTAAAATATCACAATATTTTGCTCAATGGTCTGCAACATCATGTGAAGTCGGTTGAAGCTGTGCTTCCGCATATATTTGGTTTTGGGGCCTAAATGTATATAGACATAGCTGTTTTCGTTTCTCTTCATGTATTTGCTTGAAGGTTTTGCACGTTTTTTGATTTTATCCACCATAAGTTATCCGTAACTATTTGTTTTATTATGTCTACCTTTGTTTTGAAAATGGCCTGAACTGCATTGCGATCTGGATAAGCACAACATAACAGTTTATATGAGTATAAATTTTGGTTGGTATGAACCATTGTATAGCGTGCAAATATATTAGTTGTATTTATTGAGAAAAACAAATCATTAGTCTTTTAAAGACCCAAGGTTGATTCCTGCTGGTGGTTTTCAATCACATTCAACAATAACCTGCCAATATCATGTCATTATGCAAATGTAACCTACTATTCTGAAGTTAGGCTGCAAGTTCTGTCTGATTCACTCGCTTTACTGGGTATGAGAAGATAAAAAGAACATCATACTTCTTGACTTGAGCCCATGATCCTGACTTGAGCCCATGATCCTGGTTTAGTCTAAGAAACAACGAAACTGATCAAATATGATGGTTAGATTTTATGATATTTAATTGATGACTTGATGATTCATGGGAATCTGATATCTCTTTATTCTGGTTTGGATTGGCACTTGGATTATATTTTGCGACTATGATGGATATGTTATCGTTCTACCTTGCTAGTTAAGTATTGAGACTGGCCATTTTCATTGGAGTGAAGTAACTTTAGTCTAATCTTTAGACTTCTTTTGATGATGAGCTGTACTGAATCTTATTATGACACGTCTCTATTACTGTTTTTGCAGGCATCACTGAAGACTGAAAGACAAAAGAAAAAGGATACATACTTTCCTTTGAGGAAGTATGCCATTAAGGTGTAGGATATTTGGGCCATCTTCTGTTTGCTTTTTTATTCATTACAAGTTTTGGTAACTTCAACAAGTGGTTTTCTGTTGGTGGTATTGAGTTCATGTTGCTAGAGTGTCATTGTACGAATAGAATTCAGTTCAATTTTGTTGCATATCTCATTGTTATTATTCTGTTTCATTCAGCATGACCTTTGAACAAGAAGCAAGGGGATGACAAAAATTAGTACTTGATCAAATAATGAAGGCTCTTTAGTACTCTATTTTGTTTTTAAAAAAATTGTTTTGAGGGGAAATGGAGATGAAGGAGGGAAGGAAATATGAAAACCTTTCCTATTTTGGAATTTGATTGATCTTCCTTTTCAATATTTTAAAATTTTAAATTGGCTTGAATTGGATGAATTGGGGATCATAAAGATGCCAAATGTTATATATTCTTGATGAACAAAATGAACAGAATACGGTTAGTCTGATACCATGATGGCAACACCAAATTTGATTGAGTGCTTGTTTGGAGTAGTTTGTGATAAGTGTGTTTGTGTAGATCAATATAAAATTCTTCTCACATGTATACGTAAATATTGATTGAAAAATTGTTTTTGAAGTTTTCTAATTGCAATTCTATGCAAACATTAATCTTGAGCATATTTATTAACTATTTCTTGATTGATTGCTTTGACTTGCGAACTTTATTGGAAGCCAAAATTCAACCCGTTAAAGAAGATTTAGCTCCTTTACTCGTGAAAAAGGGAAAATTCAAAAAAAAAAAAAAAACTTTAAAAATATGGAAGGTCAAAATAATGTCTTTTTTTTTTTTTACCTGGAATAATGTCTCAAATATTCATAAAATCAGAAAAGTGTTAAAACTGATTTGCCCTTTTTGAAATTAAAATCAAATGATATAAATGCCCTAACTTTTTCTTTTTTTAAAAAAGAAGTAAACCCCACCCCTGCCTACGACTGGCTGCTTTAAGTTATTTTCACAAATTTTGTGAAGGAGCTCATGATATTTTATTAGGTTTTGACAACTTTTATTTATATAAACAAAAGTTGTCAAAAACCCAATGAAATGTCAAAATTTGTAACCTATTGAAATGTTGCAAGTTTCTTAACTATACTTACGAATATCCCTTCTACAGCGTCAGAGTTCGGCTAGCCACTGGAGCTCCAACACAAATGGGGTGTGAGGGTTACTTCTGTTTTTATTTTAAAAAAAATGTGAGGGCATTTTTGCCATTTTTTTTAATTTTAAAAAGGATTAGCCTAACACTTTTATAGTATTATGAATATTTAAAACATCTTTTTGTTATTTCTTATTTTTTAAAGTTCTTTTTTTGAGATTTTTCCTAAAAAAAAAATTATATCTAGAGCACCACCGTAGCCATTAATACAGTCTTGTTGAAATAAAAGTAGATTCCTTCATATTAAAAAAAAAAGGATTCTTTCGTACAGTAAATTACTTACTCTACAGGATCCAGACTCGAGGAAAAAGATGAATCTTTTAGAATCATGCCATTCGTATAATCCAACGTTTCTTACGAGTATTGAATCATTTATTATTATTTTATTAAATAAAAAATAATATTAACATTTTTATTAATATATGCATAATAAACATAAATGCATAAATTTAAAGCTACTTATTTTAGTGAGATGCGTATATATGCATTCTTGATACTTTTTCTCTAGAATACAATTTTATAACAGGTGGATGATTTTGACAACAGCTTTCTACCTTCCAAACTTCCATATAAGAAAACATTAACTGTTCTATACACTACATATACTCAGGAAATGCGCAAGGCATTTACATTATGCGGTTTTGGTTCTATATTCTGACATTTACAATAAAATGAAAGAATCATTCTTGATATATAACCATATTAGAAGAACGAAAAACCTTAATTACAAAGCAATATAATGAATAGAAAGTACAAGTAGCTGCATTCCTCACAAAGTTTAAACAGTGCAGCCCACCTCAAGTTACGTATAAATACACAGGACCCACTCTAGTTTCACTTTATTGTATGTTAATGAAGACTCAAAACAGAAGGTGAAATCCTGCAAGGCATTCTAATTCAAATTAGTTGAGATTTCGGCTGGCCGACAAACAGATTGCCAACCTGCACATATTTGCAGAACATCTCTAAAAGAATGTGAGGGTGGTTCCATAGTCCAAGTTGGATAATATTCAGAAGGGTGGAACATGTTGCATCCTTCTGTGTGTTGTGTTTGTAAGCATGGTTGTGCACCATTCAGAAACATGTCTCCTTCAGATATTATGGTACCAGATTTCTGCTCCGCCTTATCTGCCGCCTAGGGAATTATTACAAGTTCACTATAATTAGAAGTTGCAGTATATGTCTCGAGAGGATTTAGCAAGGAGATACTCCTCCAACCCTTAATTGGGGAGTTGATAATGGTTCTAAGTGTAAGACATATTATACATATTTATCAATTTTTTTCCAAATTAAACTTATTGAAATAACCAAGTAGGAGAGAGAGAGAATTAAGAAAGATTAGGGTGTTTTAGAAAAAAAAATGTCATATTAACTTAACCAACTTCCTTAATCTAATCAAATTAGTTAATTAGGACTTACATTAAGTGCTTGTTTGGTATGACGGGAGGGGAGGGAAAGTGGGCTGAGGAAAAAAATTTTTGAGTTAAATTTAAAAAAACTAGTGAAGTGGGATTAAAAATTTTTATTTAATTTTTCTTACTTTTTTATCTTTTATATTCTCTTTATTAAAATTTTATTACCTCACTTCTTCAATCTTTTAAAATTCAACTCATAAAAATTTTCCCTCCCCTCCTTTCCCCTCCAAATCCCTCACACCAAACAGACCCTAAGGGCCAAGGAGTAGCTTTCTACAACAAAAATAACACAGGTGGGTACATTTTTCACAACTCAGCACCGCATAATTCGAATTTTAAAACATTTTCTTCCACATGTGATGTTTGTGTTGAATAATCTGGCAAATAATTCACAACAAAACATTTTCCTAAGTGTTGTCCTTGAGTAAATTTGTGGACCAATACAACAAATTTGATCTGGTCTGCATTGTAAATGTCAGTTTACATTATGGAATTTTGTCAATATATGCATCGAGACTATTCACTATTTTACCATTAACATTCCTCCAAAAGAAAAGCAGCTGATGTTTTATGTATGCTTTATGAAGCATGGTTTTCATATATATGACAATGTTTGTCCTGCAGAACCATGTCATTCATGTTAATTCTGAATTTAATTTCTTGAAATTACAATCGCTTCGACATATTATGACAGCCCAAGTGATGACTGCCATGACAAATATAGCAATAGTCAAACCTAAAATAGGAAGGACAGTATTTAATTATAAACAATGGGATGGAAAGACAGTTCATGATAGGATAGTTACTAAGAAGGACTAGTAATGGGCTAGGTATGTTTTAACAGCTAAGTCTCAATTTAGATGAATGAGGCAGAGGGGAAGAGGAATGAGGCATCTATCTGCTTATCGGTTTAGATGAATGTAAGCTACTGGCTACACCTCTAATGGATATATTCTAACTAACCTTTAACTAACTTTATTATTTATTTACAATTACACAACACAACACTTCAATTGTTTTGACAAACTGCACCAAGTCCTAGCTAATTCAATAGTTTTGAACTAGAGCAATATTTTTGGTCTTACAATTGCAGAGGCATTTGGATGTGCTAGTGATGAGGGTAGATCAAGTTGTTTGGAGCCTAATAAAAAAGGGTAGATGAACACCTAAGAGAACGTTCAATGAGGTAATTGAGAGAAACGTTTCAGATAACAATTTATCAAGAGATTTGGTTTTTGATTGAGCTCAATAGCGTCGTGTGATCCATATAGCTGACTTCACCTAGTGAGACAAGACTTTGTTGTAGTTGTTGTATAATTGCAGAGGTATGCAATGTTACACATCAATACAAAGTCTAGAACGATATTACAAGATTGGCTAGACTGAGAACAACATTGGATCAACTACATATTTGGACAAAGAATTAGAAGTGAGAAAAACATTACATAATTTAAAGCCTGAGATGGCACAATGGTTAAACAATAGACGTTTTAACCCATTTTAAGGTCAAAGCTGAGTTCAGAGAGAGAACCCGTGCCAAAAAAATTTGTTTTGAGCATTTGATAGACCACATTGGGGTGAGATTCCAATTAATAAGTTTTAAAAATAAAACTAGAAGTGAAGAGATTAATATTCTACCTTCTCTGTATAGAATTCAAAAGTCTTTTTCTTAATTCCTGCTTCATAAATGTTGCACTGAGAGTATATCTGCAGAATGTTCTCAAATCATTATTTACATGAATAATATCAATACCCTGCATGCAAGAAAAACAAAAGAAAAAAGATGATAAAAGAGAAGTACTTACCTGGGATTCAACACTAGCACAAACAGCATATATACCCCAGTTCCTGGTGTAATTGTTGTACAGATGAACTTTTCCAAATCTAACACGAGGTTGTCTTTGTCGTGTCCCATCAAAGAAGCAGTGATGAATTGTCACCCGGATACCTCGATCGCCGACGTGAGATGGGTCAGCTCCAATTAGCATGGTCTTATCATGCTGTGCAAAGTAACATCTGTTGACAAGAGTCAAATAACTCAGTGATATAACCAAGTCATCATTGCAGCTCAATTTAAGCATTCAGATATGAGCCCACCTTGATACAGTGATATCTGTGCTTTGTCTTGTAATGTCTATAAGCCCATCATCGTAATCACGAAGACTGCACCGATCTATCCATATGTGCCTGGAGTTTGGTTTTATTTGAATGCCATCAACATCATGGCCCCTCCCACCTTCAAACTGAAGGTTGCATACGATTATATGCTCACATTCTTTCAACCTTAAGCCCTTTCCTGTGAGCTTTATGCTCTGGCCTCGGCCATCTATTGTCTTATAAGAAGATACACTCAAGTATGATGAAAGATGAATTGTACCCGAAACTTCAAAAACAATCCAGAGTGGCTCCTTTCTACGGCATCCATCCCGAAGGGATCCAGGACCATCATCTGGAAACAGATCATCGGTAACAGATGGTGTAGTGATAAATTTTTGCTATTTTTGCATTGCTTATAAACTCTAATGAAACCATATGAAAAGTCAGGACCTGCTCCTCTAATCAACAAAAACCTCAATGGCTCAACACTTTTCCGATATATTATTGTCTATCTACATGCATATCAGTCAACAAAACCTTTCCGTTCTTATAATAGTAAAATTGTGAGTCCCCAAATTTCACCGTTCCGAACAAATTATATCTAGGAAGGTCACTTAAATGACTAAATCAATTATATGGTGGTAATCAGAAAATCCAGAGTCCTCATACCAGCCCCATCGGCAAAGAATATCAGAGAAACAATTGATTCATATGACCGGAATTCTGTCATATATCCCACCATATCTATAAACTCAGATATATCCACATTGTGCAATTTCAAAAGGTAAAATTATCCCTGTAAAATCTAAAATGGGCGCAAGAACACCTTTTATAAGCATCGTAAAATCCCAAAATTACAATAAAACAGCCGTAATTTTCAGAATAGATCAAAAGATGAAGAAGCGGACAGACAAACCAGCGAGGGTGGTGACGAAATAGAGAGGGCCGTGAAAACCACCAATGGCGTTGCGGCCAAATCCCTCAGCGCGAGCCGCCATGGCCCTCAAGCTGAAATCAACGTCGCCGTATGGTAGCAGAGAAGCCATATTTGCCTGTTTTAGAGACTTTAGAAAGTCTGAGATATCAGCTTCTGAAGATCGTTATTATGGTGATAATGATCGTGATTCAGGCCAAAACCAGCGCCCGTGGGGAATGACTGTTATAATTAATACGCTCCCTCATATTTTTATAAGATACTCCCTCCTCCTCGTCCTAATTGATAAATTTGACTTTTTTAGAGAAATTAAGGATACTAATTAAATCACTTTAGAATATTTTTATTTTTATTTTTTTCTTTAAATTAATTAATTTGATTAATAAACTGATATATAATTTAAGGATACTAAAAATATAAATACTCTAAAGTGATTTAATTGCCTTCCTTAATTTTTCCAAAAAAATCAATTTTGTCTTATAATTAGGACCGGAGAGAGTACTATTTTTTAGTATAACACGTTGCTTTTTATAAAATACTGTTAGGATGTCTAAAAGGTTCCGGTGAACTCCCCGTTTTGCCTTCACTTAATTATAAGAATTATTCTAGTCACTACTCCTCTGAGGCTCTGATCCTATATATATTATATAGGAGAGGGAGGGAAGATTTTTTTTAGTCATATTTATAAGACATAAAATTTTGAGATGAATGTATACTTTACTTTTTATTTATTATTGTTTTGACTTTATTTTCATATGATATTATGTATATTAAATGGGGGTAGAGTTAAAAATTCATTGAATTTTATAGCAGAGTTAATGAGTTTTAATGTTTTCTTTGATCTGTGTGAAAAATATGAGAAATATCCTATAAATAGGATCACAGAGGTATTACATTTAATTCCCATGATTGACTAAAGAACTTAATATAACATATTCTTTCTTTCACATAAATGACGGCATTTTTGGAAAACAAATTTTATTTTATACATATTTATTATACCTAATTACTTTTCACCATCTACCAATATAGAGTTGGTGCAAGACATACGTGTCATTCTCCAATTGAACTATTTGTTGCCTTTTTATAAGATACTAATAACCAAATTGATTTGTTCTATTAGATAGTGAAAAGTAGTTATTTTCATATTATTATCCATTATCTGGTTTGTGATTCTTGACTGTCCATCCAATACAAGTGTCTCATGAAATTTGAATTTGGGACCCAAAAGATTTACGGGGCCTTACACCTTAGACCAAGGGAATAATTGTTTTTGGCCTCAATTGCAAGGAAATTATTACAGCAGGGTGTCTAAAAGCTCTTCCCTATTTATTTTTGTAAAATACTAATAATAATAGTTTGTGAAAAAATGTATTTTTTGATTAAAAGAAGTAATTCATTAATATAAAAAAAATTAGTTTATGTCTATTATAAAATTAAGAAAATATAAGAGATTGAGATAAATGGATGAAGAAAGACGAGATAATTGCAAAGATGAAGAGTGAAAGAGAACTTTTATTTATATAGCATTTTTATATACATATAATTCTTTGTGTTAAGCCTCTATATATATATGCCTCCAATTCTCCCAAGAGTTACGATGTCATAAACATAAGAATTAACCCATATAATGATGATGTTACAATGTCATAAACATAAAAATCAATCTATAACATAAAACTACATAAAATCTTGGGAGGTTATACGCATTATGGAATCCTAAGAGATTATAAACATCCACTACCACAACATTCATAACACTCCTTCTTAGATGTTCATAAGCAAATATTGTGTCTTATTAAAACCTTAATAGGAAAAACCCAATGGGATAAAAACTAGTGAAGGGAAAAGAGTACACAATACATATTGAAGTGCCTCATTAAAAACCTTACCAGAAAAACTCAATGGGATAAAATCTTGGTTAAGGAAAAGAGTACAACATGGTCACTACTTCCCTTAATGATCATATTGTATTTACTCCCCGCTCCCCTTGATGATAATATCATATTTACCCCTTGATAACAACTTCAGTTTTACTCCTCCTGATGACAACATCACTTCCAATTTATTTTTGAGCATATCTTTCTTTTGGCTGCCAAACTATGAATAATACATTGTCACAAAAAATTCTACTGAAATGTAGTCCTCCAACATATATTATGGATATATTAAAATATCAATATATTCTGTCTTTATCTTATTCATTGTGGAAACAATAAAGGAAAATTATTATGAAAATCACCAAAATATATCTTGCATCTACCTATATAGTTTGTTCTAAACAAAATAATATCATATAGTGCTTGTTTGGATTAGCGGTGAAGCTGTTTTTCCAACATGATTTACAGTATACGATGTAAGCTTGTGAGAGGAGTTTTGTCTCGACTTGTATGAACGTGCTTTTCCACCACTTTTTCAAATAGAGCCATAATATGTTCATGGGACTATCACACCAAATCTCATTTTTGTTATCCATTGTGCACCTGCAATAACTAACTGTTATTAATAAAGTTGTAATAAATACAATATTAGTATGATTCAAAAATATTCTTATAAAATATAAGATACTTCTAGATCATTAAGTTCAATATATCTTTACAAGAAAATTCATTGTGGCAAAAATATGTGATTTTGAAATTATTGATGTATTTGATAACTCGATCTATAAGTCAAGTAAAATGTAAAATTACTCATTTTTCAATATAATTTTCAATCAATTATATATGTTTGAATTATTTTCAAACTCGTACAACATTTTATACATAGAATGATTTTCTTGTATTTGCTTCTGACATTTTATATGCTTCAAGGATTCTCTTATAAATTTCACTATTTAATGAGCCATATGAATAGGCTATATATAACAACATCTAACTTACGCATAATGTTATTTTCTTATGTTGCCAGAAATATAAAATTATTGTATCCACCACAAAATAGTATGCCTCATCATAGTCTTTATTAGCATTTGTGAAAATCTTTATTTTTAATTAAACATTTATATATGTCATATTTCAGCTGGGACTGCAGGTCCATAATTTTCATATACTGAAATAATGTAATCTCATTTTCACTACGTCTTTTCCCTTTACTTTTCTTTTTTGGCCAATCACCATTCTATCTACTCGCAAGATAGATTTACGCATATGGAGCCTTACTTTGACTAAGGGTTGAAAAGTCAAAAAAGGTTGGCATGTGATTAAATTGGTGGATATTTGCTATCAAAATATTAAAGGAGAAGGAAAATAATTATTTGGAAAATGATGATGCCATGTGTATGAATTTAGTGCCAAGTAATTAAATAAGAACATATTAAAATATGAGCACATGTTGGAATTAACAATAAAATAATATACTTTGGGCAATTGGTTAAGGTAATTAAAAGAAGCCCATTTGGTGGATGAAGGACCAAAAGTGGTGTCCTTATAGGCCAATAAGAGAGAAGGAGGATTAGTTCAAAATCAAAGGGAAGTTTATGACTTAATTAGCTAGAGATAAAGCCAAAAACAAAAAGGTGTCATAAACCCATTTAATTAACAATTTTAAAAAGAGAGAAGGGGATATTTTAAAAAGCTTTTCCTTCATGTTTCCTTCTCTACTCCCACACCAAGAACAAGAATAGATATATATATATATATAGAGAAGAACTTTGAGTCAGAGAAACAAGAGAGCTTGAGGAGCAAAAATCCAAAGTAAGTCTTCTAGGCTCTTGTTCTTCATGAATATCATGTATAACAAGCAAAAATTCAAGAGACAGAGGAGGAGAGAGGGATGGCTAGAGAGAGAAAGTGAGAAATCAAGAGGTAATCTCAAGAACTTTGATCCTCTTGATTAATATGTTGTTGTTGTGGTTGTTGGCTTGATTTGTAAATTGTTTGGATGTCTTTGAAAATTTGGGATAATGAAACCCTAAGGGGAGGTGCTGCCCAAATTTGGATTAATCATGTGGGAAGTGTAATTAAGTGATTAAACAAGTAATTAGAGGTGAAAAGAAGGTGGTTAATGGAATGGAATCAAAAAATTCCATTTTCCCCAATTTATTGTGATTTTCGTCCAAACCAGTTTTAGGGGTGTTTGGATTGGATTCTGGTGGTTTTGATGATTCTATTTTGTTTAGAATGGAATATTGTGTAGAGTTCATGTTGATCATGAAATGTGAAAAGCTTTGGAATGTGAAATGGCAAAATTACCCCTAAAACCTTAAGTTGGGGGCTGCCAAGGGCTTTTGGCAGTGAATTGGGTAATTGCGAGGTCAAAACTGGATTCCTTAGGAGAAATTACATAGGAATAGCCCAAGTCATAATTTTTGGAAAAGTACAGTTGGACTGGATACAAAGGGGTTTAGATTGGGTACAAAGGTAGTAACTCTATCCTTCATACACAATGCCATTATTTATATGTATATGTATGCCATCTTCTGTGATATAATTAATAAATGTGATTTTTGCCCAGGAGGGTAATTTGTGTGTATAAAGGCACACTTACCTTGTTGTTGAATAAGAATCCAACCGAGGTTTTACGGGTAGTGGGGGATTGAGCCCCTTACTCATGTATACATGCCGTTGTATTGTTATTAATGTATTGCATAACATGGAGTATGACATTTAATTTTTACATTTTATATGATTGACAGCCTGTACTACTCACCTTTCCAAAAATGTGTAAAGTGTGCAACAACAAAAAATGACTTTGAGGATGAAATAGTATTTACTGGTAATTGAAGTTTCCGGTCAAAATCAAGAGAAGAAGTTGATATCTGAAGATCTTTTAATATTTTAAGGTTTGTAAGTATTATGTACGAACGCTGGTGGGGAGAACTTGTAATTTAATCAAGCCTAATGTATCAATATATCAGTATATTTATGCTATTCTTGTGTTACTTACCGAATTGCATAATTGCTACTTTGATTAATGTCAATGATAAGTAGTATGTAAGATGGGGTCTTACATAGGGCAACATAATAATGCTCAAGAGGAGAAAAGAGATGGAAGATGTAATACCCTAAATTTTGATTAAGGGCTAATGACAATTATTGAGAATGATTTGTGAATTAAAGATTGAATTATTATGTGTTTTATGGCAATTTTGGTACATGTGCCAAAATCAGCGGGAAATTAGAAAGAATGGAAAATTATCGGGCAATTAGTCAGTGATTAATGAAATAATTAATTACTAACTAAGAAGAAATGAGATGTGTGACCAAATGGCTAATGGAGTGGTTAGAGTAACTAATTGGTCACTTACTTTATGAAAACCAATGAGAATTGGACATGTGGCAAGCTTACATGAAGAGATAATGTATGGAAAGTCAAATGCAATATTTTAATATTTTCCTTCTCTTTCTTTCCCTCATTTTTGCTGAAGAGGTATGTCAAGGGAAGAAATCCTCATTTCTTCATCTTCCTCACTCTTTTCTCTCATTCTCTCTCCATATTTTTCAGCAGCCATGGATATGCAAGTGAGAGAAAGAAAAGCTTGACTTTAAGGTAAGCCAATGATCTCAAATGCCAAAACTCCTTTCTTTAAAGTTATTCCTTGGAGTAAGGGCTTCATTTTCATGGTGGTAGATTTGCCATTGGTGTTTATTTGGGCCCTCAAGGAAATCTAGTGATTTGAGAAGCAAGAAGCTCCTTTGGGAAGTTGTAGAGATGAGTAAGATACACCTTTCTATCTATATTTTGTGCCTTATAATTAAGTTTTGAATTTCTGGGATTTTTGGGCTTAGTTTCAAAAATTACGGTCTTAAAGAGTATGGCATGAAATGGTCATGGATATGGTGCCTTGTGGTGTCCCTTGGATAGATAGAATTAGTTTGGGTTTAAAATGTGAAGTTGGCAATGTTTTGGAATTTTGTGTTGAATGCGGCCTAAAACAAAGCATGATAATGGAATAGGAATTTGGTAGTTCTGATGTTTCCATTGGATTCCTTATGCAAATTTATGTGGGAGTAGCCTTGGTTGAGAATTTGGGATCATTGGAAACACTTGGGTGAAGTTTGGAAAATACTGTCAACTCTGCTGCATTTTTTGCTTCTAATATGCATCACTCGAGTGATTTAGGGTCTTACTCGAGTGAAGCATTGCATATTCATTTTTCCTTCAAGTTTTCGGGTGTACTTCTATGCAAAAAGCCAAAAGTGTTGTCTCACTTGCTAGTGTTGTGGGTTCTCACTCAAGTGAACTTTGTCTCACTCGAGTGTAGGTGTATTTGACATTATGAACTCGTGTATCGGGTTGTCACCCGCGGTCCATTTCCAAGAGTATGTCTTAACACTCACGAGTGTTAAGCCATCATTCGAGTGCCAAGGTCCCTGCTCGAGTGATGTTCTCTTTTGAAAGTTTCTTTTGCTCTCGGGTGAGCACTTTCTGCACGTCACTTTGTAGAACTCAAGTGAGCATTTGGCGATCACTTGAGTGTTGCTTCCATGACTCGAGTGTTGCAGGCATTTCTTGTCTCTGTCTGTGCTTTTTGCCAAGCACTCGCATGAGTAAGCTTTAATGCTCGAGTGCAAAGTTCCTCATCACTTGAGTGAGGCCTTCTTCACTCAAGTGCAACAGTGAAAAATCAATACTTGTACTTCTAAAAGGGGATCTTTGGTATAGTTCTTTCAACCCTTTAGAGCTTTTATTAGAGGCATTTGTAGCTTCCTAAAGGTCCTAAAGGACATTAATGATAACCAATCTAAGTGATATGAAGTCATTTGAGTATTGGACTAGAGTACGTCACTTCGTCCCTAATTGTGAATTATAGGATTTGATATTTGCCCTACTCAAGAGAGACAAGTGCCAGAGCACGTATGGAAAGACCAATGTAATGACTTTTCTCTCATGTTGTGTATGATGCTTGGTATGCATGACTTATCATTGTGTTATTGTGAAATATTTCATGTGAAAACTTGATGTTGTGAAATTGTGGCATGAGGCCATTGTGATCTTGTGAATGTGTTATCTGCTGGAGGGCATTATAGCTGGAGCAGTTCAGCATGAGCAGTTAAGCTATAGGGGGTGATGATTATCACACCTACCCCTGTCGTTGTATCTGCTGTTGTAATTGTCGAGGCTGTGTTATGGAATCGTGGATTCCTGTTTTGAGAATATGCAAGTGTGGCTTTAATGTAATGTGAAATATTTTATATGGAACCAAGCTGTGGTGATATATGTGATATGAACATGTGGTTGTGCAATATAGCGTGAGTAGACTTAAGGATGACGTAGGTCGCATCTGCCCCTGCCGCTGTAACTGCCGTTGTAGTTGCTGTGTGTTGTGTTGTGATTTGCTTACATGCTTTATGGTTATGGATACTATGAGTGATTTGTTACTACAGGGATTCCTTAAAATCTCACTCTCCTAAACAAATTTCAGACAAGGTTGGTGGTTCTAAAGAAAAGCAGGTGACGAAGGGCGGATAGAGCTACGGGCTAGGAGTTTTATTCTGGATAATTGGTTATCATGTACAAATCATTTGGATATTTTGTTGGGAATTACATGTATATTTTGGATCATAGAATAGTAACTGTGTAATCCCCTAGATTGGGAAACTGATTATAGGCATTTATGCCTTGTAAACCCTTTACTGATTAATAGAACCTGAGTGTGTCGAGAATTTGCATTGTACTATGATATTTATGAATGAAATCGTATTGTACAGGCCATTTGTGTATTTGAAATATGAATATGAGACCATTGTTGAACTGGTTTTTGAAAAGTTTTGTGAACCCTGGTTTTGGAAAGGTTAATTTTAAACAAGTCCCAAATTATCTTACGGTCTCTAATTCCACATAATTATGTATTTACAAACTTAATCTCGGCCTTGATATGAAGGGGGTTACAGAAGACAAAGCTAAAATGAAAAGTAAGACTAATAATGAAATAAAGTACCATGATGTTGGGGTATATGAGTTGAGTGCTTGTTGGGAAATCTATGGTGCAACAGAGAAGCACAAGTCCCAAAAAGAAAATAGAGGTAAGTTTGATGTGATAAACTCCATTGATATATGAATAATATTCACATGCACCATATACTTTAAGTTACAAATAAATTGTACAATTATACATAAAGAAGAGAATTAAACAACTTAATTGTATAATTGAAGGTTATATGAATAAATACTAAAAACCATTTAATTTGGAAGTTATATGGCATAATGACAATAAACATGAGATAGAATCTTAAGAGGATATGAAATCATGAACATTCACAAACCATAATGTTTAAATTTGTAAATTAACTGGCACAATGTTAAAATTTTAAAATGATCAATAATTACCTTTTAGTTATTGTAAGACCCTGTCTTACATACCACTTACCATTGATATTAATCAAAGTACTTGAGTGCAGTTTGGTACGCAACATAGGAATATAAAAAATATATTGATATTATTGAAATAATAGGCGTGATTACATTACTGGTTTCCCCCTCGGGGTTTTATAATATATAGACATTTTGTCCAAAATATTCAGAAATAACTACATATAACCCCACTCATCCTCGTCTCGGTATTCATGCTTGTCAATTTCCCATGTCTGCACTCTTGCCTTTGGATCCGCTAATTCCCGTTGGCACAATTTGTTTATGAAAAAGAATGAGATTCTAAGGAATCCTAATAGCAACATACTATCATTCATGTAAAATGCGGAAAGTAAATAATGTATGCACTATGTATGCACAAATTAATGAACAATATAAAAATAACATGTATACATGTGTAGGGCTTCCACCCCATTATTTGTACATCAGTTGGATTGACACCCAACCCCTAGGTGTAAGTGCTCTTCTCGCACTAACTACCCCTTCTCAGCAGACCATATTGATTAATTAAGCAAAACAATGGCAACCACAAAACATATGAACCATGGCATCATGCATGAAGGATAGGGTCACTACCTCAAGTCTTTTTCTTGGTGAAACTTGTGCCTTAATTTGCGTGCCACCCCTCGGCTCTCAACTTGTGTCAAATGTACAAGAATTAGGTTAAAACCCATTCATGTACCATTTTAGGCACTTCCATATTGTTTATAGTGGTTATATAAGCCTATTGTGAAAATTTACCAAAATGCCCTTGGAGACCCGGCTTGGCCCCGCCATACCCGAGATCCGACAGTACTTTTCCTAAAATTTTGACCTAGGCTATTCTGACATATTTCTGCCCAAAGAATCCATTTCCGAAATTAGAATTATCAAATTCATTGCCAAAAGACCAAAATACCATTGACAGCCTCTATTTTAGGGTTTCAGGGGCGTTTTGGTAATTATACTTTTTAAGGCTTTTCTGGAAAAGTGTTCAACTATAACCCCACCTAATTTTTCCTCCTGAACACGTTGAAATTATTAGATTATTGACAATCCAACTCTAACCCTTTGAACTAGAGTTGATCAAAAGCCTAGGATTCTCTAGGAAAAATTGGGGTTTTCCAATTCTAGCTTTGCAGACTTGCTCCTTTCTACTCCTAATCATTTTATTAACTATTTAATTAAGTTAAAGCCACCATTTAGACTCAATTTTGGCAGCATAACGCCTAGGACACCACATTTCCCAAATTTTGAAATCAAAGCAAATCCAACAAAATTTCATCGATCAAATTACTCACAGCGGCTAGAATAATCAATATTTGAAGTTTCAAAAGTTACCTTAAGCTCCTTCTTATTTTCCCTTGGTGCGGCCAAAAACCCTAACTTTAAAACATCAAATTTTGGGTTTCAAATACCTTAAATAACATAGAAGAGAAGTTTAGGAGAAGGATTATACACATTAGGTATGAATTCACCAAAGAAATCGACCTACTTTGTTAGATTTTCCTTCTCTCTCTCTAAAATTCTCTCAAGATTTCTCTCTCTGTTTTATTGCACTTGGACGTCAATTTTGGCTGATGGAGGAAGAGGATGTTGTTTTTTATAATATATTATAATTATTCCGAAATTTTCCTTCATTTTCGGATTCTTGGAAATTTTGGCAGATTTTCTGCCCAAAATTTGAAAAATCATAACTAAATTTGTAAACATCATATTGGAGTGATTCCAAAGGCTATAGAACCCTTATTGAGCCAAATTTCAAGGAAAAATATAGCCTTTTGCCAATTGAAAGCACAAAATTCCCAGAATTTAAGTATTTGAATGATGTTCCAAAAAATCAACAGTTTTTCTGGGCGAATTTCAAAAATTCATAACTCTTTGTATATACTTCAAATGATTCAAATGACCTATCAATTTAAAGCTTAGGATGTTTAGTTTTGTGCTGTAATATTTCATCATGTTTGGTTATCATTTGGTTATTTAAAACCACATGATAAACTCACTGCCTCAAAACAACATGCATTTGCAACTTTAATAAATTCCATTTTTGTATACAAATTTCCTATACTCTTTAATTCACCATTTTATTCCCTTTAATACCTCAAAGATATAAGAAATGTTAGGGAATAGATTTGGGATACTTGCTAAACCGGGGCTTAGCAATTCACTTACTTTAGGCTTATTCTCTAGCCTCTGATCCCGAAATTTGGCATATTACAGTTGTAATATAATATTTGCTTATAAGTTTAATGACCTTAGAAATGTTATTATTTCCACGACTGTGGTTCAATAAATAAGACAAAGTATTCTTGGCTTTCAACTATTAATTACACCAATGCAATGTGATCATGTTCATTTTCACTCTTATAGACATGTTATTTGCTTTCAATATAGCATATAATCAATTTCTCCAAATATTGGTCTTTAGGACCATAGCAAAAATCTTCTAAAGAAAAAAAGTTTTTTTTTTGTTTAGTTTGATATTTGAACCTTTATCTTTCAGGCTTTGATATTCATAACATTTAAATCATTAAAGTGCCAATTTTTTTTTTTGTCAATCATGCCATTTAATGAAACCAATAGCGTTCTTTTATATTAGAACTATTATAAAAGTGATGTGACTTTTGGTTATCTGATCACAAAATTAAGAATAATATAGCTTATAACTTTTTGATAAAATTAAAATAATGTAAAATAAATTAAGTAAATTCAAATTTATAATCAAATATAAATAATAGATAAGCCCATGATCATATAGATCACATTATATGGTAATATATAACTCTATTATATATTAATGTAAAAATAAACAAATGAAAATAAAATATTGACACAATGATATAACAATAATATATTAATATAAACAAATGAAATATAAATAAAATAACAATAAAACAAGATGAAATAAAGAACATAAAATAAATAAATATAAACAATAAAATATAACATAAAATGTAGAAAATAAAGAAATATAAATGTTAAATAAGTAAATAAACAAATGAAACATAAATGAAATGAAATAACATAATATAACAACATAAAATATAGAGAATACAAGAATATAAAATAAAGGAATATAAATATTGAATAATAAGAGATTCCCAGAAAATAATAAATAAAAGTAAAAAATTTTTTTGCAAAGGAGAATAAAGCAACAATAATCTATAATCTTAGCCATGGAACCCGATGTATAAAACAATCAATAAAATGGTCTCCTTAATTCCATATAATGGCTTAAGTCATCCCATATAAATTAAATAGATATATAGTAAAAGAAGGTAGGAGAAATCGTTAAATCAACAGTGAGAAAAATAAACCTTCGTTAGAGTGTTGTTCTGATAACATGTTATGAAATCAAGAAAATATAAGAGATTGAGATGAAGGGATGAAGAAAGATGAAAGAATTGTAGAGATGAAGATGTTAGAACCAGTTGATACACAAGAGGGGGTGAATTGAGTGTAAGATAAAACTTAAAAACTTTGAAAATCTTTTTGCATCTTAGTAAAAGCAGTAAGTATTAAAGTAATGAATCATAAATCAACAGCTAGATATTTAAATAATATATGATGGAAATATAAAAGCTTAGGAAATAGAATATGCAAACTGTGATTTATCCTGATTTGGTCCAATGCACGATGACCTACGTCTAGTTCCCAGGCTCCTCCTGAGATTTTCAATCTACTATCCTCTTGTTTAATTCAGGCACAAGAGAAGCCTCTACAATCTCACAAGTTTAGCCAGACACTTACGAAGCCTTTTACAAATCTCTCACCGAGTTATTCCCACTTACACATAGTAAGGATACAACCGAGTTACTCATGTAATACCTTGGCTTATTTTTGATTTGTAGCGGAATATTAATATGTGGTTTGGTGGGCACAATAGGAATAGATAAATATACTGATATTATTGATACAATACGCTTGATTGTATAAAAATTCCCATCAGGGTATTGCACAATAAATTACAGACCTTAAAAATAATAAAAGGTCTTCAGATAACCAACGTTTCCTTTTGTCCTAGTTCGGAACTTTCCGTTGCCAGTAATTACCATTATGCCCTCGGAGCCCTATCTGCTGCTGAAAACTTTTTATTGTTTATGGAAAGGGTGAAATTCGGGGAAATCTTAGTAGCAAATAGTACCAATATACATGCAAGATAAGTGCTTAATGCATGACATGCTTACATTATATAAACTCATGCTAACACAATGACATATCTGCGTGTTCAATGTTCCATACAACATACTTATGGCTATATCACAAATAGAATCAGAGCTTCAATTATTCATTTATGTTTCACATAACTAAGTAAAGCAATCACATGCATCAATACACAAGCACAAATATCAAATACATGCAGGAAAGGTAAGTTCACTACTTGGATCACCCTTCCTTTCCTATCTATTGCAATGCTAGTTCCATGATGTTGTATTCACCACACTTTTGCTGCACAACTGTGATATATATTCATATTGTCTTCTGGATTCTCCTATTTGAGTTGAGCTTTTGTTCCATATTTCTATATCATCATACTTAATGCTTCTTTGTATTGACATAGGTATTTGTTGCTTTGAATGTTGCAGCAAATATTTTTTCCTTGCTTGAGCATTAAAGCATCTTTCCTCAAAATTGATAGAATCTTCATGTGTACGTTGAGGAATGTTATTGCACAAAACAAATTCTCCTGTCATAAAATTTAAATCTTTCTTGCAAAGAGAATTATTAATGCCATCAAGTATCAAAATTATCCTTTCTAAAAGATATATTAAAATTAAGGTCATGAAAGGAGGAATATAAGAGTAACTTATCATCAAAACTAATCATGAGATAGGGAATGCAGATGAGTATGCTAGAATGATTTTCTTTAAATAAAGGAGATGAGCTTTTTAAGATATAAAACATACGTGAATGTGAAGCTCTCCCTTAATGAATGCATAGCTTAAAAGAAAATCATTGTGAGTAATACAGCTAATAACTCTCCTGGATTTGTAAAACTATTGGAAATTTTGTAGAGAGAATATTTATGAAAATATGAAGATTTAGAGAGAAATCAAGCTTTGAAAATGACGATGTTATTATGGGTTTTAAGGCTGTAGCCCTATATCACTTGAGTGATTCCACTCGACCATCACTTGAGTGCTCACTTGAGTTATGCAAATAAGATAATTTTAATTAAGTAAGAATACAATACCTTACTCGAATAATGTCGTAATCACTCGAGTTATGGTCCTTTGAAGTCCATTGATGCATTGTTGGCTACTCACTGTCTAATGAAGTGATCAGTACTGAGGGATTCTTAAGTATAGTCTCTATAAGTATTTAAGTATACAAGATGAGCTCAAAATAAGGCCTTGAAGTTATAGTTGATCAAATCACATAGTTGTTTAATCTTGCCATTCACAGAAGTGATGAACTCGGCATTGTTCGTAGTAAGCTCTGTATGATTGTTGAAGCTCCTCTCTCAGATAGCCCTAGACAGATGGACCAAAGAATAAAAGACCAGCAAGACTAGCTCTAGCAAAGTGTTGTATCTTATGTATCATTGAAGTCTCAGCTCCCATCCTCTGCACCTTTTGTGTTGAGTAAACAACATTTGGAAGTTTTGATATACCACACTACATAACTTCCTAACTCTATCATCCATAACCTTAATGAGCTACTCATTGATAACATCAAGTGAAGATCAATCTGTTTGAATAGTGGATCCAATAAAAGAGGCTCTAACTGATCTAGCTCTAGTTGAGGATTGTACTTTATCATATCTGGATGCCTTATGTTTTTCTCTCTAGCTAGTATCGCCCACTAGTGACAAGTATATATGTACCCTTTGGATGTGCAACTTCTTAACCCTAGGAGTCCTCACAAGGGCCTTATTTGGCTCTAGGTACCATATCTTCTTGGCCTTGAGGAATAGATAACCAAACGAGGGTATGTCATTGGTGTATGCCTTTTAAAAGTACATATGTACTTCTTATTTTCTGAAAGACATGATCTCTCCAATGTTCCTCTCCTTATTGCTAATAATATAGGCCATTGTGTGATAACTCTTCTTAATAAAGTGAGTGAATTTATTGGCATTGTTCACCATAGCTTTAATTTAGATGTACCATATAATTTTGTGAAGATTAAACATAGAGCTATGATTGTAGTTGAGAATCTCCATAGGCTCACCCAGCTTGATGATTATGTACATCTCAAGTTCATCATATTCTTTGAAAGGTCTAGTGGGGGCTTCTTGATCCCTATCCATTCATTGATCCTCTTGGTTGAGATGACCATCTAATTTCTACTTATTATCTTCAAGGTATCTTCATTCACAACATCTTCCTTAGAGCATATCTCAGTGTCTAACTTCCTTTAGGCAGTAGAAGAGGTGGATAGACGAACAAGGCTCATAATGGCTAGACTTGTTCTTGGTTCTGAGCTTCTTCAAAATAAACTCCGCTGGGCCTACTAAGAGCTCTTCCTCCTCTTTCTTTCTCTTTTTTCTCTGATTGCACCACTAGCTAGTTACTTGCTAAAGATGGGGGTGTCACTTGAGTCATCACTTGAGTGATACCACATATTCAGCTTCTGCTCACACTGCAACACTGCTAATCACACTTACTCTGTTAGCTTCTGTTCTTTGTACCCGAAAGCAGAGCATATTGGACATGTCTTGCAAAGTATAAATGCATGCCCTTTGTTACCTAACTTCTCTTGGGTCCGTAAAATATTAGGCATAATATCTCTTTTGCTCTTATATAATTGAACTACATGATTCTTGAGCAAAGAGTGTATTAAATCACCAAAGATTAAAATTATAATGTCATCCAATTAACTCATGCCATAAAGAATAGCAAACAATTGATACCAATAATGATGTTTTCAAAAGAATAGTATGCAAATATGCTTTGTATAGAAAAATATGTCATTAAAAATATTTTCATCCAATCCATGTAAGTTGGATCAAAAGGGAGTGGTAGATATATCCATAAAATTTTTATCACCTTTTGTGAAATGATAAATCTTGATTGAAATCAAGTTTTTCAAGAGTGATAATGAAATATGCAAATTGTTTCAAATCTCAGATGTAATTTCAAATTATAACAATGCATTGTGAAATTGAGATTTTAAATACATGCAAAACTCATTTTTGAAACATGTTTATAATCAATATTCATGTTAAAAATGGTGAAAGTCAATATTTATATAAAATATATATAAGAAAACTTCACTTTGAAGTTTGACTAAGATAACATGTTAATCATCAGAGTTAATGTAACCCCTTACCTTGATTAGCGTAATTATGATTTGATAACGCATAATTAAGATGGATTAGAGACTGTCGGATAATTTAAACTCACTTCAACTTCCTACCTTATAGTAGGATTTTAACAAAATCTTTCAAAAATTTTTCCCCATCCTAGTCTCAATTTCAAATCTCGAATATAATTATCTGTGCAGTTAATTTATATTCATACATATCAGAGTATATAACCAAATCTTCGGCAACTCCCGGGTTTTATTCATATATAAACTAAGGGTTTATAGGTCTCAACTAGGGGATTACATGACCAAAATTAAATGTAATAATTACATCTCAAAATATACAGTAATCCCAAGTTCAAAATTAGATAACCAACGTTCTCAAAATCAAATATACCCCAAATGGTCCTAATCACTCCGGGTTGCTCGCTTCTCTTTATAGCCACTTGCTTTGTCTGAAATGTTAGTCATTGGAAAGAATAAGATTCAAGAGAATCCCAGTAGTAACAAATCACTCATAGAGTGCATAAACACATATCATATATGATCATGTTAAACAGCATCACAATATATCATGGCTCACACCACAAATGACAGCACTTATGGCTGTAAACTCTATACGTCAGCTTTCGCTACGATCTCTATGTATCACAAAGTATCACAATGTATCACTAAGGGTCAGCTTTTACTGCGTACTCAAAGCATCACAATGTATTCACAAAGTATTCTCAATGCATGACAAACATACATACAAGTATCACACACAGTATAAGAGAAATAGTCACTACCTTGTTCTTTCCTGACGTTCCTTGGCATAGTAGGCTCACGTGTACGGCAAATATCAAATCCTATAAACCAAAATCAAGAGTGGCGGATTAATTCCTTACTCCAATTCATACTTTCAAGACACTTAGGGTGGTTTCTAAATGCTTAAATATAAGCCTAAAAGGTTAGAGGAAAGTTTTCCCAAAAGACCCTTTTTGGAAATTCAACATGTAGATTTTTAATGGTTGGCCGCGGCCAGCCCAACTGTGGGCCGTGGCCAACGGATGCATAAAAGGTTTGGGCCGCGGCCAGCCACCTTAGGCCGAGACCAGAGTCAGGTCGGAAGGTTTTGGGCCTCGGCCAACCCATGGTCAGAAGGTTTTGGGTAACGGCCAGCCTCATGTTGAAATATTAGCTCTGATACCAAATGTTAGAACCGGCTGACACCCAAGAGGGGGTGAATTGGGTGTAAGATAAAACTTAAGAACTTTGAAAATCTTTTTGCATCTTAGTGAAAGCAGTAAGTATCAAAGTAATGAATCATAAATTAACAGTTAGATATTTAAATAATATATGCTGGAAATATAAGACCTTAGGGAAAAGAATATGCAAACTGTAATTTATTTTGATTCAGTCCAATCCATGATGACTTACGTCCAGTCCCCATGCTCCTCCTGAGATTTTCAATATACTATCCTTTTGTTTAATTTAGGTACAAGAGAAGCCTATACATTATCACAAGTTTAGCTGGGCACTTGTGAAGCCTTTTACAAATCTCTCACCGAGTTATTCCCCCTTACATATCGTAAGGATACAACCGAGTTACTCCCTCTTACATACTATAAGGTACAACCTTGATGATAAAGGTTACAATCAATCTTCTCTCTCAGAAGTGAATAAGATGAATACTGAAGTATAATACAAATCATCTCTCTCTCTCTCTAAGGTAACTGATATCGAAGGTAGATAAACAGAGAGTATTCGGGTAGGAGTGGATGCTTCATAATCTTAGCATATTTTTTTGTTGTTTCTCTCTGCTTGAATTTCCTATATTTATAGTTGAGTAGGATATGACCGTTATGAGTATTTCAACCTATCTGTTGAGTCTTGTTGCTTCATTTGACTACTCTTTGTATTTGAAACACTAGTCGTTACATTCGGTGGACGCTTCGCTCCCGTAAAGTAGCTTTTCTTCTCTTCACATGATCTTCTCATTGTTTTCCCAGAGAAATACTTTAAACACTAATACAATGAAGTGTTAGTGTTGTTAGAACCGGTTGACACCCAAGAGGGGTGGTGAATTGGGTGTAAGATAAAAATCTTAAGAACTTTGAAAATCTTTTTGCATCTTAGAGGAAGCAATAAATATGAAAGTAATGAATCATAAATCAACAGTTAATATATACTGGAAATATAAGAGTTTAAGGAGGAGAGTATACAAACTGTGATTTATCCTGGTTCGGTCTAATCTACGATGGCCTACGTCCAGTCCCCAGGCTACTCCTGAGATTTTCAAATCCACTATCTTCTTGTTTAATCCAGGCACAAGAAAAGCCTTTACAACCCACAAGTTTAGCCGGGCACTTGCGAAGCCTTTTACAAATCTCTCACCGAGCTACTCCCCTTTACACACTGTAAGGTTACAACTAAGTCACTCTCCCTTACACACCGTGTAAGGATACAACTTTGATGATGAAAGATTACAATCAATCTTTTTTCTCAGAAGTGAATAGATGAATATTGAAGCACAATACAATCAATCACTCTGTCAAATACATATAATATAGAAAATAGATAAGAACAGAGAGTATTTGGGTCGAGATAGATAGCTTATGATATGAGCATGTTTGTGTCGTTGTGGTCTTGTTGATGTTATTCTTCGTTGAATGTTCCCATATTTATAAATGAGTTGTGATAGCCATTAGAAGCATTTCAACCTGTCCGTTAGAGTGGCGTAGCTTCATTTGACTGTTCTTCGATTTTGAAAACTAGCCGTTGCGGTTGGTGAATGCTCCGTTTCCGTAAAGTCAACTTTTGTCTCTTCACATCATCTCTTCATTATATTCCTGGAGAAATACATTAAACACTAATACAATGTAGTGTTAGAGTGATTAGAAGCAAGATGGATGAATTACAAAATCATTCCATTGACTTTCAGAATCTTCGTAACGTTGTTTGTTGCATTACTCGAGTGGTTACTCAAGTAATCTTGGGCCATTACTCGAGTGAGCCCTTGAGTAATCCCGTTCAAAATCTGACTGAGAGTAACTGCTTCTTTTCTTACCTGAATACTCGAGTGATCCCTCAAGTAATGGATCAAATAACTCAGCAGATTACTCGAGTGATCCCTCGAGTAATGTACTCTTTTATATCGGTTACTTGAGTAGTCCCTCGAGTAAAGTCTGTGATTTTTTTGGCTGAGAGCTACTGGATGATTTCTTCTCTGGCTACTCTAGTAATCCCTCGAGTAAGCTCTTAAATAACTTTACATATTACTCTAGTGGTCCCTCAAGTAATGTTATTCAAATCTTGGCCGAGAGCATTTCCAACTGCATTACTCGAGTGGTCATTCGAGTGAGGTTTCAAATAATTCTGCATATTACTCGAGTAAGCCCTTCAAGTGAATTCTTGATTTTGATTTGAAATATGGCAAATCATATATCATCGGAAAGCTCTCATAATCTACATTCCAATGCATTAAGAATCACCTCCAAACTCATTTTGTACAGAAAGTTATGATCCAAAGAATATCTTCTACAATTAGACAAAGTCTGAAATCATGAGCATCAACTTCTAGAAGGCATAGCTCTTAGTATATAACTTAAAATATGGAAAATTATATATCCATGGAAATATCTTTATGTCTAGTTTTATATGGCACTAGTTTCGTCTCAATCTTATATGTATTTTGAGAGTTATGTCTAAAATACCGAACCTTGTTCTGGTAAAACACGCTGATTCATGTGTCAACTTCAACATATCAGATCTCTCTCATATGAACTCTTTTGAATGTGATCTTGATGTCCATAGTTCATGTTAGGAGTCTTGTTTCATATGCCACTAGTTTTCGATCAATCCAACATGTGGTTAGAGAGATATACCCAAAATACCGAACCTTTATCTTGACACACGAAAACAGAGTATCATTACTCGAGGGCTCCCTCAAGTAATCTTCAAGTAACTCTGCAGATTACTCGAGTGGAATCACCTCCAAAATGAGGCAGTGCCATATTACTTGAGTGATTGCTCGCGTAATCTTCTATGGAGTTGGCATAACTTCCGTATATGTCATTTTAACTTCGTATTGACCCATTCCAACCTCCGGTATCATTTCTAAGAGCTTGAATCTTGATATTCTCATTTGATCTTACAAGTTCTTCTTTCTTCAATCCTTCTTCTTCTTTTCTCTTTAATCTCTTTCTTCTTATTTTTCCTCTTGATGATCATTCTTCATCACCCAACTAGATATCTTCTTGAATTGATGATCATTCTTCATAACCCAATTAGATGTCTTCTTGACTATCTTCAATCATCTTCAATCTTTGCTTGATATTCCCATTAGTTCTTGCAATGCCTTCTTTCTTCAATCCCTTGCCTCTTGATTTTCTTCTTGATGATAATTCTCTACATATGAGGCATTATAACATCAACCCACCATCGGGTTTATGACTAATCTACAAGATATACAACATTAAATATAGTAGTTAGTCAATGTAAAGAATAAGTATATCATACAAACTTTTTGCTCTTAATACTTGACATCTATATTTGACATCATCAAAACTATTTATATCTAATAAGTGTGGTTAGAAGCAAGATGAATGAGTTACCCAATCGTTCCTATGATTTTTAGAAGTTATGAGATGTTGTCTGATGTATTACTCGAGTGCTCACTTGAGTGATCCCTTCCTAAACTTGACAGAGAGTATCACTGCTGCATTATTTGAGTGGTTACTCAAGTGATATCGAGTCATTACTTAAGTGGTCTACTCATTCTGAATCCAAATATGGCAAATGACCTATCATTTGAAAGCTCTTATCGTCTATATTCCAAGGCAACAAGAATCAGCTCCAAACTCATTGTATTCTAAAAGTTATGATCTAAATAGTGAATACTGTACTAAACAGTATCTAAATTCAATAGTGTCAACTTCCAGAAGGCATACCGATTTGAATATTTCTCTAAATATGACCCATGATATTCATAGAAAGGTCTTTAAGTCGAGTTTCATGTGCTACTAGTTTCATCTCAATCGGATGTATAGTTTGAGAGTTATGTCCAAAACACCGAACCTATTTTGGAATACAATAGTAATTTGTGTGTCATCTTCCTAAACTCATATCTTTCTCATATGAACTCCTTTAAGCTTGATCTTTGTGTTTATATGACGAATTGGAAGTATAGTTTCTTATGAAATAAGTTTCAGCTCAATTGGACGTGTGGTTTAAGAGATATGTCTACAATACCAAACCTCTGTCATGCTAAACAAAAGCAGAGCACAACAGAAGGCATATCACTCAAGTGGTCACCCGAGTGATCAGGGTCATTACTCAAGTGATCACTCGAGTGATACCTTCTAAAACTTGGCAGAGAGTCATTACTGAAGTGATTACCTTGTGGAAGTTCCATAACTTTTATGTAAGTTATCTTAGCTGCGAATTGACCCATTCCAACCTCCATTTAATCATAAAAACCTCCAGCATCACTTCTAAGAGCTTGAATCTTGATATTCTCATTAGATCTTGTAAGTTCTTCTTTCTTCAATCTATTTTTTCTTGTTTTTCCCATTAATGATCATTCTTCATAACTAAACTAGGTATCTTTTTTCTTTGCTTTACTAATCTACAAGATATTTCACATTAAATATAATAGTTAGTCAATGTAGTAAATAAATACATTGTACAAACTTTGTATAAACTTTTTGCTCTTAATATTTGGTATCTATATTTGACATCATCAAAACTAATCTTACATAACAGAAGAGAGGAGGAAAACTCTCATTCATATAGCATTTTTATGTACATCAAATTCTCTGTGTTAAGCCTTTCCATATAGGCCTCCAATTCTCCTAAGTGTTACAATGCCATAAACATAAGAATTAACGCATATTATGACGGAGTTACAATGTCATAAACATAAAATTCAATATACAACATAAAACTACATAAAACCATGGGAGGTTATAGCCATTGTTGAATCCTAAGAGAGTATAAACATCTGCTACCACAATATTCATAACAATGTCACAATTCTTTTCATTTTTTTCAGTTATGCTCTCAATTAATTTTCATTATTTTTGTAGTAGGCAGGCCGGCTCATTTTATTTATTGTTTAGTAACATTTCAAGAAAAATATTTTAATCTTTATGTCTTGTAAATTGGGTGCCAATATTTCTTTAAACCTACAATAATACAATTTTTTATTTTTTGAAATTTTTATATAAGGTTAAGATATAAATTTGTCTCGAAAGTTTCACTTATGAGAATTAGGTATTTGAAAGCTTTTTTGAATTTTATGTCGCTATAGATGTTTTCAAGGTATAATAATATTACCTCGATTGTTATTCAGGTTAAGTTTTACTATAAACATAAATATCTAAGAAAATCCTAAACAAGGATTGTTTATTCCAACTGAATCCCAACAATGAATATTTTGGTTGGAAATTGTGTTCAAACTTTTTTGTTAAAATCAAAATGAAAGTGCTAAAATTAGGATTGTTGATAGAAGGACTTTGTAGTGTGGCTTAAGGTCCCATATAACAAATTTATACATGTTGCAAGGGTTTTGACGTGTGGCATTTTTGACTAAACTAACACACTCTCATTATCATGTATAGCAAGGATAGATTAAGTACATTGATCTACGAGATTTCCATTCATATTTTTAAAACCAATTTTCATTCCATTCCACTTTTATCTCTAAAAATATAAAAACAACTGTTTTAAACCATTTTATATTTCTTTACAAAAATAAGTTGATAGATAAAAGAACAACCAATTTCCTTGCTTTAATATCAATAATAATTGCACTTAGTTATCTTAGAAATTAATAAAAAAGCTTCTTAAGAGATAACTAAAAGTTGCACTATATTACAATATTTGATTTAATTTTGAAAAGGTTAGCAAAGGTGCTTCTTTACTTGCCCTAGGTTAGTTTGATATCTACCAGTAAAGAGCTGAATTTGGTTTGGTTGATAGGTCAAAGGTCTGGTTCTACAGTTTAAATGGATGCCCGAAATGCATGGAAAAACACAGACAAGTTCACTGCGGTGAATGTAATGGAACTTGGGCTAGAAATTTAGGCCCAAATGTTGCTCCTTACTTCGGCTTGTGCATTGCATCTTATTCCTTGGTGCCTGTTTGGATTAGCAGTGGAGAATGAGCTTTTTGAAAAGTCATATAGAAAAAAAGGAGCTTTGTAGATGTGATTTGTGTTTGGATTAGCGGTGTCAGAAGTGACTTTTTTTTTCATAAAAGTTGAGAGAAGTAACTTGGATGAGCTTCTCATAAAAGCTCCATTTGCTTCATAAGCCCAGCCATCCCAAAAGCTTTCCCAAACACATCAAATGAACTTTTGGAGCTTTTAGCCCCCAGATGGGCTTTTTTTGGACCCAAACGGGTTCCCAAACAAACCCTTCATCTTCTAAGGCATTTACAAAGTACATTAAGCTTGTGTTGTATTATAGGCCCAAGAAATTAAACCAAATGACAAGTAATTGCATAATTCATGACCAAAATGTCCTCCTAAACCATAATTCCATGCCATTACTCACTAATCATAATTAACCATAGTACATGAAATTAAGCCAAACAATCAAGCTAAAAACTCCTAAAATGATAGAAAATAGTATCATAAAATATGTGTTTTTCAATTGGGCATAAGCAAAAACAAGATAAGAATGTATTCGACCAAAAAAATAAAACAATAAGAAAATGGTGTTATTTACTAACTTATTTAGCTTCCTTAATCTCTAAAAAATGTTAACTAGGTCTTATATTTAGGACTTGATGTAGTATAATAAGAAAAGGAACAGGGAGAGGGAAGAGAATGAAGGGGCAAAAGACATAAAAAGGGTGTTTGGGGGGGGGGGAGAGCTCCTTCAATTGCATTCAATAGAAAATCTTGCTAATTAGAGTTCACGTTTATTTATAGAGCATTAATCCTAAGTAAAAAAAATTCAAATCTTTAAAGTTAACCTCATCAAGATTGATATAAAAATACTGGAAATATAAAATAAATCAAAGATAGAAAAATATTCACTACATCTTGAAATGGCCCACAAATCTTTAAATATCCTTCAAATATTCTTTCCCCCTCCTTCTCAGTTGACAATAATCTTGATTTTGATCATTTTCTCATGCTTAAAAGAAGTCTCCTCCAAATAAAACTGGTAGGATTTGGATAGTGTAGGATTGATGAAGCAAACATTATCAATAAAGGTAGTACCAATGTCTAAAGTAACCTTTGCATTGAACAATATAGCAATGAATATTGACTGTAATACATTGAAATTTCGTAACCCGTATTGCTTTATATGAAAAATTAGTAAGATAAATATACTGATGCACGAGTTCTAAGGGCACTTGGCATTTCCCAGAGGCATAACATATGTGACGTCATCTTAGGCCTACTTAGAAACACATGGCGCAATCCCAAGGTCCAAGTGCATGTGTGGTGCCATTTAAGGTCTACACTGATAAAGTGACTTTATTAAAGTAACTTGTTGACTTTCCTCATTGACTGACCAATCACATGGCAACATTTCTAATCTCACCTTTAACATATGTTGAATTGTTGGGACAACTCACCAGTCTCACCTTTACCACATGTTAAACTCTCCCGAACACTGAACATGAAAGTCAGAGGGAATCATTAGGCCTTTTCTTCCCCTAACCCTTGAGGATGGCCAAACATGAGAGAGAAGGAGAAGGTCATATTTCAAGAAGAGCACCTAGCACCTTGGGAAAATAAGAATGCCTCGCATCCTGAAAAAGTATCACTTTAACACATGTAATTATATAATCTCCCAACATGCCCCAAGCCCTCCAAAGTCATCCAAGAAGAGAAAAAATAGAGGGAAAAATTATGAGAAAAATAAAGAAGAGAGAAGGTGTTGGAAGAAAGTGTTCTTGCCAAATTTCAACCCCGAATTCACGTTTCTAGCTAATCGAACCTTCACAAATCTTGTTCTACTTGCCGAGGGCTATGTTTCTATAGTTTTAGATTCTTGAATAGAAAATTTTTGTGCTACCTTTAAGGTTAGGTGCTGCCAAAAAAATGAACCAATCGTAGCATCAAGTACAGGTAAATGTAAGCTTCGATTTAAGTATAATATCTTGAGGTTTTGTTAAGTTTTCATGAAGTTCTTAAGCTGCCCTAAATTTTGGCTAAGAGGGATTTTAGGGTTTTTTTTGTCCTTGTGATCATGAATATGGTGTTAAATAAGGTTTGATGATGACATTGAACAAGTTTTGTGATTGGATTTACAAGAAATCACTTTGTGGTAACTAGGTTTAAGTTTCGGCCAGATGCAGAACAATAGGAAGGAATATGATTTTGATGTTTTTGAGGTTTCTAATGCATTTAGAATGAAAAAATTTGTGGGATTAAGGTGAGAAAATGATTTTGGGAGCATCGGAATCGAAAATAGGATTTTGGCCTAAAACCCTAAGTTCAGCCAAATATGATTCATAGGTAAAGAATTGGATTTTGGTAAATTTGAGGTTTGAAATGGATTCTACATGTGAAATTATACAGAAATAACTTGTGGTTGTGATTTTTGGATGATTGGATAGAAAACCTTAATTTTGGGACTTATTGTTGTTGAGGATAGTTGCTGCCAGATTTGACTCAGGTTGCTTGTAGGTTGATTTTAGTTAATCAAACCTTGTCTAATGATTATGATATTTTACAGGATGTTATTAGAAATTCTAATCTTTAAAATGAGGTATAGAGTGCACAATTTGGGTTAGTAGATTGTAAGTTATGATTTGTTAAAGTTTAAGTATTGAATCTTTAATGAATCCCAAGACAGTTTTGTTGCTCGAGGATTTATGGACTTTTGTGCCTATAATTGGTAGTGGGTGATATTTTAACTTTAAAGAGGACTTAAAGAGCTTTACATAGGAACTTGAACCACCCCATTTGAAGTTTTCTAGATTAAATTATGAATTTTCAAATTTGATTGATAAATCTGGCAGATTAGGGTTGACCTACGAATGTGTAGTATTTGGAGTGAATTATGATAAGTAAGACCATAATTGTATATTAGATATACAATTGACATAATACAAGAATCCTAAAAGATAACCAATAAAGTATTACTTAAGGATAAGAAGAGGAAGAAATAATAACTTATCTGCTCGTGGATTCTAACTTATAGGATTTGACCTTTGCCCGGGCTGACCAAGAGACTAGTAGATAAGGACAAGGTACTAGAAAGGCTATTAAGTAGTAACTCTTTCTCTCAAATACTATGCATTATTTTTCATGTACATTTTTACCATCAAGTATGTTTATTTCATGAGCTTTCAGTTTGTGCTAGGCAGATGTTCGAGGTAGTAAGACTGTAATATCCTGAATTTTAGGATTAGAGTCTTGAGAATAAGCCCCAATTAAGTGGGTTACTAAGTCCTAGTTTAGCAAGTATCCCAAATCTATTCCCTAACATTTCTTATATCATGGGGTATTAAAGGGAATAAAATGGTGAATTAAAGAGTAGTTGAAATGGCCAAATAGACAATTGGTGGCTATATAGACTTTGGGCCACAATAAGACATAAAATATGATTTGTGTCTTCATAAAAGCCCATTCTTGAAGGCTAACAATGAAGAATAGAAGGGTATAACTCTTGAGCTAAAGAAACATGTGAATTTCGGCCCAACACAAAGAGAAGGAAGAAAGCCCAATTTAATTACAAAAATGTAAGGGCAAAACGGTCATTTGACCGATAAATCAAGAAGTTATTATTTTTCTCAATAATTAAGGACAATTTTTGTCCAATATGCATAAAGGCAAGGGAAAATAAATATTTTGTCCAAAATTAATCCAAATGGAGCAATTATGACCAAGTATAAAATAATGAAGAAAAGTCAAAATTAATATGTGTTAATTAGTTAATTAATAATTTAATATTATTATTTAAGGAGGTGAAGTTGTGATATTTTAAATGGATCATTATCATCTCCCAAGGGGCAATTTACGTTAGCCTAAAAGAAAAAGAGAAAAGAAACTTGACTGTTGAAATCCAACTGAATGACATCTTGGTGATTTTTACACAAACCAAGGGCAAATTGGGAAATAGGCTAATTATCTATCCTCCCTCTTATTAATTTCGTCTAGCTGCCCTAAAAGGAGAGAAAAATTAGAAAAAACATGTGAAACTGGAAGAGGAAAAAGAAAAGATAAATAATGAAAGTTCATGAGCTACGGAGCCGATTTCGCCTCCAATTCAGCGTTTCTAGCTCCCAGAGTCTTCTCAAATGTTCTTCTTATCATGGAGAGCAACATTTCTATAGTTTTAAATTTTCATTTGGAGGTTTTTGGTGCCATCTCGCTTACCGAAGTACTGCCGGATTTCTGATCAAGTTGCGGAGGCTTCATTTTGAACCGATTGGATTATTGTTTGGATGAGTATTTTTTAGGGTGGATACTGTTCATATTTGTCCAAGGGGCGTTTTAAGGTTTTATCATGGTTTAATCATGTGTTTATGGTTAAATGATGATTTATGATGATTTGGAAGTTTATGTTTAAAGTTGCCTGAATTTTGTTTCTGAAGGCAGTCTGGTTGTGGTGAGTTTTTGAATGGCTAAAATTTATGCATTGACCCTGAGATTTTCCAAATTTGAAATAGACATAAATAACTTTAATTTGATACGTAATGGGTAGAAATTGAATAAGTATACAAATAGTTATGAGTGATTGAAGTTAGACCATTATAGTTGGATAGATTTTCTAGCAGCAAGGGAAAACATGAAAAGTGGGAATTTTGTGTTGATAGAAAATTATGGAAATCATTTTTTTCTTAAAATAGACTTAATAAAGGTTGCGTAGAATTTTGAATCACCCCAATCAGAGTTTCCTAGAATTAGTTATGATTTTTCAAATTTCAATGAAAAATCTACTAGATTTACATTTTATACGAGAATGAAAAGGTAATGTCAGTTAGTGATAAAGTTAATTTGCAAAGGTTGAGTCAAGCAGTTAGAATTAGTGTAGGCCCATTAAATACACATTGGGTCTAATGCAAAGACCTTAATGATATGATTATTCATCTAGGGCCATGTGATGTCAAAGAAGAAGCATCTTCAATGGTTGGAATAGAAAAGGTACACGAGGAGGACCCAAAGACCAAAGGTAGTGAACTTGCCTCTCTTGCATGTACTTGATATTCGTGCTTGTGTAATGATGCATGTGATTACTTTGCTTGATTAAGTAAAACATATATGAACTATTGACGCTCTGTTTCTATATATGTTATGGCTATAAGTATATTGTCTAAAACATTGAGCATGCAAATATGTCATTGTGTTAGCATGAGTTATGTGACACACGCATGTCATGCATTAAGCACTTATCTTGCATGTATATTGGTACTGTTTACTACTAAGATTCCCTCAAATCTCACCCTCCCCTACCAATAATATAGATAGGTGAAAATAGGATGGGTGCTGAGAGCAAAGAAGAGAACCCTATGAGAGGAATGCAATGGTAAAATGAAGACGGAAAGGTGTCTACATCTCACTAGGACGGGTTTGGACACCCTAGTAGCCCTGTACGGCTACATTATTTGTAATTGTTATATACAATCCTTATGAGGAATTTTTGTAATCGAACACTTTTTATCAGTATATTTACGCTATTCCTGTGTGCCCATTGAACTGTGCAATTGCTAATCTAATTAATATCGATAGTAAGTGATATGTATGTCAGTGCCTTACATTTTGGTATCAGAGCCCAAGCGGTTCTGGAAGAGCCAAACGGTTCTGGAAACAGGATAGTATATTTATAAGGTCTTGATTATATGGTAAAAGGAGATATGCTCAGAATAGGGTAGTAAAGCAGTGAATTTCTCATTTTCTATGAACCAGCCTTGGAGAATTGGTGAATACCTGAAAGGCAGCCAGTATTAGCATACCGGTATAAGGGTGGTATAAGGATGTCACGGACATCGAGGGAGCGGATTTGAATGACAACTTAGTGGAATTCAGGAAGCATATCATCTGGTACATGTTCAAGTACATGTATCAGAGCTGATATACTATCCAAGAACAGTATTTAGTCAGCCAAAGGTAGCTGGCATAATGTTTGAGATAAGGGTAGTCACAGGGTACTGGTAGATAGAAAGGATAGAGCCGGTATCTTCCTTTGGGCATGGGCACACAAAATTAACTGCGCTCAACCCTGGGAAATCTTAGGATGGGTGACCTTCCCCTTGGGAAGTTAAGTTAATAGGCCTATGGAGACTTGATGAATAGTGATTGCCTTAAGATATCTCAATGACTAATAATCATTTTAGTTAAATGATTTAAAGAATACTTAGAAGTATGGAGATGATGATGATGGAAGTATTGATTTTTAATCCGAACCAGTTCTATTGTAGTAAGTACTACGGAAAAATGTTCATTTGATAAGGTAATGGGAAACTTGAGGTGTAGAAAATGTTTTGAGGTTTCTCTATGCTAAGTGATGATTCTTAGTAAAACTGTGATATTAAACGAATGTAGATATGATGTACGGTGCTATATGATGAGTAGTGATCATACCATATATTGATCCTAGAGGATCCGATCTAATGATATTAAAAGTTGATAATAGGCCTGAATCAGATTTAAGCTGGAATAATGCTTAGGTCGAAATGTGAATTGGTTGCACCATGGTTCTATTTTATGATGGAAGTTGGAACCTTATGAATGGTATTGAACCTTCAGTAATGTTTTGAGGATATTACCTGGATACCGTGAAGGGTAGAATAGGCGATATTAATCTTGATTTTAGTATGCCTATTAGGTATAATTGAGGAAAATGATTTTCGATCTGTGTAATATTGAGGTTCTGAATTCAATGATGAACCTAAAAGTTGGGTTAGAGACAGAGTACTCCTAATGTTATACCATGCCTATAGGTATACTGATATACTGTGCCTATGCATACACTGATATATAGTGTCTACGAGTATATTGATATGCCTAGACGGAGGACTGAGGTACAGAATACATAGGGGTTGTAGTAGTAGTTAGTCCTGAATACATTTCCAGCTGAATTGAATTATGTGTTATTACGGAGGTCAAGTAGGATCCAGCTGAGGAAGTAAGACAAATATGGGTTGATAGTGCAGCCCCACCTATATTATATTTGATACTTTGAAACATCATAGTGGGCAGCGGAAGCATAGTAATTTTATAGCATATAGTGATTTACCCTGAGTAGCAAGGCAGCCCATCATAGCATGTTAAAGATGTGACTAATCAATCTATGATCAAAAGGCTTATACCCTGACATAGCTAGGCGGGTTGCGTTGCACTAGTTGCTTGCAGTCGAGAGGCTATATGTAAGCTGAAGTGGTGTGGTGACTTATGTGGTCTTTTGTGTAGTGAATTGTGTGGTTTGCTATGCGGTGAACTGTGTGGTCTGATATAAGGTAAATTGTGTGGTCTTCTGTATGGTGAACTGTGTGATATGCTGTTTCATGAACTGTGTTGTCTGATGTGAGGTGAACTAGGTGGTCTGTTGTATGGTTTATAATGATACAACCTGTGAGGTTTACATTAGCACGAATTGTATAGTTAGTAGTGCAATATGCGGGCAAAGATAGATTGAATATGATCATTATGTTGCACGGCTTGTGAGCCTGCACATGAAAAAGGGATGGATTGAGTGATAAGAAGTGATCCCCAAATTGTAGACATTCAAATTTTGAGGACGAAATTTATTGAACTGGGGGAGGAATCTTATATCCCTAATTTTGGGATTAGAGTCTTAAGAATAAACCCAAATTAAGTGGACTGCTAAGCCCCAGTTTAACAAATGTCCCAAATCTATTCCCTAACATTTCTTATATCATTAGGGTATTAAAGGGAATAAAATGGTGCATTAAAGAGTAGTTGAAATGGCCAAATAGGTAATTGGTGGCCACATGGACTTTGGGCCACAATAAGACATAAAGTATGATTTGTGTCTTCATAAAAGCCCATTCTTGAAGGTAAATAATGAAGAATAGAAGAAAGGTATAACTCTTGGGCTAAAGATGTTAGATCAAGCGTTTCACCCAAGAGGGGGGGGGGGTGAATTGGGTGATACTAAAATTTCTTTCGAAAATATAAAACTTTGACAAAAGAATTAAAACAGTAATGAGTAAGGAGAAATATCACCAAAGTGTACACCGAGAGTTATACTGGTTCGGTCACAACCACTTTGACCTACGTCCAGTCCTCAGAGCTTCTCTGAGAGTTTTACTATAGCTTCCAAGATTCAGTGGGTTCTTGGCACCTCAGTACAAGCAAGTTCCTTACACCTGGACACTCGCTCCCCCTTACAGGTTGTAATCCAATCCCAACTTAAGGTTCCACAACCTTAAGTTATCTCAATAACAAATATTGAGTTTGAATGAAATATCTCTCTTACAGAGTAAATGATAATCACTGAAGCATAGAAATACAATTTCAATGTGAAAACAGAGCAATGAACTTAATGATACGTTCGTATGTGTGCTTGGTTGTTCTTTCTCTGTTTGAAGGTTCCCATATATATAGATAAGTTGTTGATGACCATTGGGATATTTCCTTTCATCCGTTGGTGAGTGCGCAGCCACTATTGACTTTTCAAGTCTTTGAAAAATATCCGTTGGCGGTGGTTGGCATTTGAACGTTTCTTTTGACTTTCATCTCTTGATATGATTTCTTCATTGTTTATCTGTAAATAGACTAAGAATACTAATACAATGAAAGGTTAATCATATAGGAAACAATATAATGAAAGTTTGAATGATTTCTAAATTTCTGAGTGTGCTTACTCGAGTAGCTCCTCGAGTAACCCTTGAAGTTTACTCGAGTAGCTCCTCGAGTAACATCGAGAAATCATTGTTTAATTGAAAGTCAATGAAGAGAAACAAGATTACTCGGGTAGTGCATGGAGTAAACTAAATTTCAGACCTTTGGGAATAGTTATTTACTCGGGTAGCTACTCCAGTAATGCTTTTGCAACTTCATAGATTACTGGGGTAACACCTCGAGTAATCCTTTAAAAAACTTTTGATTACTCGATGCTCTACTCCAGTAATGTTGGCAGGATTTTAAAGCCGAGAGCAATTACCTTGTTACTCGAGTAGGGACTCGAGTAATGCACTCATTTTTGCATTGGTTACTCGGGTACCACCTCGAGTAACTAAGACTTTTGAGCATAACTTACCCTGGTAATGACTTGAAGTATACTTTGAAGATATTTTTGCATACTGGGGTACTTACTTGAGGAATTCACTTAAAATAAAGCATGAAACAAAGAGAGATCAAGTTAATCGGGTACCAACCTCAGGTTTTCACTCACTTTAGTATGTTACTCGGGTAGCTCCTCGAGTAACATTGGCAGTGGTATAAAGTGCCGAGAGTTACATATTTTCAGAAACAAAGTTACTCGAGTAGCTCCTTGAGTATCATGGGGAAAACTTGAAGGCAACTGGAAGTTTTCACAGGGTTACTCGAGTAGCTCCTCGAGTAACATTAGCAGTAGTACAAAATGCCGAGAGGTCCATATTTTTACAAACACAGTTACTCGAGTAGCTCCTCGAGTATCATGGGGAAAACTTGAAGGCAACTGGAAGTTTTCACAGGGTTACTCGAGTAGCTCCTCGAGTAATATTAGCAGGTCGAGAGCAACTCCAAGTTTTTACCTGGTTACTCGAGTAGCGCCTCGAGTAATGGTGGTAGGTTACTGCAAGTTGTCTCTTGGTTACTTCAAGTTTTGTCTCATTGCTCGAGTAGCTCCTCGAGTAATGCTTTAGAACATTTGCTTCTGATCAACTTCCTCAGCATTTTCTCATGGCTAATCTTCATTACTTCCATGCTAACTTCAAGTAAAGCTTGTTCCTGTCATTACTTAGTTCAAGCTTGATTATTAATCATTTTCTTTTCAAACCATACTTTTGTTATCATCAAAACATGAGGTCTAACAAAAGAAACATGTGAATTTCGGCTCAACACAAAGAGAAGGAAGAAAGCCCCATTTAATTAAAAAATGTAAGAGCAAAACGATCATTTGACCCATAAATCAAGAAGTTATTATTTTTCCCAATAATTAAGGACAATTTTTGTCCAATATGCATAAAGGCAAGGGAAAATAAATATTTTGTCCAAAATTATTCCAAAAGGAGCAATTATGACCAAATATAAAATAATGAAGAAAAGTCAAAATTAACATGTGTTAATTAGTAATTTAATACTATTATTTGAGGAGGTGAAGTTGTGATATTTTAATGGACCATTATCATCTCACAAGGGGCTATTTCAATTAGCCTAAAATGAAAAAGAGAAAAGAAATTTAACGGTTGAAATCCAACCGAATGGCATCTGGGTGATTTTTACACAAACCAAGGGCAAATTGGGAAATAGGCTAATTATCTCTCCTTTCTCTTATTAATTACGTACAGCTGCCCTAAAAGGAGAGAAAAATCAGAAAAAACATGAGAAAATAAAAGAGGAGAGAGAAAAGATGAATAGTGAAAGTTCATGAGCTCCAGAGCTGATTTCACCTCTGATTCGACGTTTCTAGTTCCCGGAGTCTTCTCAAATGTTGTTCCTATCATGGAGAGCAACATTTCTACAGTTTTAGATTTTCATTTGGAGGTTTTCGGTGCCGTCTTGCTTACCAGAGTACTACCGGATTTCCGATCAAGTTGCGAAAATGGGTAGAGGTTAGCGTAGGCTTCATTTTAAACCCATTGAATTATTATTTAGATGGGTATTTTTTAGGGTGGATACTGTTCATATTTGTCCAAGGGGTGTTTTAAATTTTTAATCATGTGTTTATGGTTAAATGATGATTTATGATGATTTGGAAGTTTATGTTTAAAGTTACCTGAATTTTGTTTCTGAAGGTAGTCTAGTTATGGTGCATTTTTGAATGGCTAAACTTTATCCATTGACCCTAAGATTTTCCAAATTTGAAATAGACATAAAGACCTTTAATTTGATACGTAATGGGTAGAAATTGAATAAGTATACAAAAAGTTATGAGTGATTGAAGTTAGACCATTAAAGCTGGACAGATTTTCTGGCAGTAAGGGAAAACGTGAAAAGTGGGAATTTTGTGGGGGATATAAGTATGTTGTCTAAAACATTGAGCACGCAGATATGTCATTGTATTAGCATGAGTTATGTAATACAAGCATGTCATGCATTAAGCACTTCTCTTGTATGCATATTGGTACTGTTTACTACTGAGATTCCCTCTAATCTCACCCTCCCCTAACAACAATTTAGATAGGTGAAAACAGGATGCATGCTAAGAATAAAGAAGAGAACCCCACGAGAGGAATGCAGTGGTAGAACGAAGACAAAAAGGTGTTCGCGTCTCACTGGTACAGGTTTGGGCACCCTAGTAGCCCTGTGCGGCTGCATTCTTTGTAATCTTTGGGAGGAATTTCTATAGTCGAACAATTTTTATCAGTATATTTATAGTATTCCTATGTACCCACCAAACTGTGCAATTGCTACTCTAATTAATATCGATAATAAGTGATATGTAAGGCGGGGCCTTACAAAGACCCAGTGTGCAACTTGTCTGGGGTAGAGACCTTGGGCTGTAAGACCTGTTTTACCAAGCACTCTGTTGATGTGTTATTTAGTTGTTGATATTCTGCATTGCTCTCTAAATGCTATGTTTGATATTGTTATTATATAATGGTTTATCTAGCATGCGTTGTGAATGTGCATACTATATGAGTGATTGTGGTTGCTATTGAGATTCTTGTGAATCTCATCCTTTCTAAATATTTATCATACAACAAAGACAAGCTACTAGAAGGGCAAAAAGGTAATCACTGATGAGTAAGGAATGCATATGAGAGATAAAAGTTTTTGTTAGTTATCTGTATCTATAGTATGCTACACTTATATATTTTGTATGTAAATATGAAGCTCTGACCATAAGATTAATAAAAGCAAGTACGCATAATAAATCGACATTTGCCCTTAATGCAGTAATTAAGTTAAGAGTTGTCAATCGTATCACGTGGGATCATTAGGTCACAATATAAGAGTTTATAAGTAGATAAATGGTTTGATAATAATAATAAAGAAAGGACTCATCAAATCACATTAAAAACAGGGGAGTCACATTGACTTTTATAGGTCATGAAATCAGGTTATTTGTTTATGATTATGTTAAAAGTATTTCAAAAAGGAACAAGATTCTCTACTTTAAAAACTAGATTAATGAATAAAAAAGTGTCAGGTCCAAGTTTATTATGCATGTGAAATGACCTAGAGACCTAAGTAAGCTACTTTTGCGAGTTTTTAGAATAATCCTAAGGAAAGATATGGGATGTAGATTATACTTCTTTCGATATTAAATATAAGAGCCATATAACTAATATATAGAGATTAAAAAATTAGTTAAGTTAGTTAATATGATATGTATTTTCTAAAACACACTAATTATCTTCCTTAATTCTCTTCTTTACTCCCGTCCTTGGTTATTGTTAAGGGAACTTTAATTGGGGTAAATTATAAAAAAATTGATAAATATAAAATATATGTCTTATATTTGTGACCAATATTAACACCCTAAATAGATCCTATATTAAGGACTGTAGGGAGTATATATGTTGGTTTCCTAAAATATTTCCTTTAATCATTTGCATTAAAAATCACTTCATGGAGACTCTCTTAATGTGTGTATTCAATAAGAATAGTTTGAAAAAATAATGTTACGATAAAGAAATTGATGATAGATTGGGATTTTTGTGTACAAATGTTGTTCAAAGCATAGGCAATACGCGAGAAGATAGAATATCTTACATTGGAAGTACTATCAAGGAAGACAATAAGCAATGTTGGCTTCCACCAATTCATGAAGGGTAATAAGTTCATTCAGTATAATAATGTGAATAATTATTCTGATATTATAATCATTAATTAAGATATTATATGTAGGAACCATTGGACTTTATGTGCTATTTGCCCAGAGTCAAATATCATTTATTGGTTTAATTCACTGGGAAGAGAACAAGGCAATGATATTCATAAATATTCACTGAGTAAGTATTGTTTTGTAAAACTTTAGCTAGCAGTATTACTAGTCAATAAACTAATTTCTTACATGTACTTAATAATAGAGCCCTTGAAATGTATCATATCATTGGAGAAAAGAGCACCAAATGGCTATGTTCAAATGTAAGCAATCTATTTTGAACATTAATGTATAGATTGTTAAGATAATAAATTTTAGAGATAAAGTGAGCTGAGATCTACATTGAGAACTAAAAATATTCGGAAGCTATATCATACATTTTCAACCTAAAAGAGTATTTACTTTGACTAAGTACCATTTTGCCCTTAGTATGTAATTCTTAAAGGTGATGGTTGAGGAATTTTTCAAATTCAAAAGTATGGGTCATTAAAAGGTCATTTGGAACTAAAATATTGAATAATCACTACTAAAAATTTGGGCACATATAACACTTAATAAATAATAGTTACATCAAATAAATGTCATGTATGTTGAGGCAGAGGTTGTGCAAGGATATATAATGCTTAAAACGAATACTTATTTATGCGCACCGTCATATATTGTGAGGAGGAATTAACAAAAATACACAACTAATGGTTATAGTTAATAACCATCATTTATTTAGTTAGAAAAATGACAATTGTTAAAACAAAACTATCATTTAACACTTACAAATGATTCATCTTCCAACTTTATATCAGTGAAAACACAAACATAATGGTTATATCTATTGATCGTAAAGTATGAATGACAAAAATGACATTTCATAATAAAAAGCCATCATGTAAAGAACAAATCTAAAAAGCACATTTTCATAATCTCATTTGGTCCGTCATCAAGTACCAATTCTCCTAAGTTAAAAAATTTAGAGCAAAGTATTCAACTCTATTTCTATTGACATATTTGTTTTGTTCATAGTACTTTTCTAAGAACCACATTTTCATAACTTTGTCCTTCTCTCCCTCATTATGGTCAGACACCAAATAGCTCTTTCCATTCAGCTTCCTCGTCCTTTACCACCTCCTCCTCCACAACCACCACTTCTATAACACCATAGTTTTCAAAGCACTTAGATCGGGTTTAAATAGTTAAAGACTTCAAACCAGAGATTGGAAATTGTTACAAACCATAGTGATCCGTACTCCACAACAGGGTTCGATCCTGCAGTTAGGTGGCTTTTCTAAAACTTTTCAAAACATTTCATTTTGATCTCAACTAGTTTGCATTTTCATTACAACCCATCCATTTGTAGTTTCATTTATTAATATCAAAGTGTTTACCCAAAGTATTCTCTATGGAAACCCACATTCTTGCGCTTATACTAATAGGCCTTACGTGTACGTCTGCCCAATTTCAACTTGATTATCATATATAATTACTAGCGTCTGGGCTTTGAATCTTGTAACTACTACTGCGGCTAATACTAGTGTTGTCATATATTATTAACATCATATACAACCCAAAACAGAAAACCAACGGAACTTTTAATCTTGAAAGCAATCCTATACTCATCAGCGACTATCTTCTTGACCCTCGAGCCGCTTGCCCTTACTATAGATTAGTTATTAGAAAGGGTGAGATTCAAAATAATCTTAATAGTAACAAGCATTCAATCACATATATACAAGAGCAGAGAGCATGCCTCACAATCATCATATAACACAGAAATAGCAATAAGCATTTAAAACACATCATGCAACATATCACATTATCATAGTGTTAGGTATTTAAATCACTTGGCCCCGAGTGTTCACTTGCGTAATAGGCCTTGGGATTCCACTCGTGTATAATAGTAATTTTCATGTCCCAGGCATTGACCCATGCATCAGGCCCCTGGTGACCACCTCATAAACTGTGAATTCTCCCCAAACTCATGATGATACCACAAACATGTAACGTGTCTCATAACATATGAAAGAAAGAGTTACACTTGGATGCCTTTCCTGAGGGGTATCTAATTATTTCTCCATGCTCAGGCAGGTATTAGATCCCGGACAACCAACTGGTCCTATAATTAGAATTTACGATTGGCATGTCATTACTTAGTCCAATAATTTTGGCAAAATGTAAACTAAGTTATTCTTGACCTATCCCCATGTTTATCCCTCGTTTAGAACTTGTTGGTTATCATTTGAGTAACATGGGTAGCCATTGGAAGCTCAAACAAATGTTGGGAAAGGCTAGAACAATCAACACCGTTCAAAAAATATGGAGTAGTGAAATAGGGGGATTGGCTGTAGCCAAGGAATCCTTTGGCCATGGCTAAAAGTGTCCAAAAAACTTTTGGGTTGCGGCTAAGAAATCATCTAGTTGCAGCCAAAAACTGTATTTCTAGGTTTTCCCTTATTTTTGGCTGAACTTCCAAAAATCATAACTTAATCTATAAAATTCCAAATAGAGTGGTACAAAGTTCTATGTAAAAGTCTAATTTAGTGGAAAAATATCCCCTATGCCAATTATATGCCCACAATTCCAGAATCAGAATTCAATTCACATTACCACCAACATCATTCCAGATTTTAGTGCCTAACTTTAAAAATTCATAACTTAGTATAAATATCCAAATAACACATATCATATATCAAATTAAAGCTTAACGTGTCTACTATTATTCTAGAAAATATCATCCTCATTAAATAAGGTTTAACCGTTCAAAGTCACTCCATAACCAGTTGCCTCAGAAAACGAATCTGGCAGTACTATTCATTGAACTTCAATTTTTAGGTTTTCAATATAACCCTTCTAAAATCATGTTCTTAAGCTATTCTTACAAAATTTTATCCAAGGAATCCATTGGTGTCCTCAAAAACACCAAAATGCGATTCCTTCTATATGCCCTTTTCTGACAAAAAATTAGGGTTCAACCTAACGATTCACTAATTCACATTTTATTCACTAAACTAGGTTCATATACTTCCTAAACATCATATAACCACATGTATATGACCAAAGCATGATGAAACCCCAAGAAATCTAAATAACTAAAAATAGGGCGCAATAGAAGTTCCAAAATTCCTAACCAATCAACACAATATATAGCTTAAAATGAAGCTTAAGCTCACCTCTTGCTCTTCCTTGGGTTCTTTTCTTGATTCTCCAACTTTGGCTCTTGCTAAATGACTCAAAACACCTCCTCTTCAAAAAAAAAAAACCATAAAAATGAAGCTCTTGAAGAAGGGAACAAGTTTCATGAAGAGTTTTTGAGCCAAAGAAGTGTTTAGGTAGGAGAAAAATGAGCTAGAAGATTAGCTTTGCTTCTTGTCTTTCCTTTTCTCTTTCTCCTTGTGTTCTAGGATAAAATTTTGAGAAAGAGAAGAGAGTGAAATAATATGATTTTTTCCTCTTCCCTTGACCTATAATACTTGCTAAAAATTGGCCTTAGGAAACAGCAAATCATGTGGCCTAAATTCCTCCTTCTTGAACAAGCCAATTTATTTACTATATGTAGTAAATTACCATGGTAATTCTTGTTGACTTTCTTTTCCCTTTTTCCTTCTCTTCCAACTAAAATTTTGGACTGCAAAAAGAGAAGAGAATTGTTGACCAATTACTTCAAATTGTCTTGCCATTGGTTCAAAATTTTCCAAGTTTGAACCTTTGACTTTTAACCAATTGACTAAGCTCCTCTTCCTTCTTTATTTACCCTTATTGACAAAAATTTAACCCTTATGTAAGGAGGGTTCATTTGGTTTTTGATCTCTTAATTAATTCTTACTTTTAAAGAGCCAATCTTGGCCCTTTATTTTGGTTTTCACTTTTAACCTCAAGATCAAATGGCAATTGTCTCTTTTGCCCTTGATTATGGCAATATTATTTCTTGTGCCATTAGTTCTTTTCTTTCTCTTTATTACTTCCTTCTAGACACCATTTCCTTTTTCCTTTGGATCTGAGTCAGGTTCTGTGTCATTTTGACACATCCTACTGGAATCAGGTATTTTCTTTCAACTAAACCACATCAAAATTCATACTTTATTCCAGGTGCAATTTCTATAAGCTATTTTGTTTCTTATGCCTTTCTGTAACTCTTGCTAAATTAGGGCTTAGTAGTCCGCTTAATCCAGGCTCATTCTCAAGCCTCTAGTCCCAAAATCTGGGATATTATAACCTCCACAAGCTTTACTCCCTCCTCTTCCTCTTCTTCTGTTTCCTCTACAAATGGAGGCTTTATTGTAGACGTTGGCTAGCCTCTCAATAGATACGCCCACATTGTGAATAGGAAGTTAGACCTTATCCTTAATCACAATCAGGTTGTATATGATCACTTTCATTTAGACCCTTCATCTCCTTCCTCAGACATCAATGATGTGCCAAGCGAGGGGAAAGGGCAGGAGGAGGAGGACAACAGTAGCGATGATGATTGAAAAACACTACTGCTTTTTTTATTTTTTGAATATTAAAAATTAATCTTTAGGGAAATGTAGCTCAAAAATATTAGAAAAAATAATTTACACTTCACGGTTATTAGTAAATAACCGTTACTAATTTAGACATTTTACAAGGCACGTTACTTATGTTAATCATGGCAATTTATAAGGACACGTTTGACTTATAACATAACTCCTTCCTTTTCAATGGACACGTTTTGCTGGATAAGCTGCAAAGCCCTTTTCATTCTACTTCTATTTAATTGATAAGAAATGATCTTTAATATAATACTAATGGATATGTCCGGTAGTAAGATAATCCACAAAACTCTTTATATTTAAACATTCGAAAAATGAACTCCATTTATCTATCCACTTCTATTTCAACTTCTCATATCCAACTTCTGACTTTTATTTGTTCTTCATCTATATCATAGACAAATGCAAGAGATCTTATAGTTTATTATCTTTTGATCTCCCTAGGGTAAAACCAAATGATGATTGCCATCCACCGACAAGCAGTGAAGGGCTAATCCACGTGAAATATGATCTTGAACATACAGTCAATGATTACATGAGAGAACAAGGATGAATAGACAAGTACTTGAAGGAACTGACCTCTCTCATTCGCTCTTTGATCGAGAAGGTAAACAAATTACTAGAGAAGGATGAATATGATAATGTAGTAAATCTTTTATCCTCATCACTTTTTATTTTTTATTTGTTTATTCACGATCTCATTTTCTCTTTTTAATTTTTTTTTGTACTATGGGGTTTCATAATGAACTTTAAAAATGGTTAAAAAAAGTCAATTAAGTAACTATTATTATATAAAACCTGTTACTTTTTAAAATACGATGTCTAATACCTAATGGCTATTAAGAAACAACCATCACCATTGACAAAACCTAACGATTGTCATGTAAAACTGTGAACTTTTGTTTAAAGGTTCATTATGTTTGTAAACTAAAAAACATAAGAAAATGCCATCTTTCATGACGGTTCTAAACATATAACCGTAAGCAAGTTTCGTCAAGTCTTTAAAAATACCTGCTATCATGTACTTCTTTACATAGATTCTCAAGCTATCACACGTAACACGCTTGTCTTTGGGTGGATGTTACCCACCATCCTTGGAACCCTATAACTTCTGTTGATTTTTTTGGTCGTCGACGGTCGCTTTCAATCAAACCACATTCTCCACTACTTTATTTAAACTTTGGTCTGATAGCCGTATGATTTACTTTAATTGCCCTAACTCACTTTTTTGTTTTGAAGCCTTAGCTAGGTTGTATTCCTCACATGCTCTACTCTCCTTATTTTAAAGTATGATTTCTCTTGTGCATTTTGCATTCTTCATTCTCCATTCCACATTCTCCTTATTTTTTACTTTGTCTTACTTATCTATGTTTTGACCTTAGTCGCACATCATATTTTTCTAGAAAATCCATTACTTTGTTGCCTATAGCTGACTGAATGAGTTTTGTTTTCTAGTTAAAATGGCCGGTTCTACTTCCTCCAGGAAAGATAATGCCCTTAGTACTGGTATTCCCCCTAATACTAATGTTGCCCCTATGCAAACTAGAAACTTGTCCCATGAATAGGATTAGAAGAAGTGTGTGATATTGTTAGGAGGGGCTGCTGCACCTTAACTTTTGTGAACAAAGCAAAGTCGTCGGAGAGAAAATTTTATGTGACATGGAACAATGGGGGTCAAGCTCTTGAGCTGTCACACTTTGTTAGCTACATTGGCGTAATGGCAAGGACCAACGTTTCTATCAAAGCAGATAACTAGCATTTAGTATAGAAAAAGTATGCAGACATTATTTAGGATAATATTAGGGTAAGGTATATATGCTTGCTAATTACTTGCAATGTACTTATAAGAAATGTTAATTTGAATTGTGTGCTTTGCAGTCTGTATATCGTATAGATGAAACTTTTAGGACATTTGTCCTCGATAAGGCTAGGCAATCACTACACACATTCCATCATGCATTGACAAAGGCTTATTTGTAGAATCCTGAAGAGGCTGATGAGACAGAAGTCCTTGAGGCTATTCGGTAACCATTAAACCGTATGAGTGGAGAGAATTTATCATCTCATGTCGTGACCCATCATTCCAGGTAATTGTTATTTACAATTCATAAGACTTGCACGTATCTGTTTAATATTATGATATCATATTAACTAAAGTATTATGCGTTTTTGTAGGAATTAAGTGGGGTGAATAGGGAGAAGGTGAAGAACAATATGTATCCCTATAAAATAGGGCGAACGGGGTATGCTCGCATTGCTCAAAATTTGTTCGCTAGGAGTGAGGACAGTAGTAAACCTTCCGTAATGAACTTTGGTCGGTTGCGAGGCAAAATAAAGATGTCTCTTATGATGATTCTTAGGTGAAGGAGGTCGTCGATAAAATGGTAAGTATTAATATTAGTCCTTAATTCATGGAGGTAATATCATCAATTAACTATCAATATTAGCATTATTGTAAAATGTATAGTAAGCCATGTCCTAGGTGTCACACCCTTACCTTATTTTGACTTGTAGCGGAATATTATTACGTGGTAGGTGGACAATAAAGGAATAACATAAATATAGTAATATTATTTGCAGGATTACGGAAATTCCCTATAGGGGTTCACACATAATAATACCAAACCTTGTAGCCGCATAGGGCTCTAGGGTACTAAACCTATCCTAGTGAAATGAAGACATATTCTCGTCTTTGTTCCACCACTACAATCCCCTCGTTTGGTTCTCTTCTTTGTTCTCAGCATATCTTCTGACTCCTCCTGTCTAAATTGTTGGTAGAGGAGAGTGAGATTCGAGAAAATCTTAGTAGGAAAATAGTACCAATATGCATGTAAGATAATTGCTTAATGCATGACATGCTTGCATTATATAACTCATGTTGACACAATGACATATCTGCATGCTCAATGTTTCAAACAACATACTTATAACCATAGCATAAATAGAAACAGAGCTTCAATCGTTCATATATGTTTCACATAAACAAGCAAAGCAATAACACGCATCAATACACCAGCACAATTACCATGTACATGCACAAGAGGTAAGTTCCCTACCTTAGACCTTTTCCACGTTGAAATGTGTGCCTCGATTTACGTGCCAATCCCTCGGGCTCTCAACTTGGTCTTAAAATGTCAAATATACAAGAATTAGGTGAAAAACCCATTCATATACCATTTTAGGAACTTCCAAAGTGTTTATAATGATTATATTAGCCTATGGTAAAAATTTACCAAAATGACCCTATGGCCTAGCCTGGCCCCACCGTACCCGGTCCGGCTGTACTTTTTCTGAAAATTTAACATAGGCTATTTTGGCATATTTCTATTCAAGGAATCCATTTCCAGACTCAGAATTACCAAATTCACTGCCAAAAGACAAAAGTGCCCTTTACAGCCCCTATTAAAGGGTTTCAAGGGCCTTTTCGTAATTATGCTTTTTTGGGCTTTTCCGAAAAAGTGCCCAACTTTAACCCCACCTAATTTTCTGTCTTGAACCCAATAGAACCATCAAATAATTGAAATTTCAACTCTAACCTCAAGATATAGCTCAAGCCAAAATATGGGTATCCTCTGGTAAAATCTGGATTTTGCAATTTCGGCTTTATAAACGTGTTCTTCGAACCACTTTATTGACTATTCCATTAGGTTATAAGTATCATTTAATACCAATTTCGGAAGCATAATAGCCCCACACACCTATTTTCTATTTTTAAAACCAATGACAATCCGGCGAAATTTCACCAATTAAATTGTCCATATCAGCCAAAATAGTCAATATACAAAGGTTTGGAAGTTACCTCAAGCTCCCCTTAGCTTTTTCTTAAGGTGGCTGAAACCTAGCTCATTCAAAAATAGAAATTGAGCTTCCAAACCTTAAATTACATAGAAGAGTATCTTAGGTACGGAGTTATACGGGTTAGGAGCTAAATCGTCGGAGGAATCGGCTTGCCTTGTGATTTTTCTTCTCTTTTCTCTCTCTACAATTCCACATGTTCTCTCTTTATATTCATTTGTGCAACATGACGGAAATGGGAGGAAGATGAAGTTAGGAAATATTTAATAGTCCATGCTTATGTCATCTTTAAGTATGCTTATGTCATAAATTCCCATTTTCGGATTATTTTGACAGATTTTTGTCCAAGCTTTGAAAAAAAAAATCATAACTAATTCTAGAAAAATTGAATTAAAGTGATTCCAAATGCTATAGAACCCCATTTGAGTCTAGTTTCAAGAAAAAATATATTTGTTTGCCAATTGAAAGCACATCATTCCCAGATTTTTAATCTTTACATGTTGTTCCAGAAAAGTCATAGTTTTTCTAAGCTGATTTCAAAAATTCATAACTTTTTGTATATACCTCTAATTGAGTCATATTACCTATTAAATTAAATCTTAGGATGTCTACTTTCACTTTGTAAAATTTCATAATTTTTGAACATCATTTGTTCAATGAAATGCATTACATAACAACCCTGACTCACTGGAAGCAATGAAACGGAATGCACTTGCAACTCTAACAAATTCCATTTTTGAATAGAAATTTCCTATACTCTTTAATTTACCATTTTATTCCTTTTAATACATCAAAGATATAAGAAATGTTAGGGAATAGGTTTGAGATACCTACTAAATCGGGGCTTAGTAGTCCGCTTAATTTAGGCTTATTGTCAAGCCTCCAATCCCAAAATTCAGGAATTACACTAGGAAATTACAACATAGGGCTGCCTATCTACTGATGAGGACGTAGTGACCCTGACAATGGGGCCTGACCATCCTAGTCTTTTTAAGGGTGACATCTTTGTACTGACTAAGAGAAAATATTATGGTCAGCGACAACCTCAAAGGAATAACAGGGACAAAAAATATGAAAAACGCCAAAAGTAATGTATGAAATGCAGAAACAAACACTATTTCTCACACAAGAGCTTATGAAGGAGCATTGTACGAAGCAACAATGGAGAATTGGTAGCCTAAGTACTAAAGGTTGCTGCACATTTCCAAGCTATGATCTACTTGACGGCTTGGTAGATGTTGAGTATTTTGCCGATAGCCCTGGACACCATACAGTTGCAACGGGCTGCATGTTCAACCACCTGAAGGATAACATGATTCATAACGAGCATATTCCTCTTGAGTATGTGAAGGTATAAATCACCAACAACATCGACTTCAGCTATCTGCTCCTTGTGCTCACCAATAATACTAAGAATAATTAATTGGTTCATACATGCTCAAATCCTCAAATTAGTTCATAGCTACTCTTAGGTTCAACAACAACTAATCACACATGGCTTTAAATATCATCAATGTAGTAGCAAATCCATAGTTCATAATCATAGTGAAAATCAAAGAAAAGGTAAGATAAAACTGAAGCAATGAATAGAGAACGACAAAGCTTCCTCTGCTCTTTTGAGCTCTAGAAGACGAATGAAGCTGCTCACTCTACTCACATCTCACTGCTTTGTTCCAATTTTTTGAAAAAATGATAATGAACAGTATCGATGAATAGTACAGGGTGCACAGTGACGGGTGAACAGTACTAGATGAATAGTGCCAAACAATGATTTTCTTTTCTCTTTCAACTTCCAAGTCGGCTACTCTTCTCTACTCTTTCCCTCCACTGATTTTTTTTCAATAAATATTGCGGCTTTTTCCCTCCTGTTCTCTTCTATCAAACCCAGCTCCCTTTTTAGGTCTCTCCATTCATTTCTTTTTTAACCACCCAAAACGTGGCATATCAGCTTAACTTTGGCATTCTATTTTTTCTTAATTCAATTCATTCCCCAAAATAGTCCGTTTCTAGTTTTTACAAAATAAGGAAAGGAAAGCAGAATAAAGGGAGGTGGAAGAAAAGACAAGAAAAGAAACAAAATAAAATAAAAATAAAAATATTTTTTTTTTAAATCTAAACTAGTTAACTTCTTTTATTTTAATTTGAAACTATGATATCTACATTAAAATCCCCCAAATAATGCACCACTTTGATTTGACTTTATAATAATAAAATCCATTGATTTTAGAATTGATGAATCCTCAAATATATCAAAATATATCTCAAATTCTATTAAAAATAAGGAGTCATCACACCCCTACACTTACATCAAACCTTGTCCTCAAGATTTCAAAGTATCAAAGAGCCAAATAAAATCATGGAAGAAAGATTTTCAAATTAAACACTACAAAATTGGATTGGATTTAAAACTCTTTTCCACCTTCTAAAAGTGCAAATAGAAATGCAAATAACTTGGCAAAGATAAATAATAATGGAATGTTCCTCACAAGTGAAGTGACTACACTTTTCTCTCGAGATCATTAAAAGGCTTGTGTTTCACTCTAATCTACTTACTGCGACCTATCTACCATAAGCTTGTTTATTATCTCTATCTCCACTACATTATCTCATTGCTCACACAAATCAAAAGGGCTTTTGTCAAGGTTGTAATGAATAGGGTAGGATAATGAAACGAAAGTAGTCAAATGGTATGGAGGAATACTTTAATTAGTGCTAAGCAACATAATGAAATTCATGAAGAATGAAGGCATATCCACTTAAAGAAAATAAACTCACTCGCACTATAAACAACCTTTATTCATTTGACCTCAACAATCGTTTTCTTTTTTTTTTACTTCCAATTTTTGTTCATTTTTTTGTCCAAATTTCTCCTTTTTTTTTCATGTACACTTTTTTTTATCTTTCTTTTCTTTCTATTTCATTTTTTTTCACTATCCACACCAACTCATATAATGTTGACTTTTTAATCCCTTCACTCTTGTTCTAAGATTGTTTCTCTTAGCATTTACTAAAGTAACAAATGAATGGGAAGGAAAAGATATAAAAATTGCATTTCTTAAACAAAGGGCTATTTACTTTATGAAATTTTCTTTCAAAAACAAATTAAGGCTTAAATGGGGTAAAAGAAAGGATTTTCATGTGATAAGGATTGACATTTGGCCAAACTAGTTATGAAATGAATGCCTAAATCATCTTTGTTCATGTAAAAGGGTTTTAAGCTTCTAAAGAGATTCAAGACAAGTTCTAGATATGAAATCACAATAAGTATACTCCCTCTTGAAAGAAATGAATATTTAGGCTCAAATTTTCACTAGTATTTGACATCCTAAAGTTAATTATCCAAGCCAAATTCTTTGCCTATCTTCTAACATTCCAAGAAGATAGAACCAAATTCTAATTAAATTCAATCCTTTTCAAATTCAAATCAACCCAACTTTGCCAATGTTCACAAGTAAAATCCAAGCTTCCATGAAAAGTAAAATTTTTGTTCAAAATTTATCAAATTTGTGTGCAAACCCAAAGAAGTTTTTCAACATTTCCAAAAAACAATTTGAGGATAAGTCATACAAAATCAATGGTGCCCTCACCCCCATACTTAAATGTCACATTGTCTTTAATGTGAAGATGTAACAATAAATAATGAAAGTGAAAAAATAATCATATCCAAGTGTAGGGATAACAAAAGCTTCTACCATCACAAATTTTCACCAATTGAGCAAAGCTAACAAGTGCTATCAATCAAATCAATAGTCATTAACAAACATCTATCACATGCAAATGTAGACTATAACCTGCACTCATATCCAGAGCATGTTATCAGCTATCAAATGAAACAAAACAAGTAAAAGTAGAAGAAAACTCCCCTCTCAGTCCTTATTTTATGCCATTGCCAAAGTAGGATTCATTATCAAGGGCTACCAAAAGTCCTACAAAATCAACAAATATCAAAACAACTCAACTAAAGAGAACTAAAGAGAAATTGAGCTACCAGAACCTTGGGTTACCTCCCAAAAAGCGCTTGATTTATAGTCCTTAGCCAGACTATGTCAGAAATTTATGAAGGTTGAAAGAAATAGTTCCAATGTATTGCAGGAAAAGATGTAGAAGTATTCAAAACTTGCTTACTATGCTTGTAAGCATTCGCCACACCATTTTTCTTAACAAAAATAGTCCTAAGAGGCTCTTTAATAGCAAATGAATCCAATTTAGCTTGATGGAAGTCATCTATAACAACAACTCTTGCATATTGTTTTGATTCATTTTGAAGCTCTATGGCTTTGTCTCTCTTAAACTTGATTTACTCTTCTCCAACTCGTAGTACTATCTCTCCTTCTTCATCATCCACCAATACTCTTGCAATAGCTAGAAATTGTCTCCCAACAATTAGTGGAATCGCTTAATGTCACACCCCACCGCCGTCTCACCCCAACGGGCCACAACGGTTGGTGCCCTCTCCCACCAACCGGGTGCGGAGAGGCTGGGTACACTACGTCGACCCAGGACTCACAAGAGTCCCTCGCTCCCCAAGCGAGATTTTTCGCCTCCGTGGGAATCGAAGCCACTACCTGGGGGTAAGTAGCGCCTCAATGCATTCCCACTACCACTTGAGCTACTAGCTCAAGTGGTAGTGGGAATGCATTGAGGCGCTACTTACCCCCAGGTAGTGGCTTCGATTCCCACGGAGGCGAAAAATCTCGCTTGGGGAGCGAGGGACTCTTGTGAGTCCTGGGTCGACGTAGTGTACCCAGTCTCTCCGCACCCGGTTGGTGGGAGAGGGCACCAACCGTTGTGGCCCGTTGGGGTGAGACGGCGGTGGGGTGTGACAATAAAAAGGCGCCTTTTTATTGTCACACCCCACCGCCGTCTCACCCCACCGGGCCACAACGGTTGGTGCCCTCTCCCACCAACCGGGTGCGGAGAGGCTGGGTACACTACGTCGACCCAGGACTCACAAGAGTCCCTCGCTCCCCAAGCGAGATTTTTCGCCTCCGTGGGAATCGAAGCCACTACCTGGGGGTAAGTAGCGCCTCAATGCATTCCCACTACCACTTGAGCTACTAGCTCAAGTGGTAGTGGGAATGCATTGAGGCGCTACTTACCCCCAGGTAGTGGCTTCGATTCCCACGGAGGCGAAAAATCTCGCTTGGGGAGCGAGGGACTCTTGTGAGTCCTGGGTCGACGTAGTGTACCCAGCCTCTCCGCACCCGGTTGGTGGGAGAGGGCACCAACCGTTGTGGCCCGGTGGGGTGAGACGGCGGTGGGGTGTGACAATAACATCACGCGGAATATCACATTTATAACAAATCAGAGTACACCACAATATCATCCCGGCAACTCCCGGGTTCCATTTATTAACTCAAAGCCTTACAGGGCATATTCGCCCCTACAAGCCCTCATATGGGGATTACACAAATCTTTCTCAAATACATATCCGATTACATACTCAAATATACATCCATATCATATATAATTATCCCAACATCTATGGTAACCAACTACCAAACTCAAATACTCTAAGGAGTCTTCACCGTCCTTGAATGCCTGCCCCATCCTCGCTCTTCCTTCCCTGTCTACAATGTTGATAGGGGAGGGTGAGATTCGAGAGAATCTCAGTAGGAAACAAATACCAAAATGCATGTATGATAAGTGTATAATGCATGACATGCTTGCAATACATATCATATGCCCATACCATGACACAACTGCATGCTCAATGTTTCAACAACACACTCATGGCCATAGCATAAATAGAAACAGAGCTTCAAACATCATATATGTTCCACATAATCAAGCAAAGCAATAACATGCATCAACACATTAACACAATATCATATACAGGCAAGGAGGTAAGTTCCCTACACTCTTTCCACGTATGCTCCAGCTCCGCTTACTTGCGATCAGAACGAATACCAAACCACGTCCAGAGCGAATATCAACCCTATAACCAAAGCAAGGACATAGGGTTATTCTCTATTCCAAAACCTTACTTTCATATCACTTAAAGTTGGTTACCATTCATGACCTTTAGGTGGCTAATCAAAGCCTAAACATATGCCTAAAGGCTTGAGAAACACTTGACCAAAGATCACCTTTTAAAAATACAAAACACTGATTTTTGGGGGTGGGCTGCGGCCCAAAACTGCCCAGAAACATTTGGGCTGCGGCCTAGAATCCACGGGCCGCGGCCCAGGAAAATCCAGTTTCTGGCTGAACTTCCAAAAATCATAACTAATTCCACAAAAATCGAAATGAGGTGATCCCAAAGCCAAATGAAAGCTATTCAAGTCCTCTACACAGGAAAAATATTGGCGTTTACTAGAAATCACCACACAAATACAGAATTCCCAAACATTCAAGACTGTCCCAAAACAGAACCCATTTTCGACCTCAAACTTTGGACAGTTCAAACTCCCAGCTCACCAAGCGAAATGACACAAAGTTTATGTCCATTTTGAAGCTTAGGACGTGAAATTCAAAACTGGAAAGTTTCAGAATTTTCTAACATCATTTGCCCAGTCAAAACGTCCACACAACAAAACTGCTCAGACAGAATTCACACTGGACAGAATTTCCAGTTTTGCAACCAATGATTCCAATCCAATTCAAATCAATTCCAATGATTAAATACCACAACATTACACCATTTTCAACATAAAACACAACCCAATTCATCCAATCCAAAATCACAAGAAAATCAGGGCAAAATTCGAAATTCACTAAACTCATCCACAATTCACAAAACTTGGATCAAAAGGCTTCAAATACTCACCTCTTCCTCTTTCCCAAACCACTTCTTTGATTCTTCATCTTTCCAAATTTCCTCAAGCCATCAAACACCTCCAATCAAGAATCTAAAACCATAGAGATGAAGCTCTCATCACTATGAACAACTTTATAGAAGGTGATTAGAGCATTAGAGGACAAGAAACAAGACAAATCTCACCTTCAATTTTCTTCTTTCCTTCCCTTAAGCATGCGCCATGGAGAAACAAGAGAGAGATGAGATGATGAATAAATGAAGATGATGAAGAAGAGAACAGATTTTTAGGGCCAAAAACCGTCCAAGTAAGGGAGAGAGAAGAGAGGAAAAACTTTGAATATTTGACCCAAATCCAAGGGTTCACAATTTGCCAAGTGTCATGATCTTGATCCATCTTCATGAGTTCACATAGGAACATGCACATTGGATTCCACCCTTTGATCTCTACACAAATCAATCCTAACCATTGATCTTGAAGTTACCAGTGAGTTTCCTCTTCGGTAACTGACCAATCGGTCGGTAACTTTACCGTTTTGCCCCTGATTACGGTAATTCCTCTTGAATCACCACCAAATACATTTTCTCATTCATTCCCACCATATATACGCCCTTCCCCTTATTTTCATTCAATTTAGATGTTAATCCATAATTGAACTCAAATACAGGGTTTCGACGCTGCTCAGAACACATACGAATCACATCGGGTGCCAAATCACACCATGATCTCCAAAAGGGTTCATTCATCACTAATGACATCAACTTTTGGAGTCATTAACCCTTAATCGCAATTTGGGATCCTGCTAAACCAGGGCTTAGCAGTCCACTAATCTCAGGCTTATTCCCTAGCCTCGAGTCTCAAAATTCGGGGTATTACACTTAATCCTTAATGTCAATAACAATGAAGACAACAAGATAGATGAAAGAGCCAACTTTCACCAGTACATCCTCAATGATGCCATATGGATAACAAAAGCTTTGATCCGCTAGTTTGAGTGTGACAGTTGTAGGATTAGCCACCCTTAACTGAAGCTTCTTGAAAGGAGATAGTTCAAAGCAAATCCTAAATCACATATTGCATATAGTTCAAATTTGTCACCAATAGCACATGGAATAGTGAAAGAACCAAGATCTTTACACTTTAGAGGCATATTAGGCTTAATGACATTAGTGATTTCCTTGGTCAGTACTACAATTGCAAACTCAGTAAAATGCTTCTTCTTACTTAACATCCTTTTCAAGTACTTAGAATACTTGGGCATTTGCTCTAAAGCCTCTATTAAAGGGATGTTAATGTGTAATTACTTGAACACATCCAAGAATTTTTTGTATTGCTCATCAAAAGTGTTCTTTTGAAATCTTTGGGGGAATGGTAAAGGTGGTGTCTATTGCATTTTCTCTGGAAGAGTTGCCTTTTTCTTTGCTTCCTTCTTTTTGGAATTACTGTCTTTATATACTCTCTTAGCCTTCTATGAAGACTCTTCATCATTCTCTACAATAACTTCAAGAGTTTTATCACCATTAGAACTTGAAAGCTTCTCTGTTTACTATTGTATCTCAGATAATTCTTTACCACTTCTAAGGGTAATGGCTTTAAACTCTGCTTTTCCATATCTATGAGGATTAGGCATAGTATTACTTGGCAATCTCTTTATTGTAATTCATTTACAGCAGTTGCAAGTTGTCCCATTTGCACCTCAAGATTCTTGATGGAAGAGTTTAATCTTGCGTTAGTAGTAGCGTGATCTTAAGTACTCTTTAATTGAAAAATTATGAGTTAAGACATCATTGCCCCCAAATCAAGTTTAGGCTCATGAAGACAAATGACTTCCTTTTCCAATTGATAGAATCTAGGAGGCGACATTTTCTTTGAATTAGTAAGAGTTGTACTATGTTTCCAAGAGAGATTAGGATTCTTACGGCACCCAGAATTGTACGTGTTTAAGTATGGATTACCTTAGTTATTGCCATGTTAATTTCCTATAAAGTTCACTGGATCTATTTATTGAGATATCAGGCATTGTCCATTAGCATGACCATCTCCACAATAATCACAAGGATCATAAATAGCATGAAATCCCTTGTGTCCACCATTGGATCGATTAACTTAAGCTTCTAAATGATCAAATCTCTTATTCATAGCACTTAATATAGCCACCAACTGTGAAGATGTGTCCTCTATAACTTTTGCACTTGACTTTGGTATCCTTCTTTAATTGTTGTTTTGGATAAAATCAGTTGATAAGTCATCCAAACAACTCCAAACATAATTCGTCGGTTGCTTTGTAATTGCCCTATTAGTTATAGCATTCAATTCTGATCTAGATTCAAGAGTCAACCGAGTACAGAAGATTTGAAGCAATACCCACTTCTCAAAATTATGACCAGGACTCTACTTAAAGAGCACTTTGAACCTCTCCCAAGCTTCATATCAGTGTTCTCCAAACTGTTGGAAAAACTTAGTGAGAGCGGCTCTTGCATCCACCATCTTGTAATATGGAAAGAACCTTAATCTTAACTTTTCCTCTAACTCGGCCCAAGAAGTGACACTCCCCTCTTCTAAATTGCTGAGCCACTCTTTGACTTTTTCTTGTAGAGAATAAGGAAAAAGCCTAAGGCAAATCACATAATTAGGAACTCCATTTTGCTTGAATGAGTCACAAACATTAAGAAATTCAATCAAGTGCCGATTTGGATCTTCTAAATCATTTTTGGAATATTGACCATATAATTCAAGTATTTTTAGCATAGTCTACTTGATATCAAAGTTATTTGCTTGGAATTCAGGCACTTTGATTCCATATTAATACCCACGAGATTGTCTTCCCAGAAAATCATTGACTCCCAAATGATCATTTTCATCCTCAGCCATTACTTTAGTATCATTTTTTACACCTTTCTTTGATCGAGTATGAGGTTTTGTGGCTTCTAAAAGTTCTTGGATGCTCCTTATTTTCCGTGGTGTCTTAGTAGCTTTGGATTTATGGGGAATATACTAAAGTACTTGAAAAGCAAAACAGATCTCAAGAGTATCACACTAACACAAAGAACTAACCAAAATAAAATAAAATTGCTCAAGCTAAAATTACTAAAGGATTTCTAATTCTAATCACCATGTCTTAAGATCCCTAGCAATGGCTTCAAAAACTTGATGAGCATTGCAAGTGTACGGGCTGTGGAAATAATATAATAGTAAATCAAGGTTGTCCCATAGATATCCAATCGAATTAGTGATTAGGCATTAAAATTCCTATTTTCATTTAAGTTGAACAAATCAAAGAAGGAAATTGAAAATTAATTTAAACAAGAGCAAAAGAAAATATTCTAATGTTTATAAAATTTCAAATTGATAAAAAAGACCTAGAGTTGCTAATCCCCTTTTCAAGTCTTAGAGTGTATATTTACCCAAATAAAAGCACTTAATGTTAATTAGTATTAATGGATATAAGTATCTTCCAATCACTCATACCCCTCTCTCAAGTTAAAATTATTATTCCTAACTAATTTATTCAAGAGACAATAAATGTCTAAATCCACTCTAATAAAATTATATGGGTCCAATACGTATATTCCTATCCTATTGACAAATTAGAATAAATTCTAATCCCTTATTACTTAATCATATGGTCCAATTAAGATCCCTCTTCAAAGGCTAATCCTAATTACCCAATTTCATACTTAATGTTGATCATGTACTAAGTAGATAAAATAGAATAAATTAAGTAAACAAAAAAAACACTAAGCACAATTAATTGGTTTATACATGCTCAAATCCTTAAATTAGTGTTAGTGCAAGCGTTTCACCCAAGAGGGGGGTGAATTGGAGGATACCAGAAATTTCGTTGCGTATAAGAAAATTGATAGAATATTTAAAGCAGTTGAAAGCAAAGAGAAATATCACCAAAGTGTTCACCGGGAGTTATAATAGTTTGGCCACAACCACTTTGAGAGTCTCTGAGAGTTTCACTATATTCTCCAAGATTTAGTGGGTTCTTGGCACCTCAGTACACAACAAGTTCCTTCACTAGATACTCGCTCCCCCTTACACTTGTAATCAAATCCCCAACTCAAGGTTCCACAACCTTAAGCTATCTCAATAACAAATATTGAGTTTATAATGAAAAAAAAATCTCTCACAGAGCAAATATATAATCACTGAAGTATAATGAATGAGTATAAGAAAACAAAGCACTAAGAGTGTGTTGATCAGTATATGTTCGTGTGTTCTGCTCTTTTAATGCTCCATATATATAGATGATTTGTAGTGTCCGTTGGAAGCAATTCAAATATGTCCGCTAGAGTCGCGAAGCAACGGTTGACCATTCTTCAAATTTGAAAACTATCCGTTTGTGGTAGGTAGCGGTAGGTGAGCGTTCGGACTTTTATTTGACTTTTCACTTCTGGGCCGGACCGGGCAATGAACCGGTCACAGCACAGGTTCAAGGGTTAATGGGTCAACCGGGGTCTAACCGGTAGTTGAACCGGTCATAACCGGTCATATTAAAATATTATAATTTATTAGTGATAATATATATTAATATATTTTAAAACTTCTATAGATAAAAATAAAGATTTTTAGAAAAAAAAATGTTTAAAATCTATTAGTATTAGTTATAATACCTATACTTATACAAAGATATCTCATTTCCTATAATTATTATATCTTTTTAATTAATTTTTTTCATTATTTTCTTCATTTTTTTAGATTTGTTCTTTCTTTATCTATTTTTCTCTTCATTTTAGTCTTCAACTTTCCATTTTACCCTCAAAAAACACAAAATAAAAATTTGAAAAATTTAAATAAAAAAAAAAGGAAGAAACCGGGTCAACCGGTCGGACCACCGGTTTTACCCGTTTTGACCGGTTCTGGCCGGTCCGACCGGTTCTGACCGGTTCGACCGGTCTGACCGGTTTTTGCTCAAACCGAACCGGACCAGGGACCGGTTCCCGGTTCAACCGGTCGAACCGGCCGGTCCGGTCCGGTTTTTTGAACCATGCTTCTGGCATTATCTCTTCATTGTTTCTCTGTAAATGTACTTAGAATACTAGTGCAATGAAGAGTTAATCATATAGATATGACATCAATAATTATTCAATTTAAAAATGATTTCTGGACTTCATTACTCGAGTGGCTACTTGAGTGATTATGATTTTTACTCGAGTAGTCCCTCGAGTAAACTTATCAAAAATATGGCAGTGAGAAATTCAACATTTTTCATAAGATATTACTCGGGTAAGACATGGAGTGCAATACATCACAAACCTTGGAAATACCTGATTACTCTAGTGGCCATGTCTTTTCTTCATAAGTTAATCGGGTGCTTCCTCTAGTAAGCCTATTACTCGAGTGGTTACTTGAGTGGCCATGTTGTTTCCTCAAACCTTACTCGAGTGACACCTCGAGTAAATTCCAAATAACTTTGCAGATTACTCGATTACTCACTCGAGTAATTGCATCAAGTTCTTGGCTGAGAGTACTTGTTCTTTGTTTACCTGATTACTCGAGTGAACCCTCGAGTAATGCTTCAAATAACTCTGGAGATTACTGGAGTGCTCCCTAAGTAATGCCTTTTTCTCACCTAGTTACTCGAGTGGCTACTCGAGTAAATGTTGCATTTCTTGGCCGAGAGCTACTGGAAGATTTTTGCCTTGGTTACTTGAGTGGCTACTTGAGTAAAGTCTTTTCTCATGTGTTACTCGAGTGGCTACCCGAGTAATGGCTTATATAAGTTAGTAGATTACTCGAGTGGCTACTCGAGTAACATCATCCAAATTTTGGTAGTGCTTTAGAAAGCATTTTCTTTCAACATTACTCAAGTGTCCACTCGAGTAACAATGTTTCTTACTCGAGTGGTCACTTGAGTAAACATACTCAAAAATTGCTACTGAGGTTTTTCCTTTGCTCTTTCTCTCAGATCTTCTTCATTACTCCAGTGCTTACTTCAAGTAAAGCTTTGCCATTTATTTACTTTGTTCAAATTCATTTGTTATCATATCCTCTTTTATCATTAGTCTAATCTTTATTATCATCAAAACATATGGGATCTAACATTCTCCCCCTTTTTGATGATGACAAAACTTGGTGATTTTGAGCAAAGCTTTTGAAATTGAGTTTTCAAACATATGTTTCTTTAGTACTTTTCTTATGAAATCTTTTGTTCAATTTAACCTTGAAAACTCTTTTGAAATAGCTTATTAAAGATCTTTTCAAAGTTTTTGTTCTTATTTACTTGTTTACCTTGCATACACAAGAAAAAACTCATTAGTCCCTCAATGCAATATAACTTCAATGAAATTTAACTTTAATGATAAAGGAACATATTGAATAAAGAAGAATGTAATACATAATCAACCTTAGAATTTAAAGTTAGGAATGCCCTAAAGCCTCTACACCCAAATCCCAATACATTAACTCAGCCATTCATCACAAAATCACTCAGGCTCTTCTCCCCCTTTTTGTCTTCATCATAAAGATGGAATCAATCATGAGGAGGAGTAGGTGGCTTGGCTGCTGAGATAGGAGTGATAGGAAATGCCAATGATTCATATGAACCATCTGAACTTGAAGGATATGAAGATGATGGTTTAGGGTCAGGAATGTTCACTGGGGGTGTCTGAAGATCCTTTAGAGGATTCACCGGAGATGATGGGTAAGGAACCAGAGAAGTAACTTCTACTTCCTCTGTAGCAACTGGTGAAGACTCAAGCACTTCCTTAGTGCGTGTAGGTGAGGCAATGGGAGTAGATATGGGCTCTAGCTGAACAGGCTGAGGTGGATCATATGTGGTGATATAGGTTGGCTCAGATGTGTCAGGGTCAGGCATAGAGAATAGGATATTACTAGGTCCAATCTCAGAGGGTCTATGCTTAGTAGGTATAGAGGGTCCAGGTTCAGAGACATGTATAGGCTCAGGAATAACAGAAGGACCAGGAATAGAGGAGCCAAATGCCATAGCATCAAGTCTGGCAACAATAGATCTCAAAAGCTCACCCTGGGCACGTCGTTCATCTAACAACTCTTCGTGTCTCTTATCCATCCTCTCTACAAGTTGTCCCATCTTCTCATTCATATAGGTTACCAACTCCGCATTGGTATTCGCAATGTCAATATGAAAACTCTTCAGAATGTTCTTCATGAATGTTTGTATTGTGGTACCAAAGAAAGATGGAGAAGATGTGTTGGCTGGAGCAGAAGACTGTGTGTCATCCATTCGACTAGTTGCTGTGTCATTCTTCTTTTTCTTCTTCTTGGGACTTGCTTCTAGAGGAGTCTCAATGTTCAATTTTCTAATTTGATTCCTCCCAACTGGTGTTATCCTCTTAATTGGCTTCTTACTCTCTGAGTACTAAATCTTATTCTTCTTGAGGAACAAGGAAATAAGTTGAGGATAAGGCATTAGAGTAGTAGGTTTTACTTCATACTTATATCTCTTGATCTCAGCAAAGATATATTCTCCCAAGTCCTTTTGCTCTTTGAGGATCAATGAGGTGAATTTTTTGAAGTCCCTCTCAATGAAATGAGTGAAGTTATTGGATTTGTTCACCATGGCTCTAGAATAGATATACCATAGGACTCGATGAAAATTACTCATATCAATCGGATTGAAATTGAGGGGTCCCACTATCTCACCAGGTCTTAGGATAGAAAACAACTGGGTTGAATCATAATTAGGATAATCATCATCAGGAGGGTTCTCTATTCCTAACCAGGTATTAATTCTAGAAGGTGAGATTAGAATTCTCTGTCCTCTGACCTTAGAAGTCATTTCTTCTTCTACAGACTTCCTAATGGGATCATTTATAGGTTCAAGGTTATAGTAAAAATGCCTCACGATTTTAGTGCAAAATGGGAGTTTAACAGATAACCAAGGCATATAGGAATCAAGATAGGGACTCAGGTCGAATTTCAATACCTCTTGAAGAACCTTATAGTCAATGTAGTACATCTTGCACACATTTCTCCTTGCAAAGTGACTCAGATACTTCTGAGATTCCTCAAGCTTGCCCACATTAAATCCCTTTGGAGGAAATGTGATTTCTTCATCCCTCTCTTCTGTGTTCCTTGAAGATTGCCCTTTCTTTACTTCCTTAGATTGAAAAGCTTCCTTAAGCATGCCTATCATGACTTTGGTAAGCTTCTCATCAATCTTGGGCTTTTTCAGAGGTTTTGGTGAGAATGTGGATGTGTCGGATGAGTCAGAAGAAGGAGGAGATGGCTCTTTTATTGCTTTGCCTCTTCTTGGAGGTGAACTCTTCTTGGTTTGAGCTCTTGTGGCAATGGGCTCCTTAATGACAACTCCTTTCGCCTTAGGCTTAGCTTACAGTTTGGCTTTGGTTTTAGGTTTAGGAGAAATCTTTCGTTTCTTGGTTGGTGGAGATAAAAGAGAATTAAAAGGTTGATATGGTTCAGAGGACTCAGAAGGAGTCCTAAAATTAGGAGATTTAGTCCTCACCATTTTGATTTGAGAGAAATGAGTATTTTTGAAAAACAGAGACTGTGTGTTGTGAATGTAGGGCAGAGGTTACTGAGCAATATGGGAGTTTTTAGAAGTTAAAAACCAAGGGGTTTTGATGGAAATGAGAAGGGAAAATAATTGTGAAAAGTTTTTGTGAGAGCACTAGGAGAATCACTCGAGGCGATTTTGTGAGAAATGACCGAGTGTCGACTGAAATAACCCTAAAGCCCGACATCACTCAAGGGCTTACTCGAGTGATCATCAGCTTTACTCGAGTAGCTACTCGAGTGATCATACCAAAAATTTTAAAATGCAATGAATTCAAGTGCGTACCTGGCATGAATAATATTGTAATTACCCATGAATATTCCCTTAAATATTTCATGGCTCTTTAGGACAAATTTGAGTTGAAACTCGGTAAATTTGAGATCTGCACCCAGGTTCACTCGAGGCCTTACTCGAGTAACATTGAAGTTTACTTGAGGCCTCCCTTGGGTAATCTATCTCTTCACCTTTTGACTGTTCATTTCCAACCATTGTGCCGTTTCATTTGAAATTAATGCTTTACTGGCACATTTCCAAGTTCATTACTCGAGTGGCTACTCAACTAATTCATCCATTACTTCCAGGTGTCACTCCAGTAATGCTCATTACTTGAAGTTGTCCCTCCAGTAATGTTATCCTCTGTTAACCTCTGCTTTTCATACTCCAAAATAGAATATCATGATCCTGTAAATCAAATTGCTAGAAACTATGATGCTTAAGTTAGGAATCATCAAAACATCAATAAATAATATCAGCTAACATTTTGTAAACACTAAATAACTTACAATTCATTGGGACTTACCATTCCCAATTCTCGTCTAATATACAAAAATTGATCTTTTGCAAGAGGTTTTGTGAAGATATCAGCTAGTTGAAGATGAGTTGGAATGAATATCACTTTGACATCTTTCTTTTGGACATGATCTCTGATGAAGTGATGTCTAACATCAATATGCTTGGTTCTGGAATGTTGAATAGGATTCTTTGCCAAGCTTATCGTGCTAGTGTTATCACAGTATGCTGGTGTCTCTTTCAAATAAATACCAAGATCCTGGAGTTGTTGCTTTAGCCATATGACTTGTGCACAACAACTTGATACTGCAACATACTTAGCTTTCGTTGACGAAAGAGACGCTGTAGTTTGTTTCTTGCTAAACTGTGACACAAGTGAGCCTCCAAGAAACTGGCCTTGTCCACTAGTACTCTTTCTGTCCGTCTTGTATCCTCCATGATCAGAGTCTGAGTATGCAACTAGATATTCACTTCTTCCTTTGGGATACCAGAGACCTAATTCTGCCGTGCCAGTAAGATATCAAAAGATACGTTTGATGGTTTCAGCATGTGACTCTTTTGGTGCTTATTGATATCTTACACACATGACCACACTGAATTGAATATCAAGCATGCTTACAGTGAGATAGAGTAAAGATCCAATCATGCCTCTATATTTTGTGATGTTGTATTCTTTTCCCTTGACATCTGCATCAAGCAATGTGGTTGAGCTCATGGGTGTGTACATTCTGTTTGCTTCATCCAATCCATACTTCTTCAATAGCTGTTTTAGATACTTCGTTTTAGATATGAAAATTCCATTATTTCTTTGTTTGATTTGCAAACCGAGAAAGAAATTCAATTCTCCCATCATTGACATCTCAAACTCCCCATGCATTATCTCAGAAAATTCCTTACACATAGTTTCATTAGTAGCACCGAAAACTATATCATCAACATATATTTGCACAATTAATATATCATCATGTTTTCATTTTGTAAAAAGTGTTGTATCAACTTTTCCTCGTATAAAACCTTGATCAATAAGAAATTTACTGAGCCTTTTGTATCATGCTCTAGGAGCTTATTTTAAACCGTACAAAGCCTTTTTGAGTTTGAAAACTTGGTCAGGTTTGGTTACATCTTCAAAACCTGGAAGTTGATCTACATATACTTCTTCTATGATGTAGCTATTTAGAAATACACTCTTTACATCCATTTGATAAAGTTTGAATCCTTTGATGCATGCAAAGGCTAAGAGTACTCGTATAGCTTCCAATCTAGCTACTGAAGCATACATTTCCTCATAATCAATTTCTTCTTCCTGATTATAGCCTTTGGCCACCAATCTTGCCTTATTTCTGACAATAATTGTGGATTTATCAAGTTTGTTCTTGAATACCCATTTAGTGCCAATAATCGGATGATCCTTAGGTCGGGGTACCCAATCCTAAACTTGATTTCTTTCAAATTGGTTTAGTTCTTCTTGCATTGCTATAACCCAATCATTGTCTGATAGGGCTTCGTCAATGTTAGAAGGTTCAATCTCAGAAATGAATGCACAAAAACTAACTTCATAGAAAATTCTATTTCTAGTTTTGACTCCTTCATTCACATCTCCTATGACTTGATCTAGGGGATGACTCCTATTGTATTTCCAGGCTTTAGGTTGTCCTAGTGACTGATCTTCTTCCTTGGTTTGATCAACTTCTGGAATAAGAGATTTAGAAATAGATTGGCCATTTTCTTGATTTAAAACAACTTCCTCCTCATCATCAATGGTTTTGTCAGAGGATTCAAATTCATCAAATATAACGTGAATTGATTCTTCAACAACACATGTTCATTTATTGAAAATTCTGTATGCTTTAGTTCGGTTAGAATAGCCTAGGAAAATTCCTTCATCTGTTCTAGAATCAAATTTTCCGAAGTTATCTTTACCATTATTATGAATGAAACACTTACAACTGAAGATGTGTAAATGAGCAAGATTCAGCTTCTTTCCTTTGTATAGCTCGTATGGTGTCTTTCCAAGTTTTGTTCTAATGTAGGCTCTATTTGAAATATAGCATGCTGTGCTCATTGCATCATCCCATAAAACTTGAGACAAGTTCTTTTCATTCAGTATTGCTCTAGCCATTTCAGTGAGCACTCTATTCTTACGTTCCACAACTCCGTTTTGTTGAGGTGTCCTTAGAGTAGAGAAATTGTGATCAATTCCATTAGTATCACAATATTCTTCAAAGGCTTGATTTTCAAACTCTCCACCGTGATCTGTCCTGATACCTGCAATGGACATACCTTTTTCATTTTGCACTTTCTTGGTAAAAACAATGAATTCTGCAAAGATTTCATCCTTTGATGACAGAAAAATAGTCCATGTAAATCTAGAGAAATCATCAACAATGACCAATGAATACAAGTTGCCACCAAGGCTTTTAACTCTTGCTGAACCTACTAAATCCATATGTATCAATTGAAGTAGTCGATTTGTTGTAATTTCATTTTTTGATTTGAAAGATGATTTAGTTTGTTTACCTGTTGACATGCATCGCAAATCAAATCATTTTTAAAACTTCGTTTGGGTAATCCAAGAGCTAAATCCTTTTTGAGTAGTTTGCCTAGTTGGTGCATGTGAACATGAGCTAGTCTCTTTTGCCGTAACCAACTTTTATCGGCATTACTTAGAAAACAATTTTCAGAGTTATGTTTATTGATATTGTAACATCCCAAATTTTATTTTGTTAAATAATAGCATGAGATTTATTATCTAATGAGCTTTAGAATATATTAAATTTATTTATTCTGAGTATTACAAGATTATTTTAAGGTGATTAGAATTTACCATATAAATATTTAAGTAAGAATGATTTAATCAAAATATAATTAATAATTAAAAAAAATATTATTATTAAAATATATGTATATATAAAGCCACTTAAGTGGCGCCGAAAGTTGAAAGATAGTGGCAGGTGCCACTATCTTAACAATCATTATGTTTATTAAAATAATAATAATAATAATAATAATTTAAGGCGGAGGGGATATTATAAATACCCCTTCCCCAAACTCACCTCACGCAGATTACTTGCGTGGAGTGTTGTGTAGAAATAGTGTGAGGTGAGATTTTAGTAGGAGTAATTTTGATTCTTCAGAGATTAATAAGGTACTCAAATTCTATTTTGATCATAAAATTCTTTTTATGAGTAATGTTCTAAATAATTTTATCTTTCTTGTGATAGTAATTTCTTACTGATTAAAGAACAATATAGAATTTTAGGCAGACGGTGGATAAATAAGTAAGAAGACTCTCAATGATTTTTTTAGCTGTGATTTGAAATCTTCATCAAATCCCCTACAAGATGCCGAAAAATCCCTCCAAGATTATATTTAGATTTCTCCCTCATTTTATATCAGCGATTCAGCAGCCAGAAAATCAGTTTCAGCGGAGGGAGATGGTGATTTTCGGATTTTTAGACTAAACTGTCATTTTAAAACTTTGGGGTATTTTTCCGTAATTTCTGTTGATATATTCCTCGGTGAAAGGTGGTGGTTTTTCGGATTTTTGGGCCAAACTGACATTTTCAAAATTCGGGGTAATTTTCTGTAATTTCCGCTGATATATTCTTCACTAAAAGTAGGGGATAATATTACAGAAAAGTACCTCAACTTTCTGTCACAATTCCCATTAGCCACATGTAGAATTTCATTTTCTTCGTTAGTCCTTATGCATCTTTACTTTTTGGTCTTTTATCTCCAACTTTCCAAAATGACCTATAATTCAAATCAATATTTTGTAATATCTTTATTCAAAATTAAACTTTTAAAGAGCAAGACTATAGAAATGTACAAGATGATTAATAGTGAATTGTAATCGGTTTACTTTTGTTATTCAATTGATATATTATTTTATAATGAATTTTCTACATAATACATCTATAAATAATTATATATATTGGACTTTTTAACTGATTAAATTTGGGTTAAATAATTTATTTGGATTGTTGGGGGTATTCTTTAGGCTTTAATCGGTTTAGATTTTTTTTAGATGAAGATTTATAATTTAGTATTTTAGATCTTAAACTTAAAATTTGGGGATTTTCATGCATTAGAATGAAATTAACAATAATCAATTACTTGAATAGGTTATTTGAATTAAGAAAATAATTAAATTTTATAATTGGAATTTTAGTGTGAGATTGGAATTTTAGGAGTAATTAATTCAAAACTTAGAAATTATACAATTGAGTTAAATAAATTAATTTTTCTAATAACTCAAGTAGTTATTAATATATAATAAATTGATTGTTGTAGATTGATTTTTGGTGTGTATTTGAGCTCTTGGATTAGGAGCTTGTGGTTATAATTGTGCTTTGGCGAGAGGTAACCACTTTCCTCTTGTTGTGCATATTTGTATGATGTTTGTGAGTGATTTTTAATTACAAAGAATTATAAATTTGGCTATTGATATATGATGTGGACTTTGAAAAATACGTTATTAATGAAATAGTCTTGTGGGACTTATTTTCGCTGAGAAAATGAGTAGTGATATTTTATTATATGAATTGATATTTATTTATGAGATTGAAAATATCCTTTTGATAATGATTTGTTATAATCATACATATTAATATGAGAGGGGATGGTGGATGTTGATTTGACGGGTTGTTACTTAAAGAGGAAATAAGGGGGTGAACTTTTGTACAAAAAGAGGTAACAAGGTGGTGGACTTCCAGGTGTACACTGGTTAGTCCTTTGGCCCAATTGTGTTCAGTAGGGCCTTGACACCCCACTAATATAATTAGAGGGGGAACCCATGGTCCGGTCTCGTGCTCTATGGATTTTGGCCGGTCCATATCACTTGATTGGTGAGCTTGTTAAGTTAAACTACCAATTATATGGGTCAGTGCTAGCCCATGGGTTCAGTCAGAGGAAATAAGGCAGGAGAGGAAATAAATTATCGTATACTGATTCTTGTATACTTGTGATAAATATGAGAACGAGATTATGATATGGTAAATTAATGTGTATATATACACGTGGACATGTGACATTTTAATATTGATATGATTTTAATAACGATCCCACTTGGCGCCTCATGGGCACTTACTCTCATGCCCAATGAGATGGATTGTTGGTTGCTGAGGCTTTTGTCTCACCCCGTTGATTTAACATTTTCCCAGGTGATAGTTGTTATGCGGGTCCATCAGGGAAGACTCCGGAAGCTTAAACTACTTCTGCTAAAAGTAGTGCTTCTATCTTTATAATATATGTTGGATTATTATATATTGCCACGTTAGGGCTCATTTTGCATACTCTGGTTTATTTTGGAGAGTTGATATTTAAAACTATATATATTTAATTACTCTTGATGATGTTGGATGACCTATAGGTCTTATGACGTGTTTTGAATTGGTGGAACTATAATTTGGTTTGATATGGATATTGTAATATATGATGAGATATTATTCAGTTAAAAAGTTGTCAAATGATTAGTTGAACTCTTTTCTACCATGGTAATCTTTTGGAAGATGAGTTGTAATCTTTTATTACCATGGTAGAGTTTTCAAATGGTTAAAATAATGTTTTGTTTAAAAAAAAAATGGTTTTATCAAATTAATAGTAAATTTTTATGTATAAGGAAAGGATTTTACAGATATCAAGTGTATAGCAGTTACTTTTCCTTTTTGCTCTGAGCTTTGCTTTGATATTTTTCTTATCAAGTTGTAAGTCTTTCTTGTTGATAATTAGACATTCCTCTGAATCAAATATTATCCAGTTGTCTTTATCTGCACTTTGACTCACGCTCAGCAAATTTTGACACAAGCCTTCAATGTAATATATATCTTTGACTTGTATTCCTTTGTCATTTTTGATTACATCAAGTCCTGCTATTTTTCCAGATTGATTTCCTCCAAATTTTACCTTTCCACCTTCCTTAGGTTGCAATATGGTAAAACTTTCGAAATCTCCGATCATATGTCTAGAGCATCCACTGTCTATTTACCATTTGTTGTTTTTGGATGCTTTAAGACAAATCTGCAATCAATTACGATTAAGTCTTAGGTACCCATGTCTTTTTGGGTCCTTTTGGGTTAGTACAAAAGATTTTAGGAACATATGAACCTTTAGGTACCTATTTGTAGGTTCCTATCTTTCCTTTCTTTTTATGAATACATGATGTATAATGACATTTTCTATTACAATAATTACAATATGCAAAAGGATATGATGTATGCACAGAATGCTGAAAATAATTCAAATATGACTTACCTCCTGCTTTCTTTCTTCCTTTTCTTCTATATGATTTTGGATCATATCCAAGACTAGATCAATCATTTACAAAATGTTGAGCTTTTAGAATCACATTTAGCATCTCACTTCCTTTAGTGAATTTTTCAAGAGTTTTCGTGAGATCAATGTTTTTCTTTTTCAAAGAAGAACATTTTTCACAATCTTTCTCTAAATTTTCTTTTAGTTCTATTTCAAGAGCTTTGTTTTTCTTTTTGAAAACAACTAGTTCTTTAACTACTTTGATGAATTCAGAATGTAAAGCATTATATTCAGAAAGAAATTAATCATAGGTCGGATCAGAATCAATTACCTCTTCTTCTGTTTCTTCTTGAGCAACTAGATAGATATTGGCTACCTCATCTTCTTCGCTTTCTTCATCAGAAGAGCTATCTCCCCATATGGCAGATACAAAGGCTTTCTTCTTGTTGTAGAAATTGCATTTTCTCTTTTCTTTATTCTTCTGAATCAGTTCTTGACATTCTGATTTGAAATGTCCTGACTTTCCACATTCATAGCAGATGATGTGGTCTTTATTACTTGTTCCTCCTTTTTGAAAATTTTTGAATCCTTGACCTTTCTTGTAAAACTTTCTGAATCATTTTATGATTAGGCCCATTTCATCATCGTCAAGTTCTTCATCTTTATTTTGTTCTTCTTCTTTTACTTTCAATGTTAGACATCTTTTCTTCTTGTCACCAATATCATCTAGTTCTCGTTTGCACTTTAACTTACTGTCATATTCAGAAAGACTTCTAAATAGAGAAGCAACCGATCGCATTGATTCACCTTTTGCTTCCTTAATTGTAGTAACTTTTGCCTCTCAGTCTTTAGAAAGAATATTTAAAATCTTTCGTACTTGGGTATGTTGATCATAGACTTTTCCAAGTGCTGCAAGTTGATTAACAAGGTGAGTATATCTAAGTTCAAATTCAGCTATCGACTCACTTGATTTCATTCAAAGTATATCAAACTCAGTAACCAGAGTATTGATCCAGTTTTCTTTTATTTCTGAAGTTCCTTCGTGAGCTATTTCCAAGGCTTCCTATATTTCTTTAGCTGTTGGGAGTGTGCAAATTCTGAAGTACTCATTTTGACTCAAGGCACTTTGAATCATTAGAATTGCCTTGCTGTTGAGTGTGATGAGTTTCTTGTCATTCTCATCATATTCTGCTGGTGTCTTGGGAACTCTCTGTGAATCTAAAATCTTTTCAGGTTTATAGTTTCCACTTTCAATCACATCCCATAGCCCATATTCAGTAGCCATTATTAAGACTCTGAACTTTGCTTTCCAGAATGAGAAGTGTTCGCCATTGAAACTCAGAGGTCTTGTGATAGAAGCTCCGTCAGGAAGAATGCCTTCACCCATCCTTGCCATTGGATTCTTTTTAGGGTGTTAAACCTTAACAAGAAGACCTACGCTCTAATATCAAATGTTAGTACAAGAGTTTCACCTAAGAGGGGGTGAATTGGGTGATCCCAGAAATTTTGTTGAATATAAGAAAATTGACAGAATATTTAAAGCAGTTGAGAGCAAAGAGAAATATCACCGAAGTGCACACCGGGAGTTATACTGGTTCGGCCACCACCACTTTGACCAACGTCCAGTCCTCAGAGCATCTCTGAGTGTTTCACTATATTCTCCAAGATTCAGTGGGTTCTTGGCACCTCAGTACATAGAAAGTTCCTTCACCTGGACACTCGCCCCCCTTACACGTTGTAATCAAATCCCCAACTCAAGGTTCTAGAACCTTAAGTTGTCTTAATAACAAATATTGAGTTTGTAATGAAAGAAACTCTCTCATAGAGCAAATATATAATCACTGAAGTACAATGAATGAATATAAGAAAACAAAGAACTAAGAGTGTGTTGATCAGTGTATGTTCGTGTGTTCTCAGTTCTTGTTTTTTGCTCTTTGAATGCTCCATATATATAGAAGATTTGAAGTATCCATTGGAAGCAATTCAAATATGTCCGTTAGAGTCGCACAGTAATGGTTGACCATTCTTTAAATTTGAAAACTATTCATTTGCAGTAGGTAGCGGTAGGTGAGAGTTTGGACTTTTATTTGACTTTTCACTTCTGGTATTATCTCTTCATTATTTCTCTACAAATGTACTTAGAATACTAGTGCAATGAAGAGTTAATCATATAGATATTAGATCAATAATTATTCGATTAAAAATGATTTCTGGACTTCATTACTCGAGTGGCTACTCGAGTGATTATATTTTTTAAACGAGTAGTCCCTCGAGTAAACCTATAAAAAATATGGTAGTGAGTAATTCAACATTTTTCATAAGATATTACTCAGGTTAGACATGGAGTGCAATACATCACAAACCTTGGAAATACCTGATTACTCGAGTGGCCATGTCTTTTCTTCACAAGTTACTCGGGTGCTTCCTCCAGTAAGCCTATTACATGAGTGGTTACTCAAGTGGTCATGTTGTTTCCTCAAACCTTACTCGAGTGACCCCTCAAGTAAATTCCAAATAACTTTGCAGATTAATCGATTACTCACTCGAGTAATTGCATCAAATTCTTGGCTGAGAGTAGTTGTTATTTGTTTACCTGATTACTCGAGTGACCCCTCGAGTAATGCTTCAAATAACTCTGGAGATTACTGGAGTCCTCCCTCGAGTAATGCCTTTTTCTCACTTGGTTAGTCGAGTGGCTACTGGAGTAAATGTTGCATTTCATGGCTGAGAGCTATTGGAAGATTTTTGCTTCGGTTACTTGAGTGGCTACTCGAGTAAAGTCTTTTCTCATGTGTTACTTGAGTGGCTACTTGAGTAATGGCTCATATAAGTTTGCAGATTACTTGAGTAATGTCATCCAAATTTTGGCAGTGCTTTCGAAAGCATTTTCTTTCAATATTACTCGAGTGCCCACTCGAGTAACAATGTTTCTTACTCGAGTGGTCACTTGAGTAAACATACATAAAAACTGCCACTGAGGTTTTTCCTTTGCTTTTTCTCTCAGATCTTCTTCATTACTCCAGTGCTTACTTTAAGTAAAGCTTTGCCATTTATTTACTTTGTTCTAATTCATTTGTTATCATATCCTCTTTTATTGTTAGTCCCATCTTTGTTATCATCAAAACGTATGGGATTTAACAATTAGTTCATAGCCACTCTAGGTTCAAGAACAACTAGCCACATGTCGCACTTGTCCCTAGACCTCTTATATTGCACTGCAGAAGCATTACCAGCTTAGGGGAAAATGTTACTTTAACCCCCAAACCTAGGCTTACTCTTTAATTCGTGGGGTCTCTATTCATTTAGTAAAATTGCATTTACCAGATTACTTAACTTAATTCATGGGGTTACTAACTTCTTTTCGTTCTTTATTATCAAAGATTATTACATTGCTTCTCTACTCATTCATTCACATATATATACAACATGAGTAGTAGGCAGGGCTACTAGAGTGTCCAAATCCAGTACATGAATAGTAAACACATTCATATCTTCACTCCATCTTCACATTTTCCTCCTGCAGTCCTCTTCTTTATTCTCAACATACCTAAATTCTTGGTTCAGGAGGGTGAGATTCAGAGGAATCTCAATAGTAAATAGTGATAACTATTGCATACAAGAATTGCTTTGTATATGGCATGCTTGCTTACATAAATTCATGCCAACATAATGACATATATGCATGCTCAATGCTTAATACTTTACACCAGTAGCCACAGCCTAAGTAAAACAGAGCTTCACTCATTCAAATATGCTTCATACAATTCATCAAAGCAATTAACACATCAATACACAAGCACACATATCAAGTTATGCAAGTTAGGAAAGTTTACTACCTTGTGTCTTTAGGTCATCCACTTGTTCCATTTCTTCAACCATTGAAGTTGCTTCTTCTTTGTTACCTCATGGCCTAAATAAATAACCACATTATTAGAGCCATGATAAATAAATGTCTAATAGGGATACTTTAGCCACTCTTATCTCAAATTACTCTCAATGCCATAAATTCGTGGGTCAACCTAAATTGCAAGATTTTTCACCCAACTTTGAAAAATCATAATTAAATCTAGAAAAATCTAGATGCAATGGTTCAAAGTTCTATATGAATCTCTCCAAGTCCTCTTTAAGGGAAAAATACTAGCTATTGCCAACTATAGGGTTTAAGTTCCTGAAATCCTCAATTAACCAAACTATACCAGGATTTGTTCCAAATTCAGTGCCTAAATTTTAAAAATTCATATCTCCCAATATACTGACCTAAAGGGCACATATTATAAATCAAATTAAAGCTTAAGACGTCTACTATTATTCTGAAAAGTTTTATGGTTATTAGACAAACATTTGATAAGCCAAAATCACATAAAAAACAACCTGCCTCAAAAAACAGAAATCTAGCAACACTATTCCTTTAACTTAAATTTTTGGGTTTTCAATCCAACTTTTCTAAAATCAAAACCATACCTTAACCCCACACAATTTTTCCCAAGGAATCTATTGGAATCCTCAAAATCATAAAATTCATATTCTTTCCTTAAGATTCCAGGTCTGGCCGAAACTTAGGTGTTCTTGGGCCAAAATTCTATTTTTGATCCTAATGCTTCCGAGACTAGTTTCTCACCGCTAGCCCACACAAGTTTCCATTCTGAACTCATTGGAAGCGTATGAACTAACTAAATCACACTACTTCCCATGATTCAGGGTCTAGCTAAAATCATGGCTGCCCCCTAACTCTAAATTTAACCAATCAAAACTCAGAATATTATGCTCAAACTGGAGCTTATACGTACCTCTACTCAATTCCATAATTGGTTCTTGATTCCGGCAGCACCTCTTCTAAGTATATAGCACCAAATACCTTTAACCAGAAATCCAAAGCTATAGAAATGTTTCTCTCACTAAAAGGAACAACATTAGAGAAGACTTCGGAAGCTAGAAACGTTGAATCAGAACTGAAATCTACTCCGGAGTTCAAGAACTTTCACTATTCTTCCTTTCTCTTTCATCTTCCATTTTCTTTTGATTTTTCTCATTTTCCCTTTTATATTTTATGGGCTACATGAAATTTATGGGCCTTGGGAGTGTTGTATTCAATTCATGACATGTGTCTAAGTGAACAAAATATCCCAAGGTACCCGGTGCTCCTTTTCTCTGAATTAGTCAACCTAACCACTAGTAAATTAACCCAACCTGCTAGAGAAATGTCAGGAAATATAATCATTCTCTTTTCGCTCTCCTCATAGCCGTCGCCCACTAGTCAGGGAAGAAGAGTTCTGATGATTTCCTCTGGCTTTCGAGCTCGGTGTTTGGGTAAGTTAGGTACATGATCGGACCAGAGACCGGTGAGCTGTCCTAACTTTTTGGACATGTGGCAACTTCTTATTAATCAATTAGTAAGAAAATTCAAAAGTGGCTTTAATAAAGCAACTTTACCTTTCATCATTACTTTTACTTTATTAAAGCTACTTTATTATACAGAGTCGCTCGGTTTTGTCCCACGTGTCCCTGCAGCCTCAAGATTGTGCCAAGTGTCCATGTAAGCCCTCAGATAGCCCCACATGGCCTCTAGCTCACGAGATTACCTACTATCTACTGGTGGGTCCCATAAGCCAGTGTCTTTTTCCAAAACACAGGGTATACCGATGTATTCTTCAAAAACGCAGGGCATACCAGTCCACCCTGAAAACACCATATGCCATCACATACCGGCATACTTTACTTGATTAACATGTCCCATACTTTGTGACATAGCTGGGTGGCATCTTTCTACCAACCCAATGGCACCGTATATGTGTCCTGTGCACATCTACACCGATACTTTAATCATACTGCCTAAAAATATCGAACCCCTTACCCGGTAGGGCCAAATCACATAGTCCCTCAGAGTCTTTCTATCCCTCATCATTATTGAGACTCTTACCAAACTGGGCTTAGTCGTCTGCCTGATACAGGCTTATCTTCAAGTCTCTAGGCCCAAAATCCGGAATATTACACAATACATGCTTTAAACATCCTCAATGTAGCAACAAATCTAGAGTTCAGAATCATAATGAAAAATGTAACACCCCAATTTTTATCTCCAATATTCCCTTTATGTAATGAGATATTTAATGGGATAAAATGGTGAATACTGACCCATCTTGAATACCCTCTGGCTATAAATTCTGGATCATAGGAATTAAACACTGAAAAGATAAACATCATAGTGCACAGTGGAAGTCTACGAATCTATATTGATTACAAGTTGAATAAGGTAACCGTTAAGATTAAGAACCCACTTCTTAGAATAGATGATTTGCTCGATCAATTGTCTGGTTCTTGTGAGTTTTCCAAAGAAAAAAACTGAGTTGAGATTAGGTATCACTAGCTTGAGGTAAAAGCAGAGGATGTATTGAAAAATGCTTTTAGGATCAAATATAGCCATTGCGAGTTTCTTGTAATGCCGTTTGGCTTGACCAATGCACCTGCTTTCATAGACTACATAAATCAAAATTTTTGTCCGTATCAGAACTAATTCATGGTAGTTTTTTGTGATGATATTCTGGTATACTTAAGGAGCATAATACAAAGAAAGGGATCTTGATGGACCTTGGTAAAGTGGAAGCAGTACTGAACTAGAAAGGCCAGAGACTGTGGTTTTGATGCACAGTGTTCTGGGTCTTGTTGTTTATTATAAGGGGTTTATATAAACTTTCCCTGGAAAATCAATCTTATGTGTGGGATGATAATTGTTAAAGGAGCTTCATAGAGCTGAGATGGAAATTTATTATAGCACCATTATTGATAATCACAGATCCACAGTGGACCTTTATTGTCTTTACTGATGTCATTCGCATAGATTGGGAAATGTATTAAATCCCAAATACGAGTAGGCATGGATTGGGATGTGTTTTGATGCGAACCAAGTAGAGCGTATGCATCTTGTCAGCTGAAGCTTCGTGAATTGAACTATCCCATACATAATCTTGAGTTGGTGGTATTAGCTTTAGTATTGAATCTGGAAATGTGGCCTTTATGGCGTAACTGTAAAGTTGTACTGCAGCCACAAATGTTTGAAATAATTTTATGATTAGAAAGAGCTAAAAATGACACAATAAAAAGTAGTGGCTACTAAGGAGCTCTTAAGGCATGACTTTCCTCAGTTTAAAGTCTTGAGTCCTTGTGGAGGCAGTTTAAATCCTCTAGAGGAGAGTGCAGTTACTGCTTAGTGAGAGGCCTGTAGGGGCATTTCCTAAGCTAACACCTAACCATTCCACACCTAGGTGGTTGATATGGGGGTGATCATTATATAAAAAGGTTGCTTAAACATTACAACCTGGAAGTAAAATATCGCCCAGGAAAGGCTAATGTTGTTGCTGATGCATTAAGCCGTAAAAGAGTGTAGGTAGCAGCCATGATAATTCATAAGCAAAACATGATCGAGGATTTCAGAGATCTTAGTATATTTAAGTAGATTTTGATCAGTGGTAGTGATGTCAGTGAGACATATACATAAGCGTTACCTGGAATTTATGCTATATATGTATAGTAAATTTTGGGGACGAAAATTTATTTAAGGGGGGAGAGCTGTAACACCCTAATTTTTATCACCAATATTCCCTTTATGTAATGAGATGTTTAATCGGATAATGGTGAATATTGACCCACCTTGAATAGCCTCTAGCTATAAATTCTATATCATAGGAATTAAACATTAAAAATTGGAATGTGAATAGTATTGCCAGTGTAATTTCTAGCGAGTCAGTGAGATTGTTATGTGATTTTGGATAATCAAATGGTGTTCAATAAGAAAGAAATTTTCTATAATGAAAGTAGACACTCTAAGCTTTAATTTGATATCTTATATAAAACATTAGGAGCTGTACACAAAGAGTTATGAATTTTTGAATTTTACCTAGAGAAACTGGCTACTTGCTGGAAGAACATCCAAAGATTGAAATTCTGGAGATCTTCGGCTTCCCGTTGGCTAAAGGCTATATTTTTCTTGAAACTAGACTCAATAAAGGTTAAGTAGCCTTTGAAAGCACCTTAATTTAATGTCTAAAAATAAAGTTATGATTTTTCAAAATTTGGTCAGAAAATATGCCAGAATTGCCAACTATTGCGAATTTGGGGGAAAAATGTAATGGGAGTTATGCAAATTGTGCAATAAAGTAAATGCTCATATTTCCAATTTATTGGTAGATAATGTTAGTGCAAGCATTTCACCCAAGAGGGGGGTGAATTGGGTGATCCCAGAAATTTCATTGCGTATAAGAAAATTGATGGAATATTAAAAGCAGTTAAGAGCAAGGAGAAATATCACTGAAGTGTACACCGGGAGTTATACTCGTTTAGCCATAACCACTTTGACCTACGTGCACTCCTCAGAGCTTCTCTGAGTGTTTCATTATATTCTCCAAGATTCAGTGGGTTCTTGGCACCTCAGTACACAGCAAATTCCTTCACCTGGACACTCGCTCCCCCTTACATGTTGTAATCAAAACCCCAACTCAAGGTTCCACTACCTTAAGTTTTCTCAATAGCAAATATTGAGTTTTTAATGAAAAACTCTCTCATAGAGCAAATATGTAATCACTGAAGTACACTGAATGAGTATAAGTAAACAAAGTACTAAGAATGTGTTGATCAGAGTAATCTCAGTTCGTGTCTTGTTTTTCTTTTCTTTGAATGCTCCATATATATAGATGATTTGTAGTGTCCGTTAGAAGCAATTCAAACTTGTCTGTTAGAGTCGCGGAGCAACAGTTGACTATTCCTCGAATTTGAAAACTATCCGTCTGCGGTAGGTAGCGGTAGGTGAACGTTCAGAATTTTGTTTGACTTTTCACTTCTTGCATGATCTCTTCATTGTTTCTCTGTAAATGTACTTAGGATACTAATGAAATAAAGAGTAAATCATATAAATAACAAATCAAAAGATATTCGATGAAAAACTTAATTTCTGAACTGCCTTACTAGAGTGGCTACTTAAGTGATCCAGTTTGCTACTCGAGTGGTCCCTCGAGTAAACTTGTCAAAAATATGGCAGTGAGCAAATCAACATTTTACATCAGATATCATTCGGGTAAGACATAGAGTGATATATTGCAAACCTTGAAAATACTTGATTACTCCAGTGGCTACTCAAGTGGCCATGTCTTTACCTTCACAATTTACTCGGGTGTTGACTGTGGTAATCTGGTTACTTGAGTGGTTACTCGAGTAGCCTTCATATTTCTTTATACCTTTCTCGAGTGGTCCCTTGAGTAGCTTTCAAATAACTCGGTATATTACTCGATTACTCCCTCGAGTAATTGCATCAATTTCTTGGATGAGACTTTGCTTTCTGGTTACTCAAGTAATGCTTCAAATAATTTTGCAGATTACTTGAGTGGTCCCTTGAGTAATGGCTTTTTCTAACTGATTACTAGAGTGGCTACTCGAGTGATATGTTGCATTTCTTGGCCGAGATTCACTGGAAGATTTTTTACTTGGTTACTCGAGTGGCTACTCGAGTGATGCTTATGAAAATAACGTTACTCGAGTGGCTACTCAAGTCATGGTCTATATAACTTTGCAGATTGCTCGAGTACTCCCTTGAGTAACTTCTTTCAAATTTTGGCAGTACTTTATTGGATGAAATTCTTCTTGCTTACTCGAGTGGCTAATTGATTAATGGCTTCTCTTATTTGAGTGGCTACTCAAGTGAGCCTTCACAAAACTTGTTTATTACTTCCAGTGCTTACTTCAAGTAATGCTTTGCCACTTTGTTCAAATTCATTTGTTTATTATCAAATCCTTTCATATCATTGATCCAATCTTTGTTATCATCAAAACATATGGGATCTAACAGATATTACTATCAAAATATTAAGGAAGAATGAAAATATTTACTTGGATACAAATTGTGCTAAGTGTCATCATCTTAAGTAAGGGATTAAATAAGAATTGATTAAAGATAAGAGCATATGTGCTAATTCCCTTAAAATATTATAGTTTGAGCAAAGATGAATGAAGCAATTTTAATTCCCTTTCCCCTTGAATTTTTGACAGAAAAGAGAAATTGGAAGGGAAATAAAATATGTGAACATATTTCATTGTTGAAGGAAAAGGAGAGGCAAGTATTGTAATATCCCGAATTGTGATTAAGGGACTTTGACTCCGAAAGTAAAGGTAATTAATGTTAAACCAACATTTTTGGAGGACATGACAAGAATTATGATCAAAATATGTTACAGCCAGAACTCAAACCCTGTATTTAAGTTCAATATCGGATTAATATCTAAATTGAATGAAAATAGAGGGGAGGGCGTGTGAATGGTATAAAGGAAGGAGAAGAATGTGTTTAGTGGTGATTTGATAAGCGTTGTGATACTCAGGGGTAAAATGGTAATTTACCGACCGATTGGACAGTTACCGAAGAGGAAACTCAATGTTAATTGAGATCAATGGCTAGGTTTGAAAGAGCAAAGAGGTGGAATCTTGTGCATGCAAATCTATGTGAAGTCATAGTAGGGAGAACAAGATGTTGACAAGTGTCAATATGTGCACCCTTGATCATGGTCAAAAAGTCCACATGGATTTTTTATTCATTTCCCATCCTTCTCTCTCTTTCCATTTCGTTTTGTGTGTGTGTGGAGGCAATACAAATCTGCTTCTCATCTTCATCATCATCATCTCATATTTTCTCTCTCTCTCTCTAAGTCCTTGTGCGCCATTTTTGAAGAGGAAGGAGAAAAGAAAGCCTTATGATTTAGGTAAGGTTTTGACTTCAAATGCCAAAATCTCCTTCTCTAAAGTTGTTCCTCTTGCTAAGAACTTTCTTTGTATGGTTTTAGAATCTCAAGGGGAGGTGCTTTTGTGGTTGAGAAAACTTGAAGGTTGAGGAATCAAGAAATTAGTTTGGGAAAGTGAAAAAGGTGAGTAAGAGCTTTCTTTTGACCAAAGTATTGTGACTTTTGGTTGAGTATTGTGGTTTGTGGAATTTGCCCTGATTTTAGTGTAATTTCAAAATGGATGAATTGGATGGTGTTTTGGGTAGCAATTGGTGTCATGTTGTGCCTTTGTGCCATTGGAATAAGTTTGGAATTTGAAATGGAAAGCAATTGCAATATGGAGTCTTGTATGTGGCTTTGTGTTGCAATGTGCTCAAGAACTAAATATGTGTAAATGTGATGGAATTTGATTGTTTTGATGGCTCCAATGTGTTCCTTGAGCCAAATTGTGTGAAAATAGTATGTGATTTGAAATTAGGGACCATTGGAAACCAATTGGCAAAACCTGGAAAATCTGTCCAATGTAAGTCTGTTCTGGACAGTCAGATAATGTGGACGTTTTGACTGGGCAAATGATGTTGAAAAATTATGAAACTTTCCATTCTTAAATTTAACATCTCAAGCTTCAAAATGGACATAACTTTTGTGTCATTTTGCTTTTTGAGCTGGGAGTTTGAACTGTCCAAAGTTTGGCATCAAAGCTGGACCCTGTTTTGGTACATTGTTAGGTTTTTGGTAAATCTGGACTTTGGTGGTGATTTCCAGTAATGACCAATATTTTTCCTTGAAAGAGGACTTAAATAGCTTTCATTTGGCTTTGGAATCACCTTATTTCGAATTTTCCTGAATTAGGTATGATTTTTAGAAGTTCAGCCAGAAACTGGATTTTCTTGGGCCGCAGCCCATGGATTTTGGGCCGCAGCCCAAATGTTTCTGGGCAGTTTTGGGCTGCAGCCCATGGATTTTTGGGCCGCGGCCCACCCCCAAAAATATGTGTTTTGCACTTTCGAAAGGTGGTTTTGGGTATAGTCTTTCCCAACCCTTTAGGCATATGTTTAGACCTAAAATAGTTACCTAAAGAGTTCAAATGATAACCAACTGAAAGTATCATGGAATTAAGAACTTGGAAAAGAGATTGATTGGTTGTCCCTGATTTGGTTTATAGGGATCGACATTTGCCCTACTCGTGAACCAACGGTACCAGAGAACGTCCGGAAAGAACAAGGTAGTGACACTTCCCTTATACTTTGTGAAAATGTATTGTATGTATGTTGGTCATGTGCTGTGATGAAGTTGTGATGTTGCTGCTTATACAGCTAATGATAGCTGGTGACTATATTATACAGCGAAAGCTGGTGACTTGTGTATACAGCGAAAGCTGGTGACTTCATTATACAGTGAAAGCTGGTGACTATATTATACAGCAAAAGCTGGTGACTTGGGTATACAGCGAAAGCTGGTGACTATATTATACAGCGAAAGCTGGTGACTTGTGTATACAGCGAAAGCTGGTGACTTTATTATACAGCCATGAGTGCTGTCGCTTGTGGTGAAAAGCATGTTCTATTGTTGCTGTTGGCTGTGATTTACTTACCTGCTATATGTTTACATATTGTATGAGTGAATTTGTTACTACTGGGATTCTTTTGAATCTCATTCTTTCCAACGACTAACATTTCAGACAGGGCAAGTGGCTTAAGAGGGAAACGACCAACCAGGAGCGGTTAGGGATTTTGGGGAACATGGAATTGTTGGTTGTCTACTTGGATTTTGGATTACTGTATATTATTTTTGGGTTGTAAATAATATACTGATCACGGTTGTGTAATCCCCTAGTAGGGAATTTGGAACCCTTAGACTATATATATGAACCCGGGGGTTGCCGGGATTTTATTGTACACTCTGACATATGAATGTGATATAACTGCACAGGTGATTATATTCGATAATTGAATTTGAGACCGGAATAGGAAAGAAGTTTTGAAAATTTTGTAAAGTCTTTACTATAAAAGGGAGTTTAAATGAGTTTTGAACTATTCGACGGTCTCTAAACCAACTTAATTAAGTGATATCGAATTATAATTACGCTATTTAAGGCAGGGGGTTACATTTTTGTATCAGACCTGTAGTTCCTGGCAAGGGTAGAGTTTGCTAGGATAGATCCCTTAGATAGTAGCAGGGATAGGAGATTATCTGTGAATGATTGTTGTGTATGCACATGTATGTGTTATTGACATGGAAGTATATGAGATTTGTGAATATATGTGCATACTATCTCTGTGATATTAATGGGGTAAGTTGTCTGTAGAATGAAGAAAACTAGAGGATGCCCCAATATTCCGCGTGTAGACCCAGAGGTGGAGGTCGTTAAGGATAACCCACCGGATGAAATGCAGGAATTAATGGGTCTAATCAAAGATCAGCGGGGTATGATAACTGAGCTGAGAGAAGAGCTCAGAATAGAGAAAGCAAAGAACAAAGTGGACCCCGTTCAATCCACCCCGGTGGAAATTCAAGAAGAAACCCGTCATGAGGACACTGCTGAAGGGTCAGCACGGCCCCTGGAGTCCCCACCTCACACTGTTCCGAATTAAGAGTCGCATGGGATGCCGCTTAGAGAGGAAAGAGACCTACAGTTTTGGGTCACAAGATTCTGTAAACATCTGCCTCCGGTGTTCAAAGGGAGGTTTGATCTTCAGACAGCTGAAGATTGGTTGAACAGACTAGAAAAGATCTTTGAGGTCCTCGGGTGCCCGGATGAGGTGAAGCCACGCCTGGCAGTCTACAAGCTCGAGGGTGATGCGGATCGTTGGTGGAGAAATATCTCTCTCACTCTGCGCAGCAAAAATGTACCACTGACCTGGGAATTATTTCAGCAAGAATTCAACGAGAAGTATTTTCCCAAGTCGGTGCGATTGGAGAAGGAAACTGAATTCCTTAGCATAAAGCAAGGGGACACGGAGACCTTTGACGATTATTTATCCCGCTTTATTCGTTTGTCCCAATACTCTTCCTACCTCCGGTATAAGGATGATGAAGAATGGAGTTCGGATATGCTCATTCATGGTTTGAGGCGAGAGTTAAGGAAACGGTTGGCCACCTATCAATTCACCAAATTCAATAAGGCAGTGGAGCAATGTAGGATTATAGAAAATAATCTGAGAGAGTTGTATCCGGCTAAGGCTGCTGGTAGTCGTAGTGAACCCAGTAAGGCAAACACTTCCCAAAAGCGGAAAGGGCAAGAGTTCACATCTGAGGGTAGTGGGAAGAGGCCCTATCAACCGGAGAGTCGTGGTGATCAGAGACCTTCAGTTGAGACAGTGTGCCCTCAGTGTAAGAAATATCATCCTGGTAGAACCTGTACGGGGCAAGTGATCTGCTTTATATGCAAACAGAGGGGTCATATTTCTACTTAATGCCCACAGGATCAGACAGAGAAACAGCCGAGGACTCAGGCCAGAGTATTCACGATGACTCACGAAGAAGTCCAGAAATCTCCCAACCTGGTTCAAGGTAAACTCTATCTTGAGGATAGCTTATCGAAAACCTTATTGGATTTGGGGTGCAAGATGTTTCTTCATTGTGATAATTGTGTGAAGCACCCAAAATGGTGTATTTGTTTATAGCTGGTCGAATTAGTTGTAATGATATAGATTACTGCTAACGCTTGCGTGAAGTATGTGTGAATGGTTGCCAGACATATGTCTATAGTTGATTTGTTGTGATTGCCAAGCTACCAATTGGAAGTCCTATGGAATTTTAATTGGTTGATGGCAAGAAATATATCCGCTGTGATGTTGAATTGTAAAGTAGAGCTGTGGAAATGTTGAGTCGTGACAATGTGTTAATAGGGCCTGTTGAAAGTAACTGTCGGGGCCAAAATTTGTTACTAAAATGCATAGTTTGATTTTGGGTGTAGTACCGAAAGATTCAGTCAGAATTCTTTTCGGATTGTGCCGCCGATGTTTAAGCTGATGTAAATATGATGTGTTTGGGAACTGCGCTGAGCAGGAATTTGAGGCAGTATGAGCTTGCAGTAAGTGTGAATGACAATGTGACAAAGCATCAGTAACGATTATACCCGACTCCAGCTTGATGTAATTATGCATTATGTGTCCGCCCGTTCTCTCTTGTGGGGGAGCTCTGGTGCCGTTGGCCGGGTTGCCGGTTGAGGCTGCCGACGGGGCCCGTCCGGTAGGGTTGCCGATTGAGGCTGCCGACGGGGGTGGGTGTGACAATTGTGAATAAGCTGGAATTGGGGTGTGGTTGTATGGCAAAGCAAAGCTAGTTCAGCGAATGGCTAATTCAACTACATGATCGGGGGTTCTCACTTGTGAGGGCACTTACCCCGACATGGCTAGCATGGCTAGCCACCAGGCTGGTTGCACTGGTATTGACCCTAGGCCGAAAGGCGGTGCATAAAATTGAAGTTGCTATGAATTTGTGTACTTTGAGTTGCTTTCGAAAGAGTTAATTAGCCTGAGCGAAGGGATGAACTAGGCTTCCCAACAGCTGAAGTCTTATAAATGTGTAATCTTGCTCATGATTCAGATTTTCAAGCAACTTGTGAGATAAAAGCTGTCATAAAGAAGCATTAGAAGTGTGTGGTGTAAGTTGGGTATCAAATTTCGAGGACGAAATTTATTTTTCGAGGGGAGAATTGTAATATCCTGAATTATGATTAAGGGACTTTGACTCCGAAAGTAAAGGTAATTAATGTTAAACCAATATTTTTGGAGGACATGACAAGAATTATGATTGAAATATGTTACAGCCAGAACTCAAACCCTGTATTTAAGTTCAATATCGGATTAATATCTAAATTGAATGAAAATATAGGGGAGGGCGTGTGAATGGTATAAAGGAAGGAGAAGAATGTGTTTAGTGGTGATTTGATAAGCGTTGTGATACTCAGGGGTAAAATGGTAATTTACCGACCGATTGGACAGTTACCGAAGAGGAAACTCATTGTTAATTGAGATCAATGGCTAGGTTTGAAAGAGCAAAGAGGTGGAATCTTGTGCATGCAAATCTATGTGAAGTCATAGTAGGGAGAACAAGATGTTGACAAGTGTCAATATGTGCACCCTTGATCATGGTCAAAAAGTCCACATGGATTTTTTATTCATTTCCCATCCTTCTCTCTCTTTCCATTTCATTTTGTGTGTGTGTGGAGGCAATACAAATCTGCTTCTCATCTTCATCATCATCATCTCATATTTTCTCTCTCTCTCTAAGTCCTTGTGCGCCATTTTTGAAGAGGAAAGAGAAAAGAAAGCCTTGTGATTTAGGTAAGGTTTTGACTTCAAATGCCAAAATCTCCTTCTCTAAAGTTGTTCCTCTTGCTAAGAGCTTTCTTTGTATGGTTTTAGAATCTCAAGGGGAGGTGCTTTTATGGTTGAGAAAACTTGAAGGTTGAGGAATCAAGAAATTAGTTTGGGAAAGTGAAAAAGGTGAGTAAGAGCTTTCTTTTGACCAAAGTATTGTGACTTTTGGTTGAGTATTGTGGTTAGTGGAATTTGCCCTGATTTTAGTGTAATTTCAAAATGGATGAATTGGATGGTGTTTTGGGTAGCAATTGGTGTCATGTTGTGCCTTTGTGCCATTGGAATAAGTTTGGAATTTGAAATGGAAAGCAATTGCAATGTGGAGTCTTGTATGTGGCTTTGTGTTGCAATGTGCTCAAGAACTAAATATGTGTAAATGTGATGGAATTTGATTGTTTTGATGGCTCCAATGTGTTTCTTGAGCCAAATTGTGTGAAAATAGTATGTGATTTGAAATTAGGAACCATTGGAAACCAATTGGCAAAATCTGGAAAATCTGTCCAATGTAAGTCTGTTCTGGACAGTCAGATGGTGTGGACGTTTTGACTGGGCAAATGATGTTGAAAAATTATGAAACTTTCCATTCTTAAGGTTCACATCTCAAGCTTCAAAATGAACATAAATTTTGTGTCATTTCGCTTTTTGAGCTGGGAGTTTGAACTGTCCAAAGTTTGGCATCAAAGCTGGACCCTGTTTTGGTACATTGTTAGGTTTTTGGTAAATCTGGACTTTTGTGGTGATTTCCAGTAATGGCCAATATTTATCCTTGAAAGAGGACTTAAATAGCTTTTATTTGGCTTCGGAATCACCTTATTTCAATTTTTCCTGAATTAGTTATGATTTTTGGAAGTTCAGCCAGAAACTGGATTTTCTTGGGCCGTAGCCCAAATGTTTCTGAGCGTCTCTGGACAGTTTCGGGCCGCAGCCCATGGATTTTGGGCCGCAGCCCAAATGTTTCTGGGCAGTTTTGGGCTGCAGCCCATGGATTTTTGGGCCGCGGCCCACCCCCAAAAATATGTGTTTTGCACTTTCGAAAGGTGGTTTTGGGTATAGTCTTTCCCAACCCTTTAGGCATATGTTTAGACCTAAAATAGTTACCTAAAGAGTTCAAATGATAACCAACTGAAAGTATCATGGAATTAAGAACTTGGAAAAGAGATTGATTGGTTGTCCCTGATTTGGTTTATAGGGATCGACATTTGCCCTACTCGTGAACCAACGGTACCAGAGAACGTCCGGAAAGAACAAGGTAGTGACACTTCCCTTATACTTTGTGAAAATGTATTGTATGTATGTTGGTCATGTGCTGTGATGAAGTTGTGATGTTGCTGCTTATACAGCTAATGATAGCTGGTGACTATATTATACAGCGAAAGCTGGTGACTTGTGTATACAGCGAAAGCTGGTGACTTCATTATACAGCGAAAGCTGGTGACTATATTATACAGCGAAAGCTGGTGACTTGGGTATACAGCGAAAGCTGGTGACTATATTATACAGCGAAAGCTGGTGACTTGTGTATACAGCGAAAGCTGGTGACTTTATTATACAGCCATGAGTGCTGTCGTTTGTGGTGAAAAGCATGTTCTATTGTTGCTGTTGGCTGTGATTTACTTACCTGCTATATGTTTACATATTGTATGAGTGAATTTGTTACTACTGGGATTCTTTTGAATCTCATTCTTTCCAATGACTAACATTTCAGACAGGGCAAGTGGCTTAAGAGGGAAACGACCAACCAGGAGCGGTTAGGGATTTTGGGGAACATGGAATTGTTGGTTGTCTACTTGGATTTTGGATTACTGTATATTATTTTTGGGTTGTAAATAATATACTGATCACGGTTGTGTAATCCCCTAGTAGGGAATTTGGAACCCTTAGACTATATATATGAACCCGGGGGTTGCCGGGATTTTATTGTACACTCTGACATATGAATGTGATATAACTGCACAGGTGATTATATTCGATAATTGAATTTGAGACCGGAATAGGAAAGAAGTTTTGAAAATTTTGTAAAGTCCCTACTATAAAAGGGAGTTTAAATGAGTTTTGAACTATTCGATGGTCTCTAAACCGACTTAATTAAGTGATATCAAATTATAATTATGCTATTTAAGGCAGGGGGTTACAAGTAAAATTAGCACATGACCAAATATCATTAAACTATCATATTTCATAAAGAAAGAGAAGAGATATTTGATGAAGCTCTTATCCCTTCACCTCTTCATCATTTCCTATCAACTCCAGAGAGAGAGAGAGAGAGAGAGCTCCAAGAAAAATCCAAGAGCAAGAGAAGAGGAGGAAGATCAAGAAGCAAAATCCAAGGTAAGTAGGCTTGGATTTAAGTGTTCTTGACTTCTAATGCATGTAGAACCACTTCTAACCTTTGATTTTGTTAGTTCAAGTGTTTCACCTAAGAAGGGGTGAATTGGGTGATCATAGAAAATTCATTCCATGTATAAAAATTGACTAGAAATTTAAAACATTTAAGAGCTAGGAGAATATCAAAAAATGTACATAGAGAGTTATATTGGTTTTGTTACAACCACTTTGACCTACGTCCAGTCCTCAGAGCTTATTTGAGAGTTTCACTATATCTTCTAAGATTCAGTCGGTTCTTGGCACCTCAGTACATAGCAAGTTCCTTCACTGGACACTCACTCCCCCTTACACATTGTAATCAAATCCCCAACTTAAAGTTCCATAATCTCGAGTTGTCTCAATAACAAATATTGATTTTATAATGAAAATCTCTCTAACAGAGAAAATATATATCACTAAAGTACATAAATGAATATAAGAAACAGAGCACTAAGAATATGTTGATTGATGTACGTTTGTGTGTTCTCAGTTATGTTTGTTCTTCATTGAATGTTCCCATATTTATAGTTGAATTTGTAATAGCCGTTGGATGTAACACCCTAAATTTTATATTAACCAAATATATATTGTAATTAATTAAGAAATTCAATAAATGGTGAATATTCATGAAATTTGGATCTTATGAATTTTGAAATATTCATGTTCATAAGGAAATGGGCAAATTAATTCAAGAAATGAATTAAATTATAAAGGTGATAGCAAAATTATAATTTTGCCAATTTAGCCCAAGATTAATTATTTTCCAATTAATTGGAGTTAATTTTAATTAACCAAGGAAAGTAAAGAAAAATTTATAAATTGATTATTCTTGATGGAATAAATCTAGAATTGTAGAATTAGAGGGACTTGGGCATAAATCAATTAAAGGAATTATGGGATTAGTAAAACACATTTTCCTTCCCTTTTCCTCCCTAATTTCGTCCAACCTATGAAGATAAAGGGAAAAATTTAATTTCACGAGCACATGTCAAAAATGCTATATGAAGAGAGTAATGATGACAATGGTGGAGTGTCCTTACATGTGAAAGAGGCAAGCTTCACCCAAGAGGGGGGTGAATTGGGTGATGTGATAAATTTTTTGGTTGATGTGGTGATATAGCAACAGTTGTAGATAGAGTTGAGTTGAGAAGATAAGCACACAGAGAGTTATACTGGTTCGGCCCAAAACTTAGGCCTACATCCAGTCCTCAGAGATCAAAACCTACTGAGATTTTCACCATTCTTCCAAGATTCAGTGGGCTCTCGGAACGCTGCAAGACAACAACCGACCTTGGAAAGACTATGAGTAGAATACTAGAAATTTCTCTCCCCTTTACGATAAGTCTTACGTGCAGAAAAACAAACCTATGACCTTTCTCTCTTACTTAAGTATACAAGTCTTATGAGCAGTACCGTTCTCTTCTGCTTACACCACTGTAAGTCTTACGAGCAGCAATGTTCTCTACTGCTTGTATCTTGTAAGTCTTATGAGCAGAAAGTCCTACTAGGAATTATCTTACTGCTTCTCTCATAAGAAAATCTCCCCTCCCAAGGTCCCAGTACCTTGAGATCAAATGAAAATAGAATTTGAAGTGTATACAGGCTCTCTTACAGAGAAAATATTATAATCACTGAAGAACGATATGAATACAGAGGAAATATGAATAACAGAGACTCATGAATTTGCTTGTGTGAGTTCTTGTACTTTGTTGTTTTTTATAGTCTCTGGAGCTCTGTATTTATAGACATTTGTTTTTTCCTGTTTGAATAATAATCATTGTGGAGTGGGGCATGTTACTGTGGAACGGCATGCGTATGTTTGAAATCTTTAAACGCGGTAGGTACGTGCTTGGATGGTCGTAATGATGTTGTCTGCTGTTGTTTGACTTCTTCTGTGTCTTTCAAATTCAAATGTTCAAACTCCTGTATCACACTCGTAGTACATGTTAAATGATGTTATATAATAATAATAAGTGAAAATAAAATGAATAAATAACATTAAACCATATTCGGATTGAACGTTGTAAGACTGGTGCGTTTTGGCCTCTGGCAGAGTATCACTCGAGTGCTGTGATGTGTCACTTGAGTGCAATACCATATTTTGAGAGAGTGCATTTTCACACTTGTGAGTGAGGTGGGTCCTCAATCGAGCACGGGTCTCCTCACTCGAGTGCTTCTTCTTTTACACTATGAGCCACATCTTTGGACAACACTCGTACCCTATTTTATCAAGAGTGCGATTTTTCACTTGCAGGTGATGTGGGCCCTCACTCAAGCATACTTACTCTTACTCGAGTGAGAAGAATATTCTTCTAGAAATTTCTCACTCGCGGGTGCTGAGGTATCACTCGGGTGTATGTACTCTTCACTTGGGCATGCTTATGCTTCTCTGTTCTGCATGACTCTCAGGCAAACAATCACAGTCTCTCACTCGCTTGGACTCGGGTGCAGATAATGCCATCACTCAAATACAGAAACTGTGCTCGAGTGAAGTGTTGATATCTTGTTTCTGACTTTGCTTTCTGTCAAACACTTTCTGTCCAACCCTTTCATATGCTCGGGTGTAAAATAGCTTGATGCTTGAGTGTTAGTTATAGTGCTCGAGTGCATCAATAAAATTGACAGCAATTGCTCTCTGTCAAACACTTTCTATCCAACACTTGCATGTGCTTGAGTACAAAAGAGGTTGATGCTCGAGTGAATCAGTAAAAATGACAGCAAACACATCTAAACTTTGCCATATGTATTTGGTAACTTTGTAACTATTGTCTACACTTGTAAAAACATAACTTGCACACAATAACCTTTTGTTATTATCAAAACTTGGAATCTAACAACATGAAGGTATGGTGAATGCATGAAGGGAATAGCTTCAGTGAAGGAATGAAATAACTTGAGTACATGGAAGAATGCAAACTTAGACTTAGTTGGAAGAGATATTGGTTAGTTGAATCAAAGGGGGGGATGATTTTGAGAAGCCAAACAAGGGAAGAAAATTGGTTCAAACATAATGGGAAGCTAATGGAGTAATCATGAAGGAAGGGAGGATTGTGACAAGTGTCACATTATGGTCCCTTGATTAAATCAATGGCTAAGAGGAAAGAAAAGGAATTAAATAAAACACATTCTCTTCCCTCTTCATGCAACATTTCGGCCAACACACCAAGAAGGGGGAGAGAGAGAGCATGGAAGAGTTCTTAAAGACTTAGAGAGAAGGAAGAGGAAGAATAAGGTAAGTAAGTGTTGATTTAGTGATTTGGCTTCCTATTCTTGTGTAACACTTCCTCTAAGGTTCTCTTCTTCATATTTTCATGTGTTTAGCAAGTCAAGTCTCCAAAGAAGAGGAGTTAAGGTGCCAAGATTGCAAGCAAGAAGGTAACTTCATGAACTTGCTCTCTTGTGGTTAATGTGTTATTTCTTGATTTTTACAAGTTTCATGGTTGGTTTGTGAATTTGAAAAGCCATAACTCTAAGGGGTTATGCTGCCCAAATTTCTTTGAATCATGGTTAAGAAGTGTTTAGATAAATTAATAAGGGATTAATAGTGGAAAAGCACAAGTTTTGGAAGCTAAAACACAAAACTCCAATTTTTTCATTTTTCTTGAATATTCTGGCTAGCACTATTTCAGTAGGTAGGAGCTGGATTTTCATGAAATAAATTGTTTCATTGGATTCAGTGGACAAAAATAGGTGGGTTTACAGTTCGTCATTTTTTCAGAAAAGGCTGAAAAAGCATAATTACGAAAAAGCCCTTGAAATCCCTAAACGGGGGCTGTCAAGGGTATTTTTATAATTTGATAGTGAATTTGGTGATTTTGAGCCCAGAAATGGATTCTTTGGGCAAAAATACATTAGGATAGCCCTAGTAAAAATTTTAGGAAAACGTGCCATCAGGACTGAGTCACAGGGGCATTCTGGTAAATTTTCATCATAGACTAATATAACCATAAGAAACACTATGGAAGAGTCTAAAATGATACTTCGATAGGTTATGACCTATTTCTTGTACATTTAATATTTTAGGACTGAGTCGGAGGCCGGACACAACACGTATTTCGAGACACATCTAAATAGGGGTTTATAAGGCTTCGAGGTAGGAACATTATCCTTCATACATCATGCCATAGTTATATGATTGTGTTGTTGCAATTGTTGTAAATGTACTTTATTAATCAACATGTTTTTCTCAGAGTGGGGCCAGTAGTGCCAGAGGCACTTACACTGGAGTTTGTGAGAACCCAACAGTACAAAATGGCAGGGCTGGGCCCTACTCATTTATACATGCAGATGATGTGTTTATATTGTTTATTAATTGGTGCATACATGACGCATATCATATTTACTTTCGCATTTTCTATGAACGATAGCGTGTTTCTACTGGGATTCTTCGAAATCTCACCCTATTTTTAAATAAACATCTCAGCGGGTGCCAGTGGGTCAAAGGGCAAAGGCATAGAAAATGGGATTGTAAATGAATTTTTTATCAGTATAATTTTACTTTTTTGTATGCCCATTGAATTTCGTCTTTATTACTCTTTAATTATCGAAAAGGAAACGGGAGTTGACATTTTTGGTATCAGAGCTAATAAACGGTTCTGGCATTACCAGATATGTATACTGATAAGGTTTTATTTACATGGCGACAGGACATCATGGATGGTTATAGTGAGCATACTATCATGGTTAGCAGTCACAGTGAGACGACGTTGAATCAGCGTGTTCCGTACCGAGGATCGATGATCGAGTACCTCAGAAATGCCGGTATACGTATGTGTTACACAATATGAAAGAGCGTGCTGAGCTCCCTGTATACGGTCCAGAGTCAAGGCCGACTTCACCAGGATTGATAGAAGTTGGCAAGACCGAAGAGGCACTAGAGGAATACGATTTTGACTACGAGCCAAAGGAGATGTCAGAGGACGAGCTGAGCGACACTGAGTCTCAGGCAGAGCCGGTTTAGGTGACGTACAATCTGAAGCTAAACATGGAGTTGTCCTACCTTCTTATGTCCAAGTATTACCGGGCGCTGCAGGTTCATGATACCCCGAGAGTAGGTACGATGCATTCCTTGACAGTGTAGAGATGTTGTATCGACTGCAGATATTGTTGGGGGTTATGGTGATCGACGAGTGCTGGGTTCTTTACATAATGAACTTCTTTCCAAACACAACATTCTGGAACCGACAAAAGAACCTCACAGTTGAGCAAGGCCCGAAGGCAAACTTCTGGGTTTTCCAGAGTCACATCAGAGGGCTAGTGCAGGATTTCATGTACACTGAGCTATGATGTGGGGCCTACATGAACTACTTTGGTAACCGGAGCTAACCGGCATGTATTACGAGTTAAGGGCAGTCATAGGATACCAGCAGACAGAAGAAATTTTAGGCTTAAGATGTATTTTGGGGAAGGTACAGAGAAAGTCTATCAATTAATATTTTGGTATATGTAAAAGATAATATGTCATGAACAGTAGTATGTAGGTTACGTAATGTTTTCATTTTTTCATAACTATTGTAAATAGTTGTTATGTGTCCTGTATGACATATTTGTACCCTGAATTTTTATGAAATGACAAAAATGCCCCTACTCTTGTATAAAAAATTTACTCTTCCTTAAATTTCATGTAGAGTGAATTATGGAAATGATACAACTAGAAGAAGGTGGTAGAGGCCGCAATAAAGGCTGAAGTAAAGGTCGAGGTCGAGGACGTGATAAACATGGTACCAATGAGGAGGAACCAAGGCCTGACCCTATCTATAGCGAATCCTGGATATGTTGGAACAACAACAGCAGACGATGAATGAAATAAGAGTTAACCTTCAAGGAGTACAGCAAAGGCAGGATCACCTGGAGAACCACATGGATAAGTTTATGTAGGAGAATTATGAAGAAATATATAAGAAACCTCCACTAGCTAATTTACCACCAGAACCTGAGGTGGATGTCTAAGTTTTGGTTAGCAGATTCAGTAAGCAGCAGCCACCTATGTCAAGGGGAAGTTTGAGCCTCAACAAGCTGAAGACTGGTTGGCTCATTTGGACAAGATCTTTGATATACTGTAATGTCTAGACGAGGTGGAAGCCTGATTGGCCATATGCAAGCTGGAAGGTGATGCTGATTGCTGGTGGAAAGGCATGGACCTCATCCTAAAGGGGAAGAATGTTCCTATCACATGGGAACTATTCCAAGAAAAATTCAATGAGAAGTGCTTTCCCCCGATTGTCAAGAGAGAGAAAGAGAAAGAATTTTTCTACATCAAGCAGCAAGATCGGGAGAGCTTTGATGACTATCTAGCCTAGTATATCTGACTATCGTGCTACTCATCATATGCCAAGCTGAACGACAATGAAGAATGGAATGCAAACATGATGATCGAATGGCTAAGACCTGAGTTTAAGAATAGGCTAATTTCGCAACACTCAAGGAGTTCAGCAAAGCAGCAGAGGAGTGCCGATATATTGAGAAGCACATGTCAAATTAGGCAATATAGACTGGGAATCGCAGTGGTTTCAGAAGTGGTAGCTCAACACAGAAGATGAAAGAACAAGGTAGATCTTCCAGGGGAGCTATGAAGAAGCCGAATCAGACGGGACGCCGTGGAGGCCAAGGATCCTCAGGAAGTCACACATGTTGGTTTTGTCATAAACCATTCCATCCTAGCAGGGCTTGTAATAGTGCTCACTAAAAGTTCATCCCAATAAACCACCTGTCTATTTTGTTTGCAACAAGTCGGGGCATATGGCCAAGGATTGTCCACAAAAGCAGTGGCCAGAGGATACGAGAACCAGAGCTTCAGGCAGGGTCTACACACTGACACAAGAAGAAGCCAGAAAGTCTCTGGAGCTGATTCAAGGTACGATTTCTCTTAACTATAGTTTAGTGTAAGTTATGTATGATTCTGGTGCAAGCCATTCATTCATTGCATACAACTGCGTGAGACGGTTACGTTTACCTATGCATAAATCCTCATATGATTTGGTCATTTCTGCACCTATGGGTGCATGAGTTGTGACGGCTGACATTTGCCTAAATTGCATGGTAAAGGTTAAGGGTCACAAATTGACCATAAATTTGATCTGTTTACCATTGGAAGGGTTAGAAGTAATTTTAGGTATTGACTGGTTGATAGTGAATGATATGTTGTTGGATTGTAAAAAGAAGAGAGTCCTATATCTGAATCGACAACCACAAGCTGATACTGAAATCACTCTTAACCTTCTATCCGTGGCTAAGCTTGAGAGATATCTACAAAAGGTTGTCAGGGGTATATGGTATTCTGCTCTATGCAATTAGAGGCCGGTGTAGCCTTGGAAAGTATCCCTGTAGTAAGCGGGTTCCTTGATGTTTTTCCAGAGGATGTCAGTGGATTACGTCAAGATAGGGAAGTGGAGTTCTTGATTGATTTAAGGCCTAGAGCAGGTCCAATTTCCAAAACCCCATACCGTATGGCTCCAAGCGAGATGGTAGAGGTAAAGAAGCATATCTAGTAACTAGTTGAGAAAGGGTTCATATGGCCCAGTGTATCACCCTGGGTTTCTCTGGTGCTCTTTGTAAAGAAGAAAAGAAGCCTGTGTCTCTATATTGATTACCGAGAGCTGAACAAGGTGACCATTAAGAACAAGTATCCACTCCCTAGAATTGATGATTTACTCAATCAATTGTCTGTTTCCTATGTATTCTCAAAGATTGATTTGCGATTAGGATACCATCAGTTAATAGTCAAAACAGAAGATATATCGAAGACTACTTTCAGGACCAGATATGGGCATTACAAGTTTCTAGTGATGTCGTTTGGGCTGACCAATGCACCTACTATGTTCATGGACTACATGAATAAAATCTTCTGTCCGTACTTGGACCATTTTATTGTAGTCTTTATCGATGATATACTGGTGTACTCACGGAGTGAGGCTGAACACGAACAGCATCTGAGAACTATGTTGAACATATTATGAGATAGGTAACTCAATGCCAAGCTAAGCAAGTGTGAATTCTAGCTTTCAGAGGTAAAGTTTCTGGGCCACATTGTTTCACAGCAAGGGGTCTCTATTGATCCTAGTAAGGTGGAAGCAGTACTAAACTGGAAAAGACCAGAAACAGTATTTGAAGTATGCAGTTTTCTGGGTCCAGCTTGTTATTATCGGAGGTTTATACAGAACTTCTCTAGAATTACATTTCCATTGCCAAATTAACACGGGAAGCTTAACTTTTGTATGGGATAAGAATTGTGAGAAGAGTATCATAGAGTTGAAGCAGAGGTTAACCATAGCACCAGTATTAACGATCCCAGATCCACAGTTTTTATATGTTGTTTATACATTTGCCAGTAGGCACGGATTGGGATGTGTATTGATGCAGCATGGCTGAGTAATGGCATACGTATCCAGACAACTGAAACCTCATGAATTGAACTATCCCACCCACGATCTTGAGTTAGCGGAAATTGTGTTTGCTTTGAAAATCTAGAGACATTATCTCTATGGCGAGACTGTAGAGTTATACTACGACAATAAGAGTTTAAAATACTTATACGATCAGAAAGAACTTAATATAAGGCAATGCAGATGGATGGAGTTGCTGAAAGATTACAACCTTGAAATCAAGTATCATCCCGGTAAGGCTAATGTCGTCACTGATGCATTAAGCCAAAAATCAGTATAGGTGGCAGCCATGATGATCTATGAGCAGAAACTGATTGAAGATTTCAGATACCTAAATCTGTCTAGTCAGATTATGTTAGGCAGTGGGGTCAGCCAGATATACAATGATCTGAGGGCGACAATTAAAGAAGCCCAATAACATGATGATGAAGCGCTATCTATCAGAGGTATGATTGATAGGGGTGAGACTTATGATTACGACTTGTCTCCTAGCGGGCTAGTCAGGTACAAGAAGGGGATTTATGTTCCACTGCAGCCAGAACTAAAACAAAAAATCCTGGAGGAGTTGCATAAGAGTAAGTATACTCTACAGCTAGGAGCTACAAAGATGTACCATTACTTGAAGGCTAAATACTATTGGTCAGGGATGAAAAGAGAGGTGACTGAGTTCGTTGCTTGTTGCTTTACATGTCAGAAAGTGAAGGTTGAACATCAATGACCATCAGGGCTTTTGATGAATCCTGAGATACCTGAGTGGAAGTGGGAAAGCGTTACTATAGATTTCATGACAGGATTGCTTAAGGTAAAAAACCATGACTCTATATGGGTGATAGTTGACAGATTCCCAAAGTCATCTTACTTCTTACCGATTAGCATTCACTATTCTCCTAATAGACTGGTAAAGATCTACATTAAGGAGATTGTGAGATTACATGGTACTCCAAAGAACATTATCTCTGATTGAGATCCATACTTTACTTCCAAGTTTTGCATGGCGGTACATGAAGCTTTGGGTACCAAGCTCTATTTTAGCACAGCATACCATCCTCAAATTGACGGGCAGACAGAACGAACGATTCAAACCCTTGAGGATATGCTAAGGGAGTGTGTGCTTGATTTTAAAGGTAGTTGGGACAAATTCTTTCTATTGGCAGAGTTTGCCTACAACAACAGTTACCATTCGAGCATCAAGATAGATCCATATGAGGCACTCTATGGGAGGAAGTGTCAGTCGCCCGTATGCTAGACTGAGTTGTCTGAGAGGGAATTGCTAGGGCTGGACCTTGTTGATCAGACAACGGAACAGATAAAGTTGATCAGCAGAGATTGTTAGCTACTCAGAGCTGACAGAAAAGTTATGTAGATAAGAGGCAAAAACCTTTAGAATTTGAAGTCGGTGACTATGGGTTCATGAAAGTATCACCTGTTATAGGTATTGGTAGAGCATTGTGTAACCCCCTCCATGATTATTATTTGAAATACGTAATTAAAATGAATTAGAGACCATCAGATAAACAAAATTCATTTCAATTCCCTATCCTTAAGATAGGGTTTTCATAAATACCTTTCAAAATATGATTCACTTGGTCTCAGATTCACATTTCGAATACAATTACTTAGTGAAGATAAATCACATTCATAATTATCAGAGTGCATATAGTAATCTCGGCAATCCCGGGGTTTTTACCTTTACTAAGGGTTGACTGGGCACATTCGCCCATTACAATTTCCCTATAGGGGATTACACAAATCCATTCCAAATACATATCCAAATATACATCAAATATACATCCGAAACATATATAGTCATCCCAACCCATATCGATAACCAACTACTAAATCAAATATCCATAGGGAGTCATCACCGCCCTTGGTCGTTTGCTCCCTCCTCGATCCACTAGCCTTGTCTAAATTGTTGGTAGGGGAGGGTGATATTCAAGAGAATCTCAGTAGGAAAACAATACCAATATGCATGTATGATAAATGTTTAATGCATGACATGCTTGCATTACATAACTCATGCTCACATAATGACATATATGCAAGCTTAATGTTTCAAACAACATACTTATGGCCATAGCATAAATAGAAACATAGCTTCAAACATTCATATGTATTACACAAAATTATGCAAAGCAATAACATGCATCAACACACTAACACAAATATCCAATACATGAAGGAAAGGTAGGTTCCCTACCTTAACCCTTTCACGCCTCACAACGTGTGCCTCATAAAGTGTGCCAAGACTGGGCTCACAACTTAGTCCTACATTCCAAATATATAATTTAGACACTTAAATAGTGATTCTGGGGGTTATATGAGCCAATTATGAAAATTTATTAAAATGCCCCCAAGGACTCGGCCCAGCCCCGCCGTACCCGGTCTGACTTTACTTTTCCTGAAAGTTTTACATGGGCTATTCTTACATATTTTCACCCAAGGAATCCAATTCCATATTCAGAATTATTAAATTCAATGTCAAATTACAAAACTACCATTGATAGCCCCAATTTAAGGGTTTTAGGGGTGTTTTCGTAATTATGCTTTTTCAGCCTTTTCCGAAAAAGTGACCAACTGTAACCCCACCTAATTTTCCCTCCTGAACTCAATGGAACTATCAAATCATTGAAAATCTAACTCTAAGGCCTATTTAAAGCTCTGGCCGAAATTACACAACTCTCCCGAGAAAATTGGGGTTTTTTGATTCCGGCTCCACTGACATGTTCCTTTCTACTCCTAATCACTTTATTAACTATTTAATTAGGTTACAACTACCATTTAGTATCAATTTTGACAGCATAACAGCCCCATAAACCCATTTTCCATTTTTACAACCAAAGACAATCGGCCAAAATTTCACTGATTAAATTGTCCACAGCAGCCAGAACAATCAAAGATTGAAATTTCAGAAGTTACCTTAGCTTCCTTCTTGCTTTTCCTGCTTTGGCCAAAACTCCTCCCTTTTCAAACCCTAGGATTTTGCTTCAACAAAACCTTGCATCATGTAGAGAACAAGCTTAGTGAGAGGATTACATGAATTAGGAGCTAAATCACCGGATAAATCAACTTACCTTGCGAGTTTTCTTCCCTTCTCTCTCTAAATGCTCTCAAACCTCTCTCTGTCTCTCCAGTGGCTGCTGTAAAATGATGAAAATGAGAAGAGGATGAATATGATAAATATCTTATAAGTCCAAGCTTATGTCACCTTTAATTATAATGATGTCAAAATTCCCATTTTCGGATTTTTCAGAAATTCTGGCAGATTTTCTTCCCTAACTTTAAAAAATCATAACTAATTCTAGAAAAATCGAAATGAGTTGATTCTAAAGCCAAATGAAAGCTATTTAGGTCCTATTTACTGGGAAAATATAGACCATTACCAGAAATCACTACATATTTCTAGAATTATATGAAATTCACTACTGCCCCAAAACAGAGTCCAATTTCGACATCAAACTTTGGACAACCAGAAGGGAGGGAGGATTGTGACAAGTGTCACATTATGGTCCCTTGATTAAATCAATGGCTAAGAAGAAAGAAGAGGAATTAAATAAAACACATTCTCTTCCCTCTTCATGCAACATTTTGGCCAACACACCAAGAGAAGAGAGAGAGAGCATGGAAGAGTTCTTGAAGACTTAGAGAGAAGGAGGAAGAAGAATAAGGTAAGTAAGTATTGATTTAGTGATTCGGCTTCCTATTCTTGTGTAACACTTCCTCTAAGGTTCTCTTCTTCATATATTCATATGTTTAGCAATTCAAGTCTCCAAGGAAGATAAGGAGTTAAGGTGCCAAGATTGGAAGCAAGAGGGTAACTTCATGAACTTGCTCTCTTATGGTTAATATGTTGTTTCTTGATTTTTCCAAGTTTCATATTTGGTTTGTGAATTTGAAAAGCCATAAACCTAAAGGGTTATACTGCCTAAATTTCTTTGAATCATGGTTAAAAAGTGTTTAGATGAATTAATAAGGGATTAGAAGTGGAAAAGGACACGTTTTGGAAGTTAAAACACAAAACCGCAATTTTTTCATTTTTCTTGAATATTCCAGCCAGCACAGTTTCAGGGCTAGGAGCTAAATTTTCATGAAGTAAATAGTTCCATTAGATTCAGTGGGCAAAAATAGGTGGGGTTACAGTTGGTCACCTTTTTGGAAAAGACCGAAAAATCATAATTATGAAAACGCCCCTGAAATCCCTAAACCGGGGTTGTCAAGGGTATTTTTATAATTTGACAATGAATTTGGTGATTTCAAGCCTGAAAATGGATTCGTTGGGCAAATATATGTCAGGATAGCCTTAGTTAAAATTTTAGAAAAATGTGCCATCGAGCCTGGTACGGCGGGCCTAGTCGGGGTCCTGGGGGCATTTTGTGTAATCACCCAAAAATGGGATTAAGGGCTAATAACTTCAAAAGTGATGTAATTATTGTTAAACAAACGCTTTTGATGAATATGATGTGAATTTTGATTCAAATGTGTTTTGATCAGTGCCTAACCCTGTGTTTAAGCCTAATTGTGTGATGAAGCTTGAAATGAACCCTAATGGTAGGGAGGGTGCATGTTGAGTAGCATGAATGATATAAATGTGTTTGGTGGTGGTTTGGTAAGCATTGTGATAATTAGAGCAAAGTGGGAAAGTTATCGACCAATTGGTCAGTTACCAAAGAGGAAACTTATTGGTAACTTAAAGATCAATGGTTAGGATTGATTATTATGAGATCAAGAAGGTAGAGTTATGTGTGTACATGTTCAAATAAGTCCAAGGAAGATGCCTCAAGATGTTGACACTTGGCATCATCTCACACCCATTTTGCCAAGTCAATAATTGCAACTGTCTCTTCCCCCCTCCATCTCAAGATGGTGTGGGAATGGTATTTGTTGTGAATTTGGAACCATTGGAAGCAATTGCACAAAAACTGAAATTTTGTTCCTTAAAGTTCTATACAGGGCAGTCAGGTTGTCTGGGCATTTTGAATGAGCAAATGGTGTCTAAAAATCCTAAAACGTTCTAGTCTTAAAATTCACATTCCAAGCTTCAAAATAGACATATAATTTGTGTGATTTCGTTTTGTGTGCTTGGAGTAATGATTGTCCAAAAATTTGACGTTGAAACTGGACTCTGTTTTGGAGCAGTGTTGGATTTTGTGTAATTTTTTAATTTTATGGTGATTTCTGGTAATGGTTCATATTTTTCCTATAAATAGGACTTAAATATCTTTCATTTGACTTTGGAATCACCTCATTTCGATTTTTTTTGGAATTAGTTATGATTTTTGGAAGTTCAGCCAAGAAATAGGATTTTCTTGGCTGTGGCCAGCAGATTCTAGGCCATGGTCCAAATGTTTCTGACCTATTTTTGGCCACGGCTAGTAAGTTTTTGGGCCGCGGCCACCCCCTAAAATCAGTATTTTTCACTTTTGAAAGGTGGTTTTTGGTATGATCTTTTCTAACCTTTTAGGCATATGTTTAAGCTTTTAAAACCCACCTAAAGAGTCCAAATGATAACTGACTTTAAGTGTGATGAAAGTAAGAATTTGGAGTAGAGAATTAATCCACCATTATTTATTTTGATCTATAGGGTTCAACATTTGCCCTAATCGTGAACGACCCGTGCTAGAGCACGTTCGGAAAGAACCAGGTAGTGACTCTTCTCTTATGCTATGTGTAAATGTGTTGTATGTATGTGTATCATTGTTTGTGATAATTTCTAATGCTGCTGCCTATACAGCTGGTGATAGCTATCATTATCCAGCAAAAGCTGGCATTATACAGTGAAAGCTGTTGTTATATAGTATAAGATGTCGTGATTATGTACACAGCCGTGAGTGCTGTCGTTTGTGGTGAAAGCCATGTATCATTATGTTGATGTTGTTGCTGCTGTTTTTGATTGCTTATATGCTATGTGTTTATATGTCGTATGAGTGATTTGTTACTACTGGGATTCTTTTGAATCTCATTCTTTCCATTGTTAAATCTACAGACAGGGCAGGTGGTTCTATAGGGAAGAGGACAACCAAGAGTGGTTAGGACTCCTTGGAGATATTTGATTTTGGCTGTTGGTTATCCATTTTGATTTGGATGTAAATACTATTTTGGATATAGTTGTGTAATCCCCTATATGGGAAACTGTAGACCCTTAGTGTATGAATAAAACCCAGGGGTTACCGAGATTTTTGTTATACACTCTAATATATATAAATGTGATTTAACTGCACAGGATAATTATATTCGAATTTGAAATGGAGGCCAGGATAGGGAAAGGATTTTTTTGAAAAAGTTTGTGAAAACCCTACCGTATGGAAGGGATTGAAATGAGTTTTAGTTATCTATTGGTCTTTATTCCATTTTAATTACGCATTTTCGGTTATCAAGGCAGGTGGTTACATTTTGGTAAATTTTCACCATAGACTAATATAACCACAAGAAACACTATGGAACAGTCTAAAATGATACTTGGATAGGTTATGACCTATTTCTTGTACAATTAATATTTTAGGACCGAGTCGAAGGCCGGACACAACACGTATTTCAAGACACATCTAAATAGGGGTTTATAAAGCTTTGAGGTAGGAACATTATCCTTCATATATCATGCCATAGTTATATGATTGTGTGGTTGCCATTGTTGTAAATGTACTTTATTAATCAACATGTTTTGCTCAGAGAGGGGCCAGTAGTGCCAGAGGCACTTACACTGGAGTTTGTGAGAACCCAACAATGCAGAATGGCAGCAGGGCTGGGCCCTACTCATTTATACATGCAGATGATGTGTTTATATTGTTCATTAATTGGTGCATACGTGGCGCATATCATATTTACTTTTCACATTTTCTATGAACGATAGAGTGTTTATACTGGGATTCTTCGGAATCTCACCCTATTTTTAAATAAACATCTTAGCGGGTGCCAGTGGGTCAAAGGGTAAAGGCATAGACGATGGGATTGTGAACGAATATTTTTATTAGTATAATTGTACTTTTCTATATGCTCAATGAATTCCGTCTTTATTGCTTTCTGATTATTGAAATGGAAACTGGTGTTGACATTAGAACCATTTCAACATGTCCGTTAACATTGCGAAGATTTGTTTGGCAATTCTTCGAATTTGAAAATTAGCCATTTGCGGTAGGTGAGCGTTTCGGACGTTGCAGACATTATGTTTGACTTTTCTCTCATTGCTTGATCTCTTCATTGTTTCTCTAAAAATATGCTCAAAATACTAACACAATGACAGATTAATCATATAGATAACAAATCAATAAACAACATATTAAAATCATGCTTTCTGAACTTCATCACTCGAGTAATCCTTATCCATCACTTGAGTGATCCATTAAAAAACTTGCCAGAGAGTAAAGTCAACGTTTCTGACTTGATCACTTGAGTGGTTACTTGAGTGATGCATTGGTATCACTTGAGTGATCTCTTACAAAACTTGGCTAGAGCCGGGAATTCGAGCCGAGCCCGTCGGGCCAGCCCGTTTAGGCCCGAGCCCGTCAAGGGCTGGGCCTATGATTTAGAGGCTGAAAATGGAAGCGGGCCTAAAAGGACCGGCCCTGTAGGGCTGGCCCTTTTAGGCCCATTTAACCTTTTTTTTTTAAAAAAATGGGCACAAGGCAATGGGCAGTAAGCATTGGTCAGAGGTAGAGTTAACCTAACCTAACCCTCATATCAAAAATGCTCTCACACTGATTCAGACCTTATTTGAAGCTTCTCTTCTTTGATTTTCTTTTTTCTTTTTTTGCATGAATACGCCAAAATCCAAATCAGGTGTTATATTATTACTGACATTTGAAGCTTGTAGGCTGAAGAATTAAGGCTTTGTCAGCTTTTATGCCTTGGTAACCTCTTCAAAAATTAAACCAAGGATTGCAATATAGGGTACAATCCCGGATCATCTCTCGAAGAGCCTTTTATTAATTACCTAGAAACTAAGTGCAATGATTGAAATGAAATGAGTTGAAAATGGTCTTTGAGCTTTTTTATCTAACAACTAAATTGCAATTAAACTAAAATGCTTTCAAAACTAATATTTTTGGATTTTTGGAATAAAATTGATATGGAATGGAAATTGGTTAAAAATGCAAGTGATAAATATGCTCTTGGAAATGGTTTTCAATAGTTATCCTTGCTCAATTAAGATATTTGGGGAGTTAATTCACTAAGCTTCTAATATACCAAACCTCAATTACCATTGAGTCTAGCATCACAAGAGAGGAACCCCTACCCTTGAAATGCTATTAAGCCCTCTTAGTGTAATGAGTTTCTCTAAGTTTTCTAATATATCAAACCCTAATTACCATTAAGTCTAATGCTTAAACTCATGAACCCATTTATTTAAGCATTATTAAAACCCCTTAGAGAGTGACTATGGAATAAGCAATACATTTAGGTTCAACTACAATTCCAATTCAATCAAACTATCCAACAATACCATGTTAAATAGATAGAAAGCAATAGAATCATAGATAAACATATATATAACCATATATATTGATGAGCACAAATCCTCATTACAAATTCCAAATCACAACAACTCAATCCATAGAATAAAACATAACTAAAATTATAGTCTCAATGTATAAATGAATTCTTAAACATAAGAAATCAAAAATACAATGAGCTATAGATAAAATAAACTTCCCTTTAAAGCACAAATATGAGCTCAAGCCATCTCCAATTCATCTCCAAGAGCACAAAATTACCTAGCCAATCATGAGAATCACTTCAAGAAACATAACCATATTCTGAATCAAACACCCAGCCATGAAATCACATATTAAAAATTACAAATCAGCATTTAATCAATTAAGTATTAGGGCTGGATTTGAACAAAGAAGCAGAACAGAAACAGTAACGATTGGAGGAGCAACGATGGTGGTGAATGATGGTGGATGACAGTGGTCTCCTCCTTCTTCCTCTGTTCATTCGCCTGTAAAACTGAATACCCAGGTTCGAAAGTGATGGCGCTGACGTGGTGGTCCGAGAGAGGGTCGATGGTGGTAAAGAAACGGTGACAGTGGTGTTTGGTTGTCTTCTTCCTCTTCCCTTTCACTGTTCAGAATCGCCCCCAAGGTCCCAGCTAGTTCCGACTTTCATCCGGTATCCAAGCTCTCTCTCTCACGGTGTGGTCTTGTGGTGGTGGACAGTGGGCACGGATGTAAAACAGAGGAGGGTCACCGGTGGCTATGGAAAACAGATGAAGGTCACCGCCGGCGACCAAAGAAGAGGCAGCAAGGAAGCAAAATGAAGATGACTCGTTGATGATGATGATTCCGATGCGATGATGGTGATTCTCCCTCTGTGCGGTGCTTTCTATTTTTATTCTCCCAGCTGCAGATTGCCTCTCGGGTCCCTCTTGCCATATCCAAATCCTGTGTCCATCAGCCCAGACGGGTCCTTCATTTTTTTTTCTCGGGCCTCTGATTCTTTTCTTAAGCAGCCCCATTCACACTGGATCTGTTTCTTTCTTTGTTTTTTTAGGCCTATGCTTTCTCTTGTATGCTTGGGTCTCTCTTTTTTTTTTCTGGTTTCAGTTTAAGCCCAAAAACCGTTCCAGGCCTGTGCTCCTACACAGTTGGGTCTGTGTCTCTTAAAGATGGAGGTCCTAGTCAAAAATGGGCTTTGACCAGGGACCTATCTAAAAAGTGTAAAAGCTTTGGGTGAGGGATTAAAGAGTAATTGTTTAAAATATTTGTAGGGACAAAATATAAGTTCTAAAACTCCTGGGCCATTATCAGTAATTTCCCCCTATATTTTTCAACATTTACTTATAATTTCCAGAAAGTTTAGGGACCATTTTTGTAATTTTTCCCAAACCTCAAATTATTAATTCTAATCCTCTAAAATCTCCAATTTCCTTCCACAACACCAACAATGCAAAAATTAAGGATAAGTAGCATCAAAAGTCCAAGAAACAATTGTACAAAATAATTAATAATTTTGATCATTTTGCCCCTAATTACCATTAATTCAAAACAATTGTTCCTAACCAAAATTCATGCTTAATCATGTAATAATGCTTCATAAAATGCATTTAAATCCCCAATAAATCATGCAAAAATCATGTAAAAATATGGTTAAATCAATTCCCCCACACTAAGACCTTTGTACTCCTGAACAAAGGCAATAAAGCACAAGTTTCTAAATTCAAATCACTAATGCATTTAAATGACGAGCAATTTCATAATTGGAAAGAAATGTATCAATTAATAAAATTCCTCAAGTCAACACTAATCATAGTTAAGTAATGCAAAGAAATTAGCTAACCACACAATCCAAAATATTAGAATAAAGCATAAGGGACTCTCAAGGTATTAGTATTTAATTCATCTCACCTCATTGGGATAATTTCTCTCTAGTTCACTTAATCAACACCTTACCATAGGCTTGTAACAACTCTAATATCTCCACAACTAATAGCAATAAATGCAATGAATCAAGAGGACTTAAAAGGCTTGTAATGATGGATGAAGGCTAGATGACATGAATTAATTAGAAAAAGGAAATAGTTGATATGCAAGTCAAAGGTAATGGTCAAGTTCATAGCATCTAAATAACTTGAAAACTCTTGCCAATTCTTTTCTAAATTCATGAACAATTGCCTTCTTGATATTTCTTTTGTTTTTCTCTTTCTCTTTTTTCTCTTTCTTTTTCAATTCCATTTTTTTAATACTTTTCTTCTTTCTTTTTCTTTTCTTTTTCAATTCTCTTCTACTTCTCTTTTCTATATACATGGCATTTCAATATATACCTTATTCAACTTTTTTATTTGGCAAACCACTTTGATTTTAAAATGCCATGAACACTATGATTAATAACATGACATGCATGCAACATAAAAATGGCTCAAAGGGGTAAACAAATGGTGATGAATGAAGGCTTGTGTTTGGGTGAAAGGGTTTAGAATTGAATGCCTCTTTCATTTCCATCACACTAATGCAAATGTCGTTTCGAAAAAGAGTGGAAACAAGTTCTAGAAGATGAAGAACTAAGTAAACATGCACACATAGAAAAAATTCAAGGCTCAATTAACCTTCCAACAAGGTTTCTCTCTAATGCTCACTCCAATACAATCAATTGCATAGGAAGCTAACCACAATGCATTTACTTCACTATTCTTAATGCTAACCTTACAACATAATCAATCAAAACATTGCAATCAATTATAAGAATGCTCAACTCTTAAATGCATTAATGATGTAAAAACTTTCTTTTCTCAAAATAAGAGAAGTAAACAAAAATCCATTGTGGGTTCATTTCTCTTCCCATTCACTTGAAAAGCAAAATATGGTTTTAAAAAAAATTGCCAAAACACTAGATCTCATAAAAGCTCAAAGAATTTCTCACAAATCACATTCCAAAGTGCCAAATGCGACCCTTTACCACTTAAGACATGCATCAAAACAAGTCATTTTTGAAAAAAATTTTGAAAAATTTTCTAGTTTAAGGCATTTATCATTTGAAAACAACCAATTCATGGGATTTAAAATGTATTTCTCTCCCCCACACTTAATTAACACATTGTTCTCAATGTGGACAAACACTCTAAAGAGAATGTTGAGCAAGTTGAAATTCAAGGAACAATGGTAATTAAGTAGGTAGTGGCCACAAATGATGCAAAGCATACAAAGGGGGTTTTTATTGTACTAAACTACACTACTTCTACCTTTTTCTACTGGATTGTGTCCCTCCGCCACACTTATCTTCCTCACACACATGTAAGTTCAAAGAATCATAGAAAATAGGAAGAAAATAAGTGAGGAAAGAGACGACCTGTGTTAGAGAATCTTGAGTCGTTTGAAGGAGAAGTTCTCATCCTTGATGAGAATCATACATTTGTCATTAACAACATCTTCTCCCGCATTGGATTCCCTTGGTGGAGGTGGCTCAGGATCAATCGGAAGAGGTCCAAGGATATACGGTGGATGTTGGTTCCTCCGATGACCTTTCCAAGAATGTATCTGTAAAGAAGACAGGCAACCAGCAGTATCCCATCCAAAAATAGAAACATGGAGAGATTTCAAGTGAAGTAAAGGCATATTAAGTTCCAAACTCTCCAAGTAACTATCACATCCAAGGAAATCAATGGTACTCCCATCAGTAGGAATCAAACAAACAGTTAAATTCTCTTGTGTTTGCAAAGTGGAAGGTGCAGAATCTAACTTAGTGTTGGGGTATACCACATCATCATTGCAATCACAAGAGATGGAAGGGAAAAGAGTGGAAGAAGAAGGAGAATTTTTCAAATCATTACCACCCAAAACTTTTGAACTTTCAAAAGAATCATTTTCCTTTTCTATATCGGGTGGCAAATCACAAGAAAGAATCATATGGAAAGATTCATTTTCATTTGTAAAATCATCAATTAAATCATTTGAATCTTTCCTTATGAAGCTATCATGTAATTCATTGGAATCAAGAGAAAGATCCTTTCCTAGGCTATGGTCTTTATCACTCACATCAACTACAGTAGCATTCATACAAGATTCAACATTTTCATAAGTGTCATGCTTAGAAACATCAATAGTACAAGGAGATGCATCAAGATGAACGGTAGAATCAACCACTTCATTAAATGCTTTCTTTCAAAACTCAACAAGTAAGTGGCATTGGTCATGATAACAATCAACATATATTTGATCTACCGCACAAGAACATGAAGATATATCATTCAATTGACCACAATCATCCCTAGTACTATGAAGAGAAGCATTTTCAACAATAGAAGCATCACATAAAGAAGTAGAAGCATAGTCATTGACAAGTACAATCGAATCACTACTACTTGAACTAATGGGTTGAGCAATTACATTTTCAAACAATTGAGGGAATTCAACAATGATTTCCTCAAACACCTCATCATTACTCAAATCATTAATTGCTTCATTAGTTAAGGTAGTAGGAGAGTCTACTTCTATAAGGATAGGATCATTACCGAATGGTAGAGAAGCCTCTTCAATGTTCTTTTATACTCATTGCACTTCTTTTACTTGTGTGGGAATAGGCAACGGAGGTCTGAAATCTTCCACTTGTGAAGTGGCATGTGACTCTTGAGCTTGGACTCCTTATTCCTCCTCCACAGGAAGGGAAGACTCCTCTGGAAGTTGAAATCACACCTTTTTTACTTTCTTGACTTGAATAGGTGGATTACATGTAGGCAATAGAGGAAGAGTCTCTTGTGGAGTGTTGCACTTAGAAATCTTTTGTGAAAGCAACTCCATATTTTTCTTAAATTGTTCAACATCTTTCTTCCATCGCTGTGCTTCTTGTGATAGTTGAGTGAGACGCTCAAAGTCCTTGGCCAAACTTGCATACTCTTTATCTCCTTACTCCATTGATTTCATTATAGAGGTAGTGCAATTGGAAAAGGTGTCCTTGTGTGACCACTCCTCATTTATAGTACGAGTCATTGGTTTCTGAAATTCTCCAATAACTCCACCAATAGAAGGTTCTTGGAGAGGCACACATGGTTGGAAATAAGGTCCATAAGATGGTTGAAATGGTGAGAATAGAGGCTCATGAGGTGGATGGCATGGTTGGAAACTGGGATGGAATGAAGGAGAAGGGTCATGATATGGCATGTGGTTATATGATGGAGGATTAGAGTGAGGCTCATGATATGGGTTGTATGGTGGTGGAGAAGGTTCAT